>BPLQ01008660.1:2500-670029 GCA_021605075.1 Caerostris darwini
AAAATAAGATAAATGTCATCGTAAATGAAGTATTCCCAATTCTACAAAAAACGTTGTCACATTCAATAGCTAAAAGAATCTATCAAAATTTGAATATTCTTGGCGTAAATGAAGAATGAAGTATTCCAAATTATGCAAGAATCCAATTCTCCAGTTATGCAGTGTTCGGCCATTACATTGTGTTTCAACGTGAGGCTGCTTTTCTGAAAATTTTTGTTGCACAATCTTTTCCTTATCCATCAAAGAAAAAGCAATGCGTGCTTTGAGAAAATGAGTTAATGGTAATTTTAGTGCTTTAAGACACTGAGGTGTTATGTAATAGCGGGGTTTGTTTGCTAAAGAAAAGGAGCACCATAACAGCATTTTATAAATTTTCTAAGCTTCCTTAAAACAAATTTAATCTGATCTTCCACCTATTGTAATTGTTTTCATTTCAACCTTTGATACGGAATGTCTAAGGAAACAAGCTTCTGCCTCTCTTTGAAATTTTTGATATTTGTTAATAATAAATAAAAGAGAACTGAAATCTGCTCGGAAGATTTCAACTTATCATGTGTGAACATTCGAGGTCGGATTAATAAACTCATGAATATAACAATATTGCATTATGCAAATATTTATTGAATATTTATCAATGAAACAATTTATTGGAATACTACAAGAATGCTATATTCTTGTGGCTATTGAATTTGGATTATGTGGAATAGACCAAGAACTTCATGAAGAATGAATTGTACAAGAATCTCTAAAAGAATTTACAAAAGTAAGATAATTTAGTCATAAATCAAGAATAAACTATTCCAAATTCCAGAAAAAACGTTATCACATTCAATAGCCAAAAGAATATATCAATGTTTGAATATTCTATGCATAAATGTAGAATGAAGTTTTCCAAATACAATAAGAAGCACTATAAAGCTCAATAGACATGCGAAAATGCCAAAAGTGATAAATATGAAACTTCAAAAAGAAGGAATTGATCAACGCGATATGAGTGCTTATATTTTCACTAATTCCTTTGAATATTTGTTATGCATAATCAGTACATTTGTTAATAAATTACTTAAATCTAATTTAATATTTTATTTCTTGCGAAAGCAAAACTGATATTAGCTTATCTACTGAAGAGCAAAAGGGATAATAGCTATCTATTGAAGAGCAAAAGTCACAAATGATATAAATTTATGTAATTAAAAGCAGTTTTCCATGTTAATTTAATAACTTTGCTAACAATTTCGAAAGCAGGCCTTTTACAAACAAGCAAAACGAACAATATCCGCTTCATAACTCTGTTTAAAATAACTATCATTCGCCTTACAGCTTTTAAAATAGCATCTTTTGTTTCAAACGAGAGCCGTCATTTTACATTTTAATACATTAAACGGGTTGTTATGAGATATTTTTTTTTATATACAGACCTTCGAATATGTTGCAGAGTTTCTCTTTTAGTCGGCATTTAATAATGGAGTCGAGAGAAATCGTTACAACCTCTAATTTCCTCCTGTTCCGTTTAGCTGTGTGTGTAAGGAGAGAAAAATCAGATTTGGGATAGCTGCCAAGAATCGGAAAATCGGGAAAAATGCATTTTTAAGGTCTTTTTAATGGTTAATTACTCTAATCGCTTTTTGCCGCTTTTTCTGAAGCGATGTTGCTGTGTGCGAGCAACAAAAATTGGATTTCACGGGGTAAAACAAAAGTTTCGTATTTGAATTTTCCAATTATGCAGTGTTCAGCCCATTAAATGGTGTTTTAACGTGGAGGCTGCTTTACTGGTGCATTTTTGTTGCACAATCTTTTCCTTATTCATCAAAGAAAAAGCAATGCGTGCTTTGAGAAAATGAGTTAATGGTAATCTTAGTACTTTAAGACACTGAGGTGTTATCTAATAAAAGGGATTTGTTTGCTAAAGAAAAGAGCAACAACAATATTTTATGTATTTTCCAAGCTTAAGTTAGGTTGGTCCTTACAGCAAGTTTAATCTGATTTTAACCTATTGTAATTGTTTTTATTTCACCATTTGATGCAAAATGTCTAATAAAACAGGTTTCTTCTTCCCTTTCTGCCATAATATTTATGAGATTCGTTAATAATAAATAAAAATAAAAAAAACTGAAATCTGCTCTCAAATTTCAATTTATTATGTGTGAACATTCGTGACCGAATGAAAAAACACATGAATATAACAATGTTTAATAATGTAAAAATATATGAAATAATTGATTGGAATACTACAAGAATGTTATATTCATGGGGTTGTTGAATTTGGTCAATGTTGAGTAGATCAAGAACTTCATGAAGAATGAATTGTTCAAGAATCTCTAAAAGAATATACAAAAGTAAGATAAATGTAGTCGTAAATGAAGAATGAAGTATTACCAGTTCTTCAAGAAACGTTGTTACATTCAATAGCCAAAAGAACTTATCAAAGTTTGAAATTTATAGGCATAAATGAAGAATGAAGTATTACAAATACAATAAGATGCACTATACAGCTCAATAGGCATGGAAAAATGCCAAAAGGGATAAATGTGAAACTTCAAACACAAGGAATTGATCAACGCACTACGAGTACTTATAGCCATTGGAAATATAAATGTTTAAAATCCCAACCCAAAACATGCAGTGATTCAAAACCATACTACAAAACGCTTCAAGTAAAAGCCAAATTCTCCAGAAAATTCCTTAAGACTAACGTTATTCATGAATCATTTCAAGAGTTAAGGGGCCCAAAGTACCATTTTACCAATCGAGTTTCATTTGCTTGACCCTCATTTTCGGATAACGTAATGGACCCCTAATCAGGACAACACCATCTTCACACATAATAAAATAATAATAATTTTAATGAATATATTATAACACATCATATTATAACATTAAAAAGCATATAATAACGAAAATTTCTACAATGCATGTAAATAACTATCTACCTTTATTTTTTTCATACTCATTTTTGTTCAAATCTTTAATTGCTTTGCTTTATTCTCAAAATTGCTTTTCTTTTTTCAAACAAATTAACATGAATTAAATTGAAGGCTAAAAGTTTAATTAAGCAAATTAGAAATCAATAATTAGTAAAATATAATATTCCTTGATTTTGACTTTTGAATTGAGAAATCTTCTATAAAAGTTTTAATTTTGTCTATACTATGACCAATTGTCTATACATATAAAAAAATATAACTACTGGTATGTTCTACGCTATTCACTGCCACGACAAAAAATTTTGAAAAATTTTGTAACAATAGTTGCATTTATATTTTTGTGGTACAAAGTTATCATTTGAAATATAATGAACAGTTAACAATAGGAAAAAAAACCCAATTTTAATAATTTATTGTATGACAAAGATATATATTATCGTAAAAAATATTTTCCTATTTTTACCTCACTCAACAATCCCTCTAAATTAGAAAATATCATATAAAATTTCTCTTACCTTTCTAATCCAATGAACCGTAGTTGAGGTATCCAAAAGGTTGGAATATAGTCAGTCAATTCAGATATGATGTTAAAACACTGTAAAAATATTGCTAAATGTTGTCCAAAATGTTCGAATGTAGTCAGTCAATTCAAATATGCTGTTCAATCACTGCCAAAATACTGCTAAAGGTTATCCAAAAGTTTCGAATGTAGGCAGTCAATTCAAATATGCTGTTAAAACACTGCTAAAGGTTATCCAAAAGTTTTGAATGTAGTCAGTCAATTCAAATATGCTGTTAAAACACTGTTAAAATATTGCTAAAGGTTATCCAAAAGTTTAGAATATAGTCAGTCAATTCAAATATGCTGTTAAATCAATGCTAAAATGCTGCTAAAGGTTATCCAAAAGTTTCGGATGTAGTCAGTCAATTCAAATATGCTATTAAATCACTGCTAAAGGTTATCCAAAAGTTTCAAATGTAGTCAGTCAATTCAAATATGCTGTTAAAACACTGTTAAAATATTGCTAAAGTTTATCCAAAAGTTTCGAATGTAGTCAGTCAATTCAAATATGCTGTTAAAACACTGTTAATATATTGCTAAAGGTTTTCCAAAAGTTTCGAATGTAATCAGTCAATTCAAATATGCTGTTAAAACACTGCTAAAGGTTATCCAAAAGTTTCGAATGTAGTCAGTCAATTCAAATACGCTGTTAAAACACTGCTAAAGGTTATCCAAAAGTTTCGAATATAGTCAGTCAATTCAAATATGCTGTTAAAACACTGCTAAAAGGTTATCCAAAAGTTTTGAATGTAGTCAGTCAATTCAAATATGCTGTTAAAACACTGCTAAAGGTTATCCAAAAGTTTCGAATGTAGTCAGTCAATTCAAATATGCTGTTAAAACACTGTTAAAATATTGCGAAAGGTTATCCAAAAGTTTCGAATGTAGTCAGTTAATTCAAATATGCTGTTAAAACACTGCTAAAATATTGCTAAAGGTTATCCAAAAGTTTTGAATATAGTCAGTCAATTCAAATATGCTGTTAAAGCACTGCTAAAATGCTGCTAAAGGTTATCCAAAAGTTTCGGATGTAGTCAGTCAATTCAAATATGCTATTAAATCACTGCTAAAGGTTATCCAAAAGTTTCAAATGTAGTCAGTCAATTCAAATATGCTGTTAAAACACTGTTAAAATATTGCTAAAGGTTATCCAAAAGTTTCGAATGTAGTCAGTCAATTCAAATATGCTGTTAAAACACTGTTAATATATTGCTAAAGGTTTTCCAAAAGTTTCGAATGTAGTCAGTCAATTCAAATATGTTGTTAAAACACTGCTAAAGGTTATCCAAAAGTTTCGAATGTAGTCAGTCAATTCAAATATGCTGTTAAAACACTGTTAATATATTGCTAAAGGTTTTCCAAAAGTTTCGAATGTAGTCAGTCAATTCAAATATGTTGTTAAAACACTGCTAAAGGTTATCCAAAAGTTTCGAATGTAGTCAGTCAATTCAAATACGCTGTTAAACACTGGTAAAGGTTATCCAAAAGTTTCGAATATAGTCAGTCAATTCAAATATGCTGTTAAAACACTGCTAAAGGTTATCCAAAAGTTTCGAATGTAGTCAGTCAATTCAAATATGCTGTTAAAACACTGCTAAAGGTTATCCAAAAGTTTCGAATATAGTCAGTCAATTCAAATATGCTGTTAAAACACTGCTAAAAGGTTATCCAAAAGTTTCGAATATAGTCAGTCAATTCAAATATGCTGTTAAAACACTGCTAAAGGTTATACAAAAGTTTCGAATGTAGTCAGTCAATTCAAATATGCTGTTAAAACACTGCTAAAATACTGCAAAAATACTTCTTAGTTTGACAGTTTGACCACTTTTCATAATTTTTTATCGGACACATTACAAATGATGACATGACACACGTAAATAATAATAGAACTACAGACACCAAAAAATTTCGCATCTACCACGGACGATTAACAACAATGAAGAGCGGGGAGAAGGTTCTTACACCCAAGTACGGTTACAGTTAAAAAGTAAAGTGGTAAAGAGTTCAAAAAGTTCTAGATGTATACAGCATTTTCGACACCTACAATAAAAGTAATCTTATATATTTTTGTAGAAATACTTCAATGTGAATGTTTCACATCAAACATTATCAATGCTTCCACAATTTCAGAGTAAAGAAATATTTAATCTCGCACAAAGATCATTAATAGAATACGGATTATTATTTTTAAAGCATTAGATATATTGTTAATTTTTATATTAAGCATTTTATTTTATAAGCAAAAATAAATTTCTATGAAATAAGTTAGTGTTATTAGTTTCGTACATTTTGTAAAATTATGTTTAAAAAATGGTTTTTAAACATTGTTTAAAAAGTTAAAGTTGTTTAAAAATTGTTTTAAATTTAAAAAAATGATTTGGAAAGAGGTCTTTCAGCTCTTGTTGCTCGTACCCGTTTTGCATCTGATTTTAAAAACTAAGAGTTATATTAAATAAGAAACTTTTTCTTTCTAATGCAGCTGGCAAACGCTTAGACAGCTTGGTCTTGGATGCCTTAAGGCAAGCGCTGCACCGATGTTACTCACTTTGCATTACCCAGGGGGTGCGTGTGACTTAAAGATAAGTCACGGACGCGGAGTAACAATGCCCCCGCAACGCTCTACGATCCTATTAGACCGGGACCTACAGTTTAATGTGGATTCCGAACCGCTGCAAACATCCATGGCACCGCTGGGATTCGAACCCGAAACCTGTGATACCGAGCGCCATATAAGAAACAGGAAAATAATAACGCTGCGTCAAAAAAAATTTCAAATGTTGATAGATTCATAAAGAAAATTAAGTATAATTTCATCTTATTGTTATATACTGAGAATGCACGAATTATCAATTACATTTGGAAATATTACTTCTAAGGAAAATGTAGCAATGGCTCCTCATGAATTTTATTAAATGTTATTGGTTAGGAAATTGGAGTTTAAATTTCAAAATAGTTCTTTGAGTTCAGAGAAAAAAAAAGATGGCGAAGTTAGAAGAATATTATAAATGAAAAGCATTCATGTTGAGGAGAAATTCTTTTTTTTTTTTTTTTGCTTGATACTTTTCGACTTGTCAGTTTATTGGCTAAAAATCATGTTTCTGAGTATTGCAAGAGCTCGCTATCCATGGAATCCTTTGGTCAGAGGTCTTTCAGCTTATTGTTGCCCTTACCTGTTCTGCATTTGATTTGAAGACTATTATTTGTATATTTTTGCAGACAAATATTCTATTTTCAAAATTATAATGTCAAACAACAATATTATTGAATCACTAGTAAGTTGAAAGTAACATTTAAGAAATTTTTAGAATTAGCAAAAAAATTTCGAAAAAAAAATATTAAATAAGAAACAGACACAAGTAATGACGATGCGTCAAAAATAATTTTCAACCGTTTATAGATTTATAAAGAAAATTAAGTATTTCATATTTACTTAATTATTATTACATATTATTTTTTATATACTCTGAATAATCAATTACAATTGAAATTCTTTTAATTCAATTTGAACTCAATTACTTCTAATAAAAACGTAATGTCAGCTTCTCGTAAATTTAATTAAATGTTCTTGGTTAGGAAATTGGCATTTAAGTATTAAAAAAACTTTTTGCATTCAAAGGGAATCAAGTATTACATAAAAAAAAAAAAAAAAAAAAAGTCAATTCCTACTTTATATTCACTATATTGCAGAAAAGTCCTTTACAAATAAAGTTGAAATTTTAATCTTACAGCTGGCGCCATCTATGATTAGATACATGCAACTTAAATCTAAGAAAAATTAAAATTAATTAATTAAATTTAATGTATGAATTAATATTTAAAAAAAAACTGTATTAACAACAAATGTTCATCCACTACAAGTTTAAAAAAAGGTATTTGAACTTGAGTGGAGGAATAAAAAGTATTTCATTAAGGATTGAAATTTTGAACAAGATATATATAGGGAGAGTGTGAACTAATAGAAGGAATTGAAAAATGGCGAGGTTTGAAGAATACTTTAAATGAAAAGCATTCATATTGAGGAGAAAATTAAAGCTTTGATACTTTTCCACACATCAATTTATTGGCTAAAAATTATGTTTCTGAGTATCATAAGAGCCGATTCATAGAATAAAAACATCTTATAAATGTGACATTTTTAGGACATATAATAAAAGAAAAATATGTAGTTTTAAAAGGAGCATTAAAAACATGGATCATGCGCAAAAAAATAATCACCTAAAGATGTAATTGTATATTATTTGAATATCGTTAATTGAATATCGTAATTGTATTAATTAATACAAATACGATACTTGAATATCTTAATTACTAATTAGTTGTATTAATTAATTAATTTGTAATTGTACTAATCGTAATGTAATTAATATCATAGAATATCATTTGAATATCGTAACTATATATGATTTGTATATCTTTGGATGGCATTTCTTGTATCTACAAGAAATGCCATCAAAAACTGCACGTTAGGAATTTATATTTAATGTGATGCTGCGATATTTATGGAAATAAATGATTTTTCACAGATTGTCTTTTAATTTGTGCCATTCTCTATTAAAACAAAATGTCAGTGTACTTGAATGTGAGACATAACTTTTTCTTTTCCAGTGCGCCCCCTGGAGGTGAAGGTGATGCCCCGCCGCAGACCCGTGTCGGTGGGATGGATCGCCCAGCTGACCTGTGAGGCGAGGGGGGCGAGGCCCCAGGCGGAGCTCACCTGGTGGAGGGAGGGGAAGGAGGTGGAAGGCACCACGGAGACGGTACTCGAGGACGGCAACCTCACAGTGAGTACCTATGCTTTTACGCCCCGAGCGGAGGACAACGGGAAATCGGTGACATGCAAAGCGCATCACGCCACCCTGGAGATGGAACCCATTGCGGACACAGTCACTTTGAACGTGCATTGTAAGTATGAATCCTCTTCGAATAAGCTCCATATTAAAACTTTCCACGATCCTTTGAACTTATCAGGAATAATTCGTATTGTGGGAACATGTGAATTATCCTGATATGTTTAATATTATTTGCATGATTGTTAAACATTCACTTTGTTGTTGTTGTTTCTTATCCTACTTGGTAGACATCTAGACCAAGCCCATGAATCCGTATGGGCTCATGGTTACGGGAGAAAGGAGGCAGCTTTTGATGTGATGGAGCACCCGTAGATTCAAGTCTGACTTAACTCCGTGGCGCTGTAAAGTCATATGAGACAGATACTATTGTTTAAAATCTATTCCGGATCACTACAAATATTTATGGTAACTTCCGGAACTTGAACCAGAAACCTCTGGCACCCAGCGCTAGACACTCGGCCATTCAGGCCCAGCATTCACTTTTATTGATTTAATTACTCATAAAGCAATGGCCCCTTTCTGAGACAGTCGTCAGTAATAATTTAAGGTGCACATCGTTGCAGAATACCGAAAGAAGCTGGACTTGGATTCGAATTCTCAACCTTGCAAACAGGGATCTGTTCCCTTATCTCGACGACAATTCGTCTCTATTCTCGCTAAATTATCAGTAACATAGAAAATTCTAGTTTTCTAATTTAATTCTAGTTATAAACCGAACTGACAGTGATAGTAATATCACAGACAGTGATAGTAAAAAGTACCTTTAACGTAAAACGAACAATCGCCCTTCAGCAAACTACACAGTACGCCTTAAATTCGGACCATTCGGGATAATTGTTTAATATTCAAAATATTAAACGGATTTAAAAAATATAACAGAAAAATTCAACTTAATAAAAAGTATAAACTTTTTCAATAAATTGGAAAGGCTTTGATGGCACAATCTAACCTACTTCTCTCCCAATGCTTGCCTAAATAACTATTATTCTTTGAGAAATGGTCTAAATCATGTGACATTATCGCTTTAAACCAAACGGAAGTCATTTCGCCAAAAAAAAAAAGAAAGGTATAATTAAAGCATCGAATCACATTTCAGACTACAAAATACTGGTTTTACATCAAATTGAATCGACGTGTCTTACCGATAAAAACTCTACTTTTCACACTTTATACCACCCCCTTCAAATGCAGACATTCTCATCCAGTAAAAAAGTTTATGGCTCTGTGTTATATGTACAATAATCCATTCTTTAGTAAAGGTCTTTGGGACACCATTGAAGAAGGAATGAAAGGAAGAGTTAAAAAAATATACGACGTCTCGCTCTAGACCTCGACTTTTTATTTTTTTCCCATAAAAATACATTATAAAAAAATAAGCACTGCTCTATTTTTCGGCAATTTCTTCAGTGGCTTCTTCCAAAAAAATCATGTATCTGACAAAAGAGAAAGAAAAAAAAATACTCTTTTTGGCAGAAAAGTAAAAGTGCAATTCATGCTTGCAGGAAAATATATCCAGCTCCCAGTGAACAAGATATATATATGTATATCAACATTATTCTTTATTTCTTTATTTATGTATGTATGTATTCGTGTATTTCGTGTTCGCTTGTGCAATTCAAACATGTCTAGTTTGCGGTATTGGGGCGCTGGAGTATCATCCACTTGGACCAGCTTTGGTGAGGCCTTTTTATGGTGAACCAGAAACCACAGGGAATGAAACGCAATCCTAGAGTTTTGCAGAAAAACAGGGAATTTTTATGCTCGTTTTGTGCCGCATTTCTAAACAGATATTCGTATGGAGAGCATAAAATATTTCCAAATTTTTGTTTATTTGTGTTTATATGAGCATTCCTTTCCGTTCCTCGATTGCTGCAGAATTCGGAAACGAAATAAATGCAATATGTCGTAAAACCATTCCCCTTCTTATTATTTCTTCCTTGAGTTAAACTTTTGCTCATAATTTATTATCCGATACTATTTGAATATTCTTGCTGAAACCCTCGTGCGTAATGGCCCACGAGTGTCTCAAATGTATTATTCATGCACGGGTTTAAATTTATAATGTAATTTTAATAAAAGCAATTCTCTTTGACACGGAGGCAGTGGAATAGCTTTTACATCTCGCATTTAAACTCCGTGTTGATATTGGAAATTATTTTTTTATCCATGCTAAAATGTGTAGATGTACAAAATTTTTAACTTTATTTAATTTCCTACTTTATAAATGTGTTACATTTTTCGACATACTTCTGTGAATTTTAACAGACATATTAAAACAATTTTTAAAATTTTATTTTTTCGATTTTTAATCTGATATTTTATTAAATGTATTTATTGTTTTATTTAAATTGCATTATTCTAACTATCCAAACATATAACAAACGGGAAATAATGAACCTGTGCTAAAGAATATGCTAAATCTTATTCAGCATATTCTAAGCGTGTTAATGATCAATCAAATTTAGTAATCGTATTAATTTTGAAATAACCAAGTTTATCCTTAGAGCGTATTTTCTTTCATATAAATAGTTTCTAAGCTATTTTTTCTATCAACATTATATTCAAGTGCAAATATTGAATGCTAAAATAAGACATGTCTGAATCAAATGCACAGATAAGCATTTATGTTATATGCATTTATGAATATATATTATGCAATCTGCTAGTAATACATAATCATTTCTTATATACGATTCAGATTACTTGACTTCATGTATGTTATTATGAAAAAGCCTTGGAGGCAAATTAATACTAAAAAAATGTTGAAATCAATAATTTTTAGAAAGAAAATCATTTTAAGTGTATGAGATTTTTTTTTCGTTCTAGCTGCTCTCAGAGTCATTTTGTGCACACTTTGGGCCAATTAGACCGGAACATACAATTTAACGTGGATTCCGAAACACTCAGAAACATCCATGCCACAGCCACATTCTAGCCGAAAGCCTGTGATAAGAAAGGCCAGAGAGCTAGCCAATTGGCCATCAGGCCACAAAAATTTAAGAGAGGCAAACCTTACGAAATACGCTGGCCAAAGAAATAAAATTAAACACCACACCAAAAACATATTTCGGTATCTTGAATCTAGAAATTTAATGAGTAGTAAAAATAAATACAACAGAAAGTGGCAGTTCATTGTCTATTTATTATTCGATCTTCAAACTTCGAAAGTAATTGTTTTAATTTTCGAGCCTGAATCCTATGGTACTGAAGGCCAGAACACTAGTCAAATGGCCAACAGGGCGTAAGTGTGTGAGGAGATAAATAATTCGAACTTTTATTCTTGGTATTTGTTAGCTTTACATTTTTTTGCGATATTATGGACATCATATCAAAGGAAGAACATAATCACACATGATGTAAATTGATTAAAATGGCATTTCCTTCATCAAGATTCATGAAAGACTAATATGTTGAGGCTTTACTGATTTATCCAAATAAATCGAGCAGTACAATCAAAATATTTGTTCAGCGAATTCCGATCCAACCAATCATAATCACTCCAACAAGTCCAGTTAAATTGTTCCACACAAAGATCAGGCAAACAGCAGGGACAAAAAGGTAAAACCAACTTGAACCTTTTTTTTTTTTTTTTTTTTTTTTTCAAAAGAAAAAAGAAAAGAATCAACCGAACCGAACGTCATCTGTTATTCCGACAAAATCCTCCTCTTTTCCGCTAAACAGCCTCCAGTCAGTGGCAATGGCTTAAACACACATCAGTCCTCAGTTTGCCGATCGACATCGCTTTAAAAGTATGTTGACACTTGGGCCTGAAGTACCTATAAAGAAAGAAAAAAAAAAGACCAAAAAGAGGAGGAGAACCTCCTCCGAAGCGTAAAAAAGAACTATTTTGTAAACACACGATTTTTGCCTTTCCACTTTTCCAACAAGGACACTTTCATTTCCTTGTATGCACAGACAGACGGGATCCATCCCCCACCCCCTTTCCCGAAAGTGAGGGTCATCGCGGGAATAAGGATTGGGGATTTTCCCCTCCCACAAGCAGCTTTTCCTTGAGGGAACTTTGGAGACTTTTGTCATTCAAACCCACGCATTTCCCCCTAAAGAAGCTGTACGAGGACACAGAGATCGAATGGAGATGCACTAGGATTTTCCCATTCAGCGAGAACTACACGTGTCTTACAGAATCTATTATTTGTTGCAAGAAAGTATTTTTTTAAAGTTAAAAAATACTTTTTTTTTGGATTAATAAAAGAATTTTTTAATATTTTAGCTTCAAAGGGGAATATTAAAAATTAGAATTGTTAGTATATGTTTCTAAAAATTTTTAAGTGGTACTCTGAAAATTAAAAAAATTAAAATAAAATTAAGATAAAAAAATGAAAAATTTTAAAAATTTAAAGAATTTAAGTTAAAAATTCAGTTCAATTGTATAATTGTTGTAAATGCAATAATGCGGAGCCATAAGATGACATAACGTCATATATGCAATTCATATTTGTAATGATGATCTAAAATCGAATTGGTTAATTCCCCTCCCCACCCCCATCCCCCACAAACACTCTTCACACGCACAAAAACACAGAAACAAAGTTCTGGTATTTTTATTTTTTATTATTCTTATTTTATTTGTTTATTTTCATTTTTTGATTAAATAGGCCTATGTTTTTATTTTCTACAGAAAAAAATAAACCTATTAACTAAAAAACCTATAATTAAAAAAAAATATATATATACCGGTTACAAGTCGGCAGAAAAGTTTTAAGATGCAAATCGTCGCTGAATAGCGAAAGGAGCTGGGTTTAGATTCAAACGTTCAACAACTAAAAAAAAATTAATTTAAATACCAGTCGACAGAAATATTTTAAAGTGCACATCATAGCAAAATGCGGAAAAGGAGCTGTGCTTGTATTCGAATCCTCAATCTTGCGGTCAGAGATGTTTCCTTAAATCCGCCCCAATTCTTTTTACTGTCGCTAATTTATCCGTACAAAAAAATTCTAGCTTTTAAATTCAGTTGTAGTTAAAAAAAAAACAGTGGGAGTATCGGGTGCCATTAACGGAAAACGAACCATCGTCCTCACGAAAACTATATAGTACGCTTTAAATTCGAACATTTCTGGATCATTGTTTTATATTCAAAATATTAAAAGGATTTAAAAAAATAAGAGAAAAATTAAACATAATAAAAAGTAAATTTGTAATAATTTGGAATGGTTTTGATGGCACAATCTAACCTACTTCTGCTCACAATGCTCACCTAAATAACTATTATTGTTTGAGAAATGGTCTAAATCATTTGACAGTATTGCTTTAAACCAAACGGAAGTCATTTCGGCAAAAAATAAAAGAAAGGTACAATAAAAGCATCGAATCATATTTCAGTCTTCAAAATATTGGTTTTATATCAAATTGGATCGACGTGTTTTACCGATAAAAACTGTATTTTTCACACTTTATACCACCGCCTTCAAATGCGGACGTTCCCATCCCGTGAAACAGTTTATGGCTCTGTGTTATATGTACAATAATCCATTCTTAGTAAAGGTCTTTGGGACACCATTAAAAAAAGAATGAAAGGAAGAGTAAAAAAATATACGACGTTTTACTCTAGACCTCGACTTTTTATTTTGTTCCCATAAAAATACATTATCAAAAAATAAGCACTGCTCTATTTTTCGACAATTTCTTCAGTGACTTCTTCTTGAAGAAAAAAAATCTGTACGCTTTATTGCATAAAAGTAAAAGTGCAATTCATGCTTGCAGGAAAATATATCCAGCTCGCACTGAACAAGATATATATATATATATATATAACATTTGTTATTTCTTTATTTATGTATGTATGTATTTGTGTATGTCATGTGTCGCAAATGTATTATTTATGCATGGGTTTTAAAATTATAATGTAATTTTAATAAAAGCTATTATCTTTCACAGAAGGGCAGTGGAATGGACTTACATCTCGCATTTAAATTCTTGTGTTGATATTGAAAATTAATTTTTTTATCCATGCTAGAATATGTAGATTTGCAAAATTATCAGTTTTTATTTAATGTAATATTTAATAAATGTGTTACAATTTTCGACACATACTTCTGAAAATTATAATAGATATGTTAAACAGACAAACTATACAAAATTTTATTTTTTCAATTTTTAATTTAATATGTTATGAAATATATTTATTATTTCCTTATTTAAGTTGCATAATTTTAATTATTTCATCATATAACAAAAAATAAATAATGAATTTGTATTGTAACAAGGTAAGAATATGCCAAATTTTATTTAATGTATTCTAAGCGTGTTAAAGTTGAGTCAAATTTAGTAATCGCCCTAATTTTGAAATAGCCAAATACAATTTATCCTTAGAGCATATTTTCTTCTACGTCAATAGGTTTTAAATAATTTTTATCTATAAACATTTTATTAACGTGCTAATATAGAACACTAATATGTACACATGAGCATATGTGTTATATGTATTTATGAATTATATATAGTATGTATTCTACTAGTACATAATCATTTCCATAATATGATACAAAGTACAAGAACTTCATACAGGTTATTAGGAAACATGCATTAGCTGAAATTTTATACTACACAAAAATTAAAATAAACAAATTAACGATTTTTATAAACGACATCATTTATCAGTACGCGTTTTTGTTTGTAACTCTGTGGTCATTTTGTGCTCACTTTGGGTTAATTAGACCGGGACTTACAGTTTAACGTGGATTCCAAAACACCTCCAGAATTCGAAACTGAAGCCTATGGTACAAAATGTCAGAGCAAAAGCCAATTCGCCATCAAGCCTCAAATTTGTAAGAAGAAAAATAATTCAAACTTTTATTCTTGGTAATTGATAGCTTTACTTTTTTTCCTGTGTTTTATATTCAAAATATTAAAAGGATTAAAAAAATAACAGAAAAATTTAATATTATAAAAAGTATAACTTTTGTAATAAATTGGAAAGGTTTTGATGGCACAATCTAAACTACTTCTCACCTAAATAACTATTATTGTTTGAGAAATGTTCTAAATCATTTGACATTATCGCTTTAAACCAAACGGAAGTCTTTTCGCCAAAAGAAAAAAAAGTATAATAAAATCACCGAATCACATTTCAGACTTCAAAATACTGGTTTTATATCAAATTGAATCGACGTGTTTTACCGATAAAAACTGTACTTTTCACACTTTATGCCATCGCCTTCAAATGCAGACGTTCTCATCCGGTGAAAAATTTTATGACTCTGTGTTATATGTACAATAATCCATTCTTTAGTAAAGGTCTTTGGGACACCGTTGAAGAAGGAATGAAAGGAAGAGGTAAAAAAATACGACGTCTCGCTCCAGACCTCGACATTTTATTGTGTTGCCATAAAAATACATCATAAGAAAATAAGCACTGCTCAATTTTTCGGCAATTTCTGCAGTGGCTCCTTCAAAAAAAATCATGTATCTGACAAAAGTGAGAGGAAAAAAAATAATCTTCATGGCATAAAAGTAAAAGTGCAATTCATGCTGGCAGGAAAATATATCCACTCCCAGTGGTCGAGATATATATATATTTATTTTAACATTTGTTATTTCTTTATTTATGTATGTATGTATTCATGTATTTCGCGTTCTCTTGTGCAATTCAAACTTGTCTAGTTCGCGGTATTGACGACTGTGTCGCTGGAGTATCATCCACTTTTCCTGCTTTGGTAAAGCCTTTTTATGGTAAACCAAGAAACCACAAGGAATGAAACGCAATCCTAGAGTTTTGCAGCGAAACGGGGAATTTTTATGTTCGTTTTGTGCCCCATTTCTGAACAGATATTCGGAGGGAGAACATAAAATGTTTCCGAATTTTTGTTTATTTGTGTTTATATGAGTGTTCCTTTTCGTTTTCCACGATTTTTGCAGAATTCGGAAACGAAATAAATGCAATATGTCGTAAAACCATACCCCTTCTTATTATTTCTTCCGGGAGTTAAACTTTTGCTCATAATTTATTACCCGATGCTATTTGAATATTCTTGCTGAAACCCACGTACGCAATGGACCAAGAGTGTCGCAAATTTATTATTCATGCATGGTTGTAAAATTATAATGTAATTTTAATAAAAGCAATTCTCTTTCACAGGGAATAGTCTTACATCTCGCATTTAAATTCCGCGTTGATATTGAAAATTAGTTTTTTATCCATGCGAGAATATGTAGATTTGCAAAATTTTGATCTTTATTTAATTTCGTATTTTATAAATGTGTTGCATTTTTCGACATACTTCTGTAAGTTATAAAAGATATTTTGAAACACTTTTGCAAATTTTTATTTTTCGATTTTTAATCTAATATATGGTACTCTGAAAATTTAAAAAATGCTTAAAATAAAAGGGAGATAAGAAGTAAAAAAAAATTAAATTTAAAAATAAATAATAAAAATTCGGTACGATTAGGGAACCAGTTGTAGATGCCGTAAAAAAGTGTTCGCTCAAACATGTGGTCCATATCTGTAATGATGATCTGAAATCGAATTAGTTGATTCTGTCCAAGAAAATGACTGTTCTCAGACTTAAAATTTTTGTGATTCATTATTTACTTACTTTTTTGATTAAATAAGTCTAATTTTATTTTCTACAGAAAAAAAAGGGCACAAAATAAAAAATAGAAACCTAACTACGGTTACTAATTGGAAGAAAAGTTTTAAGGTGCACATCGTAACAAAATGCTGAAAAGGAGATGGGTTTGATTCGAATCCTCAACCTTGAGGTCAAAGATCTGTTTCCCTACCTCTGTGACAATTCCTCTCTTTGTCGCTAAATTACCTGTAACATAAGAAACTCTAGTTCTCAAATTTAATTCTAGTTAAAAAAAAAAAAAAAAAAATAGTGGCATGCGCCAATAACGGAAAACGAACCATGGTTCCCTTTCAAACTTTTTTTTGTTCTAATGCAGCTGGCAAACACTTCGACAATTGTCTTGATGTCTCAAGATGTCTTGATGTTTTAAGGCAAGCGCTGCACCAATTTTACACACTTTGCAGTAAACAGGAAGTACGTGTAGGTTGAAGACAAGCTACGGACGCGGAGTAACAATACCCCCGCAATGCTCATGTTAGACCGGACCTACGGTTTAAAGTCCATTCTGAACCTCTGCAAACATAAATGTCACAACCGGAACTCGGACCCGAAACCTATGGTACCGAGCGCCAAAGCGATGTCCACTCTGTCATCGGGCCCCTATATTCAAAATATTGAACGGATTTAAAAAAAATATTAGAAAAATTGAACAAAATAAAAAGTAATAAAAGTAAATGTAATAAATTGGAAAGGATATGATGGCACAATCTAAACTACTTCTCACCCAAATAACTATTATTGTTTGAGAAATGGTCTAAATCATTTGACATTATCGCTTTAAACCAAACGGAAGCCATTTCGAAAAAAAAGTGAAAGGTGCAATAAAAGCATCGAATCACATTTCAGACTTCAAAATACTGGTTTTATATCAAATTGAAACGACGTGTTTTACCGAAAAAAACTGTACTTTTCACACTTTATACCACCGCCTTCAAATGCAGACGTTCTCATCGCGTGAAAAAGTATACACTAAAGTGACAAAAGTCATGGGATACCTCTTAATATCGTGTCGGCCCTCCTTTCGCCCGGCGAAGTGCAGCAACTCGACGTGGCATGGACTCAACAAGTCGTTGGAAGTCTTCTGCAGGAATATTGAGCCATGCTGTCTCGATAGACGTCCATAATTGTGAAAGCGTTGATGGTGCAGGATTTTGGGCACGAACAGACCTCTGGATGATGTCCCATAAATGCTCGATGGGATTCACGTCGGGCGATCTAGGTGGCCAGATCATTCGTTGGAATTGTCCAGAATGTTCTTCAAACCAATCGCGAACAGTTGTGGCCCGGTGACATGGCGCATTGTCATGCATAAAAATCCCATCGTTGTTTGGGTACATGAAGTCCATGAATGGCTGCAAGTGATCTCCAAGTATCTGAACATAAGCATTTCCAGTCAATGTTCGGTCCAGTCGCACCAGAGGACCAAGTCCATGCCATGAAAAAACAGCCCACACCATTACGGAGCCACCATCAACTTGAACAGTGACTTGCTGACAGTTTGGGCCCATGGCTTCGTGGGGTCTGCGCCACACTCGAACCCTACCATCAGCTCTTATCAACTGAAATCGTGACTCATCGGTCCAGGCCACGGTTTGCCATTCATCTAGGAACCAACCGATATGCTCACGTGCCCACGAGAGTCGCTGCAAGCGATGTCGTTCTGTCAGTAAAGGCACTCTCAAGTATAATTCTCGACTCGAGTCGGTCTTCTGCTGGAATAGCCCAAGAAAGCCAAATTTTTCCGCACAGTTCTAACAGACAAGTCCCTTGTACGTCCCACATTGATTTCTGCGGTTATTTGACGCAGTGTTGCTTGTCTGTTAGAATTTACGACTCTTTGCAGACATCGCCGGTCTCGGTCGTTAAATGCAGGCGGTCGACAACTGCGCTGTCCAGGAGGTTATGCCTGAAATTTCATACTCTCGGCACACTCTTGACACAGTGGATCTGGGAATGTTAAATTCCCTAACGATTTCCGAAATGACATGACCCATGCGTCTAGCTCCAACTAACATTCCGTGTTCAAAGTCTGTTAATTCCCGTCGTGCGGTCATCATCACGTCAAAACCTCTTCACATGAATAACTTGTACAGAAATGAAAGCTCTGCGAAAGCACTGCGCATTTATACCTGTTCTACGCGATGCTACTGCCATTTGAAAATTTGCATATTGCTATCCCATGTCTTTTCTCACTTCAGTGTATGTCTCTGTGTTATATATACAATAATCCATTTTTTAGTAAAGGTCTTTGGGACACCGTTGAAGAAGGAATGGAAGGAAGAGTAAAAAAATATACAACGTCTCGCTCTAGACTTCGACTTTTTATTTCGTTCCCATAAAAATACATTATAAAAAAATTAACACTGCTCCATTTTTCGGCAATTTCAGCAGTGGCTTCTACAAAAAAAATTATGTATCTGACAAAAGAGACAGGAAAAAAAGTAATATTTATGGCATCAAAGTAAAAGTGCTATTCATGCTGGCAGGAAAATATATCCAGCTCCCAGTGAACGAGATATATATATATTTATTTTAACATTTGTTATTTCTTTATTTATGTATGTATGTATTCATGTATTTCGTGTTCTCTTGTGCAATTCAAACATGTCTAGTTCGCGGTACTGCCGACTGGGTCGCTGGAGTATCATCCACTTTTCCTGCTTTGGAAAAGCCTTTTTATTGTGAACCAAGAAACCACAAGGAATGAACTGCAATCCTAGAGTTTTGCAGCGAAACGGGGAATTTTTATGATCGTTTTGTGCCCCATTTCTAAACAGATATTCGGAGGGAGAACATAAAATGTTTCCGAATTTTTGTTTATTTGTGTTTATATGAGTGTTCCTTTTCGTTTTCCTCGATTGTTGCAGAATTTGGAAACGAAATAAATGCAATATGTCGTAAAACCATTTTCGTACTTTTTATTTATTCCGGGAGTTAAACTGTTTCTCATAATTTATTATCCGATACTATTTGAATATTCTTGCTGAAACTCTCGTGAGTAATGGCCTAAAAGAATGTAGCAAATTTATTATTCATGCATGGTTTTAAAATTATATTGTAATTTTAATAAAAGCAATTCTCTTTCACAGGGAATAACCTTACATCTCGCATTTAAATTCTTGTGTTGATATTGGAAATTTTTTTATCCATGCTATAATTTGTAGATTCACAAAATTTTCTATTTTATAAATGTGTTACATTTTTTTGCATTCTTCTATAAATTCTAATAATGTCGAAACACTGTGCAAAAGTTTCAGTTTTCGATTTTTAATCTAATATTTTATTAAATGTATTTATTGTTTTTTTAGTTTAGTTGCTTAATTCTAGTTATTGTAACATATAACAAAAAAAGAAAGTAATAAATTTGTATTGTAACAAGTTAAGAACATTCTAAATTTTACGTAGCATATTCTAAGCGTGCTAAAGATGAATCAAATTTAGTAGTCGCCCTAAGTTTGAAATAGCCAAATAAAATTTATCCTTAAAACATATTTTCTTCTATCTTAATAGTCTCTAAGCTATATTTGTCTATCAACATTATATTCACGTGTAGATATTGAAAGCTAAAATAAGGCATGTCTGAATCATATGCACAAATAAGCATTTATGAATATATATTATGCACTCTGCTAGTAATGCATAATAATTTCTTAAATATGATACAGAGTATTTGACGTCATACAGGCGTTTAGAAAACAAGCTCTGGCTGCAAATTAATACTAAAAAAATATTGAAATCAGACTTTTTTTAAATTTAATCAATTTTTAAAAAGAAAATAATTTTAAGTGTACGAGATTTTTTTGTCGCTCTAGGGTGCTCTCTGTGTCATTTTTTCTCACTTTGGGCTAATTAGACCGGGACCTACAATTTAACGTGGATTCCCAAACACTCATAAACATGCATGCCACAGACAGTATTCGTACCTCAAGCTTGTGGTACTAATGATCAGAGCACTAGCCAGTTGCCCATTAGGTCGAAAATTTGTGAAAAGATAAATAATTCAAATTTTCATTCTTCATATTTGTTAGCTTTACATGTTTTACTATATTATATACTTCATATCAAAACAAGAATATAATCACACATGATGAAAATTATTAAAATGGCACTTCCTTAACTAAAATTCGTGAAAATTAAAATAAAACATCATCTTTGTTGCCTCAGTTAAATTCAAACTGATGTGTTGAGGCTTTACTGATTTATCTAAATAAATCGAGCAGTACAATCAAAATATTTGTTCAGCGAATTCCAGTGCAGCCAATCATAATCACTCCAACAAGTCCAGTTAAATTGTTTCACCAAGATCAGACAAACAGCAGGAACAAATAGGTAAAACCAACCAGAACCTTTTTTCTTAAAAAAAGAAAAACAGAATCAACCGAACCTGAACGTGATCTGTTATTCGGACAAAATCCTCTTCTTTTCTGCTAAAAAAGCCTCCAGTCAGTGGCAATCGCTTAAACACATATCAGTCCCCAGTTTGCCGATCGACATCGCTTTAAAAGTCTGTTGACACTTGGGGCCGAAGAATACCTTTAAAGAAGAAGAAAAAAGAAAGAAAAAAATACCTAAAAGAGGAGTATAACAAGCAGGAAAACCTCCTCTAAGGCGTAAAAGAAGAACTATTTGGTAAACACACAATCGTTGCCTTTCGACTTTTCCAGCAGGACACTTTCATTTCCTAGTATGCACAGACAGACGGGAGGAATTTGTTGGTTAAAATCCATCCCCCCATCCCATTTCCCGAAAGGGAGGGACATCGCGGGAATAAGGATTTGGTGTTTTCCCCTCCCATCTGCTTTTCCTGGAAGGGAGAATCTTTGGGGATTTTTGTCATTCAAACCCACGCATTTCCCCCTCAAGAAGTTATACGTGGAAGACAGAGATCGAAGGGAGATGCACTAAGATTTTCCCATTGAACGAGAACTACATGTGGAATGAAAACTATTTATAAATTACTTTCTGCAATAAAGTAAAAAAAAAGTAGGAATTGACGTTAATTTTTTTTTTTTATTAACATTACTTGTTTTGAAAAAATAGAATTTTTATTATTCCAGTATTAAAGAGAGATATTGAAAATTAGAAATATATTATAATATATATATATGTCTAGACTATAATAAGAAAAATAATGTGTCGCGTATATTCTTTCTCAATATATTTTACTTGATATATAGTTAGCAAAAATATATATTAATAAACGAATATATATCTAAAGAATCGTGGCTATAATATGAATAGGTTAAAATTGATTTTTTTTTTACTAGTCGACAGTAATATTTTTAGGTGCACTTAGTAGCAGAATGCGGTAAAGATATATGTTTGAATTCCAATCCTCAGCCTTCCGGTCTGACTGTTTCCTTACCTTGCAGCCAATTCGTCTCTACTGTCGCTAAATTATGTAATAAATAAAATTCTTGTTAAAAAAACAGTGATCACAGCATGCGCTGTGAAAGGAAAACAAACCTTCGTCCTTCCCAAACTATACAGTACTCTTTAATATCGGACCGTTCAGGTATCATTGTTTTATATTCAATATATATTAAACGGATTTTAAAAAATAACAGAAAAATTCTACGTATTAAAAAGTATAAACTTTTTGTAATAAATTGGAAAGATTTTGATGGCACAATCTAACCTACTTCTTTTCTCAGTGCTCACCTAAATAACTATTATTGTTTGAGAAATGGTCTAAATCATTTGACATTATCGCTTTAAACCAAACGGAAGTCTTTTCGCCAAAAAGGACAGATACAATAATAGCATTGAATCACATTTCAGACTTTAATATACTGATTTTACATCCAATTGAATCGACGTGTTTTACCGATAAAAACTGTACTTTTCACACTTTATACCACCGACTTCAAATAAAGACGTTCACATCCCGTGAAAAAGTTTATGGCTCTGTGTTATATGTACAATAATCCATTATTTGTGAAGGTCTTTGGGACACCGTTGAAGAAGGAATGAAAGGAAGAGTAAAAAAATATACGACGTCTCGCTCTAGACCTCGACTTTTTATTTTGTACCCATAAAAATACATTATAAAAAAATAAGCACGGCTCCATTTTTCGGCAATTTCTGCTGTGGCTTCTTCAAAGGAAAAAAAATCATGTCGAAGAGAAAAAAAATACTCTTTATGGCATAAAAGTAAAAGTGCAATTCATTCTTGTAGGAAAATATATCCAGCTCCCAGTGAGCGATATATATATATATATTTCTTTTAACATTTGTTATTTCTTTATTTATGTATGTATGTATTCATGTATTTCGTGTTCGCTTGTGCAATTCAAACATGTCTAGTTCGCAGTATTGTTGGCTGGGGCGCTGGAGTATCATCCACTTGGACCAGCTTAGGTAAAGCCTTTTTATGGTGAACCAGAAAACCGCAGGGAATGAAACGCAATCCTAGAGTTTTGCAGCGAAACCGGGAATTTTTATGCTCGTTTTGTGCCCCATTTCTGAACAGATATTCGGAGGGAGAGCATAAAATGTGTTCCGAATTTTTGTTTATTTGTGTTTATATGAGTATTTCCTTTTCGTTCCTTCGATTGTTGCAGAATTCGGAAACGAAATAAATGCAATATGTCTTAAAAACATTTCCCTTCTTATTATTTATTCTGGGAGTTAAACTTTTGCTCATAATTTATTATCCGATACTGCTTGAATATTTTTGCTGAAACCCTCGTGCGTAATGGCCCACGAATGTCGCAAATGTATTATTCATGCATGGTTTTAAAATTATAATGTAATTTTAATAAAAGCAATTCTCTTTCACAGGGGGCAGTGAAATAGCCTTACATCTCGCATTTAAATTATTGTGTTTATAGTGAAAATTATTTTTTTGTCCTTCCTAGAATATGTATATTGAGAAAATTTTGAACTTTTATTTAATTTCCTCTTTTATAAATGGGTGGCATTTTTCGACATTATTTTTGTAAATTATAACAGATATATTAAAGCACTTTTGCAAAATTTTATTTTTTCAAATTTTTAATCTAATATTTTCTTAAATGCATTTATTGTTTTTCTTTTATTTAAATTGCCAAATTCTAAATATTTCAACATATAACAAAAGTGAAATAATAAACAAGTGTTGTAAGAAGATAAGAATATGCGAATTCTTATTTAGCATATTCTAATTCTGATAAAGATGAGCCAAATTTACTAATTTTGAAACGACCAGATAAAATATATTCTTAGAACATATTTTCTTCTATCTCATTAGTTTCTAAGCTATTTTTATCTCTCAACATTATATTCATGTGCAAATATTGAACGCTAAAATGAGGCATGTCTGAATCAAATGCACATATGTTGTATGCATTTATGAATTGTATATATTATGCACTCTACTAGTAGTACATAATCATATGATACGGAGTACTTGACTTGATAATTAAAAAACAAATTCTGGATTTAAATTTATAATGCCAAAAAATAAACAAAGTTACGATTTTTATGAAGAAAATTATTTTAATTGTGTGAGGTTTGGTTTGGTTTGTCGCTCTAAGTCATTTTTGCATACTTTGGGCTAAGTAGATCGCGACCTACAGTTTAATTCGCATTCCAAACCACTTACAAACATCCATGCCACCGCCAGTATTCGAATCTGAAGCCTGTGGTAATAAAGGCAAGAGCACAAGCCAATGGAACATCTTACCCCAAATTTGTCAGTAGATAAATAATTCAAACTTTTATTCTTTGTACTTGTTAGATTTACATTTTCTGCTGTGTTACGGACATCCTATCAAAACAAAGATATAATCACACATGATGGAAATTTATTAAAATGGCAATTCCTTAATCAAAATTCATGAAAGTTAAAATAAAACATCCTATTTGGTACCTCACTTCAATTCAAATTGATGTGTTGAGACTTTACTGATTTATCCAAATAAATCGAGCAGTACAATCAATATATTTGTTCAGCGAATTCCAATCCAGCCAATCGTAATCACTCCTGACTTTTCAACAAGTCCAGTTAAACTGTTTCACCAAGATCAGACAAACAACAGGAACCAAAAAGGAAAACCAAACAGAATCCTTTTTCAAAAAAAAAAAAAAAAAAAAAGAAGCAAAAAAACATCAACCGAACCCGACCGTTATCTGTTATTCGGACAAAATCCTCCTCTTTTCCGCTAAGAAGCCTCCAGTCAGTGGCAATCGCTTAAACACACATCAGTCCTCAGTTTGCCGATCGACATCGCTTTAAAAGTCTGTTGACACTTGGGCCCGAAAAGCTCTTCAAAGAAGGAAAAAAAAAGAAAGTAATAAAGACCTAAAAGAGGAGAACAAGCAGGAAAACCTCCTCCGAGGCGTAAAAAAGAACTGTTAGATAAACACACGACCGTTGCCTTTCAACTTTTCCAGCAGGACACTTTCATTTCATGGTATGCACAGACAGACAGGAGGAATCACTGGTTTAAAATCCATCCCCACCCCCCTTTCCCGAAAGTGAGGGACATCGCGGGAATAAGGTTTGGGGATTTTCCCCTCCCACCAGCACCTTTTCCTGCAGGAACTTTGGGGATTTTTGTCATTCAAATCCACGCATTTCCCCCTAAAGAGGTTTACGTGGAAGACAGAGATCGGATTGGAGATGTACTAGGATTTTCCCATTGAACGAGAACTACACGTAGTCTACAGAATCTAATATTTTTTTTTTTTATTTCCAATGGCAGGCTGCAAGAAGCAATAAAATAAAAAGTACACAAGGGGCATGAAAACAATAACGAGAATCGAAGGAAATCACATAATGACATGTTTAACCCATAAGGGCCGTAGCGTCCAAGTATTGACCCTACACAGTAGAGGAAACAAGTGCAGGTCAGACAGGACGTTGAGATGAATCCGTGTCCTGTTCAAGACTGCAGAGCATGCATTTTGGGTTTGCAAATATTTTCATTCGACCTGAATGGTCGAGCGGCTAGCGCTCAGGCGCTCTGTACCTCAAGTTTCGGGTTCGAGTCTCGGTGGTGCCATGGATGTTTGTATTGGTTCGGAATGGACTTCGGAAGTGGCTTTAAGCCGTGCATCCCGGTCTCCTATGACTGTAAGAGGGTCGCGGAGTCAAAGTCAGAGTTCTACCTACGGGTGCTCCATCACAATAGAAGCTGCTTCCTTCCTCTTCAACCATGAGTCCATACGGGTTCGTGGGCTGGGTCTAGATGAGATATCTACCAAGTGGGATAAGTAACAAGGACTTTGGGGGATTTTTGTCCTTCAAACTCACGCATTTCCCCCTAAAGAAGTCGTACGTGGTGACAGAGATCGAATGGAGATGCACTAGGATTTTCACATTGAATGAGAACTACACGTGGCTCACAGAATTTAATATTTGTTGCAAAAAAAAAATATTTTTTGAAGTTAAAAAATACTTTTTTTTCAAAGAATAAAATAATTTTTTGCTATTTTAGCTTTCCAAAGGAAATATTAAAAAATTAGAAATATATGTCTAGACAATATTAAAAAAAATAATGTATAGTGTATAAATTTTATAAGTATGTTTAACCTAGTAGACAGTTAGCAACAAAAATATAATAAATGAATGTCTACACGTGGTCATAATATGAACTGGCTAAAATTGATTATTTTTCGTATATGTATTAAGAAAAGTGTTAGAATAATAAGAAAGTTTTAGTATATGGGAAAAAAATAATGTTTCTAAAAATTTTAGAAAGAAAATTTTAAAAATAGTTAAAATAAAAAAAAGTAAGATAAAAATAAAAATTTTAAATTTATATAATAAAAGGAATTTAAGTTAAAAATTTGGTACAATTGGGAATAGTTGTAGATACCAGAAAAATGTGTTTGCTGAAACATATGTTGCACATCTGTAATAATGATCTGAAATCGGATTGGTTACTTCCCCTAAAAAAAAAAAAAAACCTCTATAATTCTTCACAACTCTTCTTAACTTTCTCTTAAACTATTCATCGAACCAAAGTTCTGGTGTTTTATTTATTTTTTTTAATTATTTTTTTTACTTTATTTATTTTCATTTTTTCATTAAATTGGCATGATCCTTTTCTTTACTACAGAATAAACGGGGTAAAAAAAAATAAACCTAACTGTTTTTACTAGTCGGGAGAAATATTTTAAGGTACACGTCACAACAAAATGAGGAAATGTAGCTGGGCTTGAATTCGCATCCTCAACCATGCCGCCAGATATCTGTTTCCTTACCTCTACCCCAATTCGTCTCTTTTAGCGCTTAGTTATCTGTAACAAAGAAAATTCCTGTTTTTTAATTTAATTCTAGTTAAAAAAAAAAGATAGTAGCATGCGCCATGAACAGAAAACTAACCATCGTTCTTCCGCAAACTAGATAGAACGCTTTAAATTCGGACCTTTCGGGATCATTGTTTTGTATTCAAAATACTAAACGGATATCAAAAGAAAAAATAACAGAAAAATAGAAGATAATAAAAAGTATAAATTTTGTAATAAATTGGAAAGGTTTTGATAACACAATCTAACCTACTTCTCTCACCTAAATAACTATTATTGTTTGAGAAAAGGTCTAAATCATGTGACATTATCGCTTTAAACCAAACGGAAGTCATTTCGCCAAAAAAGGAAGGGGTACAATAAAGAAAGCATCGAATCACATTTCAGACTTCAAAATACTGGTTTTATATCAAATTGAATCGACGAGTTTTACCGATAAAAACTGTACTTTTCACACTTTATACCACCGCCTTCAAATGCAGACGTTCTCATCCCGTGAAAACGTTTATGGCTCTGTGTTATACGTACAATAATCCATTCTTTAGTAAAGGTCTTTGGGACACCGTTGAAGAAGGAATGAAATTAGTAAAAAAAATATACGACGTCTCGGTCTAGACCTCGACTTTTTATTGTGTTCCCATAAAAATACATTATAAAAAAATAAGCACTGCTCCATTTTTCGGCAATTTCTACAGTGGCTTCTCCAAAAAAAAATCATGTATCTGACAAAAGAGAAAGCAAAAAAAAAAAAAAAAATCTTTATAGCATAAAAGTAAAAGTGCAATTCATGTTTGCAGGAAAATATATCCAGCTCCCAGTGAACGAGATATCTATATAATTTAAGATTTGTTATTTCTTTATTTATGTATGTATATATTCGTGTATTTCGTGTTCGCTGGTGCAATTCCAACATATCTAGTTCGCGGTATTGCCGACTGGAGCGCTGGAGTATCATCCACTTGGACCAGCTTTGGTAAAGCCTTTTTATGACGAACCAAGAAACCACAGGGAATGAAACGCAATCCTACAGTTTTGCAGTGAAACAGGGAATTTTTATGCTCGTTTTGTACCCCATTCCTAAACAGATATTCAGAGGGAGAGCATAAAATGTTTCCAAATATTTGTTTATTTGTGTTAATATGAGTATTTCCTTTTCGTTCCACGTTGGAGAAACGAATGCGGAAACGAAATAAATGTTTGTTGCGGAAACGAAATAAATGCGATATGTCTTAAAACCATTTTCCTTCTTATTATTTATTGTAAGAGTTAAACTTTTACTCATAATTTATTATCCGATACTATTTGAATATTCTTGCTGAAACCCACGTACGCAATGGACCAAGAGTGTCGCAAATTTATTATTCATGCATGGTTGTAAAAGTATAATGTAATTTTAATAAAAGCAATTCTGTTTCACAGGGAATAAGTCTTACATCTCGCATTTAAATTCTTGCGTTGATATGAAACATTTTTTTCCATGCTAGAATATGTAGATTTGCATATTTTTATTTAATTTCTTTTATAACTGTGTTACATTTTTCATACGTACTTCTGCAAATTATAACAGATATTATAAACTTTACAAAATTTATAATAAAATTAACTTTACAAAATAATAAATTACAACTTTACAAGAATTTTTTTTTAGATTTTAAAGATGAGTCAAGTTTAATAATAGCGCAAATTTTGGAAATAACCAAATAAAATTTATTCTTAGACAATATTTGCTTCTATCCCAATAGTTTCTAAGCTATTTTTATCTAACAATATTATATTCATGTGTACATATTGAAATTTAAAATACGGCATTTCTGAATTATATGCACACATAAGTATTTTTGAATTATATGTATGATGCATTGTACTAGTAGTGCATAATCATTTCCTAAATATGATACAGAGCACTTGACTTCTTACAGGTTATTAGGAAGCATGCCTTGGCTGAAAATTTATGCTACCAAAAACTTAAAATCACCAAATTAACCAATTCTTAGAAAGAACATCATTTTAAGTGAGCGAGGTTTGGTTTCTCACTCTAAGGTCATTTTGTGCAACCTTTGGGATAATTAGACCGGGACCTACAGTTTAAAGTGGATTCCGAAACACTCACAAACATCCATGCCACGGCCACATTCTAACCTGAAGCCTGTGTTACGAAAGGCCAGAGATCTAGCCAATTGGCCATCAGGCCATCAGGCCATCAAAATTTAGGAGAGGCAAACCATATGAAATACGCTGCCAAATAAATAAAATTAAACACAGCACCCAAAAACATATCTCATTATCTTTAATCTATAAAATTAATGAGTAGTAGAATTAAATACAACAGGAAGTGACAGTTCATTATCTATTTAATATTCGATCTTCATACTTCGAAAGTAATTGTTTTAATTTTTGAACCTAAAGCCTATGGTACTAAACGCCAGAACAAAAGGCAAAAGGCTATCAGGGCGCAAGTGTATGACACGATAAATAATTCAAACTTTAATTCTTGGTATTTGTTACCTTACATTTTTGCGATGTTATGGACCCCCTATCAAAACAACTAATCACACATGATGCAAATTGATTAAAATAACATTTCCTTAAACCAAAATTCATGAAAGTTTAAAATAAAACATCCTATTGGGTACCTCAGTTAAAATTCAAACTAATGTGTTTGAGGCTTTACTGATTTATCCAAATAAATCGAGCAGTACAATCACAATATTTTTCAGAAAATCCCGGTTCAGCCAATCATAATCACTCCTGACTTTTCAACAAGTCCAGTTAAATTGTTTCACCAAGATCAGGCAAACAACAGGAACAAAAAGGAAAACCAACCAGAAAAATAAAAAAAAAAAAAGAATCAACCAAACCCGAACGTCATCTGTTATTCGGAAAAAATCTTCCTCTTTTCCACTAAAAAGCCTCCAGTCAGTGGCAATCGCTTAAACACACATCAGCGCTCAGTTTGCCGGTCGACATCGCTTTAAAAGTCTGTTTACACTTGGGCCCAGAAAGCTCCTTTAAAGAAGAAAAAAAAGGACATAAAAGAGGAGTAAAACAAGCAGGAAAACCCCCTCCGAAGCGTAAAAGAAGAACTATTTGGTAAACACATGATCGTTGCCTTTCGACTTTTTAAGCAGGACACTTTCATTTCCTTGTATGCACAGACAGACGGGAGGAATCGCTGCTTAAAATCCATCCCCAGCCCCTTTCCCGAAAGTGAGGGACATCGCGGGAATTCGCACATTTTCCCCTCCCACCTGCATTTCCTTGGGGAAACTTGGAAATTTTTGTCATTCTCACCCGCGTATTTCTCCCTAAAGACGTTATGCGGGGAAGACAGAGATCGAATGGAGATGCACACTATGATTTTCCCATTGAAAGAGAACTTCCCGGGGCTTACAAAATATAAAATTTGTTGCAGAAAAATTATTCTTTGAAGTTAAAAAATATTGTTCCTTTTTTTTTTTTGAAGGAATAAAATAATTTTTGTTATTTTAGCTTCAAATAGAAATATTAAAAATTAAATTTGTTGGTATATGTTTCTAAAAAAATTTTAAATGGTACTCTGAAAATTAAAAAAAAAATTAAGAGGAAAAATGAAAAATTCAAAAAATAAAAAGAATTTAAGTTAAAAATTCGGTTCAATTAGAGAACAGTTGTGGATGCCATAATGCGGAGCCATATGATGTCATAATGCCATGTATGCGAATCATATTTGTAATGATGATCAAAAATCGAATTGGTTTATTCCCGTCCCCAACCGATCCTCCCAAAAAAACTCTTCAACGAAACAAAGTTCTGATATTTTCATTTTTTATAATTCTTATTTTATTTGTTTATTTTAATTTTTTGATTAAATAGATATAATCTTTTTATTTTCTACAGAAGAAAATAAACCTAACTGTGGTTACAAGTCGGCAGAAAAGTTTTAAGGTGCGCATCATAGCAAACTGCGGAAAAGCAGATGGAGTTGAATTCGAATTCTTAAACTTGCGGTCAGAGATCTCTGTGCCAATTCGTCTCCATTGTCGCTGAATATCTGTAACATAGAAAATTCTAGTTTTTATTTTATTTAATTCTAGTTTAAAAAAACAGTGATAGTAGCATTTGCCACTTACGGAAAACGAACCATCGTCCTCCCGCAAACTATATATTACGCTTTAAATTCGAATGTTTTATATTCAAAATATTAAGCGAATTTACAAAAAATAACAGAAAAATTACACATAATAAAAAGCAAACTTTTGTAATAAATTGGAAAGGTTTTGATGGCACAATCTAACCTACTCCTCTCTCAATGCTCACCTAAATAACTATTATAGTTTGAGAAATGGTCTAAATCATTTGACATTATCGCTTTAAACCAAACAGCAGTAATTTCGGCAAAAAAATAAAAGGTACAATAAAAGCATCGAGTCACATTTCAGACTTCAAAATACTGGTTTTATATCAAATTGAATACACGTGTTTTACCGATAAAAGCTGTACTTTTCACACTTTCTTCCACCGCCTTCAAATGCAGACGTTCTCATCCAGTGAAAAAGTTTATGGCTCTGTGTTATATGTACAATAATCCATTCTTTGTACAGGTCTTTGGGACACCGTTGAAGAAGGAATGAAAGGAAGAGTAAAAAAAATATACGACGTCTCGCTCCAGACCTCGACATTTTATTGTGTTCATATGAAAATACATTATAAAAAAATAAGTACTGTTCCATTTTTCGGCAATTTCTGCAGTGGCTTCTTCAAAAAAAAAACACCTGTATCTGACAAAAGCGAGAGAGAAAAAATACTCTTTATGGTATAAAAGTAAAAGTGCAATTCATGCTTGCAGGAAAATATATCTAGCTCCCAGTGAACGAGATATATCTATATATTACAACATTATTCTTTATTTCTTTCTTTATGTATGTATGTATTCGTGTATTTCGTGTTCGCTTGTGCAATTCAAACATGTGTAGTTCGCGGTATTGCCGGCTGGGGCGCTGGAGTATCATCCACTTGGCCCAACTTTGGTAAAGCCTTTTTATTGTGAACCAGAAAACCACATGGAATGAATAGCAATCCTGAGTTTTGCAGCAAAGCAGGGTATTTTTATGCTCGTTTTGTGCCCCATTTCTAAACCAATATTCGGAGGGAGAGCATAAAATGTGTTCCGATTTTTGTTTATTTGTGTTTATATGAGTTTTGCTTTTCTTTCCATGTTGCAGAATTCGGAAACGATATAAATGCTGCAATATGTTGTAAAACCATTTTCCTTCTTATTATTTATTCCGGAAGTTAAACTTTTGCTCATAATTTATTATCCAGTACTATTTGAATATTCTTGCTGAAACCTTCGTATGTAATGGCCCAAGAGTGTCGCAAATGTATCATTCATGCATGGTTTTAAAATTATATTGTAATTTTAATAAAAGCGATTCTCTTTTGCAGTGGAATAGCCTTACATCTCGCATTTAAATTCCGTGTTGATATTGAAAATTATTTTTTTAGCCATGCTAGAAAATTGTGAACTTTATTTATTTTTCTGTTTTATAAATGTGTTACGTTTTTCGACATACTTGAAACACTTTGCAAAAAATGTTTTTCCGATTTTTAATCTAATATTTTATTAAATATGTTTATTGTTTTGTTTTTATTCAAATTACATGATTCTACTTATCTCAACGTATAATAAAAGGGAAATAAACTTTTGTTATAACAAGCTAAGAATATGCTACAACTTATTTAGCATATTCTAAGAGTGTTAAAGATGAGTCAAATTTAGTAATCGCACTAATTTTGGTATTGCCAAATAAAATTTATTCTTAGAACAAATTTTCTTCCATATCAACAGTTTCTCAGCTATTTTTTTTTTATCAACATTATATTTCGTGTAGGGCCTGAATGGTCAAATGGCTAGTGTTCTGGCGCTCGGTGTCACAAGTTTCGGGTGCGAGTCACTGCGGTGTCATAGATGTTTGTAATGGCTCGAAATCCACTTTAAACCCTAAGTCCCGGTCTAACTTGATCATGGAGCGTTGCGGGGGTAGTATTACTCTGTATTCAAGCTACAAGCACCTCCTGGGTAGTTCTAAGTGAGTAACGTCGGTGCAACGCTTGCCTTAAAGCATCAGAGACAATTGCCTAAGTGTTTGCCAACTGCATTAGAAAAAAAAAGTATTCATGTGCAAATATTGAATACTTAAATTACGCCTTTTTGAATCTTATGCGCACATAAGTATGTTCTATACATTTATGAATTATATATATTATGCGTTTTACTAGTAGTGCATAATCATTTCCTTAATGTGATACAGCTTACTTGAATTCATATAGGTTATTAGGAAACAAGACTTGCCTGAAAATTTAGACTACCAAAAAAATTAAAAATTAACAAATTAACAATTTTTAGAAAGAAAATCATTTTAAGTGTGGGAGGTTTGGTTTGATTTCAAGCTCTATTATCATTTTCTGCACACTTTGGGCTAATTAGCCCGGGACCTACAGTTTAACGTGGATTCCGAACACCTCACAAAAATCGAAGCCACTGCCAGAACCTGAAGCATGTGGTACCAAAGGCCAGAGCACTTGTCAATAGGCCATCAGGTCACAAGTGTTCCAGCAGATAAATAATTATTTGAAAAAACAAACTTTTATTCCTTGTATTTGTTAGCTTTAAATTTTTTCGGTGTTATGGAACTCCTCTAAAAACAAGGATCTAAGCACACCTGATGAAAATTGATTAAAATGATATTTCCTTAACCAAAATTCGTGAAGGTCAAAATAAAACATCCTGTTTGGTACCTGAGTTAAATTCAAACTAATGTGTTGAGGCTTTAATGATTTATCCAAATAAATCGAGCAGTACAATCAAAATATTTGCTCAGCAAATTCCGATCCAGCCAATCATAATCACTCCAACAAGTCAAGTTAAATTGTTTCACACAAAGACCAGGCAAACAACAGGACAAAAAGGAAAAAACAACCAGAACCATTTTTCAAAAAAATAACCAACCGAACCGAACGTCATCTGTTATTCGGACAAAATCCTCCTCTTTTCCGCTAAAAAGCCTCCAGTCAGTGATAATCGCTTAAACACACATCAGTCCTCAGTTTGCCCATCGACATCGCTTTAAGAGTCTGTTGACACTTGGGCCCAGAAAGCTCCTTTAAAGAAGAAAAAAAAGGACATAAAAGAGGAGTAAAACAAGCAGGAAATCTCTTCCGAAGAGTAAAAAGAACTATTTGGTAAACACACGATCGTTGCCTTTCAACTTTTCCAGCAGGACACTTTCATTTCCTTGTATGCACAGACGGGAGGAATCGATGGTTTAAAATCCATCCCCCACCCCCTTTCCCGAAAGGGAGAAACATCGCGGGGATAAGGATTAGACATTTTCCCCACCCACCTGCTTTTCCTGAAGGGAAGAACTTTGGGGATTTTTTTCATTCAAACCCACGCATTTCCCCCTAAAGAAGTTATACGTGGAGAACGGAGATCGAATGGAGATGCACTAAGATTTTCTCTTTGAACGGGAACTACACGTGGCTCACAGAATCTAATATTTGTTGCAGAAAAAGTATTTTTTGAAGTTAAAAAATACTTTTTATATGGAGGAATAAAAGAATTTTTGCTATTTCAGCTTTCAATGGGAAATATTATTACATTGTTCTGACTATATAAAGAAAAATAATCTATCATGTATAAATTTGCTGAATATGTTTTCCTTATAGATAGTAAATACAAAAAAAATAATAATAATCAATGAATGTTTACACGTGTTTATAATATGAAATGATCAAAATTTATTATTTTTCGTATATCTATTAAGAAAATATCCTGCGCGCGATGGTCGAATGTCTAGCTTTCGAAAGGAAATATTAAAAAATTAGAAGTATATGTCTAGACCAGGGATGGTCAAACTTTTTCGGTAGCGTGCCAAAATTCGAAAAAAAAAAATTTGGTGGGCCAAGATAAATTTTTCTAAAATTTTGAAAACAATATACAAGTATTACAATTTAAATATGTTAATGAAGATGAATACAATTGCGATTTCATTTTTAAAAGTTCCTTATATTGAGATTTGAAGTGAGATGATTCTAAGGATCGAGGCCAAATGTTCATGTGTCAGTCTATTTCCGAAATAATTCTTTCTAAGGTTCATAGTTGAAAACACTTGTTCACAAATATAAGATGAAGCAAACATAGCACTAATTTTTTGGGCGTGAGATATTAAATTTGGAAAATATACTTTCGATAATTATTTGTAAAACTCTAACTGTGGCATATTTAGAAACAACAGCTAGAGATGATTGTTACACTGCAACTCAATTGATTCAAACTGCAAATCTTGAAAGGCATTGTAAAAATATCCAATTCTGTTTGAATGGCACTGGAATCTTGAAATCTGCGTTCGAACTTAAAATGCCGTTTTTTCAAGCTAACTTCATAAATCTTAAGCTTTTCTTCATTTACTGAAGGTATTGAATTTAACCTCGGGAAATGAGATAAAAAAAATAATATTTAATCAAAGTAGAAAAGAAGATGGATGTATAATATATAAGTATATATTTCTCTTAATTTGCCTCGGACCGGCAAATTAAAATTCTATCCGCGGGCCGGATAGAACTTCCTGCGGGCCGGAGTTGGCCCATCCCTGTTCTAAGGATATTGAGATAGAAGAAAATATGTTCTAAGGATACATTTTATTTGCCTATTTTAAAATTAGGGCGATTAATAATTTGACTCATCTGTAATACGCTAAGAATAAGCTAAATAAGATTTATCACATTCTTAGCTTGTTGCAACACAAGTTTATTATTTCCCTTTTGTTATGTGCTAAAATAATTAGCATTATAATAAAAGGGAAGTAATCAACTTGGAAAAATAGAGAAACAAAACAATAAATAGTTTTAATAAAATATTAGATTAAAAATCGAAAAATGAAAATTTTGCAAAAGTGTTTTAATATATTTGTTATAATTTACAGAAGTATGTCGAAAAATATGACACATTTATAAAATATAAAATTAAATGAAGTTCAAAATTTTGCGAATCTACATATTCTAGCATGGATGAAAACAAATTTTTTCAATATCAATAATGTACCTGCGAGATGTAAGGCTATTTATTCCATTGTGAAAGAGAATTGCTTTTATTAAAATTAAATTATAATTTTTAAACCATGCATAAATAATACATTTGCGACACTCGTGGGCCATTACGCACGAGGGTTTCAGCAAGAATATTCAAATAGTATCGGATAATAAATTACGAGCAAAAGTTTAACTCCCGGAATAAATAATAAGAAGGAAAATGGTTTTACGACATATTGCATTTATTTCATTTCCAAATTCTGCAACAACCGAGGAACGAAAAGAAGTACTCATACAAACACAAATAAACAAAAATTCGGAAACATTTTATGCTCTCCCTCCAAATATCTGTTTAGAAATGGGGCACAAAACGAGCATAAAAATTCCGTCTTTCGCTGCAAAACTCTAGGATTGCGTTTCATTCCCTGTGGTTTCTGGTTCACCATAAAAAGGCTTTACCAAAGCTGGTCCAAGTGGATGATACTCCAGTGCCCCTGTCGGCAATACCGCGAACTAGATATGTTTGAATTGCACAAGACGAACACGAAATACAAGAATACATATATACATCAATAAAGAAATAACAAATGCTAAATATATATATATATATATATATCTCGTTCACTGGGAGCTGGATATATTTTCCTGAAAGTATGAATTGCACTTTTACATTTATGCCATAAATATCATTTTTTTTCCAGCTCTTTTGTCAGATACATGATTTTTTTTGAAGAAGCCACAGCAGAACTTGCCAAAAAATGGAGCAGTGCTTATTTTTTTATAATGTTTTTTATGGGAACAAAATAAAAAGTCGAGGTCTAGAGCGAGACGTCGTTTTTCTATTCCTTTCATTCCTTCTGCAAAGGTGTCCCAAAGACCTTTACAAAGAATGGATTATTGTACATATAACACATAGCCATAAACTTTTTCACTGGATAAGAACGTCTGCATTCGAAAGCGGTGGTATAAAGTGTGAAAAGTACGGTTTTTATCGTAAAACACGTCAATTCAATTTGATATAAAACCAGCATTTTGAAGTCTGAAATGTGATTCGATGCTTTTATTGTACTTTTCATTTTTGACGAAATGACTTCCGTTTGGTTTAAAGTGATAATGTCAAATGATTTGGACCTTTTCTCAAACAATAACAGTTATTTAGGTGAGCATTCGGAGAGAAGTAGATTAGATTGTGCCATCGAAATCTTCCCAATTTATGACAAAAGTTTATATTTTTTATGATATTCAATTTTTCTAATATTTTTTATCATATTCAATTTTTCGAATATTTTTTATGATATTCAATTTTTCTAATATTTTTTATGATATTCAATTTTTCGAATATTTTTTATGATATTCAATTTTTCTAATTTTTTATGATATTCAATTTTTCTAATATTTTTTTAAATCCGTTTAATATTTTGAATATAAAACAATGATCCCAAATGGCCCAAATTTAAAGCATACTATGTAGTTTGTTGGAGGACGAAGGTTCGTTTTCCGTTAATGGCGCATGCCTTTACCACTGTTATTTTTAACTAGAATTAAATTAAGTAACTAGAATTTTCTTTGATTCAGGTAATTCAGCGAGAGTAGAAACGAACTGGGCCAGAGGTAAGGAAACAGATCTCTGACCACAAGGTTGAGGATTCGAATCCAAGCCCAGCTCCTTTCGCTATTGCGGCCTGATGGCCAATTGGCTAGCGGTCTGGCCTATGGTACCGCAGGCCCCAGGTTCGAATCCCAGGCGTGGGCGTGGATGTTTGTGAGTGACTCAGAATCCACTTTAAACTGCAGGTCCCTGTCTGTTTAGACATCGTGTGCACAAGGTGATAGTAGAGAGACAAACCAAACCTAGTACACTAAAAATTGTTCATTCAATAATTGATCGTTCATTTTTTTTGTAGCATAAATTTGCAGCCAAAACTTGTTTTCTAATAATTTGAAATAAAGTACTCTGTATCATATTAATTAACTGATTATGTACTAATAGTAGAGGAAATAATATATATAATTGATAAATACATATAACACATCTGTTTATGCGTACATAGGAAGCGGAAATACCTTATTTTAGTGTTCAATATTTGCACGTGAATATAATGATGATACATAAAAATAGCTTAGAAACTATTGAGTTGGAAGAAAATATATTCTAAGGATAAATTGTATTTGGCTATTTCAAAATTAGTGCTATTCCTGGCGACTTAACTTACATAACTTAACTTATGTTAATTTGTAACTTACTTAATTTATTCATCTTTAACAAACTTAGAATATGTTAAATAAGAATTAGCATATTTTTATCTTCTTACAGAACATGTTTATTATTTCCCTTTTGTTATCTGCTAAAATAATTATCATTATGCAATTTAAACAGGAACAAAATAATAAATACATTTAATAAATATATTTAATAAAATATTAGATTTTATAAAAAATCGAAAAAAAATTTTTTTGCAAAGTTTCTTAATATATATATTATAATTTACAGACACATGTCGAAAAATGTAACACATTTATAAAATAAAAAATTAAATAAAGTTCAAAATTTTGCAAACCTACATATTCTAGCATGGATAAAAAAAATAATTTTCAATATCAACAAGGAATTTAAATGAGAGATGTAAAGGCTATTTCACTCCCTCCGCCCCCCTGTGAAAGAGAATTGCTTTTAATAAAATTACATTATAATTTTAAAAACCCTGCATGAATAATACCTTTGAGACACTCTTGGACCAATATGTACGAGGGTTTCAACAAGAATATTCAAATTATATCATAATAAATTATGACCAAAAGTTTAACTTCTGGAATAAATAATAAGAAGGAAAATGGTTTTAGAACATATTGCATTTATTTCGTTTCCGCATTTCATTTATTCGTTTGCAACAATCGAGGAACGGAAAGAAATACTCATATAAACACAAATGAAAAATTCGGAAACTTTTTATGCTCTCCCTCCGAATATCTGTTTAGAAATGGGGCAAAAAACGAGCATAAAAATTCCCTGTTTTGCTGCAAAACTCTAGGATTGCGTTTCATTCCATGTGGTTCCTGGTTCACCATAAAAAAGGCTTTGCCAAAGCTGGTCCAAGTGGATAATACTCCAGCGGCCCAGTCGGCAATACCGCGAACTAGACATGTTTGAATTGCACAAGCAAACACGAAATACACGAAAACATACATAAATAGAGAAATATTAAAAAAGTATATATCTTGTTCAGTGCGAGCTGGATATATTTTCCTGCAAGCATGAATTGCACTTTTACTCTTATACCATAAAGATTATGATTTTTATTATTTTACATGATTTTTTTTCTCAAGAAGAAGCCACTGCAGAAATTGCCGAAAAATAGAGCAGTGCTTATTTTTTTTATAATGTATTTTTATTGGAACGAAATAAAAAGTCGAGGTCTAAAGCCAGACATATATTTTTTTACTCTTCCTTTCATTCCTTCTTTTACGGTGTCCCAAAGACCTTTACAAAGAATGGATTCTTGTACATATAATACAGAGCCATAAACCTTTTCACGGGATGAGAACGTCTGCATTTGAAGGTGGTGGTATAAAGTGTAAAAGTACAGTTTTTCTCGGTAAAACACGTCGATTCAATTTGATATAAAACCAGTATTTTGAAGTCTGAAATGTGATTCCATGCTTTTATTGTACCTTTCACTTTTTCATCGAAATGGTCGACTTCCGTTTGGTTTAAAGCGATAATGTCAAATGATGTTGACCATTTCTCAAACAATAATACTTATTTAGGTGAGCATTGAGAGAGTAGTAGGTTAGATTGTCGCATCAAAACCTTTCCAATTTATTACAAAAGTTTACTTTTTATTATGCTTTTTTTTTTTTATTTTTTAAATCCATTTAATACTTTGAATAATAAACAATGATCCCTGAACGGTCCGAATTTAAAGCGTACTGCGTAGTTTTTGGGTAGACGATGGTTCATTTTCCATTCATGGCTATGATCACTGTTGTTTTTTTTACCAAAATTTTGGTTTACATAATTTAGTGACAATAGAGACGAATTTGCTCCGAGGTAAGGAGACAGTCTTATGGAGGGTGAGGATTCGAATTCAATATATATATATCTATTATAATATATTTCTAATTTTAATGTTTCCCTTTGAATTTGGAATAGTAATAATTCTTCTATTCTTTCAAAACAAGTTATGTAAAAAAAAAGTCAATTCTTACTTTTTATTCACAATATCGCAGAAAGTCCTTTATAAATAATTTTCATTCATTTTTTTAAGTTTATCTGGCGCCATCTATTGATAGATATATGCAAGGTAAATCTAAAAAAAACTAAAATTAATTAATTGATATTTGAAAAAACCGTACTAACATCCAGTGTCATCCACTACAAGTTCACAAAAAAATGTATTTGAACTTGAGTGGATGAATAGAAAGTAGTTTAAGAACGATTGAAAATGTGAACAATATACATACAGGGAGAGTGTGAACTAATAGAAGGAATTGAAAAATACTTTTTTTTGCAACAAATATTAGATTCCGTTAGCCACGTGTAGTTCTCGTTGAATGGAAAATTCCGGTGCATCTCCATTCGATCTCTGTTCTCCATGTACAACTTCTTTAGGGGGAAATGCGTGGGTGTTTGAATGACAAAAATCCCCAAATTTCTCCCCAGAAAAAAGCAGGTGGGATGGAGAAAATCCCTAATCCTTATTCCCGCGATGTCCTTCACTTTCGGGGTGTCCTTCACTTTTTGATTTTAACCAGCGATTCCTAACGTCCGTTGTGCACACAAGGAAATGAAAGTGTCCTGTTGGAAAAGTTAAAAGCCAACGATCGTGTATTTACCAAATAGTTCTTTCTTACTCTCCGGTGGAGGCTTTCCTGCTTGTTTTCCTCCTCTTTTAGGTCCTTTTTTTTTTCTTCTTTAAAGGAGCTTTCTGGGCCCAAGTGTCAACAGACTTTTAAAGCGATGTCGATCGGCAAACTGAGGACTGATGTGCGTTTAAGCGATTGCCACTGAAACCATTGGCTTTTTAGCGGAAAAGAGGAGGATTTTGGTCGAATAACAGATGACGTTCGGTTCAGGTTGATACTTTTTTTTTCCTTTAAAAAAATGTTCTGGTCGGTTTTCCATTTTGGTGAAACAACTTAACTGGACTTGTTGGAGTGATTATGATTGGCTGGATCGGAATTCGCCGAACAAATATTTTGATAGTGCTGCTCGATTTATTTGGATAAATCAGTAAAGCCTCAACACATTAGTTTGAATTTTAACTGACGTATACCAAATAGGATGTTTTACTTTAAATTTCACGAATTTTGGTTAAGGAAATGCCCTTTTAATTCATTTTAATCATGCGTTATTGTACTCTTGTTTTTGAGTATTGTATTCTTGTTTAGCAGGTCCAAGTGGATGATACTCCAGCACCCCAGTCGGCAATACCGCGAACTAGACATGTTTGAATTTTCACAAGCGAAGACGAAATACACGAATACATACATACATAAATAAAGAAATAACAAATGTTAAAAAATATATATATAGTATCTACTGAAAAGGTTTGCGGCCTGATGTCCAATTGGCTGGTGCTCTGTTACCATAGGTTTCAGGTTAGAATTCTGGCGGTGGCATGAATGTTTGAGAGTGTTTCGGGATCCACGTTAAACTGTCGGTGCGGTCTAATTAGCCCAAAGTATGTGCAAAATCACCTTAGAGAGACAAACCAAACCAAACCTCGCACACGTAAAATAATTTTCCTTATAAAAATTGTTAATTTGTTTTTTAGGTATTATAAATTTACATCCAGAACTTGTATTTTATTTATGAAGTCAAGTACTCCGTATCACATTAAGGAAATGATTATGTACTAAAAAATTGCTTACATAAAGTCCATAAAATATATAATTCGTAAATGCATAGAACATAAATGCTTACATGGGCATATGATTCAGAAATGCCTTATTTTAGTGTTCAATATTTTCTCGAGAATATACTGCTGAGAGATAAATATAGCTCAGAAGATAATGAGATAGAAGAAAATATGTTCTAAGAATAAATTTTATTATTGCAAAATTAGTGATATTACTAAATTTGATTAAACTTTAACAAGATTAGCATATTCTAAATAAGATTTTGCATATTCTTATTTTGGTATAACACATGATTATTCCTTCCTTTTATGTTATATGTTAAATTAATTAATATTTGCAATTTAAATAAAAAAACAATAAATACATTTAATAAATTATTTGATTAAATATCAAAAGTAAAATTTTGCAAAGTGTTTTAATATATCTATTATAATTTACAGAAGTATGTCGGAAAATGTAACCCCTTTATAAAATTGGAAATTAAATAGAAGCTCAAACTTTTGTAAATCTACAAATTCTAGCATGGATAAAAAAAATTTCAATATCAACACAAGAATTGAAATGCGAGATGTAAAGGCTATTCTATTACCCCCTTGTGAAAAATTGCTTTTATTAAAATTACATTATAATTTTAAAACCATGCATGAACAATACATTTTCGACACTCGTGGGCCATTACGTGCTAGAGTTTCAGCAAGAGTATTCAAATAGTATCGGATAATAAATTATGAACAAAAGTTTAACTCCCGGAATAAATAATAGGAAGGAAAATGGTTTTACGACATATTGCATTTATTTCGTTTTCGAATCCTGCAACAATCGAGGAACGGAAAGGAAGCACTCATATAAACACAAATAAATAAAAATTCGGAACACATTTTAAGCTCTCAATCCGAATATATGTTTAGAAATGGGACACAAAACGAGCATAAAAATTCCCTGTTTCGCTTCAAAACTCTAGGATTGCGTTTCCTTCCCTGCTGTTTCTGGTTCACCATAAAACGGCTTTACCAAAGCTGGTCCAACTGGATGATACTCCAGCGCCCCAGTTGGCAATATCGCGAACTAGACGTGTTTGAATTGCACAAGCGAACACAAAATACACGAATACATACATACATAAATAAAGAAATAGCAAATGTTAAAAGAAATATATATATATCTTGTTCAGTGGTAGCTGGATATATTTTCCCGCAAGCATGAATTGCATTTTTACTTTTAAGCCATAAAGAGTATTTTTTTTTTCTTCCTCTCTTGTCAGATACATGATTTTTTTTTTTTTTGCTGAAACCACTGCAGAAATTTCCGAAAAATGGAGCAGTGCTTATTTTTGTATAATGTATTTTTATGGGAACGAAATAAAAAGTGGAGGTCTAGAGCGAGACGTCGTATATTTTTTTTACTCTTCCTTTCGTTCCTTCTTCAACGGTGTCCCAAAGACCTTTACAAATAATGGATTATTGTACATATAACACACAGAACCATAAACTATTTCACGGGATGAGAACGTCCGCATTTGAAGGCGGTGGTATAAAGTGTAAAAAGTACAGTTTTTATCGGTAAAACACGTCGATTCAATTTGATATAAAACCAGTATTTTGAAGTCCGAAATGTGATTCGATGCTTTTATTGTACCTTTCTCTTTTTTTGGGAAATGACTTCCGTTTGGTTTAAAGCGATAATGTCAAATGATTTCGACCATTTCTCAAACAATAATAGTTATTTAGGGGAAAGAAGTAGGTTAGATTGTGCCATCAAAACTTTACAAAAAATTACACTTACAAAAGTTTATACGTCTTATTGTGTTCAATTTTTCTGTTATTTTTTAAATCTGTTCAATATTTTGAATATAGAGGCCTGATGGCCGAGTGGGCATCGCTCTGAAGCTCTTTAAATAAAAAAAACAATAAATACATTTAATAAAATATTTTATTAAATATCGAAAAAATAAAATTTTGCAAAGTGTTTTAATATGTCTGTTATAATTTACAGTAGTATGTCGAAAAATGTAACACATTTATAAATTACGAAATTAAATGAAGTTCAAAATTTTGCAAATATACATATTCTAGCATGGATAAAAAAAATAATTTTCAATGTCAACAAGGAATTTAAATGAGTGATGTAAGGCTATTCCACTTCCCCCCTGTGAAAGAGAATCGCTTTTATTAAAATTACATTATAATTTTAAAGCCATGCATGAATAATACATTTGCGACACTCTAGGGCCACCTCGCACGAGGGCTTCAGCAAGAATATTCAAAATAGTATCGGATAATAAATTATGAGCAAAAGTTTAACTCCCAGAGTAAATAATAAGAAGGGAAATGGTTTTAGGCATATTGCATTTATTTCGTTTTCCCAATTCTGCAACAATCGAAGGATCGAAAAGGAAATACTCATATAAACACAAATAAACAAAAATTCGGAAACATTTTGTGCTCTCCCTCCGAATATCTGTTTAGAAATGGGCCACAAAACGAGCATACAAATTAGGTTACATTGTGCCATCAAAACCTTTACAAATTATTACAAAAGTTTACTTTTTATAATGTTGAATTTGTCTGTTATATTTTTTAATCCCTTTAATATTTCGAATATAGAACAATGATCCAGAACGGTCCGAATTTAAAACGTACTCGGTCGTTTGCGGGAGGACGATGGTTAGAATTACGTTAATGGCGCACGCTACTCTCATTGTTTTTTAAAACTAAAATTAAAAACTATCATTTTCTTGGTTACAGACAATTTAGCAACAACAGTTTGGTTTGTTTTGTCGCTGTACGGTCATTTTGTGCACACGAGGGGTAAACAGACAATTTAAAGTGGGTTACGAACCTCTACAAACATCCATGCACCTCCGGGAATTGAACCCGAAACCTGTGGCGCCGAGCCTCAGGCCCTAGATATGTTCTTAATAGATATAAGAAAAATAATCAATTTTAATCTATTCATTCATCTAAGAGGAAAATTGTTTTACGACATATTGCATTTATTTCGTTTCCGAATTCTACAACATGGAACGAAAAGGAATTCTCATATAAACACAAATAAAAAAAATTCGAAAAACATTTTATGCTGTCCCTCCGAATATCTGTTTAGAAATGGGACACAAAACGAGCATAAAAATTTCCCATTTCGCTGCAAAACTCTAGGATTGCGTTTCATTCCCTGTGGTTTCTAGGTACACCATAAAAAGGCTTTACCAAAGCTGGTCCAAGTGGATGATACTCCAGCACCCTAGTTGGCAATAACGCGAACTAGACATATTTGAATTGTAGAAGCGAACACGAAATACACGAATACATACATACATAAATAAAGAAATAACAAATGTTAAAAAAGTATATATCTTGTTCAGTAGGAGCTGGATATATTTTCCTGCAAGCATGAATTGCACTTTTACTTTTATGCCATAAATAATTTTTTTTTCCTCTCTCTTTTGTCAGATACACGATTTTTTTTTTTTTTTTTTTTGAAGCAGTCACTGCAGAAATTGCCGAAAAATGGAGCAGTGCTTATTTTTGTATAATGTATTTTTATGGGAACGAAATAAAAAGTCGATGTCTAGAGCTAGACATCGTATATTTTTTTACTCCTCCTTTCATGCCTTCTTCAACGGTGTCCCAAAGACCTTTACAAAGAATGGATTCTTGTACATATAATACAGAGCCATAAACCTTTTCACGGGATGATAACGTCCACATTTGAAGGCGGTGGTATAAAGTGTGAAAAGTACAGTTTTTAGCGGTGAAACACGTCGATTCAATTTGATATAAAACTAGTATTTTGAAGTCTGAAATGTGATTCGATGCTTTTATTGTACCTTTCTCTTCTTTTTCGAAATGACTTCCGTTTGGTTTAAAGCGATAATGTCAAATGATTTAGACCATTTCTCAAACAATAATAGTTATTTATCCAAAGGTTATTGTGCCATCAAAACCTTTCTAATTTATTACAAAAGTTTATAGTTTTTATTATGTTGAATATTTGCAAACAAATTTTACATTATGAATATAAAACAATGATCCCGAACTGTCCGAATTAAAAGCGCACTATGTATTTTGCGGGAGGACGATGGTTCGTTTTTCTGTTATATTTTTAAATCCGTTTAATACTTTAAATATAAAACGATGATTCTTGAGATGTCCGAATTTAAAGCGTATTGTGTATTAAAAGCATACGGGGAGGGAGGACGATGGTTCGTTTTTCGTTCATGGCGCATGCTACGATCACTGTTTTTATTAACTAGAATTTTATTTGTTACATAATTTAGCGACAATAGAGACAATTTGGCTCCGAGGTAAGGAAACTGTCTTAAGGAGGCTGAGGATTCGAATTCAAACATATATCCTTTTCATTATTCTGCTACTGAGTACCTTTACATCATTCTGCTACTCCTTTTCATCATTCTGCTCTGCTATCTTAAAATATTTTTGCCGACTAGTAAAAAAAAAACAAATTTTATTCATATTATAACTACGTGTAGTCATTCATTTATTAATATATTTTTTGCTAACTATCTGTCAGGTGAAACCAATTGAGAAAAATGTATACGGGATAAATTATTTTTCTTATTATAGTCTAGACATATATATCTATTATAATATATTTCTAATTTATAATGTTTCCCTTTGAAATCTAAAATAGCAAAAAATCCTTTAATCTTTAAAAAAAAAATACATCAATACATTTGTGTTATGCATTAAAATATTTTATTATGGCTTGATAATAAATATACACAACTCCTAGGCACAAAAAAGTCGAAAGAGAAACACTATGTAGATTTGTAAATTATCAATGAGTTGTTAGTATCATATAGCTGCGACACTCCTTAATATGGGCCTGAACGGCCGAGTGTCTAGCGCTGTGGCGCTCGGTATCACGCGTTTCGGATTCGAGTCCCGACGGTGCCATAAATGTCTGTAGTGATTCGGAATCCACTTTAAATTGTGGGTCCCGGTCTGTTTAGCCTAAAGAGTGCACAAGATGACCGTAGAGCGACAGACCAAACCTTCAAAAAAAAGTATTTTTTAACTTCAAAAAATATTTTCTTGCAACAAATATTAGATTCCGTGAGACACGTGTAGTTCTCGTTCAATGGGAAAATCTTAGTGCATCTTCATTCGATCTATGTTCTCCATGTAGAACTTCTTTAAGGGGAAAAGCGTGGGTTTGAATGACAAAAATCCCCGAAGTTCTTCCTCCAGGAAAAAACAGGTGGGAGGGGAAATTGTCTAATCCTTATTCCCGCGACGTCCCTCACGTTCAGGAAAGGGGGTGGGGATGGATTTTATACCAGCGATTCCTCCCGTCTGTGCATACAAGGAAATGAAAGTGTCCTGCTGAAAAAGTTGAAAGGCAACGATCCTGTGTTTACCAAATAGTTCTTTTTACTCTTCGGTGGAGGCTTTCCTGCTTGTTTTCCTCCTCTTTTAGGTCCTTTTTTTTCTTCTTTAAAGGAGCTTTATGGGCCCAAGTGTAAACATACTTTTAAAGCGATGTCGATCATCAAACTGAGGACTGATGTGCGTTTAAGCGATTGCCACTGACTAGAGGCTTCTTAGCGGAAAAGAGAAGGATTTTGTCCGAATAACAGATAACGTTCAGTTCGGTTGTTTTTTTTTTCTTTGTTTGAAAAAAAGGTTCTGGTTGGTTTTCCTTTTTGTTTCTGTTGTTTGTCTGCTCTTGGTGAAACAATTTAACTGGACTTGTTGGATTGATTATGATTGGCTGGATCGGAATTCGATAAACAAATATTTTGATTGTACTGCTCGATTTATTTGGATAATTCAGTAAAGCCTCAAACACATTAGTTTAAATTTAAGTGAGGTACCTATTAGGATGTTTTATTTTAACTTTCACGAATCTTAGTTTAGGAAATGCTCCTTTAATTAATTTTCACCATGTGTGACTGTGTTATTGTTTTGTTATGAGTTCCGTAACACCACAAAAAAATGTAAAGCTAACAAATACGAAGAATAAAAATTTGAATTATTTATCTTTTCATAAATTTGCGGCCTAATGGCCAATTGGTTAGTGGCTTCAGGTAAGAATACTGGCTATGGCATGGATGTTTGTGAGTGGTTCGGAATCCACGTTAAATTGTATGTTCCGGCCTAATTATCCTAAAGTCTTCACAAATTGACACAGAGAGCACCCTAGAGCTACAAAAAAATCTCGTACACTTAAAATGATTTCTTTTTAAAAATTGATTAAATTTAAAAAAGTCTGATTTCAATATTTTTAGTACTAATTTGCAGCCAAAGCTTGTTGCCTAAACGCCTGTATGAAGTCAAGTACCCTGTATTATATTTAAGAAATGATTAAGTATTACTAGCAGAGTGCATAATATATATTCATAAATGCATATAACATAAATGTTTATGTGGGCATACGTTGCAGAAATGCTTTATTTTATCGTTCAATATTTGCACGTGAACATAGAGTTGGTAAATAAAAATTTCTTAGAAACTATTGCGATAGAAGAAAATATTTGCTAAGGATAAATTTTATTTAGCTATTTCAAAATTTTACGATTACTAAATTTGACTCATTTTCTTCACGCTTAGAATATGTTAAATAAAATTTAGCATATTCTTATCTTCTTACAACACATGTTTATTATTTCCCTTTTTGTTACATGTTGACATAATTAGAATTATGCAACTTAAATAAGAAAACAATAAATATATTTAATAAAATATTAGAATAGAATTAAAAAAAATTAAATTTTGCAAAGTATTTTAATACATCTGTTATAATTTAGAGAAGTATGTCGATAAATGTAACACATTTATAAAACAGGAAATTAAATAAAGTTCAAAATTTTGAAAAATCGAAATATTCTACCATGGGAAAAAAACTAATTTCAATATCAACGTGGAATTTAAATGCAAGATGTATGCTATTCCACTGTCCCCCTGTGAAAGAGAATCGCTTTTATTAAAATTACATTATAACTTTAGAACAATGCATGAATTTGTGACACTCTTTTGGGAAATTACGCACGAGGGCTTCAGCAAGAATATTCAAATAGTATCGGATCAGAAATTATGAGCAAAAGTTTAACTCCCAGAATAAATAATAAGAGGGGAAAATGATTTTACGACATATTGCATTTATTTCTTTTCCGAATTCTGCAACAATCCGGGAACGAAAATAAATACTCATATAAACACAAATAAACAAAAAATTGGAAACATTTTATGCTCTCCCACCAATTATCTGTTTAGAAATGGAGAACAAAATGAGAATAAAATTAGAATTGCTAAAAATTGATTAAAAATCTAGGATTTGCGTTTCATTCCCTGTGGTTTCTGGTTCACCATAAAAAGGCTTTACTAAAGATGTCCAAGTGGATGATACTCCAGCGCCCCAGACGGCAATATGCCATAAAGAGTATTTTTTTTCCCTCGCTCTTTTGTCAGATACATGATTTTTTTTTGAAGAAGCCGCTACAGAAATTGCCGAAAAATAGAGCAGTGCTTAATTTTTCATAATGTATTTTTATGGGAACAAAATAAAAAGTCGAGGTCTAGAGCGAGACGTCGTATATTTTTTTACTCTTCCTTCCATTCCTTCTTCAACGGTGTCCCAAAGACCTTTACAAAGAATGGATTATTGTACATATAACACAGATCCATAAACCTTTACACGGGATGAGAACGTCTGCATTTGGAGGCGGTGGTATAAAGTGTGAAAAGTACAGTTTTTATCAGTAAATCACGTCGATTCAATTTGATATAAAACCAGCATCTTGAAGTCTGAAATGGGATTCAGTGATTTTATTGTACCTTTCTCTTTTTTGGTGAAAAAACTTCCGTTTGGTTTAAAGCGATAATGTCAAATGATTTAGACCATTTCTCAAACAATAATAGTTATTTATGTGAGAAGTAGGTTAGATTGTGCCATTAAAACCTTTCCAATCTATTGCAAAAGTTATACTTTTTATAACATTGAATTTTTCTGTTGTTTTTTTAATCCTTTTAATATTTTGAATATAAAACACAGCAAAAAAAATTAAAGCTATCAAATGCCAAGATTAAAAGTTTGAATTATTTATCTTCTTATAAATTTGAGGCTTGATGGCGAATTGGCTTTTGTTCTGACCTATAGTACCATAGGCTTCAGGTTCGGATTCTGGAGGTGTTTTGGAATCCACTTTAAACTGTAAGTCCTGGTCTAATTAACGCAAAGTGTGCACAAAATGACCATATATTTACAAGCAAAAACTTTTAAAACGTTTATTTTAAATTTTTTGTAGTATAAAATTTCAGCCAAAGCATGTTTCCTAATAACCTGTATGAAGTTCTTGGACTATGTATCATATTATGGAAATGATTATGTACTACTAGTAGCATACTTACTATATATAATTCAGAAATATATATAACACATATGCATATGTGTACATATTAGTGTTCTATATTAGCACGTTAATATAATGTTGATAGATAAAAATTATTTGAAACCTATTGAGGTAGAAGAAAATATGTTCTAAGGATAAATTGTATTTGGCGATTTCAAAATTAGGGTGATTACTAAATTTGACTCAACTTTAACACGCTTAGAATATATTAAATAAAATTTAGCATATTCTTATCTTGTTACAACAAAAATTTATTATTTCTTTTTTGTTATATGTTGAAATATTTAAAATTATACAACTTAAATAAGAAAATAATAAATATATTTCATAAAATATTAAATTAAAAATTGAAAAAGGAAAATTTTGTATAGTGTTTTAACATATCTATTATAATTTTCAGAAGTATGTGTCAAAAATTGTAACACATTTATAAAATAGGACATTAAATAAAAGCTCAAAATTTTATGAATCTACATATTCAATCATGGATAGAAAAATAATTTCCAATATCAACAAGGAATTTAAATGCGAGATGTAAGGCTATTCCACTGCCCCCTTGTGAAAGAGAATTGCTTTTATTAATATTACATTATAATTTTAAAACCATGCTTGAATAATACATTTGCGACACTCTTGGCCCATTACGTACGGGGGTTTCAGCAAGAATATTCAAATAGTATCGGATAATAAATTATGAGAAAAAAATTGAACTCCCAGAATAAATAATAAGAGGGGAAAATGATTTTACGACATATTGCATTTATTTCGTTTCCGCATTCTGCAACATGGAACGAAAAGGAAATACTCATATAAACACAAATAAACAAAAATTCGGAACACATTTTATGCTCTCCCTGCGAATATTTGTTTAGAAATGGGGCAAAAAACGAGCATAAAAATTCACCGTTTCGCTGCGAAACTCTAGGATTGCGTTTCATTCCCTGTGGTTTCTTGGTTCACCATAAAAAGGCTTTACCAAAGCTGGTCCAAGTGGATGATACTCCAGCGACCCAGTCGGCAATACCGCGTACTAGACATGTTTGAATTGCACAAGCGAGCACGAAATACACGAATACATACATACATAAATAAAGAAATAACAAATGTTATATATATATATATATATATATATATATATATATATCTCGTTCACTGGGAGCTGGAGGTATTTTGCTGCAAGCATAAATTGCACTTTTACTTTTAAGCCATAAAGAGTATTTTTTTTTCTTCGTCTTTTGTCAGATACATGATTTTTTTTCCGGAAGAAGCCACTGCAGAAATTGCCGAAAAATAAAGCAGTACTTATTTTTTCATAATGTATTTTTATGGGAACAGAATAAAAAGTCGAGGTCTAGAGCGAGACGTCGTATATGTTTTTACTCTTCCTTTCATTCCTTCTTCAACGGTGTCCCAAATACCTTTACAAAGAATGGATTCTTGTACATATAGCACAGATCCATAAACCTTTACACGGGATGAGAACGTCTGCATTTGGAGGTGGTGGTATAAAGTGTGAAAAGTACAGTTTTTATCGTAAATCACGTCGATTCAATTTCATATAAAACCAGTATCTTGAAGTCTGAAATGGGATTCGGTGATTTTATTGTACCTTTCTCTTTTTTGGTGAAAAAACTTGAGTTTGGTTTAAAGCGCTAATGTCAAATGATTTAGACCATTTCTCAAACAATAATTGTTATTTAGGTGTGAAGTAGGTCAGATTGTGTCATAAAAACCTTTCCAATTTATTACAAAAGTTTATACTTTTTATTATGTTGAATTTTTCTGGTTTTTTTTTTTTAAAAATTCATTTAATATTTTTCATATGAAACAATGATCCAGTAAAGTCCGAATTTAAAGCGTACTATGCAGTTCGCGGGAGAATTATGGTTCGTTTTCTGTTAGTGCGCATGCTGCTATTTTAATACGCTTTTATTAGTTTCACCCGTATGTTTGTTTGTAACTGACTCTTTGGGCTCGATTTTGCCCTACTTTAAGCGATCAGATTTAATTTAAATGTTGTAGACTTATCAAGGACCGACGACACTAAAATATTTTGATACGTTTATTATCTCATCATGATTGGGATCGCCAGGATGAGTGATTTTATTTTTACGCATGACGAGCAATTTAATCCATGTAGAATGAAAGGTCCTAAGACATTCAAACAGGGAACAGTGGCACAACGGATAACACATCTGACAACGGATCAGGAATTCCTGGCTGGTAAAATCTGGCTGCCTAAGACATTCAAACAGGGAACAGTGGCACAACGGATAACACATCTGACAACGGATCAGGAGATTCCCTGTTCGAATCCTGGCTGGTTCGACCTATTCGCATTTAGCCTTTGTTTTATTCGCAGTTAAATTATTGTAAGAACTATAGTTCCAGTCCTCTGTACCGGGAACTCATTTTAATATTAGAGTTTAAAAGAACTAAAAAACACCCTTTTAGAGTTACTCAAACTAAAAAGTAAAAAATAATTGTTAACATAGGAATAAAATGGATGTCACTGTTCTAAAATCGTGGGGTGCTTTGTATGACTTTTTTAAACTAACTAGTGAAAAATGATAACGATTGATATCGATCACCCCACGCTTTTAAAATAGTGACATACATTTTCTCGTCAGTCATTTTATTCTTATGTTAACAATTATTTTGTACTTTTTAGTTTGATTAACTCTAAAAGGGTGTTTTTTAGTTCTTTTAAACTCTAATTTATGTAGCACTGCTTTTTTACCTAGAATTAAATTAAAATATATAGAATTTTCTTTGCTGCAGATAAATTAGATACAGTAGAGAAGAATTGGGGCAGAGATAAGGAAACAGTTGTCTGACCGCAAAGTTGACGCTTCCAATCAAAGCGCAGCTCCTTTTCCGCATTTTTCTATGATGTGCACCTTAAAATATTTCTGCCGACTAGTATCTAAATTAATTTTTTTTAATTGTTGAAGTTTCGAATCTAAGCCCAGCTCATTTCGCTATTCAGCTACGATGTGCATCTTAAAACTGCCGACTTGTAACCACCCTTAGTTAGATTTTTTTCTGTAGAAAATAAAAGGATTAGACCTATTTAATCCAAAAATGAAAATATACAAATAAAAAAGAAAAAGAAAAAATAAAAATAACAGAACTTAATTTCTGTGAAGAGTTTTTTGGGGGGAAGGGGTGGGGAGGGGAATTAGCCAATTCTATTTGGGATCATTACAAATATGATTCGCATATATGACATTATGACATTGTATGGATCCGCATTATGGCATCTGCAACTGTTCTCTAATTGAACTGAATATTTAACTTAAATTCTTTTTTTTTTTTTTAATTTTTACTTCATTTTATCTTACTTTTGCTATTTTTTTTAAATTTTCAGAGTACCATTTTAAAATATTTAGAAGCATATATTAACAATTTTAATTTTTAATATTTCTATTTGAAGTTAAAATAGTAAAAATTCTTTTATTCCTTCCAAAAAAAGTATTTGTAAACTTTAAAAATACTTTTTCTTGCAACGATTCTGCGAGCCACGTGTAGTTCTCGTTGGATGGAGAAATCCTAGTGCTCCATTCGATCTCTGTCTTCCACGTACAACGTCTTTAAGGGGAAATACGTGGGTTTGAATGACAAAAATCCCCAAAGTTCCCCATTCCAGGAAAAGCAGGTGGGATTTGAAAATGCCTAATCCTTATTCCCTCGATGTCCCTCACTTTCGGAAAAGGGTGGGGGATGGAATTTAACCAGCGATTCCTCCCGTCTGTCTGTGCATACAAGGAAATGAAAGTGTCCTGCTGGAAAAGTTGAAAGGCAACGATCGCGTGTTTACCAAATAGTTCTTTTTTACGCTTCGGAGGAGGTTTTTCTGCTTGTTTTCCTCCTCTTTTAGGTCCTTTTTTTTTTCTTCTTTAAAGGAGCTTTCGGGCCCAAGTGTCAACAGACTCTTAACGCGATGTCGATGGGCAAACTGAGGACTGATGTGTGTTTAAGCGATTATCACTGACTGGAGGCTTTTTAGCGGAAAAGAGGAGGGTTTTGTCCGAATAACAGATGACGTTCGGTTCGGTTGGTTATTTTTTTGAAAAATGGTTCTGGTTGGTTTTTCCTTTTTGTCCTGTTGTTTGCCTGGTCTTTGTGTGAAACAATTTAACTTGAATTGTTGGAGTGATTATGATTGGCTGAATCGGAATTCGCCGAACAAATATTTTGATTGTACTGCTCGATTTATTTGGATAAATCAGTAAAGCCTCAACACATTAGTTTGAATTTAACCGAGGTTCCAAAATAGGATGTTTTATTTTAACTTGGTTAAGGAAATGCCATTTTAGTTTAGTTACATCATGTGTGATTAAGTTCTTGTTTTGGTATGATGTTCATAATACCGCTAAAAATATAAAGCTAACAAATATCATTAATAAAAGATTGTTTTTTCAAACAATTATTTATCTGATCGCACACTTGCAGCATGATGGAATATTGGCTAGCACTCTGGCCTTTCGTGCTTCAGTTTCGAATTCTGGAGGTGGCATGAATGTTAGTGAGTGGTTCAAAATCCATGTTAACTGTCGGTCCCGGTTTAATTATCCCATAATTTACACAAAATGCCCATAGAGCTAGAAATCAAACCAGACCTCACACACATACAATGGTTTTATTTCACAAAAATCGTTAATTTGTTGGTTTTAATTTTTTGGTAGTATAAATTTGCAGGCAAGTCTTGTTTCCTAATAACCTATATGAATTCAACTGCGCTGTATCACATTAAGGAAATGCTTATGTACTAGTAGTAGAGGGCATAATATATTTAAATTTATATAATTCATAAATGCGTATAACACAAATGCTTATGTGTGCATACGATACGGAAATACCTTATTTTAGTGCTCAATATTTGCGCTTGAATATAATGTTGATAGATAAATTTAGCTTATAGATTCTTGATATAGAAGAAAATATGTTTTAGGGATGAACTTTATTTGGTCATTTCAAAATTGTACGATTACTAAATTTGACTAATCTTTAACACACTTAGAATATGCAAAAGAAGAATTGGCATATTCTTATCTTCTTCGAATACAAATTTATTATTTCCTTTTTTGTTACACGTTAAAATAATTAGAAATATGCAATTTAAATAAAAAAAAGCAATAAATGCATTTAATAAAATATTAGATTAAAAATCGAAAAATTATTGCAAAGTATTTTAATATATCTGTTATAATTTACAGAATTATGTTGACAAATGTAGCACATTTATAAAATATGAAATTAAATAAAGTTAAAATTTTGTGAATATACATAATCTCTAGAGCCTTGGATAAAAAAAAATAATTTCCAATATCTACACGGCATTTAAATGCGAGATGTAACCCTAGTATTCCACTACCTCCCCCTGTGAAAGAGAATTGCTTTTATTAAAATTACATTATAATTTTAAAACCATGTATGAACAATACATTTGCGACACTCTTTTGGGCCATTACGCAAGAGAGTTTCAGCAAGAATATTCAAACAGTATCGGATAATAAATTATGAGCAAAAGTTTAACTCCCAGAATAAACAATAAGAAGGAAAATGGTTTTACGACATATTGCATTTATTTCGTTTCCAAATTCTGCAACAACCGAGGAACGAAAAGAAGTACTCATATAAACACAAATAAACAAAAATTCGGAAACATTTTATGCTCTCCCTCCGAATATCTGTTTTGAAATGGGGCACAAAACGAGCATAAAAATTCCCTGTTTCGCTGCAAAACTCCAGGATTGCGTTTCATTCAATGCGGTTTCTGGTTCACCATAAAGAGGCTTTACCAAAGCTGGTCCAAGTGAATGATACTCCAGCGCCCCAGACGACAATACTTCGAACTAGATGTATTTGAATTGTAGAAGCGAACACGAAATACACGAATACATACATATATAAATAAAGAAATAACAAATGCTAAATATATATATACATATATATATCTCGTTCAGTGGGAGCTGGATATATTTTCCCGCAAGCATGAACTGCACTTCAACTTTTATGCCATAAAGGGTATTTTTTTCTCTCTCTCTTTTGTCAGATAAATAAATTTTTTTTTCTCAAGAAGAAGACACTGTAGAAATTGCCGCAAAATGGAGCAGTGCATATTTTTTTATAATGTATTTTTATGGGAACGAAATAAAAAGTCGAGGTCTAAAGCGATACGTCGTATATTTTTTTACTCTTCCTTTCATTCCTTCTTCAACGGTGTCCCAAAGACCTTTACTAAAGAATGGATTCTTGTACATGTTACACAGAGCCATAAACCTTTTCACGGGATGAGAATGTCTGCATTCGAAGGCGGTGGTATAAAGTGTGAAAAGTGCAGTTTTTATCGGTGAAACACGTCGATTCAATTTGATATAAAACCAGTATTTTGAAGTCTGAAATGTGATTCGATGCTTTTATTGTACCTTTCTCTTCTTTGGCGAAATGACTTCCGTTTGGTTTAAAGCGATAATGTCAAATGATTTAGACCATTTCTCAAACAATAATAGTTATTTAGCCAAAGGTTATTGTGCCATCAAAACCTTTCTAATTTATTACAAAAGTTTATACTTTTTATTATGTTGAATATTTGCAAACATCTTTACATTATGAATATAAAACAATGATCCAGAAAGGTCCGAATTTAAAGCGCAATATGTAGTTTTGGGGAGGACGATGGTTTGTTTTCCGTTAGTAGTGCATGCTACGATGACTTTTTTTTTTAAACTAGAATTTTCTTTGTTACATAATATAGCGGCAATAGAGACGAATTGGAACCCTAGGTAAGGAAACAATCTGACAGTAAGATTGAGGATTCGAATTCAAACATATCTCCTTTTCCACACTCTTCTATTCAATACATCTTAAAATATTTCTGCCGACTAGTAAAAAAAAATAATCAATCTTAGCCTATTCATATCATAACCACGTGTAGACATTCATTTATTAATATATTTTTTTGCTATCTATTAACATTTGCTATCTAAAACATATTGAGAAAACGTATACACGATAGATTATTTTCTTATTATCTTCTAGACATCTATATCTATTGTAATATATTTCTAATTTTTAATATTTCCGTTTGAAAGCTGAAATAGCAAATATTCTTTTATTCCATCCAAAAAAAAGTATTTTTAAGTTAAAAAAATGCGTTTTTCTTACAAGAAATATTAGATTCTGTAAGCCACGTGTAGTTTTCGCTCAATGGGAAAATCTTAGTGCATCTCCATTCGATCTCTGTCGTTTCCACGTATGACTTCTTTAGGGGGAAATGCGTGGGTTTGAATGACAAAAATCCCCAAAGATTCCCCTTCCTTGAAAAAGCAGGTGGGATGGGGGATAAACCCTAATCCTTATTCCCGCGATGTTCCTCACATTCGGGAAAGATGGGATGGGGGATGGATTTTAAACCAGCGATTCCTCCCGTCCGTTGTGCATACAAGGAAATGAAAGTGTCCTGCTGGAAAAGTTGAAAGGCAACGATCGTGTGTTTACCAAATAGTTCCTTTTTCAGCTTCGGAGGATCGTTTTCCTCCTCTTTTAGATATTTTTCTTTTCTTTTTTTGCTTCTTTAAAGGAGCTTTCTGGGCCCAAGTGTAAACAGACTTTTAAAGCGATGTCGATCGCCAAACTGAGGACTGATGTGTGTTTAAGCGATGACCACTGACTGGAGGCTTCTTAGCGGAAAAGAGGAGGATTTTGTCCGAATAACAGATGACGTTTGGTTCGGTTGATTGTTTTTTATTTTTGAAAAAAGGTTCTGGTTGGAGTTCCTTTTGTGTCCTGTTGTTTGTCTGATCTTCGTGTGAAATAATTGAACTGGATTTGTTGGAGTGATTATGATTGGCTGGATCGGAATTCGCTGAACAAATATTTGATTGTACTGCTCGATTTATTTGGATAAGTCAGTAAATCCTCAACACGTTATTTTGAATTTAAGTGAGGTACCAAATAGGATGTTTTATGTTACCTTTCATGAATCTTGGTTAAGGAAATTTCCTTTTAATCAATTTGCATCATGTGTGTTTATATCCTTGTTTTGATATGATGTCCATAATACCACAAAAAGTTTAAAGCTACCAAATACCAAGAATAGAAATTTGAATTATTTATCTTCTCACAAATTTGCGGCCTTTTGGCCAATTGGCTAGCTCTTCGGCAGTTTTGGTATGAAAAATTTGCAGCCAAGGCTCGTCTCCCAATAACCTACATGAAATCAAGCAATTAATTAATTTTCATCATGTGTGATTATAGCCTTGATTATATTGTAGGTCCATAAAACCGCAAAAAATGTAAAGCTAACAAATACCAATAATAAAAGTTTGTTTTTTCAAGCAATTATATGACTTTTCTCACACTTGCGGCCTGATGGTCAATCGTCAAGAGCTCTGGCATTTGGTATCGCGGGCACCATGTTCGAATCTTAGAGGTGGCATGGATGTGTGTTAGTGGTTCCGCTCTCGAGTGCATAAGATGTCCGTAGAGCGAGGAACCAAACCAAACCTTGAGTACTTAATGTTTGATTGAAAACATGTTTAATTTTTAATGTATTTAATTAACACATTATGTCCCGGTCTAATATGCCTGTTGGACTTAGGGCTAACAACCCTAACCCGTAAAAAGGAAACATCTCTCGTTTCGGAATCTGCCAGCAGCCTTGGCCCACCATGGCCTGATGCCGATGTTGATGATAGAATTGTTAAGTTTTTATATGTTTAGTAAAACCCAAGTGAAACATTTTTATTTATCACTTAAACATACGTAAAAAAAATCGTAAGACAAATCTTACAGTATATATTTGAATATTTTTTATGATTATGAGTAATCTAAAGAATATACTCATAATACAGTATAGATAAAGTCATAATATATAAACCATAATGTATAAATACTAATATAAAAATCTTTTTATAAAATTTCTGTAGTAGGTAATTTTTTTACCATTATTATAGAAATTATCGACGGATATGATATCTTTGCAATAATTTAATGATACGAACAACAGTTGCAAAAGCACAAATATATTATTTTACATATATACATATATTTTATTTAATTTGCTTTGAAATAAAACATTAAATCATAGTAAATTAAAAAAAATATTCTCGATAAGGAAAAATTGAACAACTCATATCTATTAAACACCAGTAAAGTTAAGTACCACTCTCTCTCATTGCAGATGCTCCTCAGCTGAGATTAGCCCTCGGCACCAGCAATCAACATTCAGCAATTAAAGAAGGCAACGACGTCTACTTCGAGTGCAACATCAAGGCCAACCCTGCTGTGTCAGAAGTTTCCTGGTACGCAGACGACGAACATCTCAGCACCAATCTTTCGAGGGGCATTCTTGTCAACAACCAATCTCTGATCCTGCAGAAAGTGGGTCGTGAAAACAGGGGCATGTACAGATGTCGGGCGACCAACACTGAAGGGGAAGGTGACAGTGATGTCGTGAAGCTGGACATACAGTGTGAGTATAGTTTCTGTTTTTCTACTTTTGAATGGAATGGAATTTGAAAAAGGGACTTATATACTACTGTGCCTAAAAAGTAAGACCAATTATTTTTCTTTTTTAAATTCTTTATTTATTCTTCCAAATTTATTTCATCACCTTCTGGTCTTTTGAGTTTAGGTAATAGCCAGAAGTCGCACGGTGTTCAGGTGGTTGTGGAACGATATGAATTTCCTTTTTTTTTGTGAAAATGTCACGAAAAATCAATGCGCATTCACTGGCGCATACAATTTTCGGTACCAATAGAGATTGGACGCGTTTGAGTTCTAAAATGGAATTAATCGATCCTTTTGAAATTCCAACATCATCAGCAAGGTCTCTAATTGTAAATTGACGGTTTGCAAGCACGAAATCTTTAATTAATTTTACTTTAATTTAATAATAATAATAATTTAATACGTGATTTATTAATACGTTAATATGCGATTTATTTTTTTGGAAGTGAGCTTCGTCGGTTGAGGTGGAGGGTTGACCAAAGGGCTCTTCATCTTCAACGCTTTCTCTGCCTTCTTTTAACTGTTTATACCACTTCTTAACATTTCTTTCCGATATAGGAATGCTCACCGAATGCCTTCTGCAACATTCTATACTTTTCCGAAGATAAAATTGAGTGCAAATTCTTTGCTCAATGAATTCAGACATTTCGAAAAACGCCGGAATCACTTTTAGCGTCTCACAAAGCAGAGCGTAACTCAAACACTAATGAATATTTTGACGTGAAATTTCACACAGATGTCAAGGACAGTGCCAGCAACCTAAAAAAGAAAAAAAATTGAAATTCCATAAGCCCCGGGAATTTTAAATTGAAAATGGGTCGTACGTTTTGGACACAGTAGTATAGTTAGCCAGAGTATAAAATGTTGCAAAGACATTTATTGATAAGTTACAAGGTTTTATTGCAGATTACTTTAAAAAAAATCATCAGATTATGAATGTTGTAGAAGAATTTAGAATAGCTTTTAGAATAGTAAATTAGAATAGAATTAGAAAACTTTTTAAAAATGAGGAAAAACAAAAAAAAAAAAAATATCAATATTTTTTCAAAGATGGAAGCAGTTCACTTTCCATACATTATTAGAGGGATTCAAACAGTTCCTGACAAACTTGAAAGTAAATCAGGAATATAGAACAAAGTTTTGAAAAAAGGGCCAAATAGGGTTAATTAGGATGGCCCCGAAGTTATGTAACAATTAATTATTTAATTATTAGTTACTATTAATATTCCAAACAATAAACACCAAAAGTAAAAATAAAATTGTGAAATTAAACCACACATGACAATCTTAATATGGACCGTACAAAATTTGAAAAACCTTTATATTTTCCTGTAAAACTCAGGTATATTTATATTAATATAAATGGACTAATAATTAAAAAATTATATGTTGAAATATTTTCTGATCCTTATTTGCGTCAAGAGAACTTATCATAAAGCAATTGTTCAACAAATCCCTATTTCATAACTAAATACTAAATGTCTGGTTGCATTTATATAATTAAAAAAAATATCAAAAGAGAAATTTTGAAATGAAATGTATATTGCTGTTTTATAGGGCTATTAATTATCATATTAAGGATTATTATTATCATATTAAGGAAACTTTTATTCAAACACTTATTAAATATTAATACATTTAATTTAACGCATTATAAATATTATGTAATTAAATTATAATAGTTGTAATTATTTGGTTGCACGAAACTAAAAAGTCTAATCTTGTTTTACAAACATAAAAAAAAAAATTATATGCAAAAGATGAAAAATGCGTAAAACATTTAATGTTTACGTAAAATATGTATTTAAGGAAATACTAAGGAAACTTTTATTCATACACACGACAAATATTTAGAAATTAAATGTAACGCATTTTAAATATTACTTAATTAAAAAAATAATGTTAGTAATTATTTGTTTACAAGGAATTGAAAAGTATATTTTTATTTCACAAACATCAAAAAAACACTATAAGTAAAAGATAAAAATTGTGTAAAACATTTTGTGACTTCGTAAAATATATATTTAAAGGAATACTAAGGAAACTTTTATTCAAATTGACAAATATTAATAAATTAAATTTATAGCATTATAGATATTACTTAATTAAAAAAAATATGTAGGTAATTATTTAGCTACTAGAAACTGAAAAGTGTAATTATGTTTCACAAACATAAAAAAAACTGTATGTAAAAGATAAAAATGTGTAAAACATTTAATGACTACATAAAATATATATTTAAAATCTCGGAATCTGTAACTTCTGTTTCAATTCAAAAAGACGATGAAACATTTAAAAAATATTTCAGTTTTCTTTATTCCAAAGTAAATAGAAAATCCAGCATTATTTATTTATCTCAAATTTACTTAGCTTTATTTAATACCGACTACACATTCGCAAATGCCGTTTCATAAAATATTTCAAAGACAGGATTTTATTTTTTTTAATCTTAAGTTACTTGAACGCATTACATTATAATTCTTTTTAAAAAAAGTAATACATTCTCCATTTTGAAACATGATAAATAAACACTGTTTATATTTATTTGGCAATTTTATTTTCAGTATAAAAAAAAATAATAAATAACTAGTTTATAAAAGTAATTCAAAAATGTGAAATAATACGTCTTTAGAAAAAAAATCTCATAAAATATTCACACAGCGAAGAAAATTAAGCTCGGAATAAATTCCTTTACTTAACGCTTAAAAAGAAAATTCTGTTTATAACATCAATTGAATTTTTAAAATAGTAAATAACTACTCTGTTTTAGTTCTGCAAGGAAAAAAAAAGAACACATAAAAACTATTTCATTAAAAACTAGTCCTTTTTTTATTTTTTTAATTTCCTTTTGTTTTAAATCCTGTCGGAAAACGATGAATCACGAAATGAGAATAAAAAATGTCGATAAGACATAAAAGGGCAAATGTAGTATAGCGTATTATCTGAAGCTCGATTACTGTTTGAGAAATTGGCTGAGAAGGACGATGTCCTGATATCCTTGATTATGAAAGGAAATCCTCCTTTATGGTGACGAGTTACAACCTGTAATCAGCTGTCATTTCAAGTCTAAGATAAAACTTTTTTTTGTCGTTCAGATGGAAAGCTTTTAATGGAGTTGAAACATCCCAAACAAACATTGTGTTATTTGATTTTCACCTTTAATTGAAAGATTACAACTACCAAGTTTCTGCTTGGTTATGGAAAACCCAATCCAATATTTCTAAAATCTTATTTCGAGCATTCAATTTTAAAAAATTAAGTATGCAGAATTGTTAAGTGATAAAGATTCAAAATATTATAATTTTCTTTTAAAATGAAAGGTTTTAGTGGGAAGTTGAAGTTGGTACTTTTCTTTTTCTTAGAAGGATATTAAATGTGTATTTGCTTTTTACTCTTAATAGAAAAAAATTATGAACATTTTATTAAAAAATAATTTTTCTTGGTAGTAGATAACCCAACCCAATATTGCTAAATCATATTAAATATAGTTGTACAATTGGAATATGAACTATACCAAGAGTTGTTATCGTGATGGGTAATAGACTAAGAGCTGAGGAAGGTCTACTCCAATGACAGATATGAACAGATTTTTTAAAGAGAGATTTTTGTAGAAGAAAGGAAAGAGTACTGCGGCGAGTCGACAGAAATGTTGTTTTCCTTTTTTCTATGAAGTGACTGAATACGCCGGAGTTTCCGTCTGTATTTCAAAGTAAACCCCTTGTGGTTTCATTTATTACAACACATTCATTTATTTTTTTTTATTTGTGTGATAATTAGATAGACTTGAGAACTCTGAAAATCACCGACCCGTATCTTGAACTGTATTTGTGATTTAATCGTGCATTTGTGATCAAATTTTATTTTAATTTTGTAATTTCTTGGTATAATAAACCAGAGTACATTTTTTGCATATATATGTGCTTGTAATTAAAAATTTAAGTGTTCCCATGAATCTGAAAGTGATCCTCTTCTTGAAGCCGTTATAGGTTTAATATAGACCAAGATGTTACTATATATATATATATATATATATTGTTCTTTATATATATTTTCAATGTTCAGAGACATGAATTTTTAAGGACTTCTATTCAAATACGATATATTTTAATAGACTTCAACTATAATTCCTCCTGGCGCAAAACTTGTGCCTAATATTAAATTTTAACGAGTAAAGTGTCAAATAACTTTGATTGGAGAAAAATTGCTTAGACATCCAACATCGTTTTAGAAATATGCTGGACTAATAACCTCAATACGCAATACTTTTCAAAATACGCCATCTTTCTTCTGACCTCCAGACTGCCGCTGAAAGAAGACCTTAACCACAGCATATAAATTAATTCTATGATACATCCTACCATCGTCGCATAACTGTATAAGGGTTGTAAGGCAACCATTCAGGCCAACGCAATAAAGTTGTCCGGGACGGAAAGCAATGAAATTTCTGAACAGAAAGTGGAAACCAGAAATGTATGCAGAAGATATTAAATGAGTGGGTCGCAAATAAAATAAATGCATGCCCGACTTCTTTTTTTATTCATGGTATTCGGTGACGTAAAAAGCGGGGGACACCTTTAAGTGAGTGAGACTCCTTCTCCTTCGTCTATCGATTGCAGAAGCAGTAGGAAGAGGTTCATGGTTAGCTAAAACGTTGGGACGCTTCTTGGAGATAACACAAAGAAGACAAGTGTCTCTCGCGTTCCATTGCGTCTCTTTCTTCTTTTTATCTGGTGGCACAGAAGAAAATTGAAATTTCTCTTAGTTCGCTGTTCAATGTTGTGGATGGTTTTCATGTTTATGTCTTCTATTCCCTCTGGACTCCATCATTCAGTTTTAGGTGCTTTGTCATCCTATATTGTATTTATTTATGATCTAGTGAATGATTTCCTATTTTAATCATAAAACATATAACAATAATATTGCTTAAAACATCATATATGTATTATCGAGAATATGTTATCATAGTTTGACTTACAAGGGACTGTAACATCTCGGTATATATTAGACCTATAACGGCTTGAAGAGGAAAGCTAATTTCAGGTTCATATATATATATATATATATATATATATATACTAATAGTGAACTCTGGATTATTACACAAAGATTACAAATAACAACACAAATTTAAAATTGTATCAAATTATATTTTTTCCATTTTCAATTAAAAATATATTCATTTTTTGTGTCCTAATCTCGTTAGACATATACACTGAAGTGACAAAAGTCATGGGATAGCAATATGCAAATTTTCAGATGGCAGTAGCATCGCGTAGAACAGGTATAAATGCGCAGTGCTTTCGCAGAGCTTTCATTTCTGTTCAAGTTATTCATGTGAAAAGGTTTTGACGTGATGATGACCGCACGACGAGAATTAACAGATTTTGAACGCGGAATTTTAGTTGGCGTTAGACGCATGGGTCATGCCATTTCGGAAATCGTTAAGGAATTCAACATTCCCGAATCCACTGCGTTAAGAATGTGCCGAGAGTATGAAATTTCAGGCAAAACATCCCACCATGGACAGCGCAGTGGTCGACTGCCTGCACTTAACCACCGAAACCGGCGACGTCTGCAAAGAGTCGTAAATTCTAACAGACAAGCAAACACTGCGTCAAATAACCGCAGAAATCAATGTGGGACGTACAAGGGACTTGTCTGTTAGAACTGTGCGGAGAAATTTGGCTTTCTTGGGCTATTCCAGCAGAAGACCGACTCGAGTGCCTTTACTGACAGAACGACATCGCTTGCAGCGACTCTCGTGGGCACGTGAGCTTATCGGTTGGTCCCTAGATGAATGGAAAACCGTGGCCTGGTCCGATGAGTCCCAATTTCAGTTGGTAAGAGCTGATGGTAGGGTTCGAGTGTGGAGCAGACCCCACGAAGCCATGGACCCAAACTGTCAGCAAGGCACTGTTCAAGCTGGTGGTGGCTCCGTAATGGTGTGGGCTGTTTTTTCATGGCATGGACTTGGTACTCTGGTGCGACAGGACCGAATATTGACTGGAAATGCTTATGTTCAGCTACTTGACGATGGGATTTTTATGGATGACAATGCGCCATGTCACCGAGCCACAACTGTACGCGATTGGTTTGAAGAACATTCTGGACAATTCCAACGAATTATCTGGCCACCTAGATCGCCCGACATGAATTCCATCGAGCATTTATGGGACATCATCGAAAGATCTGTTCGTGCCCAAAATCCTGCACCATCAACGCTTTCACAATTATGGACGTCTATCGAGACAGCATGGCTCAATATTCCTGCAGAAGACTTCCAACGACTTGTTGAGTCCATGCCACGTCGAGTTGCTGCACTTCGCCGGGCGAAAGGAGGGCCGACACGATATCAAGAGGTATCCCATGACTTTTGTCACTTCAGTGTATGTTAACAATCATAAATTTTTTTTGAATTTAAATATTTTAAATTATAAGCAAATAAGGGAAATAATATCTTAAAAACAAACTTTTTTTTTTTTTTTTTTTAAATAAGAATATTCAGCAAGTTAAAAATATGTCATGCTTCCCAAAATCCCTAAAAAAAATTATTGAACAATTCTGTAAAAACCACCAATTATTTTTTTCAATTAAAAAAATCATTCCCCAAATAATTCAAAGCAATCATAAATCATGTATATTTTGTATCAATCCAAGCATAACTTTTAAGAAAAATGATTAATTACTTCCATAAATCACGAAAACCGATTTAATCCCCCCTCCCCAAGACAACCATTAAATCATCCCATGCTTAAAAAGACGACCACATACAAAAAAAAAACTTCACCAAAGCCTAATTAAGTTCTTCACATCCATTAGCTATAACTTCTCAGCATTCTGGAGCAGCCTTGCTGAAAGTCATTGTCGGTAATGACAATAATTCCAACAGCACATTTGGGCAAACCTTTCTGCGTAATTAAAGAAAATCCCGAATTTGTAACCACCGACTCGACGTCGGTTGTGATTGGCTGGCTCAGGGGGGGGACAGAACTCATTAAACCCAACAAGAACATTTTTCATGCATTCGTCAATACGATTAAAACATGGGGGCGTCTAATGACCATGAATGAGCGTGTATAAAGATCTCATGAAATGCACAAATAGTGGATGGATGAATGAAAACTCTCTCGTGTTTGGCAGTTTTCAGAATTTTCGATCGTTAATAGGGTAGCTGTGTGAATCAGGATTAGCCGCCAAAGTTTTTGCATCAAAAGATCTTTTTTTTTAATTGGAATTACTTTTAACTGTGAATATTTATAGAGCAGCGAAATTAATGATTCTAAACGTAGTGCTAATTGTCACAAATTATGTTACTAATGAAAATAACATTAAATGTTTTCAGAATATCTTTTTAATATAAGTATCCTTCTTTACAACTAGTATTTTCGAGTTCTAAGTTTAAATCAACTTAAAGGAAACATGAATAAAATTTTTGCAGCAAAATATACATGCTTTGTTGATCAAAATGATTTTTCTTTTTTCTTTGTTTACACACACAGACAATAATATATATATATATATATATATATATAAACACGTGGGATGAAATTTTAATATTTAATCATATGATAAAATTATTAAATAATAAAATATTTTTATTTAATTTATAATTATAATTAAAGTCATGCTTTTATTAAGGGCTGAGATATTAGTTTCATTTAATTTTTAATTATGAATATTTATATCGAAAGTTAAGAAAAGTACGCCCACATACTTAAATGAACTACTTAATTCTCCCACAACTTCATCTACTTATTTAATTAGAATAAAATTCGATGTTTCCAGATATCTAGACAGTGCCATCCATTTATTTCGCTGACCACCTCCTCCTTCCTCATTACCATGAGAACACCTCATTAGCAAGCATGGGCCAGGAGCCTCTTGCCCATTTTGATTGATGTGTGGGACACTTCGATGGACGGAATACGTTACCGTTAAAGGACTATTAATGATGTCAACCGCTCATCACAAATGCCACTACTTATCAACGCGCATCGTTTGTGGTTACGCTATTTGTTCACATGATTACCAGACAACCCACGCGTTACTCTAGGGCACAATTTCGGGGATTTAACGAACTCTGCTCATGCAAAAGTTGGATGTTTCAGACTCATACAATCGAGTACGCGATGAATAATGAGCTGTCGGATCCGTGTCTGCTGGTTGTGTTTGTTGGATTATCTTTCAATCTATTGAGTAAACTGTCTGTGCACGCACGCACAAATTAGCATGTGAGTTGTTAAGCATGCTACTCAACGACCGTTCAGAGTAATGCTATGCAAGTAACGGAGTATTGGGAATTTTAAGTACATTAGAATCTGCGGGACAATTTAATACGGAAGATGTATTTATATCATGTGATTTATTCATAATCCATTTTAATCGCATCCACTACGAGTTGGTCGCAACTCATTTCAATTTAATTTAGGAGAATGTGTATAGGTCATCATTTCTAATTTTGCTTGTTTGTTATTCACAGTTTTTTTGCTTAAATTTCATTATTTTATTAAATTATAGCTTAAATTTTTATACTAAACTGAATCACTTTTCTTATGGTATTATGTAACTTTAATATTACATACACTGCCATATTAGTGATAATTTTTCTTTTTGTTGTATATAAAAGTTTTAAATATATCTACAATCTAAATATATCCCTGAGGCCTAATGGCTGAGTGGCTAGAGTTCTGGCGCTCGGTGCCATGGATGTTTGTATTGGTTCGGAATTCACTTTAAATAATAGGTCCTGCTCTAATAGGATCGTAGAGCATTGTGGGTGTAGTGTGACTAGCGTCCTTAGCATATCTTCAAGCTACACGTACCCCCTGGGTAATGCTAAATAAGTAAAAGCGGTGCAGCCCTTGCTTATGGCATTATTAATATTAACTCTTTCTGTATTGCCAGCTGCATTGCAACAACAACATATCTATCAACCAAAACATTACTTTTAGATCTTATTTTAAAGTAAAAGAAATTTGAAAGGCCATGGAGGCTTTAAACTATATAACATAGGTTATCATGATATATTGTATCGTGATTGCATCCTATTCTGGCAAAGTTCTTATAAATTTTGAAAAATTGATGCATGGCATACTGGCTGATTGATAATGCATTGTATAATTCAGGACTTGCATTTTCTGTTTGATTGGATTTGTATAAAATAGAGGTGATTTCAAATGTTTGTACTTACGCATGTATACATATTATGTAATTTAAGCACGTACTAAGAACTATTTTTATTGCAGTGTCTTAAAAATTTATGTGTGTTTTTATTATTCTACTATTTTTAATAATGTGTTAGCACAAACAATAACAAAATGATTCAATTCGTTTTATAACAATATTTATAAAATTATTATCAGCATAGATTATTGCAAAAATCAAAAAAGAGATTAAAATAACTCAATTTTTATCCAGGCCACTATCGACAAGCTTAAAATAAAATTTTCCTATGGATTATTCGATTATTTATAAGATTTTTATTTACTTATGTGAAGCTTTTTTCTCTCTAGAAAGACTACAAAATATGTCAGTGTTAGTTAAGAAAGCATCATTATTTTATATTATGCTAAGAAATATAAAATAAAATTTGTTTTCCTATCACAATATTAGAAAACATTTGAAAAATATAGATGAATCAAAGTAATCCCTATCACAAATTTTTCAATTGTTCAATGAAATAAACGTTTTCAGAATATTTACAAAATTAACAATAATTAAATAATATAAAATTATATTCAATAATTTTATATTAAATAATCTACTAAAATTATATTCAATAATCTACTAAATTTTCTTTTCTCCGAAAATGATTAACTTTGATGCAAATGATTTTTACTTATAGAAATTTAATACGAATTTTATTGTCAATCATAATACAGTAGAGAAAAATTGTAATTATAAATATATAGAATTATATTAGAATATTGTAGACAAAAATTATATTTAGAAAATTGCTATAGATTTACAAATATTTCTTTAGCTAATGTATAAATCAAATTATAGATAACTATAACATATCCTACCCAATTTAATGTAAAATTTTGAATATAAAAATAATTAAGATTAACAGATAAATTTTGTTCATTTGAAAAATTCTAAACTATTTAAAATTATATTAGCATATATCATATTACTCGCCAATTCCAATAATCGAAAGACTGTTTTGGCAACCCTGCTTCTATTCGAATAATTAATGGTCAGTTCGAAAATCCCAGGAATGGAACAGTCATTGTTGATGCCTCCCTACTTTCTATTTAGAGCATCTTCGATTCCATTTCTCTCGAAATCAACATTTTGTCACTGCTTTTTTTCGGTTCTTCTTTTTCTTCTGTCGTATTGCCGTTGCTCATCTTGACAGCTGTAACTAATTCCGTTGTAAATGAAACTGCTTTTTGAATGGCATCCCTTTTTGACACTGAGGTAGAAGAATATTTTAATAAATGTCTAAGAAATTCGGTGGTAAAAGAAGGAAAAAAAGAACATATTCTTTGCAAAGGATTCATTCCATTCAATAGAGGAGAGAGATTCGGTGATTAAGAACCGAGATGATGTCTTCTTTCACACGACCCATTTCTCGGTGCTGAAAGTATAAATTCAGAAAAGACTCTATTTGGCGGTTATTGATTTTTTTAGAAGAAAGAAGAGAAATGTAGAGTATATGGAATGCTTTTTTTTATAAATTTGTTTTATCATAACAAATTAAAAAAAAACGTATTATAAAAGTAATAATTACGGATATTAGTTACTTTTAATTAATTAATGAAATGTGTTAGGTAAAAAAGGTATTTTCTTTTTTATATAAATTTTTATCTTGCTAAAAGGCAGTTTTTGAAAGATTTTTGAATATAAACTATAATCAAAATGCATGAAAAATGAAAATTCTGACTGTAAAACTCAGAAAAACTATTTGTCGTTTATTGATTTTTAGAAGAAAGGCGAGAAATGTAGAGTATATGGGGTGTTTTTTAATAAATTTATTTTACCATAACTAATGTATTTAAAAAAAAGATATTGAATAAGTAATGAATGTGAAAATTAGTTACTTTTTATTAGTTAATGAAGGATGTTATGTAAAAAATGTATTTTCTTTTTTATATATATAAATTTTTATCTCGTTAAAAGGCAGTCATTAAAAGAGTTTATAATGTGAACAACAATCAAAATGTAATAATAAAAAATGAGAATAATGAGATGCACAAATATTTTTATCATAACTAACGATGTTTTCTTTAATCAGGAGTGGCCAACCCGCAGTCCGCCTAGAGCATTTTTCCTGCCCATGAGATGTATCACAGCTTTACAAATATTTATTTTAAAATGGTCAAATTACTGGAAACCAATGTATTAAAAAATACATTATTTGTGCATCCATATATTCAAAAATTAACTGTTGAAATGATGAGAAAAAATTAACTTTGGCTTTAAAATAATATTCTTGCGAATATAGGACGGATGTTGCATGTTTCATTTATGAGTACTCAGAATAATTAAATTGTATTCTGCGAACTCATGATGCACGTATATATTGGAATATCTAATGTCACGGGTTCTATATTTCACTTTGGTCACTTTAGTTAATTTATAGTTATATATTTCTTATATTTCATTTTGAGTGCAATATATATTTCTTTACAATGTGCGTTTAGTATCATTATTATTATAGTATCTATATATAGTATTATTATAGTATCAGTAGTTATAGTTTACATGTAAAAATAATAGTAAACACAATAATATTAACTCATTATATTTTTTCACCCATAAAAAAAATGTCTATAGTGGGTCTAAATCTAATATGAGGATATATAATTTTACATGTGGCCGCGGATGTTAGGATGCATTTCTAAAATGGCCCGCAAGATCATTTGAGTTGGAAGGCTCTGTCTTTAATAACGATAACGATGGAATTAATAATAATAATTTATCAGTTAACAGAGGGAGACATGAAAAAATATATTAGTAGTTTTTAATTGACTTTACCTTTTTATCTCATTAATTAACAGCCGTTGAAAGGTTTCTTAGAATTAAACACAATCAAAATGCATGCAAAATTCGAATAGTGAGATGTAAAAATATTTTTATCATAACTAACAATTTATTATTATAACTGACGATTTGTTTTATCATAAAAAATTTTATTTTTTAAAAAAGATATTATCTAAGTAATAAATGTGGAAATTAGTTACTTTTTATTAGTTAATGAAATGTGTTATGTAAAACATGGATTTTATTTATATATAAATTTTTATCTCTTTAGAAGACAGTTATTGAAAGATGTTTGAATATGAACTACAATCAAAATGTATAAAAAATGATAATAATGAGATGCATAATTATTTTTATCATAACTAATGATGTTCTCGTTAAGAGTATAATACATAAATAATGCAATTAATAATTATTTATCAGTTATTAGAGAAAGAGATGAAAAAATTTATTAGTAGTTTTTAATTGATTTTACATTTTTATCTCATTAAAGAGCAGCTGTTGAAAAATTTCTTAGAATAAAACACAATTAAAACGCAATTAAACACAACAAAATTTGAATAGTTCTTCTAATGCAGATGGAAATACAGACACAGTTATACATGCCAAAAGTAAGGGCTGCACCGCTGTTACTCATTTAATTTAGCACTACCTAGGAGGCACGTGTAGCTTGAAGATAGGCTACAGACGCGAGTAACACTACCCCCCACAACGCTCTAATATTCTATTAGACTGACACCACGGTTTAAAGAAGATTCCGAACCACTACAAACATTTATGGGACTCGAAACCGAAATCTGTGGCACAGAGCACCAGAGCAATATTAGGCTATTTAAAAAACCTTTTTACACACGCTTTTAATTTTTGAGATATAAATGTTTGTAATTTATTTCATAAATAAAATTATTACTATTATTAAACATAAATGCTAGAATAATTATTACTATACTTTAAGCTAATGCATGCCATTAAAATTAATTACTTAAAATTTATTTCATATATTAAATTGATTTTAATTTTATTACACAATAACATTTAATTTTATTACATTAATATAATATTTATCTAATTTTACAATTCATATATAAATTTTGACCTTTACGCAAATATATTCAAAAATAATTAAATTTAACATGCATATATATATATGTATATAAACAATCCTATTTTAACTCTTTTTAATCTGGGATTATTTTAATTAAGGTATCATTTATGTTGCTTCTTTAGAAAAGGAAACAATATTAGGTTCTAGGTATTAAAAAAGAAACCTTTTTACCCACGCTTTTCATTTCTGAGATTTAGCACCAAAGTGTTTCTTTTATTTAATCAGAAAAGAATTAATTGCGCCACAAAGGAGCTTTGTGAGACGCATTCTAATCCCAAGTAATTACAAACTTTTCATTCTTCCGGATGAACACACCTCAATTTATGAATATTTCAAAGAGAATAAAAAAAATGGTTTTGCATATTTATTTCATTCGAATGTTCCAAGAGAAACTCGAAAGATAAAAACTTTGGTAAGATTTCAAACTCCGGTTAAGGTAATTAAAATTTATAATTTTTTTGTAAAGCCGTGTCTTTTTATGGTTGCACAACCAAAAAAGATTATGCAGAAAGAAAATTAATATCAAACTGTCTGACTAATTAAACTAAATCCCATGGACTTAAAAATTACAGACAGGGCTTTATATTTCCCCCTTTCAAAATGTATAAATTAACAATTACGGATTAATTTTGACTGCGTTTACAAGAAAATAAATACTTATAATAAGAAAATAAAATAAATACTTATAATAAGAAATAAATACTTCCAAACTGTAAAAAAATCAAAAATAATAAAAATTTACAGTGATAAATGAAAATTTTTACAGCCGCTCGAATGAGGTTTTGGCTTCTCAAAAATGTTGAGGAATTTAAAATGATTGTTTTTATTTGGAACGTTCTTTTAAATAAAATGTTCTATTAGCTTTTAAAATTATCTTTTTGTTATGCATTAAATCAATTAAGGTTTTAAAGATAAATATATTATAAATAAGGGTAAAATGAAGATAGATTAAGAGCATTTTTGAAAAAACTAATTAAATAAATATTTTAAAATTTGATTTACATTTAATTTTAATGAATTAGATCTTCAATTAGAATATTTTCCTTCAGAAATGGTTCTTTTAATAATTTCTGTTATTTGTTTTAGAGCTGTTATTTAAAATTTTATAATGTAATTGAGTTTTTTTTTTTTTAAAAGGAATAGTAACATTTAATTTCAAATGTGATATTTTGTAATAAATGTAATTTATTATAACGAAAACGATTAATTATCTTCACATTTGTTCAAAGAAGGACTTTTTTAAAAGAAATGATAATTACATTCGCAAAGTATGAAATGAAAGAGAGTTAACTTAAATTAATTTTAAATACTCAACCATTTAAAATCATGGAAAATTTTTAACCAATACAAAATAATAATTTAATATTATTATTAAATTATTCATTATGTTATTAATTTATTATAAAGGTAAAGCGATTTACAGAATAAATTAATTTCTTGAAGTGTTTATTTATGAAATCTAAGCAAACTGTCTCAGACGCTTGGTGCCACAGGTTTCGGGTTCGAATCCCGGCGGTGCCATGAATGTTAAAAGTGGTTCGGAATCCACTTTAAATTGTAGGTCCCAATCTAACATGATTGTAGAGCGTTGGGCGTTGGGCGTAGTTTATTTATGATATCTAAACAAACTGTATCTGACACTCGGTGCCACAGGTTTGGGATTCGAGTCCTGACGGTGCCATGGAATTTTGTAGCTGTTCGGAATCCACTTTAAACTGTAGGTCCCCGTCTGACACGATTGTAGAGCGTTGGGCGTAGGGCTGACTGATCCTACCCCGTAAAATGAAGACTTCTCATGTTTCAAAATCTGCCAATAGGCAGACGGCCTTTGCCCATTATGGCGCTGTTGCACCAATGATGATGATGATGATGAAACAAATTGTGCTTTTACTATTAATGGCATTTACATTTTACATACATTTTGAATTGTTTCATATTAAAATAGTTAGTTGTCATAATGAGATAAAATTTAAAATTTAGCAGAAAAAGTAAGTACATTTTATATCATATTCAGTATTTATTATTAATGTGCTACATTTTTCTTTTTGAGAATAAATTGCTAGTTATGATAAAAATATTTATATATCTCACTATTCAAATTTTGCATACATTTTGATTGTGTTTTATTCAAAGAAACCTTTCAACAGCTGCTCGTTAATGAGATAAAAAAGTAAAATCAATTAAAAACTACTAATATATTTTTAAGATAATATAATTAAAAATAATAATAATAATAAATAATTATTAATTTCATCATTTATGTATTATACATCATTAACATTGAGAACATCATTAGTTATGATAAAATATTTATGTATCTCATTATTCTCATTTTTCATACATTTTGATTGTAGTTCATATTCAAAAATCTTTAAATAACTGCTTTTTAACGAGATGAAAATTCATATAAAAATAAAGAAAATACATTTTTTACGTAACACACTTCATTAAGTAATAAAAAGTAACTAATTTTCACATTTATTACTTCTGTATACAAATAGAGTTTTTCTGAATTCTCAATTTTCATACATTTTGATTGTAATCTGTATTCAAAAATCTTTCAATAACTAACTTTTAATGAGATAAAAATATATATAAAAAAGGAAAACAGGCTTTTTTAACATAACACATTTCATTAACTAATAAAAAATAAAAAAATAAATATTTCCACATTTATTACTTATATAATATCTTTTTTAAATTTATGATAAAACAAATTTATTTAAAAAAAAGGCATCATACACTCTATATTTTTCGCCTTTCTTCTAAAAAATCAATAACCGACAAATAGAGTTTTTTAGAATTTATACTCTCAGCACCGAGAAATGGGTCGTGAGAAAGAAGACATCATCTCGGTTCTTAATCCCCGAATCTCTCTCTTGTACAGAATGGAATGAATCCTTTTGCAAAGGATATGTTCTTTTTTTTATTCTTTTACCATCTAATGTCTTAGACACTTATTAAAATATTCTTCCCTCTCAGTGTCAAAAAGGGATGTCATTCAGAAGCAGTTTCATTTACAACAGAATTTGTTACAGCTGTCATGATGAGCAACGGCAATACGACAGACGAAAAAAGAAGAAGTAGTGACAAAATGTTGATTCCGGGAGAGATGGAATCGAAGATGCTCTAAATAGAAAGTAGGGAAGCATCTACAATGCGTTTTCTACAAGAGGTATCTTCCTTTCCTGCGATTTTCGAACTGACCATTAATTATTCGAATAGAAGCAGGGTTGCCAAAACAGTCTTTCTATGATTTTAATTGTCGAATATTCCTCAATCTCAGTGTCAGAAAGAAATGCCATTCAAAAGCAGTTTCATTTACAATGTCATGATGAGGAACGGCGATACGACAAAAGAAAAATAACTAATAACAAAAAAAAAATTTTTTACGTCAATTCCTGCTTTTTTTCGCCTATATTGCAGAAAATTCCTTTACAAATAAAGTTGAAATTTTTCTCTTACATCTGGCGCCATCTATTAGAAGATACATGCAACTTAAATCTGAAACAAAACTATAGTTAATGAATTAAATTTAATTACTGAATTAATATTTGAAAAAACTGTATTAGCATCCAGTGTCATCCACTACAAGTTCAAAAAGCAATTTATTTGAACTTGAGTGGATGAATAACAAGTATTTCATGAACGATTGAAAATTTGAGCAAGATATATATAGGGAGAGTGTGAACTAATAGAGGGACTTGAATACAAAAGGAAAGGGAGAAAACTGAAAAAAGCGGTGAAAAATGTTGATTCCGAGAGAGATGGAATCGAAGATGCTCTAAATAGAAAGTAGGGAGGCATCTGCAATGACTGTTCTTTTCCTGGGATTTTCGAATTGACCATTAATTATTCGAATAGAAGCAGGGTTGCCAAAACAGTCTTTCTATTATTGTAATTGGCAAGTAATGGAATGATATATACTAATATAATTTTAAATAGTTCATGAATAAAAAAATATTTCTTCAAATGAATAAAATTTATCTGTTAATCTTAATTATTTTTATATTCAAAATTTTAAATTAAATTTGGTAGGATATGTTAAACAGCTATACTTTGTATAAAAAACATAAATGAAGAAATATCTGTAGCTATTTTCTAATTTCAATTTTACAGGATTATGAAATTAGTATTAAATTTCTGTAATTAAAAAACTGAAATAACTGTAAATAACTAAATTTCTATAAGTAAATAACTAAAAGTTAATCATTTTCAGATATAAAAAATTATTTAGTAGAAAATAGTTGAATATAATTTTATGTTATTAATTTCTGTTAGTTTTGTAAATATTATGAAAATATTTATTTCATTGATTAATTGATAAATTTGTTATAGGGATTACTTTGATTGATCAATGTCTGCAAATGCTTTCTTATACTGTGAAAATACAATTATTAAATCATTTTGCTATTTAATATTAAAACAATTAAGACATTATTATTGATAGAATAATAAAAACGCACACAATTTTTTTACGAAACAGAAATAAAAAATAGTTTTTACTACATGTTTAAATTACATAATATATGTACTATACATGTGTTAGTACAAACATTAAAATTGCCTCTGCCGTATACAAAGCCAGTCAAATGGAAAAGGTAGGTTCTACGTTACACAACGCATTGTCCGTCAGCCAGTACGCCATGTATCAATTTTTGAAGCAAAATCTAATGTGAAGATAAATAAATTTCAAATTAAAGTTTTTAAAAGATAATGATAAATTAATTGAAACAGGAGAATTATTTTTAATTCATATGGGACAGCCATAACCATTTTAGAAATTTTTGATACAGAATGCATTTTTTTAAACATTTTGATTATTTATGGGTCATTAATTAAAATGATAAAAGCATATTTAATTTGTGTGATGCTTAATTTAGTGATATCATATCAATTTTTTATTTTGTTTCTTTTAATCCAAAATCTTGCTTTAAATATGTTTTCCAAGTATGATAAAAACGAAAATAGGAAAACACCACAATTTTTTTATAAATTAATAAAATGGTACAGCAATTAATTTTATTTGTACAATAAATCAAACACGTAAATTTATATTTTTACGTAACTAGTTAAAGACAATACAAAATTCGTTTTAAATTATTTTGGATTAGAATTTTGCTTCAACTTTTTTTTCCAATATTGTGTCAAACAAATATTTCCTCAAATTTAGCTTTAAAATGGCTAAAAGCTTTTTTATTTAGGTCGTTGGTGAAATAATCGAAAATCTTAAATATTTTTAAATCTAAATGAGAATTATTTATAAAATGAAATTAATATCGTTAAATTAATGATAAAATGAGCTGTCTGTCTCATGAAATAGTAAAATACTTAATTATTAAAAAATTATAACATCATTAATTTCCAATAATAATATTTATTCAAATATAACTGATCAATCAATATTACTTATAATAGATTTTCTAAAGTAACTTATAATAGATTTTCATTACTACAAGTATTATTTAGTGAACCTATATTGAAAACTACAAAATAATATTTGCTATTATTACAAATTAAGATATTTACAGTGTTCATTGTGCCTTGCTTCATAGTGAATTTACCGCCCTTCTATCCCTCGAATAGACAGAAATGTCTCTCTAACCCATATATCCAATCCCACCTTCCTTCCATTGGCCAAAAGACAATTTCTGTATAGTCGGAAAAGAATAGCCCATCCATCATGACTATACCTTATCTGTCGAAAGCCATACATTACTTTCTTTTCCCAACCACTCATCCATAAGCAGTTCTTCCCTGCAGCGATTTTCTGTCTGCTGGGAAGAAGCAATGAACTGCTGGAAGAAGAAAATTGTTTTCCACCATCGCAGTTTTTCTCCTTGGAGCAATGCAGTGATTCGTGGGAACCTCATTGTTCGAAAAGTACCTGGTAAAATTTAAAATTCAATTCATTGTGAAATTAATAGAAACGCCTTGTGCATGTAACCTTAAAATTGTTAATGCATTATTCCATTAAGACGTGCAAACATGGCGCAATTGATGCCTGCAAGCCAATGTTTTCTTTTTATTTTATTTTATTTTATTTTCCTTTTATAGAACTAAAGAACTATAAATTCATTATTGAACTTTCAGTTGCAATTCTTTATTTTTTTATTCCTTATTTCCTTTTTAATTGCAATTCCTTATTATTTTTATTCCTTATTTCCTTTTGAATTACTATTCTTTATTTTTTATATTCCTTATTTCATTTTTTAATTTGCAATTCCATATTTTTTTGAAATTCCTTATTATTTTATTCTTTATTTCATTTTTAACTGCAATTAATCATTATTTTTATTCCTTATTTCATTTTTAATTGCAATTCCTTATTAATTTGTATTCCTTATTTCCTTTTTTAACTATAATTTAAGTCCTTATTGTACACTATCCACAAGTAAAATAAGTTGATGAAACTGAATAAAAAAGTTAATGTTGAAAAAAAATATTTATTTGTCTTTAAAAAGGAATTTTAAAGTTTTTAGGTGAATTACATTTTCTTTATTTCAAATAATATTTACTTGTAACTAAATTAAGTGAATGAAATGCAGGTCTTATTCCGTCTTGTTTTAAATAAAAAAAATAAGAAATATTCAAATATCTACATAAACACATAGTATATCCGCTTTCAATGAATATTTTAAAATTTATTTATTCATAAGTACATAGGTTTAAAATTAAAAAAAAACCTCAAATATCAAAGTAAGAGATTGAGTGAAACGAGAATTAACTAAGTTATTAATAATATTTTAAGTTTTATTTCAATTCTTGATTTAAACATTTTATGATTCTTATGTTTCATTTTTTTATGGTTTGTCTTTTTTAAAATGAAAAGAAATAAATTATGAAATTCGGTAAGAAATTTAAAATGAGAGCTATTAAAACTTTGGCATATGTTTTATATTTAATTTTATTGTACTCAATAAATTCAGCAAAGAATCATTTATTTCCAAACACGGTTTCGAATTTTTAATCTATTTCTTTTATATAAAATTTTACATTTTTTTTTATACATTTAATGTTTTTCTTTAGGACACATTTCATGCCAGTTAAATATGTGTATGGAAACAAAACAAAAAAAAAATGTGTTAAAAAATGCGAATGAAATTATTTAACTACCCCAGCACAATATTATAAAAAACAAAAAATAACATGAGGATTTTAAAGAACCAATGCATACATAGGAAAATCATGTAAAGAATTCACATACTAAACGTGCAGCCAAACTACTAAAAATACAAAAATAAATATGAAACAAAATATATACAAAAATATCTATAAAAATAAATTCATCTTTCCGGAAATTTGTTGAGTATAATAAAATTAAATATAAAACATATGCCAAAGAGTTAATAGCTCTTATTTTAAATTTCTTACAAAAATCCATAATTTAATTCTTTTCATTTTAAAAAAAGACTTTGGTAATAATTGGTCTTACTTTTTGGGCACAATAGTACATGTAGGCAAATCCAATCTTTAATTTAATTCAAACAATTAAAAAAATCAAAACAAGGCATTCCTTATTTCAATTCATAGCAATCAAATCTTGCAAACTCGTAAGTGTCAGCTCCAAACGTTTATGACTAATTTGACATTTTTTTTCCATATTTAATGTTTCTTTTTACATCATATTCCATTATATAGGATTTCCTACCAGTTAAATGCGCGTATGGAAACAAAACAAAAACTATTTGTTAAAAAAAGCAAATTAAATTTTTTAACTATCCCAGCGAAATATGATATAAAACAAAAAAAATAACATGGAGATTTTAAACAATTAATGCATGCTTAGGAAAATCTGGTAATGTGTGCATAAACTAAACATGCAGCTAACTACATGTAGGCAAATCCAGTCTTTAATTTACAGCAAAACAAGACATACCTTATTTCAATTCACAGAAATCAAATCTTGCAATCTCGTTACGGGAAAGTGTCAGCTCCGATTGTTTATGACTAATTTGACATAGTGATACTGATTGCAATCTCGGACTGCGTCTTGATAATTGACAACAGTAGTCACGCGTCTGTCCACCAATTTGCACACCTTCAGAGACGGGAGCAAATCCTGGTTTCAATAAGGTTCATTTGATTAAACCCGAAGCAACCCTCGGGTAGACAGGGTCTTCATCGTAATTTGACGACGATGGAATTCAAAGAGACTTTGATAATGATTTATGTGCCACTTGTGTGTCTGTTTCCTAATGATCAAAATCGATTCCGCCAGCAAATCTCTGCAAAATCTGTGATTGGTATGAGTCCAAATATTTGGCCGCGATATGCAACTCCGTGCCAGGGTGATCAGTCATATCTTTCATTTTCTGTGAAGATGAACCCTGATGAGAGGGTCCTTGGAGGTATTTACTGAGTCCGTGGAATTCCAATCCTCGTGCAGCTTACATGATAGAAATGTTAGGATGTTTCGTTAATTGTTGTTTGTGGACAAGTGTTTATTCAGCTAAATCAAAGTACATTCTGTGTGGGCTTTTCGTGAAATGAATATAATGAACTAATAAAGTTCATTGATTTTGTTAGGAATTAAATAAATGAGTAAGAGTACTTTTATTATCCTGTCACATTCAGAAATGTAGCTTACAAGTGTCAAAATAATATACTAGAAATACGAAGCATGTTATATCACATATAATAAGCTTTTATTAAAATTATACTCTGTACGCACAATGCACATACTATGCGTTTACACAACAATAAGGTAAAATGAACAGGATTTGATTTTTTTTTAAATGAGCAAACGAGACTAAGAATTGCCCAAACATTTCCTGATTTGTTGACATCACATGCCTTACCATCATCTAGGATACATGTCAGTTAAAATTTGTGGATGGTAACAATAAATTATATATATATTTTTTTTTTAAATGCAAATTAATTTAATAAACTATACAAGTATAGTAGATATAAATATAAAAATTCCATAGAGATTTTAACGGATTAACTCGGACAAAGAATCATTTATTTCCAAAGAGTGTTTTGCGTTTTTAATATATGGCTTTTATATTACATTTTTGCAGTTTTTTACGTCACATTTCATACCGTTATCAATTATTTCATACTAGTTAAATGTGAGTATGGAAGCAAAAGAAAAATATATGCTAAAAAAACAAACGAATTTATTTAATGACCCCCAACATAGAAAGATGTAAAACAAAAAATAGCATGGAGATTTTAAACAACTAATACAAAACATATTAATGTTTGTTAAAGAATGTAAAACACTAAACGAGCAGCCAACTACATGTAGACAAATCCAATCTTTAATCCAACCAAACGTTTATGACTAATTTGACAGAGTAAAGCTGATTGGAATCTCGGACTGCGTCTTGATAATTGATAACAGTAGTCACGCGTCTGTCCACCAATAGCACACCCTCAGAGACGGGGGCAAATCCGGGTTTCAATAAGGGTTCATTTGATTAAACCCGAAGCAACCCTCGGGCAGAGCGGATCTTCATCGTAATTTGATGACGATGGAATTCAAGGAGACTTTGATAATGATTTATGTGCCACTTGTGGGTCTGCTTCCTAATGATCAAAATCGATTCCGCCAGCAAATCTCTGCAACATCTGTGATTGGTACGAGTCCAAATATTTGGCCGTGATATGCAACTCCGACCAGGTTGATCAATCATGTCTTTCATATTCTGTGAAGATGAACCCTGATGAGAGGGTCGTTGGAGGCATTTACTGCGTCCGTGGAATTCCAATCCTCGTGCAGTTTACGTGTTAGAAATGTTAGGATGTTTCGCTAATTGCTGTTTGTGGGCAAGTGTACTCCCTTTCATTCAGTTAAATCACTGTACATTATGTGTGGGTTTTTCGTCAAATGAATATAATAAATTAATAAACTACATCGGTTTTGTTATGAAATAATTAAATTAGCAAGAACGCTTTTATTATCCTGTCACGTTCAGAAATATAATTTGCAAGTGTCGAAAAATTATATTAGAAATGCCAAACAAGGGATATCTCAAAAAAGGCTCAAATAATAACCCTTTTATTAAAATTAAACTTTGTGTACACAATGAAAATACTATGCGATACATAAGAATAAGATAAAATAAACAGGATTAGATTTTTTTTTTTTGAATGAGCAAACGCGACTAAGAATTGCCCAAACATTGAATGATTTATTAACGTCACATGTCATACCATCATCTAGGATACATATCAGTTAAAAGTTTGTGGATGGTAACAATAAATTATCTATATTTCTTAAAAATTAAAAATTTATTTGTTAAATTATACAAGTACAGCAGATATAAATATAAAAATAACGTAGAGATATTAAAGGATTAACTCATAAAAAGAATAATTTATTTCCAAAGAGTGTTTAGCATTTTTAATATATGGCTTTTATATTACATTTTTACTGTTTTTTTACGTCACATTTCATACTATAATCTATGATTTCGTACTAGATAAATTTGACCATAGGACACAAATCAAAAAATATATGATAAAATGTGCAAATGAAATTATTTTATTACCCGAGCACAGTAAGATATTAAAGCAAAAAAAACAACCTGGAAATTTTTAACAACTAATGCATGCATAGGAAAATCTGGTAAAGATTGCACACACCAAATATGCAGCCTACTACATGTATTCAAATCCAGTCTTTAATTCACAGCAAAACAAGGCATTCCTTATTTCAATTCATAGCAATCAAATCTTTGCAATCTCGTTACGAGAAAGTGTCAACTCCGAAAGTTTATGACTAATTTGACATAGTAAAGCTGATTGGAATCTCGGACTGAGTCTTGATAATTGACAACAGTAGTCACGCGTCTATCCACCAAACGCACAACCTCACAGATAGGGGCAAATCCAGGTTTCAATAAGGGTTCATTTGATTAAACCCGAAAGCAACCCTCGGGCAGAGAGGATTGTCATCGTAATTTGACGACGATGGAATTCAAGGAGACTTTGATAATGGTTTATGTGCCACTTGTGGGTCTGTTTCCTAAGGATCAAAATCGATTTCGCCAGCAAATCTCTGGAAACATCTGTGATTGGTGCGAGTCCAAATATTTGGCAGCGATATGCAACTCCGGGCCAGGGTGATCAATCATATCTTTCATTTTCTGTGAAGATGAACCCTGATGAGAGGGTCCTTGGAGGTATTTACTGCGTCAGTGGAATTCCAATCCGCGTGCAGCTTACGTGTTAGAAATGTTAGGATGTTTCGCTAATTGCTGTTTGTGGGCAAGTATTCATTCAGCTAAATCACAGTACATTCTATTTGGGTTTTTCGTGAAACGAATATAAGAAATTAATAAACTGCATTGAATTTGTTAGGAATTAATCAAATGAGCAAGATCACTTTTATTATCCTGTCACGTTCGGAAATATTATTATCATATTATATTAGAAATACGAAATATGGGATATCTCAATTAATAAGCCTTTTATTAAAATTAAACTTTGTACACACAATGAAAATGGTATGAGGACTACAACAATAAGATAAAATAAACAAGAGTAAATTTATTTGAAATGGGCAGGGGAGACTAAATATTGCCCAAACATTGCTTGATTTGTTCTGAATCAGCTGGATAAAAGTGTGACCTGTAAAGTTTATTTTATTTTAGTATATATTGTTTCCATTTACGTCAATTATACCATTATTTAGGATACATATCAGTTAAAAGTTTGTGGAAGGTAACAATAAAATATACATATTTGAAAAAAATCGAAATGAATTTAATAATTTATGCAAGTACAGCATGATATAAATATAAAAATAGCATGACAATATTAAAGGAATAACACATACAAAGAACCATTTATTTCCTAAGACGGTTTTGAATTTTTAATATGTGACTTTTTTATTACATTTTTACATCACACACACACACACACACACATATATATATATATATATATATATATATTTGTAATTAATGTTTTTCTTTACGTCATATTTCATACCATTATCTAGGATTTCATACCAATTTAATGTGCAAAAGGAAAACCAAACAAAGATATATGTTAAAAAAAGCAAATGAAATTATATAATTACCCCAACAGAGTATGATATAAAATGGATATTTTAGCATAGGCAAATCTGGTACCGAATGCACACACTAAACGCACACTACATGTTGTCAAATCCAGTCTTTACTTTACAGCAAAACAAGGCATTCCTTATTTCAATTCATAGCAATCAAATCTTGCAATCTCGTTACTAGAAACTGTAAACTGCGAACGTTTATGACTAATTTGACATAGTAAAGCTGATTGGAATCTCGGACTGCGTCTTGATAATTGACAACAGTAGTCACGCGTCTGTCCACCAATCGCACCCTCAGAGACGGGGGCAAATCCGGGTTTCAATAAGGGTTCATTTGATTAAACCCGAAGCAACCCTCGGGCAAAGAGGATCTTCATCGTAATTTGACGACGATGGAATTCAAGGAGACTTTGATAATGATTTATGTGTCACTTGTGGGTCTGTTTCCTAATGATCAAAATCGATTTCACCAGCGAATCTCTGCAACATCTGTGATTGGTACGACTCCAAATATTTGGCCGCAATATGCTACTCCGTGCCAGGGTGATCAGTCATATCTTTCATTTTCTGTGAAGATGAACCCTGATGAGAGTTGTCCTTGGAGGTATTTACTGCGCCCCTGAAATTCCAATCCTCGTGCAGCGTGTTAGAAATGTTAGGATGTTTCGCTAATTGCTGTTAGTGGGCAAGTATTCATTCAGCTAAATCACAGTACGTTTTGTATGGGGTTTTCGTTAAATGAACGTAAGAAATTAATAAATTACATTGATTTTGTTAAAAATTAATTAAATGAGAAAGTACACTTTTATTATCCTATCACATTCGGAAATGTATCTAACAAGTGTCAAAAATTATGTTAGAAATACGAAACATGGTATGGCTCAAATAATAACCATTTAAATAAAATTCAACTTTGTATACACGATGCAAATGCTATGAGAAACACAAGAATAAGATAAAATAAACAGGATTAGATTTTTTTTTTAAATGAGCAAATGAGACTAATAATTGCCCAAACATTGCCTGATTTGCTAACGTCACATGTCATACCATCGTCTAGGATACATATCAATTAAAAGTTTGTGGATGGTATCAATAAATTATATATATATATGTCTTTTTAAAATATGCAAATTAACTTATTAAATTATAGAAGTACAGCACATATAAATATAAAAATAACATAGAGATCTTAAAGGATTAACTCATACCAAGAATCATATATTTCCAAAGAATGTTTAGCATTTTTAATACATGGCTTTATATCACATTTTTACAGTTTTTTTACGTCACATTTCATACCATTATCTATGATTTCGTACTAGATAAATTTGACCATAGGACACAAAACAAAAAAATATATGAAAATAATAAAAATGTGTAAATGTATGTAAAAATGTGCAAAATGTGTAAAAATGTATAATAATAAAAAATGTGTAAATGAAATTATTTAATTAGGCGAGCACACTAAGATTTAAAAAAAAAAAAAAAAATAACATGGATATTTTAAACAACTAATGCATTCATAGGAAAATCTGCTAAAGAATGCTCCCTTTAGACATGTAAATAACTACATGTAGGCAAATCCAGTCTTTAATTTACAGTACAACAGGGCATTCCTTATTTCAATTCATAGCAATCAAACCTTTGCAATCTCGTTACGAGAAAGTGTCAGCTCCAAACGTTTATGACTAATTTGACATAGTAAAGCTGATTGGAATCTCGGACTGGGTCTTGATAATTGACAACAGTAGTCACGCGTCTGTCCACCAATCGCACCCTCAGAGACGGGGGCAAATCCGGGTTTCAATAAGGGTTCATTTGATTAAACCCGAAGCAACCCTCGGGCAAAGAGGATCTTCGTCGCAATTTGACGACGATGGAATTCAAGGAGACTTTGATAATGATTTATGTGCCACTTGTGGGTCTGTTTCCTAATGATCAAAATTGATTTCACCAGCGAATCTCTGCAACATCTGTGATTGGTACGAGTCCAAATATCTGGCCACGATATGCAACTCCGGCCAGGGTGATCAATCATATCTTTCATTTTCTGTGAAGATGAACCCTGATGAGAGTTGTCCTTGGAGGTATTTACTGCGTTCGTGGAATTCCAATCCTCGTGCAATTTACATGCTAGAAATGTTAGGATGTTTCGCTAATTGCTGTTTTTTGGCAAGTGTTCATTCAGTTAAATCACAGTACATTTTGCGTGGAGTTTTCGTGAAATGAATATAATAAACTAGATTGATCTTGTAATGAATTAATTAAATGGGCAAGAACACTTTTATTATTGAAACATGGGATAGCTCATATAATAATATACCCTTTTTTAAAATTAGACTTTGTACACATGATGTACATACTATGAGAAACACAACAATAGCATAAAATAAACATTAGTATTGGTTTTTTTTTAAATAAGCCAATGAGACTAAAAATTGCTCAAATATAGCCTGGTTTATTCAGATCCAGCTGGATAATATTGTGGGTATTCTATAAAACTTTAAACAGGCCATGTCGAAAATGAGAAAGGTGACCAACGCTTAGAAATTTAAGCAATAAACCATGTCTCGAAAATCATAATTTCCATAGAAAAATAAAGTTATATTTAGTTCTCCTTTCATTACTACAAATGTGAATTAACAATATGCCAATTCATTAAATAAGCATTAATTTCAAATGATTATTAATAATTGTATATATACAATTTAAATAATTTATTTAATGTAAAAAAATTGTCAAGAAAAAAAAACGTTTACAAATTTACAAGCAAACAACAAACTTTACAAAACTCTTTTTTAATTTTTGTTCGGGAGGAAAAAATGTTATTTCATGTAACATATCTTTATTAGTGATTTTTTACGATGCCGCCAATAAAACACATAATTCTTCCCCAATCATCCAACTGCTTCAAAAGTTTCATCAATCTCAGAGCTATTATCAATTACAAAGCTCCGATAATTCCTCAGATATTACTGAGAGAAGTCCGATTGAAAAATAGAAGAAGTAAGATTTTTTCAATCCAATCCTCCAAGCCTCATTCCTTTCCAACTGAAATGGTCATACCTATGTACTCGGTCTTCCATTGATAGGTGTAACTAAAAGGCCTTAAAGCGTACCGAATCAAGATAAAACGTTCTGGAGATATCCTGGAGTAATTGACCCGTCACTGGAAAAGAAGGAAGAAAATTACCCAGGAAAAAAAAACTAATATCCAGACGAAAGGGAAGAAAAAAAAAACACAAAGGACGTCATCTGCCCAAACGATCATTTCTTATAAATGACATTAGAAACGTCATTTCCCCTGCAAAAGCCTGAAAAAGTTAATAAAACTTTTTTTTTAGGGAGACCAAAAATTGACAGCATCGTTTAGCATGGTGCACATCCGTAATCATAAAATCGAAATAAATTGCTCAGGAAATTGGGGAAGGAAAAGAAGCTCCATGATAAACAGATTTTTTTTTCTATCCGCCCTGTACGAGCTTAGAGTGCAGTATATCTATATGAGGAGGATTTAAAAGCTCATACATCAATCCATTACTGTAGTATCGATGAACGCTTATGCAGTTCATTGACATGGATGTGGCATTGATTTTGCAGGAAATGAATTTTCTTTTCCATTTTCGTATGCTCGCATTTATTTGTTTCGTGAATGTACTTGGCTGCAATTTGGCTGTAGTATTGGCATCACACGAATTGGATCGGGTGTCGGGATATCTTGGTTTATAATAGGCTTCTTACATTTGGAATAAAAATAGATTTATCCCAAAATCCGTATCATCTACCAAAGGTGTATAGTTTTAAACATTCATGTATGTAATATATTTTGTATTAAGAGGAAATGAAGTTTGTTTTCGATCAGTGAATGGGCCTTTTTCTCATTCAAGTGCATGCATTTTTTTCAATAAAGAAACGGTACAATTATTGTAGGCATGCCGCACATATTTATAAGAATAAGAGAAAAGATACTAACTGTAACATGTCTGCGGATTGAGGTTAATAATTTTTATTTAATATATTATTTCATATATGTAGGCTGTACTTTGCAAATGCATACCACGAACTCATGTCTGTCGGAGGTCCAATTTTTATGGGGGTGGGTATGTGGTGTCTTGGAGTTAATTAATTAATTAAAATGAAGAAACATGTTGTTTCTTTTAAGGCCAAAAGCTCTTCAATTAAGCACTATATTATCTTCTACTATGTGCAATAACTAATTATCTTGGATTGACAAACATCCTCTTCAATCTATCGCTGTGTCCCGCAACTACCATAGAGAAATAAATGTATATTTAATTTCCCTTTTATTATTCCAATCGTGTATTAATTAAATGTTTATTAATATCAAATGTGTATTAATTGTATCTATATGTTCTTAAACAATTTATTTAATGTAAAAAGATTTGTCAAGAAAAAAACGTTTTCAAAACCACTTACAAACAACAAACTTTACGAAACATTTTTTTTTATTTTTTGGTAGGACGAGATGTTATTTTCTGTAACATATCTTTATTAGAGGTTTTTTAACTTTACCACCAATAAAACACATAATTCCTCCCAAATCATCTAATTTTTCGCAAAGTTCATCAATCCCTCAGCTATTGTCAATTACAAAGCTCCGATGATTTCTCAGATATTACTGAGAGAAGTCCGATTGAAAAACAGAAGAAGTAGGATTTTCCAATCCCATCCTCCAAGTTTGCATTCCCTAACAACTGACATGGTCATACCTACGGACTTGGTTCTTCCGTCGATAGGTGTAACTAAAAGGCCTTAAAGCGTACCGAATCAAGATAAAACGTTCTGGAGATATACCGGACTAATTGACCCATCACTGAAGAAAATTACCCAGAAAAATATAAAAAACTAATATCCAGACGAAAAGGCGCAAAAAAAACGCAAAGGACGTCATCTGCCCAAACGATCATTTCTTATAAATGACATTAGAAACGTCATTTTCCCTTGAAAAGCCTGAAAAGTTAATACTTTTTTTCTAGGGAAGAGCAAAAAATTGACAGCACCGTCTAGGATGGTGCCCATCCGTAATCATAAAATCGAAATAAATTGCTGAGGAAATTGGGGGAAGGAAAAGGAGCTCGATGATAAAAATTTTTTTTATCTGCCCTGTATGAGCTAAGAGTGCAGTATATCTATATGAGGAGGATTTAAAAGCTCATACATCAATCCATTACTGTAGAATCGATGAACGCTTATGCAGTTCATTGACGCGGATGTGGCATTGATTTCCCAGGAAATGAATTTTGTTTTCTTTTTTCGTATACTCGGCTTTATTTGTTTCGTGAATGTACTAGGCTGCAATTGGACTGTAATATTGCTCATCACACGAATGAAATCGGGTGTCGAATCTTGGTTTATAACATACTTTCTACATTTGACAAATAGATTCATATTAAAACCTATCAAAGGAGTATAGTTTAAAAATTAATGTGTAGAATACATTTCGGTTTAGGAGGAAATAAAGTTTGTTTTCGACCAACGGATCAGCGAATGAGCTTTTTTCTCATTAATATGTATGCCTTTTTTTCCGCGCTAATTTGTAAAGGTTGGATAAAGAACACTAACTGTAACATGTCCGCGGATTGAGGTTAATATATTTTATTTAATATATGTAGGCTGTACTTTGTAAATGCGTACGACGAACTCATATCCGACAAAGCTCCCCTTTTTATAGAGTAGAGCGGTGGTGTCTGGGGGTTAGTTTCCAAACAAAGTGAAGAAACAGTTTGTTTTTTTAAAGCTAAGAGCCCATAAATTAAATACTATATTATCGGCAACTATGTACAATAACTATTTATACTCGGATAGACAAACAATCTCTTCAATCTCTCGCTGTGTCCCGCAACTACCATAGAAAAATAAATGTATATTTAGTTACCCTTTTATTATTCCAATCGTGTATTAATTAAATGTTTATTAATTAGAAATGTGTATTAATTGTATCTATATGTTCTTAAACAATTTATTTAATGTAAAAAAATTTGTGAAGAATATAACTTTTTCAAAACCACTAACAAACAACAAACTTTGCAAAACATCTTTTTTTTATATTTTGGTGAGACGAGATGTTATTTTCTGTAACATATCTTTATTAGTGGTTTTTAAACTTTGCCACCAATAAAACACATAATTCCTCCCAAATCATCTAATTTCTCTCAAAGTTTCATCAATCCCTCAGCTATTGTCAATTACAAAGCTCCGATGATTTCTCAGATATTACTGAGAGAAGAGCGATTGAAAAATAGAAGAAGTAAGATTTTCCAATCCCATCCTCCAAGCCTCCTTCCTTTCTTCCAATTGAAATGGTCATACCTATCGGCTAGAGCTCCGTCGATATATGCAACTAAAAGGCCTTAAAGCATTCCAAATCAAGATAAAACGTTCTGAAGATATCCCGGAGTAATTGACCCGTCACTGGAAAAGAAGGAAGACAATTACCCAAAAAAAAAAAAAAAACCGAATATCCAGACGAAAGGGAAGGAAAAAAAAACACAAAAGACGTCATCTGCCCAAACGATCATTTCTTATAAATGACATTAGAAACGTCATTTCCCCTGCAAAAGCCTGAAAAAGTTAATAAAACATTTTTTTGTTTAGGAAGAACAAAAAATTGACAGCACCGTCTAGGAATATTGCACATCCGTAATCATAAAAACGAAATAAATTGCTGAGAAAATTGGGGAAAGGAAAAGAAGCTCGATGATGCACAGATTTCTTTTTTATCCGCCCTGTATGAGCAAGAGTGTAGTATATCTATATGAGCAGGATTTAAAAGCCCATGCATCAATCCATTACTGTAGTATCGATGAACGCTTATGCAGTTCATTGACATGGATGTGGCATTGATTTCCCAGGAAATGAGTTTTGTTTTCCTTTTTCGTATACTCGCGTTTATTTGTTTCGTTAATGTACTAAGCAGAAATTGGACTGTATTACTGCACATCACACGAATTGAATCGGTTGTCGATATATCTATGTTTATAATATGATTCCTACAATTGGAATACAAATAGACTTATAAACTTTGCATTATAACTCATTATATAACTTGCAAACCTACTGCCTACATATATTAAATAAAAATTATTAACTTCAATCCTTTTTATATGTAGGCACGAATATGTAGGCTTACTTGCTGTTCACGTCTCTGAAGAAGCTTAGAATTTTTATAGGAAGGGGCTGTGGTATCTAGAGGTTAATTTCCAAAAAAAAAATGAAGAAGCAAGTCGTTTCTTTTAAATCCAACAGCCATTTATTTAAGCACTATATTATCTACGACTTTATTATATATTATATTTAGCATACTATATTTTCACTATACTTATATAGCACTATATTTTCTACGACAGCCATTTATTTAAACACTATATTATCTACGACTTTGTACAATAATAAATCATTCTTGTATGCATAAACATCATGTTCTATCTCTCGCTGTGTCCCGAAGCTCTATTAGAGAAATAAATTAATATTTAGTTTCCATTTCATAATTTCAAACCTGTATTAATTAAATAGTATTAATTGCAAATGTATGTTAATTGCATTTAAATAGTTTTAAATATTTTATTTAATGTAAAAAAATTTGCCAAGAATATAATGTTTATAAAACTACTAACAAGCAACAAATTGTACAAAACTCTTTTCAAATTTTTTGTGGGGGAGCTTTTAAAACCACTAATCTTTATTAGTGTTTTTTTACTGTGCAGCCAAAAAACACATAATTCCTTACCAATCATCCAATTGCTCCCAAAGTTTCATCAATCTCAGAGCTATTATCAATTACAAAGCTCTGATGATTTCTCAGATATTACTGAGACAAGTCCGATTCAAAAATAGAAGAAGTAGGATTTTCCAATCCCCTCCTCCAAGCCTCCTTCCTCAGAAATGATCATACCTATGGACTAGGTTCTTCCATTGATAGGTGTAACTAAAAGGCCTTAAAGCGTACCGAATCAAGATAAAACGTTCTGAAGATATCCCTGAGTAATTGACCAGTCAATGGAAGAAAATTACCCAGAAAAAAGAGAAAAACTAATATCCAGACGAAAGGGGAAAAAGAACACAAAGGACGTCATCTGCCCAAACGATCATTTCTTATAAATGACATTAGAAACGTCATTTTCCCTTGAAAAGCCTGAAAAAGTTAATACTTTTTTTCTAGGGAAGAGCAAAAAATTGACAGCACCGTCTAGGATGGTGCACATCCGTAATCATAAAATTGAAATAAATTGCTGAGGAAATTGGGGAAGGAAAAGGAGCTCGATGATAAACATATTTTTTTTTTTATTTGCCCTGTATGAGCTAAGAGTGCAGTATATCTATATGAGGAGGATTTAAAAGCTCATACATCAATCCATTACCGTAATATCGATGAACGCTTATGCAGTTCGTTGACATGGATGTGGCATTGATTTCGCAGGAATTGAATTTTGTTTTCCTTTTTCGTATACTCGCGTTTATTTGTTTCGTTAATGTAGTACACCGCAATTAGACTGTAGTACTGCACATCACACGAATTGAATTGAATGTCGATAAATCTTGGTTTATAATATGCTGCCTAAATTTGAAATAAAAATAGATTTATCACAAAATCTAAATCATCTGTCAAAGGGATATAGTTTTAAAAACTTATGAATGTAATACAGTTTAGTTTAGGTGGAAATTAAGTTGTTTTTTTATCAGCACATTGACGAATGGGCTATTTTATCATTAATGGGTATATACGTTCTTCAATAAAGAAGCAGTACAATTATTATAGGCATGCCGCACACACTTATAAAGGACGGAAAAAATACAATAACTATATCATGTCCGCAGATTGAAGTTAACATACCTATGTATATTTAATGTATGTAGGCTGTAATTTGCAAATGTGTACAACGAACTTATCACTGCCTAAGTTCTACTTGTTGTAAGGTGGGGCTGTTAAATTCCAAATAAACTGAATAAACAGTGTGTTTCTTTTAAGTCTAACAGGAGTTTAGTTAAGCACTATATTATGTGCAACTATGTACAATAATAATTTATTATTTTTGGATAAACAAATATCATCTTCAATCTCTCGCTGTGTCCCGCAACTTTCATTGACAAAAAAAAATTTATTTAGCTTCCATTCCATTAATCCAATCGTGCATTAATTAAATGGTATTAAATACAAATGTGTATTAATTGTATAAAAAAAATTTTAAATAATCTATTTAATGTAAAAAAAAATTTCAACAATAAAACGTCTATAAAGCCCCTAACAAACAACGAACTTTCACAAAACTCTTAATTTTTTCGGCGAGGATATTTTACTTTCTGTAACATAACTTTATTAGTGTTTTTTTTTACTGTGCCGCCAATAAAACACATAATTCCTCCCCAATCATCCAATTGCTCCCAAAGTTTCATCCATCTCTCAGCCATTATCAATTATAAAGCTCCGATGATTTTTCAGATATTAGTGAGAGAAGTCCGATTGAAAAATAATAAGAAGTAAGATTTTCCAATCCCATCCTCCAAGACTGCCTTCCTTTCCAACTAAAATGGTCATACCTATGGACACGGTCTTCCGTAGATAGGTGTAACTAAAAGGCCTTAAAGCGTACCGAATAAAGATAAAACGTTCTGAAGATATCCCGGAGTAATTAACTTGTCACTGGAAAAAGAAAATTACCCAGAAAAAAATAATAAAAAATACCCCGACGAAAGGGAAAAAAAAAACTCAAAGGACGTCATCTGCCCAAAAGTTCATTTCTTATAAATGACATTAGAAACGACATTCCCCCTGGAAAAGCCTGAAAAAGTTAATAAAATATTTTCTTTATCTGGGAAGAGCAAAAAATTGACAGCACCGTTTAGGATGGTGCACATCCGTAATCATAAAATCGAAATAAATTGCTCAGGAAATTGAGGAAGGAAAAGAAGCTTCGATGATACACAGATTTTTTTTTATCTGCTCCGTATGAGCTAAGAGTGTAGTATATCTATATGATGAGGATTTAAAAGCTCATACATCAATCCGTTACTGTAGTATCGATGAACGCTTATGCAGTTCATTGACGTGGATGTGGCATTGATTTCGCAAGAATTGAATTTTCTTTTCCTTTTTCATATACTAGCGTTTATTTGTTTCGTGAATGTACTACGTTGCAATTAGACTGTAGTACTGGCATCACACGAACTGAATCGGGTGTCGATATATCTTAATTTATAATAAATCTCCTACATTTGAAATACAAATAGATTTATCACAAAATCTGAATCATCTGTCAAAGGCGTATAATTTTAAAAATTTATGTATACAATACATTTCAGCTTAGGAGGAAATGAAATTTGTGTTCAATCAGCCGCTCAGCGAATGGGCATTTTACTCATTAATGTACATGCATTTTTTTTCAATAAAGAAACAATACAATTGTTGTAGGCATACTGCACACTCTTGTAAAAAGCTGATAAAACGCACTAACTGTAACATGTCCGGGGATTGAAATTAATAATTTTTATTTAATATATGTAGGATGTACTTTTCAAAGGCTTACAACGTCTTCCTTTCTGTCGAAGCTCCACTTTTTATAGGGCGGATCTGTGGTGTCTAGGGGTTAATTTCCAAACAAAATGGAGAAGCATGTTGTTTCTATTAATTTCAACAGGCATTTAATTAAGAACTATATTATCTGCAACTATGTGCAGTAATTAATTATACTTGGATACAAAAAACATCACCTTCTATCTCTCGTTGTGTCCCGCAGCTATCATGAAGAAATACATTTTATATTTAGTTTCCATTTCCTTACTTCAATCGTGTATTAATTAAACGTCTATTAATTGCAAATGTGTATTAATTGTGTCTAAATATTCTTAAACAATTTATTTAATGTAAAAAAAATTTGTCATAAACAAAATGTTTACAAAACTATTAACAAACAACAAACACTGTACAAAGCTGTTTTTTATATTTTTTGAGGGGGGTAGCGAGATGTTATTTTCTGTAACATATCTTTATTAGTGGTTTTTTACTCTGCCGCCAATAAAACACATAATTCCTCTCCAATCATCCAATTGCTCCCAAAGTTTCATCAACCTTCTTAGCCATTATCAATTACAAAGCTCCGATGATTTCGCAGATATTACTGAGAGAAGTCCGATTGAAAAATAGAAGAAGTAAGACTTTTCAAATCCCATCCACCAAGCCTGATTCCTTTCCAACTGAATTGGTCATACATATGGCCTTGGTTTTCAAGTCGATAGATGTAACTAAAAGGCCTTAAATCGCTCGGAATCAAGATACAACGTTCTGAAGATATCCCGGAGTAATTGACCCGTCACTGGAAGAAAATTACCCAGAAAAAATAAAAAATAAACTAATATCCAGACGAAAAGGAGCAAAAAAGACAAAGGACGTCATCTGCCCACACGATCATTTCTTATAAATGACATTAGAAACGTCATTTCCTCTGGAAAAGCCTGAAAAAGTTAATAAAATATTTTTTCTTCTAGGAAGAGCAAAAAATTGACAGCACCGTTTAGCATGGTGCACATCCGTAATCATAAAATCGAAATAAATTGCTGAGGAAATTGGGAAAAAGCTCGATGATACACAGATTTCTTTTATTTGCCCTGTATGAGCCGAGGGTGTATAACTGTATGAGGAGGATTTAAAAGCTCATACATCAATCCATTACTGTAGTATCGATGAAGACTTATGCAGTTAATTGACGTGGATGTGGCATTGATTTCGCAGGAATTGAATTTTCTTTTCCTTTTTCGTATACTAGCGTTTATTTGTTTCGTGAATATAGGAAATTGGACTGTAGTATTACGCACCACACGAATTGAATAGGGTGTCGATATATCTTGGTTTTCAATATGCTTCCTACATTCGGAATGGAAATAGATTTATCCCAAATTCTAAATCGACTACCAAAGGAGTATCGTTTAAAAAATTTATGTATGTAATACATTTTGGTTTAGAAGGAAATGAAGTTTGTTTTCGATCAGTCGATCAGCGAATGGGCTTTTTCCTCATTAATTTTTATCATGTATGTTTTTCAATAAAGAAACAGTAAAATTGTTGTTAGCATGACGCACACACTTGTAAAGGACCGATAAAATACACTAACTGTAACATGTCCGTGGATTGAGGTTAATACTTTTTATTTAATATATATAGGATGTACTTTGCAAATGGGTACAACTAACTCATCTCTGCCAAAACTCCACTTTTCATAGGGTGGGGCTGGGGTGTCTAGGGGATAATTTTCAAATAAAATGAAGAAGCAGAGTGTTTCTTATAAGTACAACGGCCATTTAATTAAGCTCTATATTATCTACAACTCTTTACAATATTTAATTATTCTTGAATAGACAACAATCGTCTTCTATCTCTCGCTGTACCCCGCAGCAATCATACAGAAATAAATTTCTATTTAGTTTCCATTTCATTATTCCAATCGTGTATCAAATAAATAGTATTAATTACAAATGCGTATTACTGGAACCTAAATATTTTTAAACAATTTATTTAATGTAAAAAAAAATGTCAAGAATAAAACATTTTCAAAAGTACTAACAAACAACTAACTTTAGAAACCTTTTTTTTAATTTTTGGTGGGGAGGAAGAAATGTTATTTTATATAACATATCTTTATTTGTGGTTTTTTACTGTGCCGCCAATAAAACACAGATTTCTTCCCCAGTCATTCAATTGCTCCCAAAGTTTCATCACCCTTCTTAGCTATTATCAATTACAAAGCTCCGATGATTTATATTACTGAGAGAAGTCCGATTGAAAAATAGAAGTAAGATTTTAAAATCTCCTTCTCCAAGTCTCCTTCCTTTCTTTCAACTGAAATGATCCAACTACTGTCCAATTGCAGCCTACACTGAAGACACAAATAAACGCGAATATACGAAAGAGGAAAACAAAATTCATTTCCTGCTAAATCAATGCCACATCCACGTCAATGAACTGCATAAACGTTTATCGATATTACGGTAATGGATTGATCTATGAGCTTTTAAATCCTCCTCATACACTGAAGTGACAAAAGTCATGGGATAGCAATATGCAAATTTTCAGATGGCAGTAGCATCGCGTAGAACAGGTATAAATGCGCAGTGCTTTCGCAGAGCTTTCCTTTCTGTTCAAGTTATTCATGTGAAGAGGTTTTGACGTGATGATGACCGCACGACGGGAATTAACAGACTTTGAACGCGGAATGTTAGTTGGAGCTAGACGCATGGGTCATGCCATTTCGGAAATCGTTAGGGAATTCAACATTCCCAGATCCACTGTGTCAAGAGAGTGCCGAGAGTAGGAAATTTCAGGCATAACATCCCACCATGGACAGCACAGTGGTCGACCGCCTGCACTTAACGACCGAGACCGGCGACGTCTGCAAAGAGTCGTAAATTCTAACAGACAAGCAACACTGCATCAAATAACCGCAGAAATCAATGTGGGACGTACAAGGGACTTGTCTGTTAGAACTGTGCGGAGAAATTTGGCTTTCTTGGGCTATTCCAGCAGAAGACCGACTCGAGTGCCTTTACTGACAGAACGACATCGCTTGCAGCGACTCTCGTGGGCACGTGAGCATATCGGTTGGTCCCTAGATGAATGGAAAACCGTGGCCTGGTCCGATGAGTCACGATTTCGGTTGGTAAGAGCTGATGGTAGGGTTCGAGTGTGGCGCAGACCCCACGAAGCCATGGACCCAAACTGTCAGCAACGCACTGTTCAAGCTGGTGGTGGCTCCGTAATGGTGTGGGCTGTTTTTTCATGACATGGACTTGGTCCTCAGGTGCGACTGGTCCGAACATTGACTGGAAATGCTTATGTTCAGCTACTTGGAGATCACTTGCAGCCATTCATGGACTTCATGTACCTAAACAACGATGGGATTTTTATGGATGACAATGCGCCATGTCACCGGGCCACAACTGTTCGCGATTGGTTTGAAGAACATTCTGGACAATTCCAACGAATGATATGGCCACCTAGATCGCCCGACATGAATCCCATCGAGCATTTATGGGACATCATCGAGAGGTCTGTTCTTGCCCAAAATCCTGCACCATCAACGCTTTCACAATTATGGACGTCTATCGAGACCGCATGGCTCAATATTCCTGGAGAAGACTTCCAACGACTTGTTGAGTCCATGCCCCGTCGAGTTGCTGCACTTCGCCGGGCAAAAGGAGGGACGACACGATATTAAGAGGTATCCCATGACTCTTGTCACTTCAGTGTATATACGTATATACACTTTGCTCATACAGGGCAGATAGAAAAAAATCTGTGTATCATCGAGCTTCTATTCCTTCCCCAATTTCCTGAGCAATTTATTTCGATTTTATGATTACGGATGTGCACCATCCTAGACGATGCTGTCAATTTTTTGCTTTTCCTTGAAGCAAAATTTTTTATTAACTTTTTCAGGCTTTTCCAGGGGGAATGACGTTTCTAAAGTCATTTATAAGAAATGATCGTTTCGGCAGATGACGTCCTTTGTGTTTTTTTTTTTTTTGCCCCTTTCGTCTGGATATTAGATTTTTTTCTTTTTTCTGGGTAATTTTCTTCCTTCTTTTCCAGTGACGGATCAATTACTCTTGGATATCTCCAGAACGTTTTATCTTGATTCGGTAAGCTTTAATGCCTTTTAGTTACACCTATCGACGGGAAAACCAAGTCCATAGGTATGACCATTTCAGTTGGAAAAGGAAGGAGGCTTGCAGGTTGGGATTGGGAAATCTTGCTTCGTCTTCTATTTTTCAATCGGATTTCTCTCAGTGATATCTGAGGAATCATCGGAGCTTTGTAATTGATAACAGCCGAGAGATGGATGAAACTTTGGAAGCAATTGGATGATTGAGGAGGAATTATGTGTTTTACTGGCGCCACAGTAAAAAACCACTAATAAAGATATGATACAGAAAAAACATATCCCTGGCAAAGAAAACAAGTTTTGTAAAGTTTGTTGTTAGTTGTAGACATTTTATTCTTGCCAATTTTTTTTTACATTAAATGTATTATTTAAAAATATTTAGATACAAATAATACACATTTGTAATTAATACACGATTGGAAGAATGAAATAGAAACTAAATATAAATTTATCTCTCTATGAGAGCTGCGAGACACAAAGAGAGAATGAAGATGATGTTTGTGTATCCACGAATAATTAATCATTGTACATAATTGCAGATAATATAGTGCTTAATTAAATGCCTGTTGGATTTCAAATAAACACACTGTTTATTCATTTTGTTTGGAAAATAATCCCCCAGACACCACAGCCCCACCCTATAAAAAGTGGAGCTTCGGTAGCCTGAGTTCATTGTACGTATTTACAAAGTACTGCCTACATATATCAAATAAAAAGTATTGCCCCTATCCGCGGACATGTACAGTTACTTTGCTATATCTTATCTTTAAAAATATGTGCGGCATGCTTACAGTAATTGTCCTGTATCTTTATTGAAACAAAACATGCTCATTAATGTGAGAAAGGCCCATTCACTCATCGCTGATCGAAAATAAACCGCATTCCTTTTTAAAACAAAAGTGTATTACATACATAAATTTTTAAAACCATACCCCTTTGATAGAGGATTCATATTTTGTGATAAATCTATTTGTATTTAAACTGTAGGAAGCATATTGCAAACCAAGATATGTAGACATTCAATTCAATGTGCAATACTACTGCCCAATTACTGACTACATTCCCGAATCAAATAAACGCGCGTATAGCGAAAACAAAATTCATTTCATGCAAAATCAATGGCACATCCACTTCAATGAACTGCATAAGCGTTCATCGATACTACAGTAATGGTTTGATGTATGAGCTTTTAAATCCTCCTCATATAGATATACACCCTCGGCTCGTACGGGACAGATAAAAAAGAAATCTGTGTATCATCGAGCTTCTTTTCCTTCCCCCAATTTTCTCAGCAATTTATTTCGATTTTATGATTACGGATGTGCAATATTCCTAGACGGTGCTGTCAATTTTTTGCTCTTCCTAGAAGAAAAAGTTTTTATTAACTTTTTCAGGCTTTTCCAGAGGAAATGACGTTTTTAATGTCATTTATAAGAAATGATCGTTTGGGCAGATGATATCCTTTGTGTTTTTTCCCCGTTTTCGTCTGGATATTAGTTTTTTTGGAGGGGAGGTAATTTTGTTCCTTTTTTTCCAGTGACGGGTCAATTACTCCGGGATATCTTCAGAACGTTTTATCTTGATTCGGTACGCTTTAAGGCCTTTTAGCTACACCTATCGACGGAAGACGAAGTCCATAGGTATGATCATTTCTGAGGAAGGAGGCTTGGAGGATAGGATTGAAAAAGTCTTACTTCTTCTATTTTTCAATAGGACTTCTCTCAGTAATATCTGAGAAATCATCGGAGCAATGTAATTGATAATAGTCAAGAGATGGATGAATCTTTATAAGCAATTGGATGATTGGGGAGGATTTATGTTTTTATTGGCAGCAGAGTTAAAAAACCACTAATAAAGATATGTTACAGAAAATACATCTCCCTACCCCTGTCAAAAAAAAACACAGTTTTGTAAAATTTGTTGTAAGTTAATTTTTTTTTGTAGACGTTTTATTCTTGACATTTTTTTTTTAAATTAAATAAATTATTTAAAAATATCTAGTTACAATTAATATACATTTGTAGTTAATGCGCATTTAATTAATACATGAATGGAGTAATGAAATAGAAACTAAATGTAAATTTATTCCTCTATGAAAACTGCGAGACACAGCGACGGGTTGAAGATAACAGATTGTATAACAAAACCAACACAATATTTGCAATATAAAATCTCTGAAATGCCTCACATTCAGTTTCTATAAAAAAGGAACAAAATGCTGCAACAACAATATAAATATAATATACAACATGTGTGTATGTGTGTTGACACATTTTGGCTATGGGTAATGCCGTAGTGGCCACAAAAAATTAGATTCTTGTGTTAGCAAAATAAATAAAGATAGAAACCCTTGCATTCAATCAGCGTATTAATTAAAAATACGTCATCTATTATTTTGCAATACATTGAATTAGAGCAGTTTTGCAGCAGCAGCAAAATAAAGCAGAATTGCGCAGATTTGAGAATAAAGCAGATTTGCATTATTAATGTTATCATTTTATTAGAGCGGTTTCTTGCTTCTTAATTTAATATTTAGTCAAAATATCACAATCTTTTTTAAAAAAACTATTTATTTTATGTTTTCCTTCGAGTGAAAATTACATATCGTAACACAAGCCTAACAAAAATAAAAATAAATAAATAAAACAACATTGTCATTTTATACTTTTGTTTCTATTCGCGTACTAACATGTATTCCCTTATGTGATTTCACTATACTCCAAACCTTGTTTCCTTTATTAAATAATAAATGTAAAACATTTGCTTAGTAAATATTGCCTTAATAAAAATCTTATTAACCATAATAAAATTAATTCTTATTATAATATCACGCATGTTTAAATTTCTTTATATATCTTCAAATATAATTATAAAGGCATGTGTAGACTTTCATAATTAATGTGATATATTAACATTAAGAAACCACAATGATTATCAGCAAATATTTTTTTGCTAAATAATAGTTTTATAGCTTTGTCTAGGAACAAATTAGTTAATTAATAATTAGTGTAACATCTGTTGTTTATTTGTAAATTTTGTTTTATTTATTTAAAATTAGATCGCTCATTGTAACCTATTTATTGAAAAATTGTACACCATGATAAAGAAAAAGTTAAAATACAATATCTTTTCCCATTAAAGTATTTATTCGGTATAGTATGTAATGTTACACCTTTAGAATTTCAATTACTTTCATATTTATAATTAATAAATTGCTTTCATAATTACGGAACTTCAATCATAAGTAAAAAGCGTGAAATAAGAATGCATTTAGAAAAATATGATTGTCATAATTGGTGATTTAAATATAGTCAGTATTCTAATATATTTATTATTATTTACTGTTTATGATATCTAAACGAACTTTTCAATCATTTAATAGATTTTTGGTGCCATCGATATTACTCTTTTAAATTCCAAGTTTGTAGTAAGTTTATGCTTTGGAAATTGTAGTAAGAGCACTAAAGTGAATTTAAAATATTTTTTTGTTCTAATACAGCTGGCAAACACGTCGGCAATTGCCTTCGATGCATTAATCCAAACGCTGCACCTACGTTACTCACTTACCACTACCCAGGAAGTGCGCGTAGCTTGAAGAGAAGCTACGGACGCTGAGAAACAATACCTCCGCAACGCTCTACGAGCATATTAGACAGTGACCTACGGTTTAAAGTGGATTCTGAACCACTACAAACCCTGGCACGGCCGAGACTCAATCTCGAAACCTGTGGTACCGAGCGCAGAGCACTAACCGCTCTGCCATCAGGCCCCTGCTTATGGAATAATGATTAATTGTGTCTGTTTTAACAGCTGCTTTAGAACTTGAACTGAAACTGAAGGACATTGCGAATACATTGACAAGATTCATGGGCCATTATTTTTTATTGCAAGTTTAGAAATTGTTTGTTTCATCTTATTTGCAGTATTACTTAACGACATCATTAATTCAAAAAGACATCAGCGAACACATTTCTATATCACATCAATACCAAAATAACTGTTCAATTTTTACAATTAAACAGTAAAGCTGGAAAAGTTAAGTACAGTTATTATTAAGTACCCATTCAGTGGATTTCACGTGAAAATAAACACTGCATTAAAAACCATTTAACATCCATTTTATCCTATTATTTACCCACACCAAATTTAAAACAACAACAACAATCCCTTCTGTGGGGATGAAGCTTAATCGCTCAGATTCCGCTACAGTTACTCCTCAAATCGCAGTGCCCCCCAAAGGGAGGGTTTTCTCACTCCACTTTCCCGGGACATCCAATAAGTGATTCTTTAATTTCCCATTGTCTGCCCTTTTTGTGAGCTGCATCCCTCATAACTGGGTCAGCCCTTTGTTGTGAGTGGGAGATACGCGATTGGCCGAGCGTTCATTGAGCCTCGTATATCTTTTATGGCGTCGTTGCACTTCTGCAGAATAACATGGGGTGGAGTAGTGAGATTGAAAAGCGAGATTCTTTCAACGTGCGAGCGTGTAGTAGGTGGATGTCTGTTTATGTTCTGGTAAGAAACGTTGCTTTAAGGGAAATGCGGATGTTTACTCGGTTGTTAAATCTACGAAACACTTTGTTTGGATTTCATGCTTTTTATTGTATTACTTCAGAAATATTGTACTTTTAAATATTTGTCTTCGGTAAGGGTACCTTTTGTTTGGCATCCACATATGAAGTTTTCTTAAATCCATTTTGAGCTCTTTTAAATTGATTGATTATTACTGAAAAATATGCAGATCCAGTCATTTATTCATTGGAAAGATAAACATAATGGTAGAAATGATTACTTGATGGCGATGCTAATAAAGTACTTGCTTCGAAAAAGAATTTGAATGATTTTTTTAATTTTCGAAATTGAATCAAAATAAAGTACCAACGGTGTCATGGATGTTTGTAGTGTTTCAGAATTCACTTTAAACCTTTGGTCCCGGTCTAATAGGATCTTAGAGCATTGCGGCTATAGTGTTACTAGCGTCTGTAACGTATCTTTTAGACACACGTGCGTCCTGGGTAGGTTTAAAAAAGTAACAGCGATGCAACCTTTCCTTATGGCATGAATATTAGCTGTTTCCGTATTGCCAGCTGCGTTAGATCAACAATAGAATCTGAATCACTCTGTGAATAACATTTAAGATTCAAGTGCCATTATGGTTTACTGCAAATTTAGAAATTGTTCGTTTTATTTAATTTATATCATATTTGCCATATTACTTAACGACATCATTCATTCGAAAATTCGAGACATCAGCGAACAAATTTCTTTATCGCATCAATAACAAAATAATTGCTCAATTATGACAATAAAGCTGGATTGCAGCTTGATTATTAAATACGCATTGAGTGGATTTGACGTGGAAATAAACATTGCATTAAAAACCATTTAACATCCATTTTATCCTATTCATATCCCATACCAAATTAAAAAAACAACAACAACAACATCAATCCCTTCGGTGGATGAAGCCGTTATCTCTCAGATTCCGCTACAGCTACTCCTCCCATCGCAATACACCCCAAAGGGAGGTTTTTTTTCACTCCACTTCCCTGGGACATCCAGTTAAGGGATTCTTTTATTTCCCATTGTCTGTCCCTTTTGTGAGCTGCATCCCCCATAACTGGGTCAGTCCTTTGTGAGAGGGAGATACGCGATCGGCCGAGCGTTCATTGAGCCTCGTATATCTTTTATGGCGTTGTTGCACTCTGCAGAATAACATTCTGGGTTTTTTTTCTTCTTGTTTGGGGCGGTATCAGGTGGAGTGGTGAGATTGAAGAGCGAGATTCTTTCAATGTGCGACCGCGTAGTAGGTGGATGTTTATTTATGCTCCGGTAAGAAACGTTGCTTGAAGGGAAATGCATATGTTGACCCGGTTGTTAAATCTGCGACGACACACTTTGCTTGGATTTTACGCTTTTTATTGTACTCCAGAAATATTGCCCTTTCAAACATTTTCATTTGGTAAGGGAGATTTTTATTTAGCATCAACATACGCAACAACTTTCTTAACTTCATTTTCCTATCTTTTTAGTTGATGGATCACAACTAAAAAATAAACACCTCCAGTCAGTTATTAATAGGACAGGTAAACATATTTTTTATTGAAATTCAGCTGGCAAACACTTAGACACCTCTTGGATGCCTTAAAACAAGCGCTGCACCCACGTTACTCACTTAGCGCTACCCAGGAGATGGTATAGCTTGAAGATAAGCTACGGACGTGGAGTAAAAATACCCCCGCATAGCTCTACGATCCTGTTAGACCAGGACCTAAGGATTAAAGTGGATTCCGAACCACTACTACAATATTCCATGCTACTGTCGGAACTCCACGAAACCTGTAGTAACCAGCGCCAGAGCGCTAGCCACTCGGCCAAATAGGCACCCGAAGGGTAAACATAAAGGTTTGAAAATACAAAAGGCGAACCGATTACTTGATGGGGATGCTAATCAGACACTCGTGGCGAAAAAGAATTTGAATGATTTTATTTTAATATTAAAAAATATATCATAAAAAAATTCCTGACGGTGCCATGTATGTTTGTAGTATTTTGGAATCCACTTTAAACTCTAGGTCCCTGTCTAATAGGATCGTAGAGAGCTTCGGGGATTTTGTTACTTCGCGTCCGTGGATTATCTTCAAGCTACACGCACCTCCTGGGTAGTGCTAAGTGAGTAACGTTGGTGCTGCGCTTGCCTTAAGGCATCCAAGACAACTGTCTAAGTGTTTGCCAGCTGCATTAGAACACAAGAAAAGGTTTATCTTTCCAATCAATAACTGACTTGAAAATGCAAATTTTTTAACGGCGATCCATCAATTAAAGAGCTGAAAAAGCAATTATGTTGTCGTCGCAAATTCACATGTCGATGCCAAACAAAAAGCACCCTTAACGGAAGGAAAATGTTTAAAAGCACACTATTTCTGAAGTGCAATAAAAAACATACAACTCAAGCAAAGTGTGTCGTCGCAGATTTAACAACTGGATAAACATACGCATTTCGCCTTAAAGCAACCTTTTCTACCGGATCATAAATAAACATCCACCTACTACACGCTCGCACATTGAAAGAATCTCGCTCTTCAATCTCACCACTCCATCTGATACCGCCCCAAACAAGAAGAAAAGAAACCCCATGTTATTCTGCAGAGTGCAACGACGCCATAAAAGAGATACGACTCTCCTGAACGCTCGGCCGGTCGCGTATCTCCCACTTACAACAAAGGACTGACCCAGTTATGAGGGATGCAGCTCACAAAAGGGGCAGACAATGGGGAATAAAAGAATCACTTACTGGATGTCCCAGGAAAGAGGAGTGAAAAAACCCTCCCTTTGGGGTGCACTGCGATGGGAGGAGTAGCTGTAGCGGAATCTGAGAGATAACGGCTTCATCCCCCCAGAAGGTATTGTTGTTGTTGTTTTAATTTGGTGTTGGAAAAGAATAGTATAGAATGGATGTTAAATGGTTTTCAATACAGTGTTTATTTACGCGTCAAATACACTCACTGCGCATTTAATAATCCAGCTGTAATCCAGCTTTATTGTAATAATTGAGCAATTATTTTGGTATTGGTATGATGAAGAAATTATTTTTGAATGAATTTTGAATGAATGATACCGTTAAAGATTAATGCAAATATGATATAAATTAAATAAAACCAACAATTTAAAAATTTGCAGTAAAACATAATGGCACTTGAATCTTAAATCTTATTCACAGAGTGATTCAGTTTCTATTGTTGTTCTAACGCAGCTGGCATTACCTAAAGAAGTAATCTCCATGCCATAAGGAAGGGCTGGTCCGCTGTTACTTTTTAAACACTTCTCAGGAAGCACGTGTAACATAAAGATATGTTACAGACGCTAGTAACACTACCCCTGCAATGCTCTAAGATCTTATTAGACCGGCATTTAAGGTTTAAAGTGGATTCCGAAACACTACAAACGTCCATGGCACCGTTGGTACTTTGTTTTGATTCAATTTTGAAAATTAAAAAAATCATTCAAATTATTTTTTGAAGCAAGTTTCTTATTAGAATCGCCATTGAGTAATCGTTTTGACCATTATGTTTATTTTTCCAATGAATAACTGCTGAGGCTGCATATTTTTCAATAATAATCCATCAATTAAAGGAGCTCAAAATGGAGTTAAGAAAAGTTCATATGTTGATGCCAAATAAAAGCAACCTTAACGAAGAAAAACTTTTAAAAGTACACTATTTCTGAAGCACAATAAAAAGCATAAAATCCACGCAAAGTGTGTTGCACATTTAACAACCAGGGCAAACATACGCATTTCCCTTGAAGCAGCTTTTCTACCAGGAGCATAAATAAACATCCACTTACCACACGCTCGCACATTGAAAGAATCTCGCTCTTCAATCTCACTACTCCACCTGATATGCCCCAAGCAAGAAGAAAATAATCCCCATGTTATTCTGCAGAGAGCAACTACGCCATAAAAGATATACGAGGCTCCCGAACTCTCGGCCGATCGCGTATCTCCCGCTCACAAAGGACTGACCCAGTTGTGAGGCATGCAGCTCACAAAAGGGGCAGACAATGGGAAATAACAGAATTTCTTCTTCCCTTTGGGGTGCACGTGAGCTCACTGTGACGGGAGGAGTAGCTTCATCCCCCGCAGAAGGAGTTGTTGTTGTTTTAATTTGGTGTGCGAAAAGAATAGGATAAAATGGATTTTAAATGGTTTTTAATGCAATGTTTATTTCCACGTCAAATCCTCTGAATACGTATTTAATAATCAAGCTGCAATCCAGTTTTATTGTCATAATTGAGCAATTATTTTGTTATTGATGCGATAAAGAAATTTGTTCGCTGATGTCTCGAATTTTCGAATGAATGATGCCGTTAAGTAATATTGCAATTAGGATATAAATTAATATAAATTAATTACAATGTTTACTTCAACGTCAATTCAACACAATGCGTATTTAATAATCCAGGTATAATCCTAGCTTTACTGTGTATTTGTAATAATTGAGCAATTACTTTGATGCGATTCGGAAATGTGTTCAGTTTTTTGAATGAATGATGTGGTTAAGGAATAACACGCATGATATGAATTAAATAAAAAAAATCATTTCTGAACTTGCAATAAATAATTGTAGCCCATGAATTTTGTCAATGTTTTTGCAATATCATTCAGTTTCTGTTGTTGTTCTGATGCAGCTGGCAAAACAGAGACAATTAATCTTTATGCCATAAGCAGAGGCCTGATGACCGAGGCTAGCGCTCTGGCACTCGGTACCGCAGGTTTCGGGTTCCAATCCCGGCGAGGCCATGGTTGATTGTAGTGGTTCGGAATCCACTTAAAACCGTAATACTGAAGTAGACTACTTTTTCGACTACTTTTTCGTATATTTAGTGTGATATATATATTGTATATGTTGAACTTCCGCCATCAATCAGAATTTTTATTTTTTACATAAATATTTAAATTGAATATATATATATCCCGATTACTTTGCCTTACTGCTTTTTTTAAGCAACATCGTTTTGTTTGTACTCTGAGATATTTTGAAAGTTTTTTTATGAAACTTTTATGAAACTTTTTATGAAACTTTTATGAAACTTTTTATGAAACTTTTATTTTTTTTATGATATTTTGCATGAAACTTATTGAAATTTTTTACCACTGTAAGTAAAACATAACGATTCACCGGATAATAGCTAGTAACTAGTATAACTATTAGAGTTTACTATATTACTAGTATAACTGTAACTAGAGGTTATAGTTCGAGTCGTAGATTTAGAAACATCTTCCGTTCACTACCATTATGTCCGTGAAACTTTATAGCAAGAGGGTGATAAGTCACGAAAGTGACCCACGTGCTCGAAGATAGATGGTGGCGGATAATGTTTCTAACTAATCTGAGCCTCTAAAATGACAAATGAATTAATGATTATTGCCTCGATCGGAATAGGGCATTAAATGTCAACCCTTGAAAATGAAGCCAGAGTTTTAAGGCAGAAATAAAAATAAGTTCAGCTTCATGGAATGCTAATATAATTGAAAGTTTCAGCTGAATAACTTTAACAATAATAAAATGATATTAAGTGAACTAAATAAAGTATGAAATAATGAAAGCGATAAATATATCCAAAAAGTTTCTTTAACGAGACCTTAACAAATGAAACCTGCGATAACATATATCAATGAAACTAATATATAAAACCTTCTTGTTTTGACTTAGTTTGTAATATTAAAATCCATACTATATTTTTTAATTTAACTAATGTATAAATTTAATTAAGAATAGCTATAGAATGATTTATGAAATGAATCTGCTGATAATAAATATTTCTATACTGATGCGATAAAAAGCTGTAGCACCTGTTAAGATTCCGCATTAGGACAGCCGCATCAGAAAACTTCTCTTCCAATGTTAGAAATGGAAATAATAAATGCTTATACAGGAAAGTCTAACTGAGGAGATATTTTGAGTGTTATATATATATATTTTATGATTTAAATATTTAAATTGAATATATATATATATATATCCAGATTACTTAGTGTCACTGCTTTTTTTAAACAAAGTATTTGTACTATGCGATATTTTGAAAGCAAATACGCATCAGAAGGCCTGATTGGCGCTCTGGCTTTCGATGCCACAGGTGTCGGTTTCAAGTCAGGGCGGTACTATGTATGTTTGGCGTGGTTCGTAATCCCCTTTAAGACGTAGGTCCCAGTCTCATATGACAGTACGAGCATCACGGAGCCAAATCAGACTTCTACCTACGGGTGTTCTGTCACAACAGAAGCTGCCCCCTTTCCCTTCATATTTGAGGCCATACGGGTTCGTAGGCTTGGTCTAGATGACTACAAAGACGGATAAGTAACAACAACAACAATAAATGCGAGTCAGGTATCCTTAAAAGTCGCCTCAGAAGACCTTGTTTCCTTTTTATTCCTTGTTGGGGGCCTGTATGTAGTATACATCAGAAGGACATGATAATCACTGATTTACAGCAGCAAAAAAAAGGGCATTCCTCATATTTAATTGTGTTGGTCCCTATCTGTTTAGCTCTTTTGTGCACAAGATGACCGTAGAGTGACAAACCAAAACAATTTTTATAATTATCAAATAATTAAAAGAATATATTTCAAATAAAATATAATGATGATTGTCAACATATTTTAAATCCTGAATCCTAGATAATACAGCAAAAATAATTGCATCTTTAAAGTCATTCACGTATATTTTCTTTAAATAGTTGAATCTTTAATAGTGTGAAATCTAAATGATCCTAACACCATCTCACAAAACGAGTAGTTTGATCAATTTCTCTATCTGGTCTGGTTAACTGAATGAATATAAAGCACTATTGGCTAATGCCAAAGATACTTGCACAGTGAGTAGGCCCAATAACTTAATAATATCGCCAAAATTCTAGGGTATTTAAACTTTTAATTAAATTTCTCTGAATCCAATTCATGAATAGAATGCATGTGTTAAATTACATCCAAAACGAAGTACAATTTATTCAAGCAAAATGAAACACATTAATAAATCTGAGGGAAAAATTGAATCACAATCACAAAGACAACAACTTTAATTCAAGATGTATCGATTTCTGCAACTAACTCTGGATAGATTCTTTAAGTGGATGAAAATGAAATTCTTAAAGTTAAATTACAATATTGAATCTCTTACTGAATTTAATCTAAAGGTTTACTTCATTATTTCAACCCCCTTTTAAAATGAGGTATTTACTCACAATCTCATTTGATGCGCTTGATGATCAAAGCGTTTAAGAATGATTATTAGGAATTCAGTTCACCGAGATTTATTTCGGCTCATGAATAGCCTTTGACTGAAAGGGGCCTAAAATTTCCACTAAAAGAGTATTTAAAGCGTTATGAATCTCTTTGTAATATGTCTTTAAAGTACCACTTGTCAGATATCACAGCCTTGCGTATCAGATTACTTCAGGAACAAACTAATCTTTATGGGGCAAGTTTATGAAGTATTTATAAAGCTAGTTACTGAGATAAACGTTGATTTTTCTCAAGCGGATAAATCTTTAAAGAATGAATCTTCAGAACAGAAAACTATATCATGCATTTTGAATTGGAAAACATATTTCCTGTGTTTCTCTGTGTGTTTCTTTAAATTGTTCAATACAATGATTTTAATCATATCGATTGCAGATAATACTTTTTTTTACTTCTTATGTACAAAACTTTTAAAAGTTATAGTGTGGGCTAGAAAATTCTGGGAATAATAGTTTTTTTCAAATGTTAAACTCTAGACTTTGCTTACAATGGTGGGACGTGGACTTGCTTGTCATTTTCACTTCTTAAATAGATAACAGATGCGTATTAATTTTCTTGAAGTATCAGCAAATGTGTAGGTTATAAGAAGAACTATAATTCACGCTTGCTTTTAGGAATTATTATCAGGGATAACAGCGGTCACACAAAAACATAATATAAAATTTCGGAGAAAAATCCAACCATGTATGTACCGAAGACGACGATATTTGAAAGGTGCCATTTTCTTAACTTCCTATTGATACAATTACCATTTTATTTTTCAATAATGGCATATATTAAACCGTAAAGATACAATAACAAAATTATTTGTTTCTATTTGTTGTGTGAACTTCCTCCTTTAAAAACCGTCAAAACTTACTACCCTACCATGTATAAAATTGAAATTTTTTTTATATTTTCATTTAAAACTCTTATTTTTTGCTTCCCAAACTTAAAATTTTCACATCTGCAATCTTTCTATATATTTGCTAGCAAAATCCGGCATACGTTGCCCAGCCAAAAACATGCACTATAGAAAATTACATATCGCGAATATATTATCCATGTTCCAATATATGTGCATACTAATTTTCATGGATATCATTTGTACGTTATATAAGATAAAATGCTGCAGTACCATCCGGTGGCAAGTAACAAAAAAAGTGTATAGCGCGAACCTATTTTCCATGCTGGAATACATATCACTACCAATTTTCATAGCGATTGGTGGAATGGTATAGAAATTGATATACTGCAGCATCCTCTGGTGGCGAATTAGAACAAGGGGGATAGCATAAAAACATTCTCCATGTTGTGTCAAACACACACAAAAAAATTTCATCCAAAATCGGTCAAGCCATTTAGGAGGAGTTCAGTGACAAACACACGTACAGAAGAATTATATCGATTGCAGCTCCACCTACCGGGTCCAATTGTGAATCTAAACCATCCAGGTACCAATTTCATCGAAATCGGTTCAGCCGGTTAGGAATAGTTTCGTGACAAACACATGTGCAGAAGAATTATATATAGTGAAATTACACACAGGAAATAAAAGATATGATGATAAAAAAAAAGATGTTTACACTTACGCAGTTAGATTTATCTTCCAAACCTCAAAAGAACTACCACAGAATCTTTAAACGTCTATGTACGAAAAGTTTAACAAATTTATAAAATCTCATTTAAATCTAATCCAATACTAAGACGATGTTCATCGACTGAGGCCAAATTAGGTTTCTTAGAGTGTCTATTTGCAAATTGTTGTATGAAAATTATTTGGCGGGAGAAACATGAAAAACATGTAGCTACAATTGTTGAGACTTGGATATATTTATAGCAATAAAAAATACCGAAAAAATAATATTACCGAAAAAAAAAGTTGAAAAATATTGAGTCAAAGAAAACGAGGAGTGAGTTGATAAATGCATTATGATTATTTTTTGATTTTCTTATTACGAGAAACATAAGATAAAGGAAAGTTGAAAAATACCAAAGTTAATTAAGATTACTGTCAGAAATATGTTTTAAAGATTACTTTTTAAAAGATTATATTCTAAAGTTTTTAAAGATTCAGATTACTGTCAGAAATATGTTAAAAGAAATCATCCCATCCATTATCTAAACGATATTTACTCAGATAAGTTCCATCCGGATAAGGTTGTCCGTTATACTTCTAAATCCATTGCTCAATATTTGGAAAGAATGAAAAAATGAAACCACAATTAAGGCTATTCCATTTAATTGCATCCCACACAAATTTCCCGATGTGTCGTCTCCCACGCATTTTTGATTTTTTTTAAAGCAATCTCTTTATAAACAATATCAAATGACATTACTTTGATTTTGAAAGATGGGAATAAAGCAACACAAAAAAATCAACTTTTGTATTTAAAGAAAAGCACTTTTAATCTTGGCAATCAAGATAATATAATAATTCAACAAAAAGGCTATCAAACGGAATATGTTAGAAAACATTTTTTTTAATAAATATATATTTTTCTAAATCGTTACAAAATTGTGTTACCATATATAGGCAGAAATGAATAAAATATTCGCTGAGATATTATTAATATTTTAATAAAAAGATTTCCAAAAGCAAATAATTTTTTTCCTAATGCAGCTGGCAATATAGAGACAATTAATCTTTAAGCCATAAGCAAGGGCTGCGGCGCAGTTACACATTTAGCACTACCCAGGGGGCACGTGAAGCTTGAAGATAGCCTACGGACGCGAGTAACACTACCCCCACACGACGCTCTACGATTCCATTAAATCGAGAACTACTGTTTAAAGAAGATTCCAAACCCCTATAAACATCCATTGCACTTCCAGGACTCGAACCAGAAACCTGTCGTACCGACGCCAGATAGTTAGCTACTCGGTCATCAGACCCCTAACGCAAATCTAGTTTTGTTTCAAATATATCTTGGAAATGTTTAATTAAAATGATATATATCCTGAACATTGAAAAATAAATAATAAGCTTGTAATACATTTAACATAAATAACTATATATATATATATAGTGACATTTAATATGAATAAGTTAATATATAATAATAATTATATATATAAATATATATACGTATATCGAAAAATAATATAATAATTCTGTAAAAATAGAACTCTGGGGGCATGAACGGCCGAGTGGCTAGAGCTCTGGCGCTCGGTACCACAGGTTTCGGTTTCGAGTCCCGGCGGTGCCACGGATGTTTGTAGTGCTTCGGAATCCATTTTAAGCCGTAGGTCCCGGTCTCATACGACTGTTGAGTGTTGGACAATCCTAACCCTATGCAACACTATCCCGTAAAAAGAAAAGCATATATCGTCTTGAAACGTACCAGTAGGTAGATGGTCTTGGCCCACAATGGGTTGTTGCTCCAATGATGAGGAGGACGAAAAATAGAACTATATAATGAAAATAAATACTGCTTTCATAAAAGTAATTATTATTTGAGAAAGTTTGCAACTTAAAAGTTTAAGTTGAAAACTAGACTTAGATAAATATATTTCTTTACCAGGAACACTCATAAAATCAAAGTTGTGATTAAACCAAAATGTAAACTTGAGCATTCAGACGAAGAAATTATTTATTTATTTAATATCTTTGTCATTTTCCAGATTCCCCCGTCTGCCGCTTTCCAGAGGCAACGACCTTCAACGTGGTCCAAGGTGAGAGTGTGAACATCACTTGCGACGTGGAATCTGATCCCAAGCCCAACACATTCCAGTGGACACTGAACAACACGATGCGAGGGACGGTGGACCTCAAGAGGAGACACCCACGGACATTCCACGTGCTCCACTACGTGCCACGATACCTGGGCGAGTATGGCACCATTATGTGCTGGGGAAAGAACAGCGCCGGAGTACAGAGGGTGCCTTGTATATCTCATGTTGTACCTGAAGGTAAGGAAATTAACAATACATTTTTGTTTAAAAAAATACATTGAGCAAAATAAGCAGATCTTGAAAATGCTGAAATTGAAGTGAATGAAAGTTATTAATGTAAAATTAGTCATATGTGTTGTAACGATCTATACTAGACCTATAACGGCTTTAAGAAGAGGGACACTTTCATGTTCCTGGGAACACTTTAAATTTTATAGACAATAATTATATATATATATGTGTATATATACTGAACTCTATTTACAACAAACGAAAATTGAGGATATAAATTAGATACACAAGTGCAGTTCACTACAGGTTCGGAGATTATCAGAGTTCTTGAGTCTACGATGTATCTAAACATCTGGTCTGCTGCGGACCTTACCTATCTTTGTATGATTCGTGTATCCCACTGTGACACAGCGTGATACACGAAACCACAAAGGGGTCGCTTTAAAAACAGGCGGATAACTTCGGCCTATTCAATCACTTCAGAGAGAGAGAAAAAAGCAATACTTCTTGTCGACTCGTCGCAGAACTCTGTCCTTTTCATCAAAAAAAATCCTTTTTAAAACAATCCGTAAAGATATATGGTCAGCTTCCCTCACTTCTCATGAGAGTAGACATTTTTCAATTTGAGTTCTATAGCGCATCACGATAGAACAACTCGTGGTATAGTTCATATTCAATCTGTAGTTGTTTCGGCCTATGAAGGTCGCACAGACATTCGCTAATTACCTCATTATACATGATATCGAATATCTGCTATCAGATTTGACTGTAGATTGTTCTCATGAGTACAAATCACTAATTGCATGTAATATAACTAACTACTCACAATAAAGCTCGTCTACTGTCGAATTTGAGTGTTAGGTTTATTATATATTTTTCCTATAGCATACATTCCTCTTTCCTGGGAATTTTTGATACCTATATAAACTTAGAAATAAATTTTTAATATAATTCGAAAAAAGTTGATTTAAGTTATTAATTTCCTTTTCGCATAACTTTCATTCCGTGTACCCTGATCTTTAATTTTTTTCACTTCAGTATTCACAGTACTGAGTATTCAGTATTTTTTCACTTTTTTTCGTCACGTTTGATTATTTAACAACTTTCACTTTACGAAACTGCTTCAGTCTTACGTATAGTTTTTTTATTGTGATTAGTTCTATTTTTAATGCTCTCATTTAATGTCCATTTTGCATTACCATATGCATTTAAATTACATTCTATAATTAATCATAAGAAACGTGCCTTGATTTTTAAAAGGGGACCGTTGAAAAATCACCTTTCATGCATTTTTTTTTTTAATTTTATAAATCTGTGAAAATAGTGATAACAAGAGACCGGTGTGGTATAAAAGAGATAGTGGCTTAGAAAAAAAAATGTAATTTGCTTGCAATTTTTCATCGTTTTTTTTCTGAATTATTTTCCTTTGAAAATGTTTCTGGTTGAATGAAACAATAAATGGAGTGAAAATTTCCTCTTCATATTTGACCTTGAATCTCGTGCATTCATTATTTTGGACTTGTTATCATTGGATAAAACAGTTTGGGTTAAAAAATAGAATTGATAATTAATTATATTTTGATATTTTTTTTCCATGATAAATTGTCGTGGGCATAACATTACATAATAGAGTACTGAGATTACTTTGTATAATATGACACTATAAACTTGAAAGTCATATTGAATCAAATGCAATTTATATTGTTATTATGATTAACAATTTCTATAGTTGGTTTATCAACATATATTGATGCACAATATTTGATATATTAATGCACAATTTTTATTTTGTACTTTGTTTTTATTTTAATTCCAAGTGACCTTTATTTTTTTTTTATTACAAAACAATTGTATTAATAATTCATATACTCTTACTTAAAATTTATTTAAATCCAAATATAATAAGTAATCTTTCTAGAAGTATTTAATCTTGAGTTTAAAAAATAATGTTTTTTTTTTTTTTTTTATTTCCAAACACATTTTATTTTAATTTATTTCATGTATTTAAAAATTGCTGCATGTTTTCTAATGAGTAATAGATAAAATATTTTTCTTATTAGTCCAATAATCCTGTGAAATGTGCTTACACGTATTTTATTAGCAATCGTTTTTGTTTATAGTGTGCCTTTTGATAAAATTCAACTTGGACTTGAAGTATTTTAAAAATAATTCGAATTCACTCATTTAGAAATTATTTTGTAACTTTATTTAAGAAGCCTTTATTCGTTTCCCATACTGATAAAAGTAATAAATTTCAATTCAGTCTGTGATATTTCACACAAAAAAATAAAATACTCATACTAAAAATTCAATACCTACGCAAGATAAATTACTCATTAAAATTTTTTTAATTAGCATACTAATACTACATTTAGCATCAAATTTTGGTAATTATTCAAGTGCATGTTTTAAAAGGCACCTTTCCTTACGATTATTATTTCAAAAATTGTTTTATTCAATAATTGTAATGAATGTTAAATATGTAACGAATAATACATATGCTTATAAGATAATATGATCATTTAACGACTGATGCATATATTTATAAGATAATGTCAACAATGTATCGAATGATACTATAACGTCTGTTCCTATATTAGGCCTATAACGGTTTCAAGAAAAGTGCCACTTTCAGATTCACGGGAACACTTAATTTTTATTTACAAGCACTATATATATATATATACAAATAATAAATGGTTTATTATACAAAAAAAATAAAAAAAATTAAAAATTTGATCACAAGTGCTCAATTAAGCGCATTTCAATCCAAGGTCAGAGTTCCCGAATCTAATTTCCTACTCTGCGGTAATTATGACACGCCGTGATTCACAAAACCACAAGGGATTCACTTTGTAAGCAGGTGGAAAATCTGGCCTATGCAGTCACTTCAGCGAAAAAATAAAACACCACTTTTGATAGACTCGTCGCAGAACTCTCTCTCTCTTTCTTCACCGAAAACTTCCTTTAAGACAACCGTGTGGTCAGGTTCCCTCACTTCTCATTTGAGTAGACATTTCTTATCTCGTGTTCTGTCACCCATTACAATGGAACAACTCATGGTATAGTTCATATTCAATCTGTAGTTGCCTTCGACCCGTGAAGATCGCACAGATATTCGCTAATTTCCTCATTATACATGATATCGTATATCTGATATCAGATTTGAGTGACACGTTTTCTCAATAGTACAAAACACTCATTGCATTCAATATTACTACTCATAATACTGTTTGTTTGCTTCCAAATTTGAGTGATGGGTTATTATATACTTGTCAAATAATACATTCTTCTATCCTGGGAATGTAGAAAAAAATATTGTAATACATATACTTTTAAGAGTTACAATTAAAGAAATGAGAAGCTCTTGAAATATGAAAATTTACACTCTTTTATAAATTTGCTTTTTAAAATTTTAATATGTTTAAAATCTTTTCATTCTTGCACTTTTTTTTCAACTCATAAAGAATCAAAGAACAAACTTTGAAAAATGATTTGGTATATTACACTTTGTACTTCATTTTGTCAAACATTTTATAGCCCTGTTCAGACGTACATTTTGTTCAGCTACTGCCATAATTTCAGAGCAATTTGTCACTTGTGTTTTGTGTTCTATTTCCTTCCACGTTTCATATAAGTAATTGAAACATTAAAGCAATGGCTCTAAGCCAGCTTTTCGCTATTATTGCTTCATTTATTATTCCTACGAAATGGCCGAAGCCAATGTTTTCTGCTGCTCGAAATGTGTCCCGTCTGGAGTTTATGTATTACAAATTCATAAATTTCTAGTAGTTACTTTAATAGATTTTTCGATCTTTAAAATCTCGAAGCATTATTGAGAAGTAGAACTCAATTTTGAAATATTTAAACTCTGTATAGTTAAGAGTTTATATTTCATGGGAGTTTCAAGAAATAATTACAAATATTCATTAGGAACCTTCCATTGATTAATCCCCTTCCATCAGCAGAAAATAAATCAGCGTTTGAAGCATTGAAAAGGATTTCTCTATAATTAGCTAATGAGTTGAAAAAGGGGAAATGCATTTTCGTTCAGATAGTAATTAAATCCCAAATAATCTAGACGATGAAAAATAATAGAGATTTTTTTTAACTTTTTATCTAGCAAGCTCCCCATTTGGCAAATATAAATGCAGTCAAAGCATGATGATAAAATCAAAACATCCTATGTCACAACATTTTAAGTTACAGAGTGATTATAATTAAAGTCCCACATTCAAAATGCAGTAAAAAAAATCACCACTCGTCACAATGAATTCAAATTTGAACTGAAGGTACTTGAAGAAGGGGGAAACGGTACGGTATTAATTTATTTCACAATAATTCAATGTAGACAGTAATTACTTTTTATCTGACTACCATCAGACTTAAATGACTACATCAAGTCAGAAAAAAATGGTAATCAACTGAAAGACAATTCTTATTTATACAGAGTCGGCTATACTACATGGTATATTGAAGAAATAAAGCTGTTTTGGTATCCATTCTTATAGATTCGAGGTACTATTTTTGAGAATTAAATTCAAATTAAATTTTATCAAAAAACAAAAAATTAGTTTTCAGGGTATATTTTTTATATGTAACAATTTTCATTTAAAAATTATGAATTTTCCCACTTGTACACTTAAATTTAAAAAAGAGTAAAGCTTATTTAATATTTGTTTAATAATTACTTAAAATGAACTATTATTTTAGAAACTAATCTTTATTAAGAATAATTTGAAAAATAATTAAGAAATTATAATTTTTATCATATTAGGTTTGTTCGAAATCATTAAAAAAAAAATTTTTTGATTTAAAAGACAGTTAACAGTCTATTTTTAGAAAAATGTTTAAACATTTTCAAATTAAAACTTGTATTGTATGTAGGACAAGATTTATGAAAATTTGAATCTTCTCAAACTAAATCAAGATAATCAATCAATTGCATTTTGTATATATTTTATTATAATTTCATTTGAAACAAAAAACTTTTACATTTAAGTGAAACACCTAATTTTTTTGTAAGTTGCAAAAATATCAGGTGTGTATCTTAGGTGTTTCCTGAAATTAGTTGTTTTCCAACCCTTCAAATATTTAATTATTTGTTATCGTTATATTTTTACGATTATTTTATAATATTAAATAAATAATAAACACCTTTTTTGAGGCTATAATTATACAATTCTTATTCTGACTGACAATAAACCAGTTTTTCAGCTATTACTAATAAGAAATCTGTTAAAGAAAACAATAAACTTACTAATAATGAATAATGGGTTAAAATATGTAGAGGTATTTTTTTATATTAATAGAATTGCATTTTGAAAAGAAGATTATTTTAATCAACTAATATTGTTCATTAATTAAAAAAAGTTAGTGAATAAACACAAAATATATATTTTATAAAATCCATTTAAATATAGATTTTTATTATAATTATATCATTTTCCAAAAATTTAGAAAACAAATTTCTTAATAAATGGCAAAAGGAAAATTCAATTCTTTTTGAAATTAAAAAAAAAATCAATTTTCTTTGAATACAGAGATGTATTATATAAATTAAATATTCTGAAAAAATATCCATATTTGAGCATTAGATTGTTAAACTTTATACACTTCAATTCTCTTTGATCAGTGAATTTTAAAACTCATGAATCATTTAAAAATAATAAAATTTCCGATATACTTATATGTTGGAATCATGTACGTTGCTAAAACAAATATACGTCTAGAAATTTTTATGTTGTAAATGAAAATTACAACAAATAAAATTGTTTATAAGTACTTTCATCTACGTCAAAAAGAAAATAATCGAATTATAAATAAATAATAGTTAAAAAAAAGTTAATAAATTTAAGTTTCATATATTTTTATGCTTCTTAAATTTATTCTTACTACTGTAGAGTTAAAAGCATATTTGCATTTTAGAGCAGGAAAATTGTTAGAAATAATAATAAGTCTGGCTTATAATAAAGCTGGAAGTTGTAAGGCGTCTGTCTGTCTGGCAATGAGAGCGAACGGTTATTAAAACAAAAAATTAAAAATATTTTTTTTACATTATTGAAGAGCATGAGATATGAAGAAGCGTACAGGATTCATCGGCAATCAAATGTTTGAATCAGCGATTCATTGTAGAAAAAGAGAGGAGTGGTTGTTATGAGAAAATTAGAACTCATCGTTAATAGGGATTGGTGCAATAACTAAATCTGTTATTTGTAGGTCTGGATGCCATGAAAAATATGTATGTTACTATGTATTATATATATTGTAACGTCTCGGTCTGTACTAGACCTAAAACGACTTCAAGAAGAGGGTCATTTTAAATTCATGGGAACACTTTAAATTTTATTTACAAACAATATATATATATATATATATATATATATATATATATATACAGAACTTAATTTACAAAAAAAAATGAAAATTAAGGATATAAATTAGCTACACAAGTACAGTTTATTCCAAGTTCGAAATTTTCAGGGTTCTGGAGTCTACGACAAATCTAAACACATAACCTGCGGCAGACCTTAAACTATCAGTGAGAATTTCAGAGGCTTAAAAATGAAAAAAACATATTTTAAAAATATGTTTTTAATGTTAATATGTAATAATATGTTTTGGCCCACATTAAAATCTTTTTATTTTAATATTTGGAGCTTCTGAAATAATTTTAAAAATATTTTACTACTGGAAACCATTGAAAAAGTAATTTATACTTCCCTTTGATTTAAATTTGAATCTGAATCATTATTTGAATTAAAATTTCCATCTATAAAAAAAGCTTCTTACTAATGATATACGTATTGCACATTCATTATTAACCTTATCATAAAAAAAGCATTTTTTTTTAATTCATGGGATTAAAAACATTGAAAAAAAAATATATATATTAATAAAATCTTCTTTACATGATAATTTCATTAATATTTGTAGAAATTAATTTTTTTTCTTTAACATATGTTTATATATGTTTTTTATTAAAGTCAATACAAACACTTTTTTATGAGTATGAGGAATCTTGATTATTTTATTCTAATAATCTTCTGGTAAAAAATATTAAGATATTTGCAATTTAAAATAATAAGACTTGAATAAATAGAGAGTATCATTTAATTTGATATCCATCTGTTATTTAAATATTTTAAGATGCAGTGCAAATGCTTTTAGAATGTATTTAAAAAATAAAAACAGGGTTTTTTTATACATATATTTCATTTATTATAATCTGTGTTAGAAAATTAGCATAATATATTCATTCTTCTTAGTTACTTTATAGTTACGAATATTGGAATTTTTTCCTAATATTATAGAAATCCATATAATGTTAGTTATTTTATACGTACATAACATTTTTCTGCATTTGCTTCTTTTAAAATGCTTTATAAATTAAACAACTGTTATTACTTATTTGAGCTAAAACTGGGTGTTGCTAAAAGGATTTTTATAAGAAATTTGTAGGCAACATTCATCAAATTTTTTCCTATTTTAAAACAAATATGAACTATTTATTGTATTTATTCGCTGATTTTATCATAGAAGTTTTTACCTTGTTGTCAAATCATCTTATCATAGATTGTTATCTCGTTCAGATTTTTAAACTTTATAAATGCCATGAAATAGGAACAATAACTTATTCAATATATTTATTACATTTATATATATATATATATAAATAATGTCAGAATAGCAAAATTTGTATATATATATATATATATGTAGTTATCACAAAAAGCTATCTCAAAATAATAAAATTATATATTTTACAATGTAGGAATGTTTATTGCAATTAGAAAAATTTAAAAACTCGTCTGGGAGTTTAAAGAGATGTATCTCTTTACTTCCAAGTTCAACAATGTAACATCAGAAACTAATTGCAGAGAAATTAATGACAGGATAAAATTAAAAAAAAAACAGGAAATTTTTTAGGAAGGCAACATAAGAAAAAAAAAACAATACATTAGAAAAACATTTATTAACATGTTTTTTACCATAGTTTTTTTGTACGTACATCATAAATTAACACGGATAACACAATGATAGAAAAAAAAATAGGTACTACATCCCGAGAAATAAGAAATCGAAAATTCTTCACGGCAGATCAAAAAATACTTAAAGACCCCAAATTTAATACCACAAATTCGTCTAGAGGAGTGTAAAAAAAACCTTTATTTCTACCTAGACAAAAATTTAGCTAATTAAAGATTATTTATGTTAAAGAAAAGGGACAAGGATAGCACATTAACTTTAATGAAGTAAATGTCAATTTGTCAAACGACAAGTCTTCTCAACTTTGACAATATGATAGCGTTTCCGATTTATTATTACGCCTTTAGAACTTTTTTTTTTACTTTTCTGCTTTAGAATTTTTAAAAAGCATATGATTTTTCTCATCATGCATAAACTAATTAATGGATTGCTCTTTTTGTGGTCATTTTTATCAATGGGTCAAAAACTATAATGAATAGCCCTGTGAATTGGCTGACAAAATAAGAAAAAAAGACTGTAAATGAAAGCAAAGGATAAAAAAAATATATTCTAGCATGTCAAATTACACGGGGCTACATTATTCGCACAAAAGTATTTTTCGACATCATTTTAGCATGCCTGGATTGGCAATGAAATAAAGTTTGAAATACAGTTTTTTTTTTTTTTCTGGTTTTTGTTTTTTACAAATTAATGTGAAAATTTTTTTTATTTTCTTCTTTTTTTAGTTTATAATGATAACTGAAAGAAATGTCCAACAAATCTCAAACATTTAATTAATTTACGAAATTGAAAGGAAAGTTATTTATCAGCTTAATCGTATTCGCAGGTTTGGAATATAATAAAAGCTGAAAAAAGTTCTTTCAATTGGTTTTAAATTCGAGTCATTTAAGTTTTTTACTCAGGTTTTAATTTTTAAAGATTTAGCTGATTAGGAAAATGTCACTAATAAATTAATTATTCCAAATTTAATGATAAAATCCGACACGCTAAAAAAATATAAATCTGTACTTTACTAGTGACATTTTAAATTGAATTTTCAATGTTAATTTAATTTTATGCCTATTTTTTTTTTATATATGTTATTAATTTTTTTTGTAAGATTTATTCCAATTTTATTTCAACGTTTATTTAAAATTAAGTATAATGATCAAGCTAAGGTTAAATTGTATCATTTTGTGCTATAATAGGAATTTAATAAATAATAGTATATGACACATAATTTTGCTACGCTAAAGACGAATATAACTATATACGCACGCTAGATACGCACACTTGATTGTTGATAGAGTAAACCGCTCTTAGTTCTAGTTGTTACTGCTTTTGTTTCAACCTACACCTGCGAATCATTTTTTTCGAAAATGAAATTGGCCAATCATAAACACGCTCAAATATAACAGATACTAACCTGCAACACAGATTACGATGTACAAACACCCAAATTAGATCGATTTGGAAAGGCTAAGTGAAAGAATGGAGAAACACATATCGCACTAGTGAAAAATATATTTTTTAATGATTTCAATTTTTTAATTTCGTTTATATTTTTATATTCTTTATATTTCGTTTTTAATGTTATATATTTCTTTACAATGTGCTTTTAGTATCATTATTATTATATTATCTATGTTACATGTAATAATAATAGCTCATTATGTGTTAATTTTTCACTCAAAAAAATATCTATAGTCTAATCTGGATAATATAATGTGGAGATATATAATTTTATATGTGGCCTGCGGAGTTCTGCGGCATTTCCAAAGTGGTTCGCAAGATCATTTGAGTTGGCCACCCCTGTCCAAGATTGCTAACTCGTTTAGATTTTTAAACTTTATAAATGTCATGAAATTTACAAAAACAATAATTTATTCAATATATTATACAGAAAAATAATAATAAGTAAGCAATGTCAGAATAGCAAAACTATTTTTTTCCTACTGTCACAAAAAAAATAATATTTTTTTTTTGTGTGAATGTTTTTTCCAATTTGTCAAGTTTAAAATTTCGTCTTACAGATTAAAGAGATGTATCTCTTATAAAATAAGACATAGAATGTAACACCAGAAACTAATTCTAGAGAAAGTAATGACAGGATAAAATTTTAAAAACAGGAATTTTTTTTTAGGAAGACAACAGAAGAAAAAAGAAACAATACATTAAAAAAACATTTATTAACATGTTTTTTATCATAGTTTTTTTTGTACGTAAATCATAAATTTACACGGATGAAACAACGCAAGACAAAAAATAGGTACTACATCCTGAGAAATAAGAAATCGAAAATTCTTTACGACAGATAAAAAAATATTTAAAGACCCCAAATTTAATACCACAAATTAGTCTAGAGGAGTGTAAAAAAATCTTTATTTCTACCTAGACAAAAATTTAACTAATTAAAGATTATTTATGTTAAAGAAAAGGGACAAGGATAGCACATTAACTTTAATGAACTAAATGTCAATTTGTCAAACGACAAGTCTTCTCAACTTTGACACTATGATAGCTTTTCCAATTTATTATTACGCCTTTAGAATTTTTAAAAAAGCATACGATTTTTCTCATTATGCATAAACTAATTAATGGACTGCTCTTTTTGTGGTCATTTTTATCAATGACGTCAAAAGCTCAAATGAATAGCGCTGTGAATTGGCTGACAAAATAAAAAAAAAAAGGACTGTAAATGAACGCAAAGGATAAAAAAAAATTTTCAAGCATGTCAAATTACATGGGACTACATTATTCACACAAAAACATTTTTCGAAAGCATTTTAGCATGCCTGGATTGACAATGAAATGAAGTTTGTAATAGAGGTATTTTTTTTTCTTTATGGTTTTTTTTTTACAAAATAATGTCAAACTTTTTTTTTTCTATATTCTTCTTTTTTTAATTTATAATGATAACTGAAAGAATTGTCCTAAAATCTCAAGCACTTAATTAATTTAGGAAATTGAACGGAAAGCTATTTATCACCTTAATTGTATACGCAGGTGTGGAATATAATAAGAGCTGAAAATAGTTCTTTCAATTGGGTTAAATGCGAGTCCTTTAAATTTTTTTATGCATGTTTTAATTTTTTAAAGATTTAACAGATTTGGAAAAATGTCAGTAATTAATTAATTTTTTAAATGTATTGATAAAATCCGATGGACTGAAAACAATATTTTTATGTACTTATTTACTACTGATTTTTTAAACAGAATTTTCAATATTAATTTATTTTTCTCTGGTTTCTCTATTCTCTGGTTTTTTATATATATTATTATTATTTTTTCTGTGATATTTATTGCAATTTCCCTTCAACGTTTATTTAAAATTAGATATTATAATCAAGCAAAAGTTAAATTATTTCATGTTTTTGATAAAATAAGTTTTAATCATGACATTTAATATATAATAGTGTATAACAAATAATTTAAATTATTTAATATATTCTAGTGCAGGGGTGGCAAACCCGTTTCCCGCCTTGAATATTTTTCTGGCCAGTGAAATCTATCACACTTTTACAAAATATATTTCTTTTATAATGGCCGAAGTAATGAAAGCCAATGTATTAAAAAAAATACATTATGTGTGCATCCATATATTCAAGCATTAACTATCGAAACTATGAGAAAAAATTAACTTTGATTTTAAAATAATATTCTTCTGAATGTATGACAGATATTGTCTGTTTTATTTATGAGTTTACAGTTATGAGTGCCAACGGCCGTACCATGCTGAATATACCGGTTCTCGTTAGATCACCGAAGTTAAGCATCATTGGGCGCGGTCAGTACTTGGGTGGGTGACCACCTGGGAACACTGCGTGCCGTTGGCAAATTTGGGACCTGAATGGCCGAGTGTCTAGCGCTCTGGCGCTCGATGCCACAGGTTTCCGGTTCGAATCCCGGCGGTGCCATGGATGTTTGTAGTGGTTCGGAATCCACTTTAAGCCGTAGGTCCTGGTCTTCTATGACTGTAAGAGCGTCACGGAGCAAAAGTCAGGCTTCTACCTACGGGTGCTCCATCACAACAGAAGCTGCTTCCTTCCCCTTCAATCATGGGTCCATATGGGCTCGTGGGCTTGGCCAGCCAAGTGGGATAAGAAACAACAACAAACAACAAACAGTTATGAGTTCACAGAAGCATTAAATTTTATTCTGCTAATTCATGATGCTCACGCATCTAGGAACACATAACGTAACGCATTCTTTTGTTTCACTTTAAGTGATCTCAGTGACGCAGTGACCATTCCTAGATGCGCACAGTTGATAGTTGATAGCAAAGCAAACCAGTCTCTCCGTTGATGTTGTTAGTGCTTTTGGTTCAACTTACACCTGCGAATCGAATCTTTTCGAAAAGGACATAGACCAAACGAAAAAAAAGTTCAAACAAAACGGCTAACCTGCAACACCCATTACGATGTGCAAATATACAGATTGAAATCGATTTACCAAAGCTAAGTGAAAGAGTGGAGAAACAAATATCTCACTAATGAAATAAATATTTTTCAATCATTTCATTTTTTATTTCGTTTATAGTTATGTAAATTTTATATTTCGTTTTTAGCGTTATATATTTCTTTACAATGTGAGTTTAGTATCTTTATTATTATATTATCTATGTTTACATATAAAAATAATAGTAAACACCAAAATAATAACTCATTATGTTTCAATTTATCAGTCCAAAAAACTATCTATAGTAGGTCTATATTTAATATGGGGATATATAATTGTATAGGCTGCCCGCAGGGTTAGAATGCATTTCCAAAGTGGCTCGCAAGATTATTTGGGTTGGCCACCCCTGACCTAGATTGCTACCTCATTTCGATTTTTAAACTTTATAAATGTCATGAAATTTAAATAAACAATAATTTTTTCAATATATTATACGAAAATAATAATAATAAGTAAACAATGTCAGAAGATCAAAACTATTTCTTTTCCTGCTACCACAAAATAATTCATTTTTTATGAATATTTATTGCAATTAGTCAAGTTTAAAAGTTCGTTTTTCAGATTAAAGAGCTGTATCTCTTATCTTCCAAACTGAACAATGTAACATCAGAAACTGATTCTAGTAAAATTAATGACAAGATAAAGTTTAAAAAAAATAAGAAATTTTTTTTAAGTAAGCAGAAGAAAAAGAACAATACATTAGAAAAACATTTATTAACAGGTTTTTTATCATAGTTTTTTTGTACATACCTCATAAATTAACACGGATGAAACAATGCTAGAAAAAAAATAGGTACTACATCCTGAGAAATAAGAAATCGAAAATTCTTTACGACAGATAAAAAAATATTTAAAGACCCCAAATTTAATACCACAAATTAGTCTAGAGGAGTGTAAAAAAATTTTTATTTCTACCTAGACAAAAATTTGGCTAATTAAAGATTATTTATGTTAAAGAAAAGGGACAAGGATAGCACATTAACTTTAATGAAGTAAATGTCAATTTGTCAAACGACAAGTCTTCTCAACTTTGACAATATGATAGCCTTTCCGATTTATTATTACGCCTTTAGAATTTTTTTTTACTTTTTTGCTTTAGAATTTTTAAAAAGCATATGATTTTTCTCATGCATAAACGAATTAATGGACTGCCCTTTTTGTGGTCATTTTTATCAATGGCGTCAAAAACTCAAATGACCCTGTGAATTGGCCGACAAAATAAAAAAAAAACTGTAAATGAAAGCCAAGGATAAAAAAAAATATATTCAACCATGTCAAACTACACGGGACTACAATATTCACAAAAAAATATTTTTCGACAGCACTTTCGCATGCCTGAATTGGTAATGAAATAAAGTTTGAAATAATGGTTTTTTACAAAATAATGTCAAACATTTTTATCATCGTTTTAGTTTATAATGATAACTGTAAGAAATGTCCAACAAATCTCAAACATTTAATTAATTTACCAAATTGAACGGAAAGTTATTTATCAGATGAATTGTATACGCAGGTGTGGAATATAATCAAAACTGAAAAGATTTCTTTCAATTGGGTTAAATTAGAGTAATTTAATTTTTAAAAATTTAACCGATTAGGAAAATGTAACTAATAAATTAATTATTCTAAATTTAATGATAAAATCCGATAGGCTAAAAAAATATAAATCTGTACTTTGCCACTGCTTTTTTAAATAGATAATACTTTTTTAAATAGATACATATATAATTAATTTTTTCTGTAAGATTTATTGCAATTTCATTTCAACATTTATTTAAAATTAATTTTTATGATATCAAGCAAAGGTTAAAATTATTTTCTGTTTGTAGTATAATAGGAATTTAATATATAATGATGTATACCACATAAGACGGATATAACTATATACTCATAGTTAATTGTTGATAGAGCAAACCACTCATAGTTAAAGTTGTTAGTGCTTTTGGTTCCACTTACACCTGTGAATCGTTTTTTTTTTTTATTTATTTATTTTTTATTTTTATTTGAAAATGAAATTGGCCAATCATAAACACACTCAAATATAATGGACGCCAACCTGCAACACCCATTACGATGAGCAAATACCCAAATTAAGATCGATTTGCTAAAGCTAACTGAAGGAGTGGAGAAATAAATATCGTACTAGCCAAATAATTATTTTTTAATGATTTTTTTTTTTTTTAAATTCATTCATATTTACATATTTTTTATATTTCATTTTCAGTGCTATATATATTTTTTACAGTGTGCTTTTAGTATCATTATTATTATTATTATATTATATATGTTTACATGTAAAAATAACAATAAACACCAAATTAGTAGTTCATTGTGTATCAGTATTTCACTCCAAAAAATGTCTATAGTGAGTGAAAGTCTAATATGTTTAATATATAATTTTATATGCGGCCACGGAGTTAGGATACATTTCCGAAGTGGCCCGTAAGATCATTTGGGTTGGCCACCCCTTTTCTAGATTGTGACCTCGTTTAGATTTTTAAACTTTATGAAAGTCATGAAATTTATAGAAGCATTAATTTATACAATATATTATATAAACATATAATAATAAGTAAACAGTGGCAGAATAGCAAAAAACCTTTTTTTCCCTTCCTTTCTAAAATTATTATTTTTTAAGAATGTTTATTGCAATTAGTCAAGTCTATAAGTTCGTCTTGGAGATTAAAGAGATGTATCTCTTATCTTCCGAGAAGAACAATGTAACATCAGGAACTAATTCAAGAGAAATTAATGACAGGATAAAATTTTAAAAAAATGGGACTTTTAGGTAGGCAGCAGAAGAAAAAAAGCAATACATTAGAAAAACATTTATTAACATGTTTTTTATCATAGTTTTTTTTGGTGCGTACCTCATAAATTAACACGGATGAAACAACGCTAGAAAAAAAAAATAGGTACATCCTGACAAATAAAGAATCGAAAATTCTTCACGGCAGATAAAAAAATACTTAAAGACTCTAAATTTAATACCGCAAATTAGTCTAAAGAAGTGTAAAAAAATATTTATTTCTAAATAGTCAAAAATTTAGCTAATTAAAGATTATTTATGTTAAAGAAAAGGGACAAGGATAGCACATTAACTTTAATGAAGTAAATGTCAATTTGTCAAACGACAAGTCTTTTCAACTTTGACAATATGATAGCCTTTCCGATTTATTATTACGCCTTTAGAATTTTTTTTACTTTTTTGCTTTAGAATTTTTAAAAAGCATACGATTTTTCCCATCATGCATAAACTAATTAATGGACTGTCCTTTTTGTGGTCATTTTTTATCAATGGCGTCAAAAACTATAATGAATAGCCCTGTGAATTGGCTGACAAAATAAAAAAAAAAGACTGTAAATGAAAGCCAAGGATAAAAAAAAATATATTCAAGCATGTCAAATCACACGGGACTACAATATTCACAAAAAAATATTTTTCGACAGCACTTTCGCATGCCTGAATTGGTAATGAAATAAAGTTTGAAATAATGTTTTTTTACAAAATAATGTCAAACCTTTTTATTATCTTTTTAGTTTATAATGATAACTGAAAGAAATGTCCAACAAATCTCAAACATTTAATTAATTTACCAAATTGAACTGAAAGTTTTTATCAGCTTAATTGTATTCGCAGGTGTGGAATATAATAAAAGCAGAAAAGAGTTCTTTCAATTGGGTTAAATTCGTGTCATTTAAGTTTTTTTATGCATGTTTTATATTTTAAAGATGTAACCTATTAGGAAAAGCTCACTAATAAATTAATTATTCTAAATTTAATGATAAAATCCGATAGGTTGAACACAATGTAATTATGTACTTCACTACTGATTTTTTTAAACAAAATTTTCAATGTTAATTAAGCTTTTTCCATATGTTTTACTATATATATTATTAATTTGTTTTTCTATAAGATTTGCAGCAATTTCATTTCAACGTTTATTCATATTTAGTTATATTAATCAAGCAAAAGTTTTATGAGGCAATCAAGCATTTTATGAGGGTATTCAATATATAGCAGTGTATAACAAATAATTTAAATTGTTTAATATATTTTAGTTCAGGGGTGGCCAACACGCGGAGTTGTATATTTTTTCGGCCAGTGAGATTTATCACATTTTTATAAAATATATTTATTTTATAAAGGCCAAAGTAGTGAAAACCAGAGTAATAAAGAAATACATTATGTGTGCATCTATATATAAAAAATTAACTATGTCTAAAAATTAACTATATTAATTTCTATATCAAAAATTAACTGCCAAAATAATGAGAAAAAAATTACTTTGATTTTAAACTGATATTCTTACGAATAGATGACAGATATTGTCCGTTTTATTTATCAGTTTACAGTTATGAGTTCACAGAATAATTAAATTATATTCTTCGAATTCAGGATGCGCGCGCATCTTGGAACATCGAATATAACAGTTTCTACGTTTCACTTTGACTGACGTAGTGAAATACCCAAATGGACAAACACTCAAATTGAGATTGATTTACAAAGTCTAAGTGAAAGAGTGGGGAAACAAATATCGCACTAGTAAAAAAAATATTTTTTAATGGTTTCATTTTTTATTTCATTTAATATTTATACATTTTTTATATTTCATTTTTAGTGTTATATATTTTTTTACATTGTTCGTTTAGTATTATTACTATTATATTATCTATGCTTAAATGTAAGGATAATAGTAAACACTAAAGTAATAACTCAATATGTTTCAATTTTTCGGTTCAAAAAAATGTTTATAGGAGGTTTAAAAATAATATGAGGATATATAATTTCATATGCGGTCGGCAGAGTTAGTATATGATGCATTTCCAAAGTGGCCTATAAGATGATTTGGGTTGTTCACCCCTGTCCTAGATCGTTTAGATTTTTAAACTTTAGAAATGTCATGAAATTTACAGCAACAATAATTTATTCAATGTATTATACAGAAAAAAATTATAATAAGTAAGCAATGTCAGAATAGCTAAACTATTTTTTCCCTGCTACCACAAAAATTATTCATTTTTTACGAATTTCTATGGCTATTAGTCAAATTTAAAAGTTCGCCTTGGAGATTAAGGAGATGTATCCCTTATCTTTCAAGTTGAAAAATACAACATCAGAAACTAATTCCAAAAAAATTAATGACAGGATAAAATTAAAAAAATAGGAATTTTTTAGGAAGGCAACAGAAGAAAGAAGAAACAATAGATTAGAAAAACATTTATTAACATGTTTTTTATCATAGTTTTTTTTTGTATGTACCTCATAAATTAACACGGATGAAACAACGATGAAAAAAATAGGTACTACATCTTGAAAATTATGAAATCGAAAATTCTTCACGGCAGATAAAAAAAAATATTTAAAGACCCCAAATTTAATACCACAAATTAGTCTAGAGGAGTGTAAAAAAACCTTTATTTCTACCTAGACAAAAATTCAGCTAATTAAAGATTATTTATGTTAAAGAAAAGGGACAAGGATAGCACATTAACTTTAATGAAGTAAATGCCAATTTGTCAAACACAAGTCTTCTCAACTTTGACAATATGATAGCGTTTCCGATTTATTATTACGCCTTTAGAATTTTTTTTACTTTTTTGCTTTAGAATTTTTAAAAAGCATATGATTTTTCTCATCATGCATAAACTAATTAATGGACTGCCCTTTTTGTGGTCATTTTTTATCAATGGCGTCAAAAACTATAATGAATAGCCCTGTGAATTGGCTAACAAAATAAAAAAAAAAACTGTAAATGAAAGCAAAGGATAAATAAATATATATATATTCAAGCATGTCAAATTACACGAGACTACTTTATTCCCACAAATGTATTTTTCGACAGCATTTTAGCATGCCTGGATTGGCAAATGAAATAAAGTTTGAAATAGAGGTTTTTTTCCTTCTGGTTTTTGTTTTTACAAAATAATGTCAAATCTGGTTTTTGTTAATCTTCTCCTTTTTAGTTTATAATGATAACTGAAAGAAATGTCCAGCAAATCTGAAATATTTAATTAGTTTTCGAAATTGAACGGAAAGTTATTTATCAGCTTAATTGTATTCGCAGGTGTGAATATAATAAAAGCTGAAAAAGTTCTTTCAATTGGGTTAAATTCGAGTCATTTAAGTTTTTTATACATGTTTTAATTTTTAAAGATTTTAGCGCTAATTTTAGCCGCTTTAATTTTTAAAGATTTAATGTCACTGATAAATAAATTATTCTAAATTTAATGATAAATCCAATAGGATGAAAAAACAATAATTATGTACTTTACTACAGATGTTTAAAACATAATTTTTAATGTTAATTTAGTTTTATGCATATGTTTTGTTACATATATAATTAATTTATCTTTGTAATTTATTTCAATTTCATTTCAACATTTATTAAGTTGATCAAACAAAATTTAAATTGTTTCCTGTTTGTGGTGTAATAGGAATTAAATATAAAATAGTGTATAACACATAATTTTGCTAAGCCAAAGACAAATAAAACTATATTTACGTATTGTTGCTTTTGGTTCAACTTACACCTGCGAATAGTTTTTTTCGAAAATGAATTTGACCAATCATAAACACGCTCAAATATAACGCAACATTCATTACGATGTGCAATACCCAATTATACCAGATCGATTTGCAAACGCTGAGTGAAAGAGTGGAGAAACAAGTATCGCACTAGTAAAAAATATATTTTTTAATGATTTCAATTTTTTTTTTCGTTTACATTTATGTAAATTTTATATTTCGTTTTTGGTGTTATCTAATTCTTTACATTGTGCGTTTAGTATCATTATTATTCTATTAACTATGTATACATGTAAGAATAATAGTAAACACCAAAATAACAACTCCTTGTGTTTCAATTTTTCATTCAAAAAATGTCTATTGTGGGTCTAAATCTAATATGGCGATATATAATTTTATACGGAGTCCTTGGAGTTAGGATGCCTTTCCAAGGTGGCCCGCAAGTCACCCTTCACCCCTGTCCTAGATTGTTACCTCATTTAGATAGTTAAACTTTATAAATGTCATAAAATTTACAGAAACAATAAATTATTTAATATATTATACAAAATAATAATAATAAATAAACAATATCAGAAGAGCAAATCTATTTTTTAATGCTATCACAAAAATAATTCATTTTTTATGAATATTTATTGCAATTAGTCAAGTTTAAAAGTTCGACTTAGAGATTAAAGAGATGTATCTCTTATCTTCCAAACTGAACAATGCAACATCAGAAACTAATTCCAGAGCAAGTAATGATAGGATAAAATTGAAAAAAAAAATAGGAATTTTTTTAGGAAGGCAACAGAAGAAAAAAAAAACAATACATTACAAAAAATATTTATTAACATGTTTTTTACCATAGTTTTTTTTTGTACGTACCTCATAAATTAACACGGATGAAACATCAATAGAAAAAAAATAGGTACTACATTCTGAGAAATAAAAAATCGAAAATTCTTTCCGGCAGATAAAAAAAAATACTTAAAGACCTCAAATTTAATACCACAAATTAGTCTAGAGGAGTGTAAAAAAATTTATTTTATTTTTGCGTAGACAAAAGTTTAGCTAATTAAAGATTATTTATGTTAAAGAAAAGGGACAAGGGTAGCACATTAACTTTAATGAAGTAAATGTCAATTTGTCAAAGGACAAGTCTTCTCAACTTTGACAACATGATAGCCTTTCCGATTTATTATTACGCCTTTAGATTTTTTTACTTTTTTGCTTTAGAATTTTTAAAAAACATACGATTTTTCTCATCATGCATAAACTAATTAATGGACTGCCCTTTTTGTGGTCATTTTTATCAATGGCGTCAAAAGCTCAAATGAATAGCCCTGTGAATTGGCTGACAAAATAAAAAAAAAATGTAAATGAAAGCAAAGAATAAAAAATATATATTCAAGCATGTCAAATTACACGGGACTACATTATTCACACAAAAATATTTTTCGACAGCATTTTAGCATGCCTAGATTGGCAATGAAATGAAGTTCGAAAAAGAAGTTTTTTTTCTTATTTCTGTTTTTTGTTTTAACAAAATGATGTCAAACTTTTTTCATTTTCTTCTTTTTTAGTTTATAATGATAACTGAAAGAAATGTCCAACAAATCTCAAACATTTAATTAATTTAGGAAATTGAACGGAAAGTTATTTATCAGCTTAATTGTATTCGCAGGTGTGGAATATAATAAAAGCTGAAAAGAGTTCTTTCAATTGGGCTAAATTAGTGTCATTTAAGTTTTTTACGTATGTTTTAATTTTTAAATCTTTAACCGATTAGGAAAATGTCACTAATAAATTAATTAATGTAAATTTAATGATAAAATCCGATGGACTAAAAACTATGTAGTTATGTACTTTACTAATTTTTTTTTTCAAAGAGAATTCTCAATGTTAATTTAGTTGTATGCATACGTCAATTTACATATAATATTATTTATTTTTTTCTGTAAGATTTGTTGCAATTTCATTTCCACAATTATTTAAAAATAGGTATACTAATAAAGAAAAAGTTAAATTCGTTCATGTTTGCGGTATAATAAGTTTATGCTGACATTTAATGTATGTCAGTGTATAACAAATAATTTAAATTATTTAATATCTTCTAGTGCAGGCATTGAACATTTTTTCGGCCCGGGAGATTTATCTCACTTTTACAAAATATATTTATTTTATAATGGACAATGTAGTGAAAACCAATGAATTAAATAAATACATCCCTATATTCAAAAATTAACTGTCGAAATTATGAGAAAAAATTAACTTAAAATTAACTTATGATTAAAATTAAAATAATATTCTTGAGAATAGAGGGCATATATTGGCTGTTTTATTGATGAGTTCACAGTTATGAGTTCGCAGAATAATTAAATTATATTCTGCGAACTCATGAGGCGCGCTCGTCTTGGAACATCTAATATATCAGGCTCTGTGTTTCACTTTAAGTGACCGCAGTGACCATCTCTAGATACTTGTAGTAAACACAATAATAACTCATTATCTTTCAAATATTCATTGCAAAAAAATGTCTATAGTGGGTCTAAATCTAATATGGGGATATATATAATGCTATATGCGGCCTATCATAGTTAGAATGCATTTCCAAAGTGGCCCACAAGATCATTGGGTTTGCTACCTCTGGCTTATCATTTACTTATTTCATTATATTAATTCCTTACATGGAAGAGAAATTAAAAAGGTGGAGATGTTTCAGAAATATTTGTTCAAAAAAAACCCCTTATATATTGGATTGTAGATATTATCATAAGGAAAAAAAGCATGAAAACATTGAACAGTATATTATTTAGTAATACCCAGGATCTTGAAACACCTCTAAATTTGTAGTTCAAAAAACAACAATCCCTTCAAAAATAATTATATGCATAATAAAGCATTCTTTAGTCTCTCCCAAAATAATTTATCTGAAGTTTTGGAGTTATTTTTTGAAATTACTACATCAAATACCATATGGCATCACTTAATTTCTGCAATACATTCCTTCTCAGAAACCCAATCAAGTCCTTCAGTACCACAATAGTGAATTAAATTCCTTATTCTTCATGGCAACCGTTCATCACCACGATTGATAACTAGAAGAAAATTAACAAAAAAAAGAATTTCTCAGATAAAGATTGGGCGTGCAAGGAGTAATATGTCACTGACTATCTTCAGTTCTGATGATTCGTGCAAGAGCTTTTGATGCCAGATTTCCGCAACTTAATCTGTCACTGTCCTTCGCCGCGATTGGTCTATCCATTTTCATCGACCAATATGGCGGTTAATTATAACTCACCAAGCTGAGCAACTCAACTTGGAATTTTTTTTTCCATTTTTTCCAGCTTTTTAAGAAGTATTCCATCTCCCTCATGTTATATCCTTTTATTACTACATATGAATCTAGACAGACAGAAAAATTTGATTATTGAGTTTATCAAACAATACATAACATTTTAAGAAATTATAGTATATGGAAATGTATGAATTCGGTAAAGTATCGATTTTAATTCTTATCCGTAGATTTATTGTGTTGAAGATTTTGGTCGAAGGCGTATTAGCATAATGCGTAAAGGACTGTAATTTATCCTTAGTTAATGGTTTTAAAGATATATTGATATTTTGGAAACATTTTCGATATTGGAGATCTTTTAATTCATTTCCAATTCGTTTATTGTGTTTAAAAATATTCAAATTGCTTAATATTATTGATCATAAATTCTAAATAGCGAAATATGTTCATCTTATGATGCTTTCAATGGTGTGAATATTTGTAACAATGTAATGTATTGTATTTTGATAATATTTAAACTTTTCTCTTTGAATGTTACTTTCAGTTGTTTGTTTAAATATATTAGATATTTCAAAATTAGTATTCCCTAAATTTGGAATATACGTTTGTTAAATTAACATTATAATAGTGTTTTTATAAGTTATTATTATTTTTATTATTAGTTATTCCTTATGATGAAATGGAAAATATTATTTAACATACGACTTAATAATAAATAAATTTAAGAGTAAATTAATATCCATACAATATCCTTTATAATAATATATCCTATATATTATTATCCTTACAAAAAATTATTTTGTAAAGATCTGTTATATAGTATGTTATATCTAAATAATTTTTACAATATTTTTCAAATATTCGTATACAAAAGTCGTCTTAGTATTATGTTAAAAAATGTTTAAAAAAAAAAAAGAACTACAAGCTAAAACTTGTAAAGTATCACTTTGTACAAATTTACTTCAATGAATGATCGTTTCCTTGCATCCAATCGAACTTCTGCGATAATTTTTAGAAGAATTTCTTAAAAGAAATATTTCTTTTAAAAATTACGATTACAAAAATTATTTTTTTAATCCAATGAAATACTTCAAATCAGTTTCTGTTATAAGTTCCAACATTTAAATATATTTAAATATTCATCACATTCTTCAATTATAAAATAAATATGTGGTATTATAAATAAAGGAATATTAATTAGCATTTTTAAAAACTCTCATACATTATACGTATTTCAAATAACAAAGAATTACACAAAAATTACTTTTACACTTACTGAATTGAAACTCTAAGAAAACGAACAATTCCAGATCATAGAACAAATTCGGTTACTCATAATCCCATTATGAAACCCCCATAAGAACATTCAAAGTGTTCAAAAACAAGATTTATTTTCATCTCATAAAACATGAACATTATTTTTTTCCGCCATTGCAACATGAAGAACTTACTAAATAATAAGCGGAAAGCGTTAAAAAAAATTAAATGAATGTACCAAGATAAGAGACGAGCCTGTTCCAAAAACGCTCGGAACTCAATGTACCCATAAAAAAAAACGCCCGCAAATATTAGCATACTTAGGAGGCGAGATTTGAAGTAATTTATTCATAGAAAAAGACAGACGGGCCAGCATTAAAGAGGACAGAGCTCGTCGATGATAAAAGCTAGTCATAAACTGTTAACATTTTTACCTGTAAAGTGGAAAGGGGAGAGTGTATTATTAGATGCTTCTTCTAATCCATAAATTTTCTTTAAATGGTACTATTATGTACTAGAGTTGAGACGCGATTCTTTATTAAGAATAAAGAGTAGGTTGAGGATCAAAAATTCTTTATGTTAAGGGCAATTATGTTTCGGAAGCAGATTGTTTTTAATAAATGGCTGTAGTAAAAAGCATATATATTGTTGTAAAGATTCGAGATAGTCTGGTGGATATTGTGTGGGATTTTTATTCTTTGTTTGAAACTCGATATTCTAATATCTACGATGTTGACACACAATAAGCCAGTATTCCTTAAAACCCTTCTGTTGTGTTGAGAAAGAGAGTGGGTGTTCATTGAGCTGCAGTGTTTCAAAGTGGAAGGTCAACGTAACAGGCTATACGAGATCTATCCTTGAAATCACTAAATTTCTACATTTGGGTTGATGTGAATGGCCAATTATCTGCTGATGTGAGTGTAAAACTGTTTCATCCATTTCTCAATGAAAGTCCAATTTCAACATCAAGAGCAGCAGCAAAAAGGACAGAGTAGTGTGTCTGTAGATATGAATAAATAATTTCTACACCTGTGTCTCAACACATGTGAATGAATAGAATTTTAAAAGGAATGAAAACGAACAAAACCTACATTCCAGATCATAGAATAAATCCGGCTACTCAAAATCCCATTATGAAACCACCATAAGAACATTCAAAGTGTTCGAAAGGAGGATTTATTTTCATCTCATAAAACCTGAACATTATTTTTTCCCGCCATTGTAACATGAAGAACTTGCTAAATAATAAGCGGAAAGTGTTAAAAAAATTAAATGAATGTACCAAGATAAGAGACGAGCCTGTTCCAAAAACGCTCGGAACACAATGATCCCATCAAAAAAAAAAAAAAAAAAAAAACGCACGCAAATATTAGCATACTTAGGAGGCGAGATTTGGAGTAATTTATTCATAGAAAAAGACAGACGGGCCAGCATTAAAGAAGACAGAGCTCGCCGATGATAAAAGCAAGTCATAAACTGTTAACATTTTTACCTGTAAAGTGGGTGGGGGGAAATGTATTATTAGATGCTTCTCCTAATCCATACATTTTCTTTAAATGGTACTGTTATGTACTAGAGTTGAGACGCGATTTTTTATTAAAAACAGAGAGTAGGTTGAGGAAGGGAAATTCTTTATGTTTAGGTGAATTATGTTTGTGGAGCAGATTGTTTTTAATAAATGGTTGTTGTAAAAAGCATATATGTTGTTGTAAAGATTCTGGACTGGTGGATAGTGGGTTGGATTTTTAATCTTGGAGGCCATGTTTGAAACCTGTTACTGCAGTTTCTATGATGTAGACACACAGTAAGTCAGCAGACTTTAAAATCCTTCCGTTGGTTGGAGTGGATGTTCATTGAGTTGTAGTTTTTCAGAGTGGAATTGAAATGTAACATGTACCAGATCTATTCTTGAAAACACTAAATTCCTACATTTGGGTTCTCTGTTGATGTGAATGACTAATTATCTGCGTCTCTATAGATGTGAGTGTTCAATTGTTTCTTCCGTTTCACTATGAAAGACCAATTTCAACATCAGTGCGTCTGTAGATATGAAGGAATAATTTCTACATCTAAGTCTCAACACATGTGTGAATGAATAATTTTTAAAAATGTGTTTACAGATGTGAATGACCAATTTACATGTCTGTGACTCTATAGATATATAAATGAGCAATTTCTATATATGTGTCTGAACACATGTGCATGAATAAGTTTTTAAAAGAAAAGAAAACGAATAAAACTCACATTCCAGAGCATAGAACAAATTCGGTTACTCAAAATCTTATTATGAACCCTCATAAGAATATTCAAAATGCAAAGGCAAGATTTATTTTCATCTCATAAAACATGAACATTTTTTTTCCGCTATTGTAACATGAAGAACTTACAAAATAATAAGCAGAAAGCGTTAAAAAAAATTAAATGAATGTACCAAGATAAGAGACGAGCCTGTTCCAAAAACGCCCGGAACATAATGTGCCTATAAAAAAACGCACGCAAATATTAGCATACTCAGGAGGCGAGATTTAGAGTAATTTATTAATAGAAAAAGACAGACGGGCCAGCATTAAAGAGTACAGAGCTCGTCCATGATAAAAGCTAGTCATAAACTGTTAACATTTTTACCTGTAAAGTAGGATGGGGGAGAGTGTATTATTAGATGCTTCTTCTAATCCATACGTTTTCTTTAAATGGTACTATTATGTGTTAGAGTTGAGACGCGATTCTTTATTAAGACCTGAGAGTAAGTTGAGGAAGGGAAATTCTTTATGTTTAGGTTAATTATGTTTGTGGAGCAGATTGTTTTTAATAAATGGCTGTAGTATAAAGCATATATATTGTTGTAAAGATTCTGGACTGGTGATTAGTATGTTGGATTTTTAATCATGGAGGCCATGTTTGAAACCCTATACTGCAGTTTCTATGATGTAGACACACAATAAGTCAGCAGGTCTTAAATCCTTCCGTTGGGCCGAGAAGGAGAGTGGATTTTCTTTAAGTTGTACTGTTTCAAAGTGGTAGTGCAATGTAACAGGCTATACGATATTTATTATTGAAATCACTAAATAGTATGTTAAATAGTGTACCATTTGTTTCTCACTAGGAGAATTTTGGCATTTCATTCCCAGAAGAGAGGAATGTATGTTATTTGATAAATATGTAATAAGCCCGTCACTCAAATTGGACATCAGACGAGCTTTATTGTGGGTAGTTATATTGCATGCAAATTGACTTTGTACTAATGAGAACAACCTGTCACTCAAATCTGACCGCAGATATTAGGTGTCATGTATAATGAGACCTAGGAAATTAGCGAATTTCGGTGCTACCTTCACAGGTCGAAACAACTACAGTACAAACAACTTGATATACTATAAGTTGCTCCATCGTGTTAGGTAATAGACTACGAGTTGAGAAATCTCTACTTCAATGAGAAGTGAGGGAAGCTGACCCCCTCCTTTCCTCTTTACGGATTGTCTTAAAAGAAGGCTTTTAGTAAAGAAGATAGAGATTTCTGATACGAGTTGACCAGAAGTGTTGTTTCATTCTTTTTTCAATTCCTTCTATTAGCTCCCACTCTCCCTATATATATTTTGTTCAAATTTTCAATCGTTAATAAAACACTTTTTATTCCTCCACTCAAGTTCAAATACATTTTTTGAACTTGTAGTGGATGACACCTGATGATAATACATTTTTCAAATATTAATTCAGTAATTAAATTTAATTAATTAATGTTAGTTTTTTTAGATTTAAGTTGCATATATCTACCAATAGGTGGCGCTAGATAAACTTAAAAAAATGAATGAAAATTATTTATAAAGGACTTTCTGCAATAGAGGGAAAAAAAGTAGGAATTGACTTTAAATTTTTTTTTATATTATTTGTTTTTCTCTGAAGTGACTGAATAGGGAATCACGCCGTGAGATAGTTAAGGCCTGCCACAAAGCAGATTCGTCGTAGACTCGAGAACTATGAAAATGTCCTAACTTGGAGTGAACTGCACTTGTGTATCTAGTTTATATCCTTTTCATTTTTTGCAAATAGAGTTCAGTATATATATATATATATATATATATATATATATATATATATATATATATATATATATATATATATATATATATATATATATATATATATATATATATATATATATATATAATGTTTGTAAATAATATTGAAAGAGTTCCCATGAACTTGGAAGTGGCTTCTTTTATAGGTCTAGTATAGGACGAGTACAATAGTAATAAGATTGCTTCTTTCGAACCAAAATATCTTATTCGCAATTCCGACATAAATTTTAAACACAATGAACAATTTTATAGGTTATAATAATCGCATGAAACATTTGGCATTTAATTTTATTTCAAATTAAGTTTAAATTTTCTATAGTGTCTTTTAATACCCTTTTGTTCTTAGTTTCAACATCACTGTTTAATATTCGCAAAAACCAAAATTTCATTGCATTTCTCTATGTACGTGCTATGTTTCATAACCAAAAAATGCAGCCTAATTTATAATGCTGTTAAGATCGAAAATGACGTGAATAACGAATTGGTACCCTATTGGTTCCTAAATATTTGAAGCGTAAGTTACTGTAAATTTCATGAGCTATATATTTCTCTGTATGCTGTCAATAACAGGAGCAACAAAGCAAAATTCCCGAATTATTTCCCATGCATAATAGAAATGATCAAGAACGATAAGTTCTTTTGAGCGCATATTCAAGAGTTTTATAAGATTTTGATAAATATTTTAAAAGTCTATTGCATACTTGAGTGTTTTTGTATTATGTACTAAAATAAACGAACTTTTCCTGTAATTATGCTAGATAATGAATATATATGTTTTCTTTTTTTTCTATTACCCTAATTGTCCGATGTATATTAACTTAAACAAATTATACTTATTTGAGACATAAAAAATAATTTAATTCGTTTTCAAACCATTTTGAATATATTTTTTATAATTACTATTCAAAATTTTGAAGTATAGGGGGATTATAATTAAAGTCACACTTTCAAAGTGCTGTAAAAATAGAACCATTCGTCACAATGAGTTCAAATTTGAACTGAAGATACTTCAAGAAGAGACAAACGGCAAGAAGGGAAGGGCATCAAAAACAATTCAAAGTGTGTTAATAGATGGCGCTGTAAGCGACATAAAGAAAATAAATTTGGCTACCAGTGATATTTTGAATCCTAATGACAACGTATTTGGCATGAGTTGCACATTAAGCAATTTTTTCCATCAAAAAACCGAAACAATCCAGCACATTCAACAATACAGATGGTATTGTTGAATGTGCTTGATTGTTTCGGTTTTTTGATGGAAAAAATGACTTCCAAGTCATTCAGCAGTTGTGACACTGTTAGTGGAAAGCCTATCCACTACGCCAAAATCATACCAAATTGGATGGGAAAAATCGGCGGAATTTTTTTTGAGGCCATACCGTTTCTCCCTTCTTCAAATATCTTCAGTTTAAATTTGAACTTATTGTGACGAGTGTTTCTTTTTTTTTTACAGTATTTTGAAAATGTAACTTTAATTCTAATCACCCTGTATTACTTAAAACATTAGAAATTTTCTTATTATTTAAAATTATTTAAAAAATGGCAATTTTCTTTGGAGTTAGCCCCTCTTTGTTGTAAGTCTCAATATCTGAGTAGACAGAGCTATTGCAGAAATTTTCTTCGTTTCTTTTGTAAGAAGTAATGTTGTTTTTAACCATCCTTGTTCATGGGATTCAATAAAACATTAGTTGAAAAAGCTTTTAAAAATGAAACCAATTTTAAAGTGCATCACCGATATTTTTATTCATTATACATTAAATATAATAGTGTAAAATACCATAATGAATATCTGATAGCAGAACCATAGGCCGTAAATCTAAATGAATCAACGAAGAAAAGACAAATATGAGACGGATACAACGCATCAGCAGTAAATTATTTCTTGCTTCCCAACACCGATAATAAGACAAATGTCTTCCTTTCGAAACTTATTTATGGACGTGTTGAGGAAACCGCAATTTGTCCTTATCAGTAGTTCAAGATGGTGACTGCGGACATCATTTAAGTCTTTCCACAATGAACAAAGGGATATCGCAAAATTCTGCTAGGTAGCATAAAATTTATCGATAAATGGATTTCCTTTTTTTTATAAATAAAATAAATAAAAATAGAAGCCTCTTTGTTGATAGTGACTTTTTAGAAAAACGGTTGAGGGCATAAGTTCATCTCTCTGAACGACCTCATTTTCTCGACCATTTTAGTCATAAAAATCTTGGGTTATTGCACCGGGGATTGGTCGTAAATTTCGCCGTCAAGCAGATAATTTCGGGGGAAAGTAATAAGAAAAGCAGTTACTTGCCATAGTTTCCGGCTTAACGTTTCTTTCCCTCAATAGGATGAAGTTGTAATGTAGTTGGGGCAGCGGAAAAGTCAACCGCTTTCTCTTTCTTATCTTTTTTTAGAATAAATTATCCAACTAGAGTGCTTCGTTTTAAAATAAATGTTCAAATTTTTTAAACAGAATAATAATGGTGTAAGTGAAATTTTGCATGGAAAATAAATTCCCTTTTAAAAGAGGTTTTCGGCATTAAATGCGTCAAATCTTGATTGGTACCGAAAAGATTGAAAGCGCCAGCTCACACTGCACTGATCCTTCTTGACTTTTTCACCAAAAATGATACCCATATCGTTCCAAAACCACTGTATTTACTTTATTTAGAATCACGCTACTTTTGGATATTCCCTAAACTCAAAAGACCACTCCGGGGACACCCTTTTGAGTCGGTTGAAGAGACATTTCAAAAATTGCCGGAATCAGTTTTAGCATCTCCCAAAACCAAGCGTAACTCGAGCGCTAATGAATATTTTGACTTCAAATTCCACACAAATGTTAAGGACAGTGCCAAAAACCTAAAAAAATTGAAGTATCATATGCCCGGGAAATTTAAATTGAAAATTGGTCTTACTTTTTGGACACAGTATACTCAGTAGTGCACAGACACAACTTTATTCTTCGTTTGAAAACTGACATTCTTGTTCACGGACTAAATGAATTATTAGTGGCAAATGCTTTCAAAAAATGGCAATTTTAAAGTGCATCATCGCTATTTTGATTCATTGCGTATTAAACATAATAATCTGTAAAATACCGTAATGAATGTCTAATGGCTGAACCATAGGCCGTAAATCTAAATGAACCAACGAATAAAAGACAAATATGAGAAGGATACAACGCATCAACAGTAAATTATTTCTTGCTTCCCAACACTGATTATAAGACAAATGTCTTCCTTTCGAAACTTATTTATGGACGTGTTGAGGAAACCGCAATTTGTCCTTATCAGTAGTTCAAGATGGTGACTGCGGACATCATTTAAGTCTTTCCACAATGAACAAAGGAATATCGCAAAATTCTACTAGGTAGCATAAAATTTATCGACAAATGGATTTCCTTTTTTTTTTAAATTAAATAAATAAAAATAGAAGCCTCTTTGTTGATAGTGACTTTTTAGAAAAACGGTTGAGGGCATAAATTCATCTCTCTGAACGACCTCATCTTCTCGACCATTTTAGTCATAAAAATCTTCGGTTATTGCACCAGGGATTGGTCGTAAATTTCGCCGTCAAGCAGATAATTTCGGGGGGAAGTAATAAGAAAAGCAGTTACTTGCCATAGTTGCCGGCTTAACGTTTCTTTCCCTCAATAGGATGAAGTTGTAATGCAGTTGGGCAGTGAAAAAGTCAGCCACTTTCTTCTCTTTCTAGCATCTTTGATATCTTTAAGGATTTTCTTTAGAATAAATTATCCAACTAAAGCATTTCGTTTTAAATTAAATTTTTTTAACAATGTAATAATGGTGCAAGTGGAATCTTTCATTTTAAAATAAATAATGTTAAGGAATAAACTTGTATACTAAATTCATAGTTGATCATATTATTTCCTAAAAGTTATGTACTTGTAATACGACAGTGTTATGTAAATTATAAAAATATGTTTATAATTGATTACAGGGTGATTTAATTGTCGTAGGACGAACTTTGAGGGGTGGTACAGTTTACTACAACTGACATTTTTTTATGGATATGTAGGATCAGAAGTGATTAATTTAGACACGAGCACAAAAAATGGGACATGAAAAGAAAAATGTTGTTTATTCATTACATTATTGCAGAGTGCTTTATGGATACAAATTTCCTTGCCGATTTGAATCTCAATAGAAAGACGCTTCTTTTAAAGAAATGATTATTGGTCCCCGTTTTTTCCTAACTAACGCTAATTTGGAGCTTAATGCCACAGATTTCGGGTTGGAGTCCCGGCGGTGCCATGGATGTTTATAGTCGTTCGGAATCCACTTTAAACCGCAGATCCCGGTCTAAAATGACTACTATTACTATTACTACTACTACACCACACCACAGCAATGTGCCTAGAGCTCCCCCTTTACAGCTTGGGAAGGATGTGGGTGAGAAGAATTCTGATTGGGCTTTGTGACGCTCTACGGTCATATAAGACCTTGGCCTACTACTTAAAGGGGATTCCGAACCACTACAAACATCCATGGCATCCATTCGTAAACGAAACTTGTGGTACCGGAGGTCTAGAGCGCTAGCCACTCTGGCTAGGTCCCCTGGTCTAAAATGAATGTAGAGCGTCGGGCGTAGGACTGACAGTCCTACCCCGTAAAAAAGGGAGCATCTCTTGTCTCGAAATCTGCCAGTGGACAGGCGGCCTTGGCCCACTATGGTGCTGTTGGCCCGGTAATGATGATGGATGTTAATTTAAATGATTCATTACTGTACACTTTGCTTTGTTAATGTGCTTGTCGAGTTGAGTTGTCTGTCGGAGTTGAGCATAATGTATGTTTTCACCAAGCTTAATGGGAAGGCATTCTAATCTCATATAAGAATCTCTACCTATTTTCAATAGATACTAATTCAAATAAGCGGCCAAATTCTTCTAATAACAAATAATAATAATAATAATAATATTAAAATAAAAAAAATAGCCTGATTCATAAATTTTATTTTAGAAATACGATAATTATTAAGTAGCTTACTTTTATAAAATCATTGCATGTGTCCTTTCCAAATTTCGTTGACATGCGGATTGCAAGTTTCTCATCCTGAATAATATTGAATCTGTTACAAATCTGAAGTTCTACTGGCGGATGTAATTGGCTTTTAAAAGCAACAACATAATTTAAAATCGTATATAAATTTAAAATATTTTTAGCGCAGAAATACCTTTACAAGATACTATATATATAAAGGTATTTATGTATAAATACAAGTATATATATAAATATATTTACCTTTACCTCAGTCGAAACTAAAAAATATTTAATACATATAGAAAATAATTGCATTTGCATGTAATTAATTATCAATTCATTATTCTAGCAATTGAAAAATTACATTCTGGATTTTTAAAAATTCATATGCGACAGATAGCAAAGTATATTTTAGCACGGCAAATATAAATGCCACATGTGGCACATGAAAAATATTAAAAATTCAACATCCAATTAAAAAGCTACTTTATCTTCATAAACTATTAAAGTTTAAAGAAAAAAAATAGACCTTGTTTTCATTTCATCACTTTAAAAGTTAACATGAGAGAAAATGAATTAAATTATTAAAAATGAATACAATAAGGAAGAGATTTTTTTAAATATGTAAAATTAAATACGCTGTTCTCTAATCTGAAGTCATATTGTATTTTGCGTAAATATTTTTTAAATATTGTGAATGAAAATAAACACGGTGATTATAATTGAATGTCCCCTTTGAAAATGCTGTAAAAAAAAAGATGAGTTCAAATTTCAACTGAAGATACTTGAAGAATGAAATTGTATGGTATCAAAAAATGGACCGAAGTGTATTTATAGATGGCACTGTAAGCTGCATAAAGAAAGTGAATTCGGCTGTCAGTGATATTTTGAATCGAAATTGCAACGGATTTGGCATGAGTTGCACATTAAATCTACTGTAGTGTTCGATGTGCTTGATTGTTTCGGTTTTTTGACTGAAAAAATGACTTCAAAGTCATTCAACAGTTGCGACACTATTAGTTTGTTTAGTTTGGTTTCTTTTGTCGCTCTACGGTCATCTTGTGCACACTTTAGGCTAAACAGACCGGGATCTACTATTTAACGTGGATTCCAAACCACCAACAAAGATTCATGCCACCCAAGATTCAAACCTGAAGCCTTCGTTACCAACGGCCAGAGCACTAGCCAGTTGGCCATCAGGCCGCGTGGCACTGTCGATGGAAAAATCATTCACCACGCCAAGGTCATACCAAATTGGATGGGAAAAATCGATGGCCATACCTTTTCCCCGTTCTTCAAGTATCTTCAGTTAAAATTTGAGCTCATTGTGACGATTGTTTCTTTTTTTACAGCATTTTGAAAGTGGGAATTTATTTATAATCACCTTGTACATTAAAAAGCTTATGTCAATTAAAACAACCATTCAAGAGATGAAAATATTCTAGAAAAAAAAATAACTCCAGACATTTAAAAAAAATATTTCCTATAACTCAAAGGAATTTATAATGATTGCGTGTCTGAATAAAATTAATAAAATGTATTGAAGTAAAATAAGAGTAAGATTAAAAATATAATTCCATCCACTGCATGAACATTCTATTAGAATCTGTGTAATAAATTATATAAACTGTAATTTTTTTATTCAATATATTTCTAAAAATATATAGTGTACTTCCCACGCAAACCAAACAAAACCGCAAACCGCAAGCTAATTAAAAAATAAGATTATAATAATAAAATAAGATAAGATTTTCATTCAGATAAGTATTTTCATTTTCTAATGCTATTGAAAAATATGTCGAACACTTGAATTAACTAAGAAAATTAATAATTTCTAAGTTTATGAATGTACAAATTTTTTTATCTTTTATTTATTTTTTTTTTATTATTTTTTTTTTAATGCCAACGGCCATACCATGATGAATATACCGGTTCTCGTTAGATCACCGAAGTCAAGCATCACTAGGCGCGGTCAGTACTTGGGTGGGCGACCACTTGGGAACACCGCGTGCCGTTGGCATTCACAAATTTGGGAGCTGAATGGTTGAGTGTCTAGCGCTCTGGCGCTCGGTTCCACAGGTTTCGGGTTCGAATCCCGGCGGTGCTATGGATGTTTGTAGTGGTTCGGAATCCACTTTAAGCCGTAGGTCCCGGTCTCCTATGACTGTCAGAGCGTCACGGAGCCAAAGTCAGACTTCTACTTACGGGTGCTCCATCACAACAGAAGCTGCTTCCTTCCCCTTCAGTCATGAGTACGTATGGGGCTCGTGGGCTTGGCCAGCCAAGTGGGATAAGAAACAACAACAACACAAATTTTTTTATGTATCAATTTTTTAAAGTAGATATTTTAGTAATTAAATAAGATATATACATTTTTAATAAAATATTTTAAACTATATAATTAGCATGAAGAACACGAAAAGATATACAAAACTCGATTTTACTTTTAGTTTAGTAAAATAAAAAAAATTTGCGTATTCAAGCTTCATTTTGAATATTTTGTATTATGTTTTTAATTACAAATTTGACAACACTTTATTTCAGCCTTGCTGTTAAAATTTCAATTTAGTTACTCAAGAGTTTTTCTAGATGTGTGAGTTTAGGTACTGCATGTAATCTACCTACCCACAATACAGCTTGCCTGCTGTCAAATTTGAATGATGGGTTTATTATATACTTGTCAAATAGCATACATTTCTCTCTCCTGCGAATGAAATGCTAAAACTCTTCTCGTTAGGAAAAATGCTACACTCCCATCTGCGGGGCTGTTACTCCTAAATGTCCCCCCAGAGGGCAGTATTCTGCTTTTACAAGTTGTCAGTTAATATGAGGTGCACTGATGTATCATAAATTTGCATTTTTTTAAATAAGTTTAGCCTCCATGTGCCAATTTCACATTTTTTTTTCTGAAACCAACTAATTTAAGACATGATACTTAAATGCACTCTACAATAAAAATTAGATAAATAATGGAAAAAAATGTGTGCAGATTTTAAGAATTTCCTAGATTTTTAGCATAAAAGGAATGTTAGATTAAAATCCTCATAAAAGATTGTATTATGTCCACTTATGTTGTGTGCAATTGCTTACAAATGGTTTTTAAAAAGCTGCACAAACTATACATTATGAAAGGGGTAGGGGGATAAAGGGGATTCCGAACCATTACAAAGATCCATGGCACTCCAGGACTTGAACTCGAAACCTGTGGCATCTTAGCGCCAGCCACTCGGCCATCAGGCCCCTTATCAGAGAGAAAATTATAATTAAAATTTTTTGTGTGCTTTATATGATTAATACCATACCATTAAAAAATATTATTTTAAAACATAAACAATATTTTTTATCCAATACTTAAAATTATGTCTTTATGGATTCAAATTTTCAAATGTTACTTTCCTTCTTTAAAAGGCCGAGATTCTGCACCTCATCGATTCATTTTACGTCCCATTAAAGACGCCCTCCAACTCTACAAATATTTCTGAAAGGTCCAAAAGAACGAACTCAACTTTCCTACAGAAATAAATAAGCATGCCTTTCGTATGCCACATCCAATGAGTGCTCCAAATCTAAATGGTAACTTTGTAAAACACGACTTTTCCACTTCTCCGCTCTTTGTTGTTCCCCAAATAAGGCAAGCGCCCTACACTCTGCTTTTGAGGAAGTATCTCGAGAGTTTAGAACCTTCATTTCCTTTTCCTTTTTTTCCAGGAGAAAAAAGAAAAAGAAGTCTTTCAATTTCATTTTGGTACTCGCCGTTCTTAAAAGCACACCATAGAATGTCGTGTAGTATTCATTTTTTCTTTCGTGATTTTTTTGAATGGAAGATGAATGCATGACAAAAAAAGAAAACTAAAAAGTAAAGTGTTGTGCTTTAATCAATGAAAAATAATTAGTAAAAGTTGCATGAGTTGCTTTCGTCTTTTTTTTTATATAGATCAAATTAAATTAATATACGCACTGACCTCTCTGAAATTTAATTTTCCTTCTTTCCTAAGAGATGTATTTGCTGCGGAATGCAATATTTCTAGCTAAAGGTCTGTTTATTGTTTTCAAATATATATGATGATATCGATCTAAGACTGACAGGACTATTCCTCCTAATGCCTCCGTCTGTCTCGGTTTTTCAAAAAATATAAAATGTCCCCACAAAAAAAAAAATCCAGAATTTTACGAATTGCTAGAATATGGATCACACTTCAGTGTGAGTCCAGTATAAAAAAAAGAAAACACTTATAATATGTATCGCGGTACACTGACAACACGCGCAATTGGCTTGTGCAGATTTATTACATTGGTGGAAAGGCTTTGTTGCCAATGTAAGAGTTACGGAATATTCCCTTTTAAAATGTATATTAAAATCAAATTTATTCAGTTATTTATTATACTTAGAGGAGCATTAAAAATAAATCCATTGTTATTAAAACAAAAGTTTGAAATACAAAATTGTATTAACATTTGATGTTAATAGAATATAAGTATATTATATAATATACGGAAAAAAAATCTTTATATCGTTCTACATAGATCTTTCTTAATATTCTTACTTTTGAAAATTATTTTTCTTATTTCCTTACAGTTAAAAAAGTGTATTGACATCTGCTGTCAATAGAACATAAGTATATTTTGTAATATTAGGAAAAATAATCTATATATTTGTTTAGATAGATCTTTCTTTATACTGAAAAAATACTATTTTGAAAATTGTTATTGTAATTGATTATTTCGTTACAGTTAAAGTTATCCTTCTTTCATTGAAAATAAGAGGGGAATTGTTTCGTTTGATGGAAAAAGAAAAAAAAAACTATTTAGATCTCGAGATTTTTATTTTGGGGAATTTAATATTTTAATGACGGGTCTTTATAAAAATAGCAATCGGCAAATATCTTTTTTATTTGAAATGACAACAAACTACATGAATACTTACGAAGCAAGTTAATAAAGATTATTTTAATTAGACCTCGACATAACTCATTGATTATCTCTTAAAATCATTAAAAACAGTTTTAGGCTTGTAGAATTGAAACAAACAAAAAAAAGCATTAAAGTTTCCTTTGCTTAGATGATAATGAAGACGAATCGCCGACGACATTCAAGTCTTAATTTCAATTACATAAAAATCAATAAACCTTTTACTTAATTAAATTGGAAAAAAAATGCGTTAATATTTTGTTTCGTGTTATTTTTAAGAAAATAAATATTAATCTTAACTTTGTTTGATCGAGCTGATAAGTTTTTATTGAATTATTTAGTGAGAACCAAAATGTTCGTTTGTTATTTAATTTTTTTGACAAGAAAATTTTTAATCAAGATATTCGCGTTTGATTGAGTTAGAAATTATTGTATCAGTGATAATAATTTTGAATCCATTTAATGGATTTCAAGAATCGGAAATTAGATTAATCGAATGAATGCCGACGTTTTGTTAAGTGTTGGACACAATTTGAAATGGAAATAACACCTGTTTTGTAAAAATAATTTCGTCAAGATATAGATTTTAAAAGTAAGAAACAACCACTGAATTGAAAAAAGTTTATTATGTTTTTTTACATGAGTACTATTTATTAAGATCACTTTTATGAGATTAAATAAATGAACAATTTACATTTTTATTAAATTTCCATAACAAATTTCTTTAAAAAAGATTTTTAAGTTAGGGATGTAATATATTGATATATTTCTTAACTCTTTGCTGTAAATGAAAACTTTGATGATTTTATGTACTAATCCCTTGAATAAATTATAAACTTATATCTTAAGCCTATTATAAATTAATTCCTTAATATATTGTATGCTAATTCCTTGAGTAAATTATAGACCAATTCCTTGAATATATTGCATACTAATACCTTCAGTATATTATAGATTAATTATTTATGGATTATTAGCAGATGTTGAGAAGAGAGATGTTTTTTCTTTACGCAGTAGCGTTGTCAGCCCTACGCTCAGCGCTTTACAGCCATATTAAGACCTACGATTTAAAGTGGATTTCAAACCACTACAAACATCCGTGGCACCGCCGGGACTCTAACCCTGTGGCTCAGAGCGCCAAAGTGCTAGTCATGCGGCCATCAGACCTTGATCGCAGTAGCACCACCATTAAATAAAGCAATAAATTATTTGAGCATTTAAACATTGATATAAAAATTCAACTATTAGCAAGCTTATCCTACAGTTGCATGGTTTTTTTTTTTCTTCTTTTTTTTCTCCTTGCTATTGTAAACTATTATCTATTGATCGATTGTAACGTGCGTTTAGTGATAATTAATTATTATATAATCAAATTTCTTTAATATCCCAAGAGATGTTTTATTTCCTAAAATTAAAGGAAATTAATTTTAAGAAAAGTTAAATATCGAATACAAATTAATAAATAATTATGTAATAAGAATGAATATTTCTTAAGGAAATAATTTTAAAATTGAGAATATAATTTAAGGAATGATTTTATAATTTTTTTTTAAATCCGTAAAAATTTTCTATGAAGTGCAGATTTATCATTCTAAATCGAATTAATATTTTTAACCTCAAAGGAAGGAATGGACATGACCAACACCGTCTAAATATTTTTTGTAAATACTTAATTCTTCGTACGGGGCAATTTCCAATATACAGAGTTAACTCTCCCATAACAAAGTTTTTTTTATTTTATTCGAACTTTCGATGGCATTTATCGAGATTCTTTTCAGAAGTTCTATGCAAGTAATTCAAAATTCAGTGAAACTAAAATTTCTTGAAAAAAAATTAATGAAGCTCCTAGTTTAAACTGCATCTCAAAAATAAAAAAAAAATTAAAATTAAAATAAAGATACCAATACATGATGGAATTAAAAATATTAAACAACAAATTCGTAAGCATTGCTATGCATAAAACTTAATTTTTGGAATTATATAAGGATAGAAAAGTGCAAAACAATCTCACACAAAGGGAAATAAATTTAGAAATTCATATCAGTTTCAATTTTCTGTGTTCCTTTCTCTTACGAAGACTTTAAAAATTACCCAAACTTTGCAAAACGTCCAACAATGTTTGCTTTTAGAGCTAATAATCCAGTCAACAACAGTCTGAGAAGCCTCTTTTCTGTTTGTCCGAGACTTCAACGTGACCAGGCGATAAAATCAAACCCCATTCCAAAAAAAAAATGCAAAAAGAACACAACCCCAAACATTCTCAAAACGATGCACTTATCAGAACCTCAAAATTTATTGTGCGTTCGTGTGAAAGTTGGAACGGTGCCAGGTGTCAATAAACAGCACAACCTCACCCGTCAAAATCCCCTCCCCTCTCAAGAACTCATAAAACCCTCAGATTCAACATGGCGGCAAAGGCAAAAGCCAAACTTTTTCGACTTTTTTCATCTCGCAATAAATAAATAACCAGAGCCAAGTATCCCAAATATTTGGGGTGTGTGGGGAAAAATAAATAAATAAATAACTGAATTGTGCAGGTAAAAAGAGGTAAAATGAAATGAAAAAACAACAACAACAAAAAAAAACGTCCTTGAACGAGCTAAATATTGTGAAGAAATAGAAGGATAGCTTGCCCAAGACAACAAACAACAACAAAAAAACTGCAAAGGGGAAATAAAACGGCTGCTTTTACGACGTTTTTTTTTTGTTTTTTTTTGTCTTTTTGTTGTTGTTGTTGCCCTACATGATATGTGGGAGTCTAAAACTTATTTTGGAATTGATTTTATGGCTTGTTCTCCTGGCAATCTTCTTTGAATATGCAATGGCTTTTTCAGGTATCGATACTATGGAGAAGGTAAACTTTTTTTTAAATTTATTTTCGTTTTGAGGTCCGGGTAATATTAAACTCAAACACAGGATCACTATTCCATACACAAGGATTTGAGTAAAGGCTGTTGTAAATAAATAATTCTTTATTTTTATAACTTTGTGTAGTAACACAAATATGAAAATAATGTCAGGCTGGAAAATATATTTTTGAGGGTTTTATTCGAAACATAAGCTTACCGGATGATTTATAATATTAATATATACAGGGTTGTAAAAACTATTTTTTTTTATTAAATTTTTGTATTTATTTAAAACCTTACGTCAAGATTGTTCAGAAATGTCGTCTAAATTTATAAAAATTAATTTTTTTTTTTTTTTTAAATCAGAAGCGGTTTTATATAAAAATAGTCATATATCGATATTTTATAAGTCAAATGGTGTGTTGAATTAGTATTGAACAGTGATGGCAGTAGTCATCATTGTCATTATTATTACTAGCGCAACAGCTCAATGATGAAGTCCATCTGGCTACTGGCAGATTTCGAGAAGAGAAATGTTTTCTCTCTACGGAGTAGGGTTGTCATCCCAACGCTATACAGCTCTATTAGACCGACACCTACGGTTTAAAGTGGATTCCGAATCACTACAAACATCCATGGTACCACCGGGATTCGAACCCTGTGGCAGTGATCACCAGAGCGCTAGGCACCCAGCCATCAGGCCCCGATGTTGGTAGTACGACCATTAAATAAACCAACAAATTATTTAAGCACTTAAACCTTAATATAAAAACTCAACCATTAGCAAACTTATTCTAACGTTGCATGTTAAGGATTTTTTATTTATTTATATATATATATATATATATTTTATTTTTTTTTTATTTTTTTGCTATTGCCAACTATTATCTATCGATCGATTGTAACGTGCGTTTTGAGATGATTGACTACGTCATCTGATTTGTTTAATATACCTAGAAGATTGTGTTTATTTTCCAAGATGAAAAAAAAAAAAATTTTAAGAGAAGTTAAATTTCAAATAAACAAAAAAAAGGTAAAATTAGTAAGCAAATGTGTTATAATAATGAATATTTTAAAGGAAATAATTTTAAAAAAATAATATAAATTAAGGAATAATTTTATAATTTAAGAAAATGCATAAAAATTTTCTATGAAGGGAACATTCATTCTAAATCGTATTAATATTTTTAACCACAAAGGGAGGGATGAGCATTACCAACACCACCTAAAGATTTTTTTTGTTAATGCTCAATTTGTATAATGGTAATTTCCAATATACAGATTTAACTTTCCCATAACTGAGGGGGGAGGGGAGGGGGTTCCTATTTTTTTTTTTTTTTTCCTTCAGTCCAACAAAAATTTCTTGGAAAAATCCTTCAAGCTCCTAGTTCATAATGAATCTCAAAAATAAAAAAAAAATTACACAGAAATTAAAGAACAGATATCAACACATAATGGAATTTAAATTATTAAGCAATACGTTTGTAAACATTGCTATGCATAATCCTTAATCATTGGATTTATATAAGGAAAAAAAAGAGCGAAACAATCTCACACTAAATAGAATAAATTTAGAAATTCATATAACGGATTCAATTTTCTGTGTTCTTCTCTCTCATGAAGGCTTTAAAAAATTTAACAAACTTTAAGGATGTCGCAACAGTGTTTGCCGCCAGAGCAAATAATCCAGTCAACAGCACTCTGGGAAGCCTCTTTTCTGTTTGTCCGAGACTTCAACGTGACCCGGCGATAAAATCAAACCCATTCCAAAAAAAGCAAAAAGAATACAACCCCAAACATTCTCAAAACGATGCACTTATCTGAACCTCAAAATTTATTGTGCGTTCGTATGAAAGTTGGAACGGTGCCAGGTGTCAATAAACGGCACAACCTCACCCGTCAAAATCCCCCCTTCAGAACTCACAAAACCTTCAGATTCAACATGGCGGCAAAGGCAAAAGCCAATCTTTTTCGACTTCATCTCGCAATAAATAAGCGAATTATCCCAAATATTTGGAGATGGTGGGGAAAAATAAATAAATAAATAACTGAAATCTGCAGGTAAAAAGAAGTAAAATGAAATGAAAAAAAAAAAAAACAACAACAAATAAAAAACAAAACGTCCTTGAACGAGCTAAATATTGTGAAGAAATAGAAGAATGGTTTGCCCAAGACAAAAAAACAACAACAAAATAACGACAGAGGGAAATAAAACGGCAGCTTTTATGACCTTTTTTTTTCTTTGTTGTTGCCCTACATGATATGTGGGGGTCTAAAACTTATTTTGGAATTGATTTTACACGGCTTGTTCTCCAGACAATCTTCTTTGAATATGCAATGGCTTTTTCGGGTATCGAAGCTGTGGAGAAGGTAAACTTTTTTTGCTTTTTGAGGTCGGGGTAATATTAAACGCAAACAGAGGATCACTATTCCATACTACACAGGATTTGAGTAAAGGCTGTTTTAAATAAATAATTCTTGTTTTTATAACTTTGTGTAGTAATACGAATATGAAAATAATGTCGGGCTGGAAAATAAATTTTTGAGGATTTTATACGAAACATAAACTTATCTGCTGATTTATAATATTAATATATGGGGTTGTAAACAATATTTTTTTATTATTAATAATGTAATTTAAAACCGTAAGTCAAGATTTTTGCGAAATGTCTTAAAAATTTATTAAAATTAATTTTATAAAATCAGAAGCGGTTTAATATAAAAATATGTTTTATATAGGAAATTTCACGGGATAAACACAAATATTTACGACTTAGACAAAAATAAAATATAAAAATCTTAAAGAATTAAAATATTTGCATTTTTTGTACATGTAATGTTTTTGTACGCAATTTGTTTTAAACATAGTTAAATTTTCAATTTGTGTGTTGTTATAACTAATCCTCAGCTTTCTGAAGTGCGGGATGGACATCTCATGAGTAATCTACTCATGGTTGGAGTGAAAGGGGGTAGCATCTGTTGTGATGGAGCCCCCGTGGGTAGAAGTCTGACTCAGCGCCGTGACTCTCTTACAGTTATATGAGTTATATCTTCCATATATGCATCTAAAGTTATATCACTCATATCTTCTATATATACGTCTACAGTCCTATGTGCCATATATTCTATGTATATATATATATATTTATATGTATATATGTAGAGTCATATGAGTCATATATTCTATAATATATGTTTACAGTCATATGAGTTCACTGAGGTCGTTTAAAGTGAAACATAGAACTTGTTTTATTAGATGTTCCAAGATTCGAGAGTTCGCAGAATAAAATTAAATTATTCTGCGAACTCATAAATAAAACAGGCAATATCTGTCCTATATTCGCAAGAATATTATTTTAAAACGAAAATTAATTTTTTCCTCATAATTTCGACAGTTAATTTTTGAATATAGGGATGCTCATATAATGTGGTTTTAATACGTTGTACTACTTTGGCCATTATAAAATAAATATGTTCTGCAAATGTGTGATAAATCTCACGGGCCGGAAAAATGTGCAGAGCGGGCCACTGATTGGCCACCCCTGTTCTAGACAGATCTTTCTTTATATAATTACTGTTAATTCTTTTTTATTATTTTGTTACGATTAACGTTATCCTTGTTTCATTGAAAATAAGTGGTGAATAGTTTCCTTTGATGAAAAAAAAAACTTTGTAGAGGTTAACTCAAGATTTTTATTTTGGGAAATTTAATATTTTAATGACATGTCTTTGTAAAAATTACAATCAGCAAATAGCTTTTTTTATTTGAAACGATAACAAGCTACATTACTACTTACGAAACAAGTTAATAAAGATTATTTTAATTAGTCCGCGACGTAAATCATTGATTATCTCTTAAAATCATTCAAAACAGCTTTAGGCTAGTAGAATTGAAACAGAAAAAATAATAATTAAAGTTTCCTTTGCTTAGATGATAATGAAGACGAATCGCCGACGACATTCAAGTCTTAAATTCAATTACATAAAAATCAATAAACCTTTTACTTAATTAAGCTGGAGCAAAAAAAAAAAATAAAAAAATAATAATAATCCGTTAATATTTTGTTTCGTGTTATTTTAAGAAAATAAATATTAATCGTAACTTTGTTTGTACGAGCTGATAAGTTTTTATTGAATTATTTACTGAGAATGAAATATTCGAATTATTTAAATTTTTTTGACAAAAAATGTTTTAATCAAGATATTCGTTTTTGATTGAGTTAGAAATTATTCGATCAGTGTTATATAATTTTTAATCCATTTAATGGCTTTCGTGAATCGGAAATTAGATTAATTGAATAAGTGCCGATGTTTTCTTAAGTGTTGGGCACAATTTGAAATGGGAATAACAACTGTTTGGTAAAAATAATTCGTTAAGTTATTGATTTTAAAAGTAAGAAACAACCACTGAATGGAAAAGAGTTTATTATATATATATATTTTTTTTACTTGAGTACTCTTTATTAAGATGATTTTATAGTATTAAATAAATGAACAATTTGTATTTTTATTAATTTTTCATGACAAATTCCTTAACAAATTTAATTAATCTATTGATGACATCTATTAATATACTTAACTCTTAAAAAATAACTACTCTTAAAAAAATAAAACTTAAATAAATAAATAAAATAAAATAATTGATTATTTTGTCTACTAATTCCTTGAATACATTATAAACTTATTCATAAAAACTTAAAATTAAACTTATTAAATTATGTACATATCAAATTGGTTTCCTTCTTAATAAAGAATTGACTTAAAAAAAAATTTTAGCATTGCATGCGATTTTTATAAAACATAAAACAAAAAGATACAGCCAAATGATTTCTTTATCTGGAGTTTTTTTTAATATTTCAGCCCAAAAATGTTTCTTCATAAATGCATCGTTATATAAATAGTCTTGTGCATTTTAATGTATTATTTTTTGCATTCGAACTTTCGATGGCATTTATCGAGATTCTAACCACTTTTAGAGAGTTTAAAATTCAGTCAAGTTTCTAGTTTAAAATGCATCTCAAAAATAAAAAAAAAAATTACGCAGAAATTAAAAAACAGATGTCAATATATAATGGAATTTAAAATATTAAACAATAAATTCGTAAAGATTGCTATGCATAAACCTTAATCATTGGAATTATATAAGGATAAAAAAGTGCAAAACAATCTCACACGAATGGAATACATTTAGAAATTCATATCGATTTCAATTTACTGTTTTCTTCTCTCTCATGAAGACTTTAAAAATTGCTCAAATGTCGCAAACGTCCAACAGTATTTGCCGCCAGAACTAATAATCCAGTTAACAACACTTTGGGAAGAATATTTTCTGTTTGTCCGAGACTTCAACGTGACCCGGCGATAAAATCAAACCCATTCCAAAAAAAGCAAAAAGAGCACAACCCCAAACATTCTCAAAACGATGCACTTATCTGAACCTCAAAATTTATTGTGCGTTCGTGTGAAAGTTGGAACGGTGCCAGGTGTCAATAAACGGCACAACCTCACCCGTCAAAATCCCCCCCTCAGAACTCATAAAACCCTCAGATTCAACATGGCGGCAAAGGCAAAGCCAAACTTTTTCGACTTTTTCCATCTCGCAATAAATAAATAACAAGAGCGAAGTATCCGAAATATTTGGGGTAAATAAATAACTGAATTCTGCAGGTAAAAAGAAGTAAAATGAAATGAAAAAAATAATAATATAATAAAAAAAACGTCCTTGAGCGAGCTAAATATTGTGAAAAAATAGAAGGATGGCTTGCAGAAGACAACAAACAGCGACAGCAAAAATGGTATGGGGAAATAAAACGGCTGTTTTTATGATGTTTTTTGTTTTATTTTTGTTTTCTATTTGTTGTTGTTGTTGTCCTACATGATATGTGGGAATCTAAAACTTATTTTGCAACTGATTTTATGGCTTGTTCTCCTGGCAATCTTCTTTGAATATGCAATGGCTTTATCGGATATCGAAACTATGGAGAAGGTAAACTTTTATTTTATTTTTATTTCCATTTTGAGGTCGGGGTAATATTAAACGCAAACACAGGATCACTATGCCATACACAAGGTTTTGAGTAAAGGCTGTTGTAAATAAATAATTCTTTATTTTTATAACTTTATGTAGTAATACGAATATGAAAATAATGTCAGGCAGGAAAATAAATTTGTGCGGTTTTATATGAAATATAAGCTTTGCCGGATGATTTATAATATTAATATATAGGGGTTGTAAAAAATATTTTTTTCATTATTATTAATGTAAATTTAAAACCCTACGACAAAATTGTTCAGAAATGGTCTTCCGTTATTATTAAACTAAACTTTTTTAAATCAGAAGCGTTTTATATAAAAATGAGTTTTATATAGGAAATTTCAAGGAAAATACACAAATATTTACATCTTAGACAAAAAAGGAAAAAAAAAATCTTAAAGAAATAAAATATTTGCATTTCTTGTGCATATAATTTTAACATAGTTAAATTTTTAAGTTGTGTGTTGCTGTAAACCTAATTGAATTAATATTGAACAGTGGTAGTAGTTGTACTACCATTAAATAAAGCAGCAAATTATTAAAACACTTAAACATTAATATAGAAACTCAAATATTAACAATCTTATTATAATGTTGCATGTTAGGCTTTTTTTTTGGATATTGTCAATTGTTGTCTATTTATCGATTGTAACGTTCGTTTTCAGATCATCGATTACGTAATCTGATTGGTTTAATATTCCAATGAGATTATGTTTTATTTCCCAAAATTAAAGGAAATTAATTTTAAGAGAAGTTACATTTCAAATAAAAACGAATAAACTAGCCTGCAATAGTAATGAATATTTCAAATGAAGTAATTTTAAAATAAGGAATAATTTTATATTGAAAAAAAATGCATAAAATTTTTCTATGAAGTGAAAATTTATTCTAAATCGAATTAATATTGTCAACCACAAAGAAAGCGACGGATATTACCAACACCCCCTAAGCATTTGTTTGTCAATACTCAATTCGAATAGTGGGAATTTCCAAAATACAGTTTTATCTTTTCCTTGACTGAGGCTATTTTTTTTTTCATTAGAACATTCGATGTCAAAAATTCTAAAATTTCTTGAAAAAAAATAATCTGTTTCCTGGTCTAAAATGCATCACAAAAATAAATAAAAAAAAATGTACATAACAATAAAAATTTAGATACCAGTACATAATGCAATTTTAAATATTAAACAATAAATTTGTAGGCATTGCTATGCATAAACCTTAATTATTGGAATTATATAAAGATAAAACTAGTGCAAAACAATCTCACACGAATGAAAAAAAATTTAGTAATTCATATCGGTTTAAATTTTCTGAGTACTTCTCTCTCACAAAGTCTTTAAAAACTTCGAAAACTTTCCGAATGCCGCAACAGTATTTGCCACCAGAGTTAATAATCCAGTCAACAGCACTCTGTGAAGCCTCTTTTCTGTATGTCCGAGACTTCAACGTGACCAGGCGATAAAATCAAACCCCATTCCAAAAAAAAAAGCAAAAAGAACACAACCCCAAACATTCTCAAAACGATGCACTTATCGGAACCTCAAAATTTATTGTGCGTTCGTGTGAAAGTTGGAACGGTTCCAGGTGTCAATAAACGGCACAACCTCACCCGTCAAAATCCCCCCTTCAGAACTCATAAAACCATCAGATTCAACATGGCGGCAAAGGGAAAAGCCCAAACTTTTTCGACTTTTTCCATCTCGCAATAAATAAATAACAAGAGCGAAGTATACCAAATATTTGGGGTGTGTGGGGAAAAATAAATAAATAAATAACTGAATTCTGCAGGTAAAGAAGTAAAATGAAATGAAAAAATAACAGAAAAAAAATAAATAAAAAATTACGAGAATATACCAGCTAAATATTGTGAAGAAATAGAAGGATGGCTTGCCCAAGACAAACAAACAACAACAAAAAAACTGCAAGGGGAAATAAAAGGGCTGCTTTTATGAAGGTTTTTTTTTTTTTTTTTTTTTTTTTGTTTTTCTCTTTGTTTATGTTGTTGCCCTACATGATATGTGGGAGTCTAAAACTTACTTTGGAATTGATTTTATGGCTTGTTCTCCTGGCAATCTTCTTTAAATATGCAATGGCTTTTTCGGGTATCGAAACTATGTGAAATGTAAACTTTTTTTTATTTTTATTTTTGCTTTTTGAGGTCGGGGTTATATTAAACGCAAACACAGGATCACTATTCCATACACAAGGATTTCAGTAAAGCCTGTTGTAAATAAATAATTCTTTATTTTTATAACTTTATGAAATAATGAATAACGAATATGAAAATAATGTTAGACTGGAAAATAAATTTTTGTGGCTTTTATTGGAAACATAAGCTTTACCGGATGATTTATAATATTAATATACGGGGTTGTAAAAAATATTTTTTATTATTATTAATGTAAGCTTAAAACCCTACGTCAAGACTGTTCAAAATTGTCTTCAAAATTTATTAAAATTAATTTTTTAAAACCAGAAGCGATTTTATATAAAAATAAGTTTTACATAGGAAATTCCACGAAGAGTCAAGTCGACATTTTATAAGTAGTCGGTGTAAAAATTCTGCTCCCGACTCTTTTATAAAAATATTTTTTTTTATTTTGTTTAAAATTCTCAGAATTAACTTAACTAACTGAGAATGACTGTTTACCAGCAAACCAAGTAATTGTTGAGAAACTTTTCTTAGCATTAAGGTTTATAAAATGCAATCTTTGATCAATAATAAAAAAATTTTACAGAAGCTATTTTGTTTTTAAGAACAAATAAAATGTGTATTAATAATGTAGTATATAATATATACTATATTTGGTACTATATTTACATTATTAATATATAAAGGTACTATATTTTTATACAAATAAAGTACCTTTGTAATTAAAATGTTCTTTTATTTCTATAATACTTTGCTGCTCTTTTATTTCTATAATACTTTGTTTTTTAAGTGCGATTATTTTTATTGGGTAGTACATATTTTTTTGTAAGAAAATTTAAAATGTATGGATATTCATTATGTGAGTGATAATACTACATATTTAAAATTGATTTAAAAAACTTTTTAATACAAAAAATTCTTTTACAAATATATGAGCTCAATAAAAGTCATTAAATATATTTTAGAAGTTTTCTAAATCTATAGTAACGGTCGTAGATCATAAAATTACTGAAACTCGAATTATTCTTAATTACTCGAAAGTTAAGAGTCTGGAATCGTATCTTCAAACTATGTTATTTTATGTATTATAAATGTTACGTATTAATGCTTGTAGAATTGTGTATATTTTTATTAATTTTTTGTATTATATAGATTAATGTCATGTATTATATAAGTTATAGTTTGTCATATAAATTTTATGCTCATTTTTATTTTTATGCAATTTGTTATACAGGATGATTAAAATTAAAGTCCCACTTTCAAAATGCTGTAAAAAAAGAACCACAATGAGTTCAAATTTAAACTGAAGATATTTGAAGAAGGGAAAAAACGGTATAGCATCAAATAAATGTTCCAAAAAAGTTCCACTGATTTTTCCCATTCAATTTGGTATGACCTTGCTGTGGTGGATGGGCTTTCCTCTAACAGTGTCCCAATTGTTGAATAAGTTGGAAGTAATTTTTTCCGTCTAAAAATTGAAACAATCAAGCACATTGAACTCTACAGTTGATTTAATGTACAACTCATGCCACATACATTGTCATTTCAATTCAAAATATCACTGACATCTGAATTACCTTTCTTTATGCTGCTTATAGCGACAGCTATTAATACGCTGTGAAATTTTTTTTTGATGCCGTACCGTTTTCCCTTTCTTCAAGTTATCTTCAGTTCAAATTTGAACTCATTGTGACAAGTGGTTCTTTTTTTTGTAGTATTTTGAAAATGGGACATTAATTTTAATCATTCTGTATAACAAATTGCATAAAAATAAAACAGAGCATAAAATGCCGTCAAGTGTGTTGGGGTGAGCTTCCCTCAATTCTTATTAGAGTAGACATTTCTCAGCTAGTGGTCTATCACACATAACGATGGAATAGCTCATGGTATAGTTCATTTTCAATTTGTAATTGTTTCGACCTGTAAACGTTGCACATACATACTCAAGGAATAAGTTTATAATTTATTCAAGGAATTAGTATATAAAATAATCAATTATTTTATTTTATTTATTTATTTTAGATTTATTTTTAAATTTTTTCCCTCCTACAAATTACAGAGAAGGAGTTAAGAATCACATAAATACATTACATCCCTAGTTTAAAGAAATTTGTTCTGAAAAATTAATAAAAATATAAATTGTTCATTTATTTAATCTCATGAACGCCATCATAATAAGGAGTACTCATGTAAAAAAAATATAATAAACACTTTTCAATTTTAGTGGTTGTTTCTTACTTTCAAAATCAATAACTTGACGAAACTCTTTTTTCCAAACAGTTGTTATTCCCATTTCAAATTGTATCAACACTTAAGAAACGTCGGCATTCATTCAATTAATCTAATTTCCGATTCACGAAAGCCATTAAATGGATTAAAAATTATAACACTGATCCAATAATTTCTAACTCAATCAAAAGCGAATATCTTGATTAAAAATTTTCTTGTCAAAAAAAAAAATAAATAAATAAACGAATATTTCGTTCTCAGTAAATAATTTAATAAAAACTTATCAGCTTGTTCAAACAAAGTAAAGATTAATATTTATTTTCTTAAAATAACACGAGACAAAATATTAACGAATATTTTTTTTTTGTTGCAGCTTAATTAAGTAAAAGGTTTATTGATTTTTATGTAATTGAAATTAAGACTTGAATGTCGGCGGCGATTCGTCTTCATTATCATCTAAGCAAAAGGAAACTTTAAAGTTTTTTTTTTGTTTCGATTCTACAAGCTTAAAGCTGTTTTAAATCATTTTAAGAGATAATCAATGATTTATGTTGGGGCCTAATTAAAGTAATCTTTACTAACTTGCTTCGTAAGTATTAATGAAGTTTGTTATCGTTTCAAATAAAAAATATATATTTGCTGATTGTAATTTTTATAAAGACACATCATTAAAATATTAAATTCCACAAAATAAAAACCTCCAGATCTAGATAGTTTTTTTTTCATCAAATGAAACGATTCACCACTTATTTTCGTTGAAAGGATTGTAACGTTAATCATAACGAAATAAAAAAAATTAATAGAGAGGATATAAAGAAAGATCTATCTAGAACAGGGGTGGCCAATCAGTGGCCCGCTTTAAATATTTTTCCGGTCCGTGAGATTTATCACACTTTTGCAGAATATATTTATTTTATAAAGGCCAAAGTAGTGAAATCCAACGTATTAAAAAAATACATTATGTGTGCATCCCTATATTCAAAAATTAACTGTCGAAATTATGAGGAAAAAATTAATTTTGGTTTTAAAATAATATTCTTGCGAATATAGGCAGATATTGCCTGTTTTATTTATGAGTTCGCAAAATAATTTAATTATATTCTGCGAATTCATGATGCGCGCGCAACTTGGAACAACTAATACAACAAATTCTATCTTGTTGTTGTTGCTTATCCCCTTGATTTAGAATCCTAAACCAAGTCCAGTAGATCATGCTGCATCAATAGATCGAAACGGTCCTCCCCTCATTCAACAGTTGCCTCGCAGAGGCACCAATACAATCAATGAGATGAGAGGTAAACGCGATGGCCGAACAATGGCAAAGGGTATATGTCTTCTCGTCTCCATTGAAGGTCAAACTCTTAGTGTGGCCAGTCCTTAGTCTAGCTAAAGCCGTTTGAGCAGATCTAGGACAGGAGCACTGCAAGGACATACCAGGATATTTAGTGGCGTACCATGCATGAATGGGTGGCTACCTCCAAGCGGTATTCACTCTGGCTAAAGTCATGGAATGAACCTCTGAAGATAACAGATTGGAAGAAGAAGCTTTGGTAAGTTCGCAACCTTCCCTAGCGTGCAGATCAGCAATTTCATTTCCGTAGATGTCTACATGGGAGGAAATCCACTGCAAACACACCGATCCGATCAGGTCCAAAACAGCTAGTTTAGAAACGATATCTTGCCCCAATTTGTCCAGGATGATTGGCCAATCTTTCAAATACTGTATTGAGCTCTTACTATTAGTCAGAATCCAAACATCAGGTACTTTAAAGTCTAAAGCTAGGCAGTTAATTCTGAGCGGAATACTGAGCTGTGGTCCGGGTTTCTGAAACGATATCTAAATTCTCCTGTACTTGTCTTCATAAAATATTCTATCTTTCACTTTAAATGACCTAATTGAACTCATATGACTGTAAACATATACATAGAATATATGACTCATATGACTGTAGACATATATATAGAAGATATGACTCATATGACTGTAGAAGTATATACATAGAAGAGACACATATGACTGTAGACGCATATATGGAAGATATGACTCATATAACTGTAAGAGCGTCACGGATCCAAGTCAGACTTCTACCTAAGGGGGCTCCATCACAACAGAAGCTGTCCCTTTTACTCCAAACATGAGTAGATTACTCATGGGATGTCTGTCCAGCACTGCAGGACACAGAAGATTAGTCAGCAACACACAAATTAAAAATTAACCATGTTTTAAAACAATACATGCTCAAGAAATACAAGTATTTCATTTCTTTAAGATTTTTTTTAAATTATTATTTTTGTTTAAGTTGTAAGTATTTGTGTATATTTACCGTAAAATTTCCTAGATAAAACTTATTTTTATATAAAACCGCTTCTGATTTTAGAAAAATGATTTTAGTAGTTAAAAAGGATATTTCTGACGTAGGGTTTTAAATTTACATCAATAATAATAAAAAAATATTTTTTTACAACCCCGTTATATTAATATTATAAATCATCTGGTAAATCTTATATTTCGAATAAAACTCTCAAAAATTTATTTTCCGGCCTGACATTATTTTCGTATTCGTAATGCAGCATAAAGTTATAAAAATAAGAATTATTTATTTACAACAGCCTTTACTCAAATCCTTGTGTATGGGGTAGTGATCCTGTGTTTGCGTTTAATATTACCCCGACCTCAAAAAGGTTCTCGATAGTTTCGATACCCGAAAAAGCCATTGCATATTCAAAGAAGATTGGCAGGAGAACAAGCCGTAAAATCAATTCCAAAATAAGTTTTAGACTCCCACATATCATGTAGGGCAACAACAACAACAACAGAGAGAAAACAAAACGTCATAAAAGCAGCCGTTTTATTTCCCCTTACCGTTTTTTGTTGTTGTTTTGTTGGCTTGGGGAAGCCATCCTTCTATTTCTTCACAATATTTAGCTCGTTCAAGGACGTTTTTTTATTTTATTATTATTTTTTTTTCATTTCATTTTACTTCTTTTTACCTGGAGAATCCAGTTATTTATTTATTTATTTTTCCCCGCACACTCTAAATATTTGGGATACTTCGCTCTTGTTATTTATTTATTGCGAGATGGAAGTTGGAAAAAGTTTGGTCTCCCTGCCTTTGCCGCCATGTTGAATCTGAGGGTTTTATGAGTTCTGAAGGGGGGATTTTGACGGCTGAGGTTGTGCCGTTTATAAACACCTGGCACCGTTCCAACTTTCACAAGAACGCACAATAAATTTTGAGGTTCAGATAAGTGCATCGTTTTGAGAATGTTTGGGGTTCTGTTCTATTTTTTTTTTTTTTTTTTTTTTTTTTGGAATGGGGTTTGATCTTCGGGTCACGTTGAAGTCTCGGACAAATAGAAAAGGCACTTCCCAGATTGTTGTTGACTGGATTATTAGCTCTGGCGGCAAACACTGTTGGGACATTCGGAAAGTTTAAGCAATTTCTGAGCACAGAAAATTGAAACCGATATGAATTTCTAAATTTATTCCTTCTTCGTTTAAAATATTCATTACTAAATACATTCATTCAGTCTTCTTTTAAAATTTCCATTCACTAAATTCATTCATTCATTCTTTTTGAAGTTTTTCATCAATAAATTCGTTCATGCATTCTTCTTTTAAAATTTTCATTATTAATTTCATTCATCCATTCTGCTTTTAAAATTTTCATTCACTGAATTCATTCTCCTTTTAAAATTTTCATTCACTAAATTCATTCATTCATTCTTCTTTTAAAATTTTCATTCACTAAATTTATTTATTCTTCTTAAATTTATTAAGTCTTCGTGAGAGAAGAACGCAGAAAATTGAAACCGATATGAATTTCTAAATTTATTCATTCTTCTTTTAAAATCTTCATTATTAAATTCATTCATTCCTTCTTCTTTTAAAATTTTCTTTCACTAAATTCATTCATTCAGTCTTCTTTTAAAATTTTCAATTGCTAAATTTATTTATTCTTCCTGAGAGGGAAGAACACAAAAAATTTAAACCGATATGAATTTTTAAATTTATTCCATTTGCGTGAGATTGTTTTGTACATTTTTATCCTTATATAATTCAAATCATTGAGGTTTATGCATAGCAATGTTTACAAATTTGTTGTATAATGTTTTAAATTCCATTATGTATTGATATCTTCTTTTTTATTTCTTTGTAATTTTTGTTATTTTTGAGATGCATTTTAAATTAGTTGTTTGTTTAATTTTTTTCAAGAACTTTTAGTTGGACTGAATTTTGAACAACATTCATAGATCTTCTAAGAATCTATTATAAGAATTTATTCATCTAAAAATCTAGTATAAGAATCTATTCTTTTAAGAATTTATTATCTATTCATAGAAGAAGTGGTTAGAATTTCGATAAATTCCACCGAAAGTTCGAATGGCAAAAACACCAGTTACGGGATAGTTAAATATGTATATTGGAAATTCCCACTATACCAATTGAGTATTGACAAAAAATTATTTAGTGGGTGTTGGTAACGTTCATCCCTTCCTTTGTGGTTACAAATATTAATTCGATTTAGAATGAATCTGCACTTCATAGAAAATTTTTATGCATTTAAAAAAAAGTTATAATATCATTCTTTAAATTATATTCTTTATTTAAAAATTCTAACCTTTGAAATATTCATTATTATTACATGCTAGTTTATAAATTTTTATTTGAAATTTAACTTCTCTTAAAATTAATTTCCTTTAATTTTGGGAAATAAAACATAATCTTGTTGAACTATTAAACAAATTAGATTACGTAATCGATGATGTCAAAACGCAAGTTACAATCGATATGTTGACAACAGTTGGCAATAGCAAAAAAAAAAAGCCTAGAATAAGCTTGTTAATGGTTGAGTTTTTATATTAACGTCTAAGCTTTTAAATAATTTGCGCTTTATTTAATGGTGGTACTTCTACTACCACTGTTCAATATTAATTCAAATTGGCTTACAACAACACACAAATTTAAAATTTAACTATGTTAAAATTATATGTGCAAGAAGTTTAAGTTTGAAGAAGTTAAGTTTTACAAGGATTTAATTTAAATTTTTTTTTTTTTTTTTTTTTTTTTGTCTAAGATGTAAGTATTTGAGTATTTCCCGTTAAATTCCCCATATAAAACTTATTTTTATATAAAACCACTTCTGATTTCAGAAAATTAATTTTAATGATAACAGAAAACATTTCTGATGTATGGTTTTAAATTTACATTAATAATAATAATAAAAAATATTTTTACAACCCCGTATATTAATATTATAAATCATCCGGTAAAGCTTATGTTTCGAATAAAACCCTCAAAAATTTATTTTCCAGCATGACATTATTTTCATATTCGTATTACTACATAAAATTATAAAAACAAGAATTATTTATTTACAACAGCCTTTACCCATATCCTTGTGTATGCAATAGTATAGTGATCCGATGTTTGCGTTTAATATTACCCCCGACCTCAAAATGAAAAAATAAAAAAATAATAAGTTTACCTTCTCCATAGTTTCGATACCCGAAAAACCATTGCATATTCAAAGAAGATTGGCAGGAGAACAAGCCGTAAAATCAATTCCAAAATAAGTTTTAGACTCCCAAATATCATGTAGGGCAACAACAAAAAAAAAAATAGCGTCATAAAAGCAGCCGTTTTATTTCCCCCTGTCGTTTTTTTTTTTTTTGTTGTTGTTGTTTGTTGTCTTGGGCAAGCCATCCTTCTATTGCTTAGCTCGTTCAAGGACGTTTTTTTATTATTTTTGTTGTTGTTGTTTTTTTCATTTCATTTTACTTCTTTTTACCTGCAGAATTCAGTTATTTATTTATTTATTTTCCCCCACACACCCCAAATATTTGGTATACTTCGCTCTTGTTATTTATTTATTGCGAGATGGAAAAAGTCGAAAAAGTTTGGGCTTTTGCCTTTGCCGCCATGTTGAATCTGATGGTTTTATGAGTTCTGAAGGGGGGATTTTGACGGGTGAGGTTGTGCCGTTTATTGACACCTGGCACCGTTCCAACTTTCCCACGAACGCACAATAAATTTTGAGGTTTAGATAAGTGTATCGTTTTGAGAATGTTTGGGGTTGTGTTCTTTTCTTTTTTTTTTTTTTTTTTTTTGGAATGGGGTTTGATTTTATCGCCGGGTCACGTTGAAGTCTCGGACAAACAGAAAAGAGGCTTCCCAGAATGCTGTTGACTGGATTATTTGCTCTGGCGGCAAACACTGTTGCGGCATTCGGAAAGTTTGAGCAGTTTTTGAGCACAGAAAATTTAAACCGATATGAATTTCTAAATTTATTTATTCTTCTTTTATAATTTTCATTACTTAAATCATTCGTTCATTTTTCTTTTAAAATTTTTATGATTAAAATCATTCATGCATTCTTCTTTTAAAACTTTCATTACTACATTCATTCTTTCTTTTTTCTTTTAAAATTTTCATTACTAAATCCATTCATTCGTTCTTCTTTTAAAACTTTCATTACTAAATTCATTCTTTCATTTTTCTTTTAAAATTTTCATAATTAAATTCATTCATTCATTCGTCTTTTAAAATTTTCATTCACTAAATTCATTCATTCGTTCTTCTTTTAAAATTTTCTTTCACTAAATTTATTTATTCATTTTTGGTTGAAAATTTTCATTACTAAATTCATTAATTCATTCTTCTTTTAAAATGTTCAATCACTAAATTTATTTGTTCTTCTTCTTAAATTTATTAAGTCTTCGTGAGAGAGAAGAACACAGAAAATTGAAACCGATTTAAATTTCTAAATTTAATCATATTTCTTTTAAAATTTTCATGATTAAATTCATTTCTCTTTTAATTTTCTATTCTCTCATTACTAAATTCATTCATTCGTTCTTCTTTTAAAATTTTCATTACTAAATTCATTCAATCATTCTTCTTTTCAAATTTTCTTTCACTAAATTTATTAAGTCTTTATGAGAGAGATGAACACAGAAAATTGGAATTGATATGAATTTCTAAATTCATTCCATTCGTTTGAGATTGTTTTGTACTTTTTTATTGTTTAATATTTTAAATTCTATTATTTATTGATATCTTCTTTTTTTTATTTATTTCTGTGTAAATTTTTTTTTTTTTTTATTTTTTTTTTTTTTTTGAGATGTATTTTAAACTAGGAGCTGGATAAAATCTGTTATAGGAAAGTTAAATCTGTACATTTTAAATCGATAAATTACATTTAAAATTCCCACTATACGAAATGAGTATTGGCAAAAAATATTTTGGGAGTCCCTTAATGAATATTTGGTAATGTCCAGTCCATTTAGAATGAATCTTCACTTCATAGAAAATATTTATGCATTTTGAAAAAAATTATAATATTATTATTTAAATTATATTACTTATTTTAAAATTATTTCCTTTAAAAATATTGATTATTATTCATAGTTGAAATTTAACTTCTCTTAAAATTAATTTCCCTTAATTTTGGAAATAAAACACAATCTTGTTGGGATATTAAACAAATCAGATGAGCTAGTTGATCCTCTCAAAACGCACGTTACAATCGATCGATAGACAATAGTCACGAAAAACAAGTAATATAAAAAAAAATTGAAAGTCAATTCCTATTTTTTTTAATATCTGGCGCCATCTATTGATAGATACATGCAACTTAAATCTAAAAAAAAACTAAAATGAATTAATTAAGTTTAATTAATGAATTAGTATATGAAAAACCGTATTAACATCAAGTGTCACCCACTACTAGTTCAAAAAAAAATGTATTTGAATTTGAATGGATGAATAAAAAATATTTTATGAACCATTGAAAATTTGAACAAGATATATATATATATATATATATATAGAGAGAGAGAGAGAGAGAGAGTGTGTGTGTGAAATAATAGTAGGAATTGAAAAAAGGGGGTGGGGGCTAACATGCAACGTTAGGATAAGCTTGCTAATGCTTCAGTTTTTATATCAATTTTTAAGTGTTTAAATAATTTGTTGCATTATTTTAGTGGTCTATTGCCATCACTACATATTAATTCAAAACTTTGTTTAATTTATAAAATTTATTTCGGTATTTCTGTAATGAAAAAAAAATTTAGATAGCATGTTATGTAATTACAAAATAACTAAAACGAATCTGTTGCAAACTATCTCTTCATTTATTCAACTTACACTATGGACTAAATTCAATACTGAGTATCTTCTTTTAGGTATTGAAAAATCTGATTAAAGACAGAAAAGCATTGATTCCATTTGAAGGAAATACATTTACAAATATAATTATGAAAATTTTTTTTTTACAAAGAAAAAAAATAGATGTTGTTTGCCAATTTAAAAAAAAAAACCATTTATAACAGGAGAGTAGAAATAAAACGTTCTCAAGTATACTTAATTATTTCTGTTTGCGCTTACTATCCCAAGTAAAGGAAATTGTAAAAAATCCTTTACTGCAAGAAGCTATGTGGCTCAATGTAAAAGTCCATTAAAATTAGGTTAAAATAAGCAAACTGATGTAGATTGCTGCACACTTTACACAAAATGATACAAGCCTCTATTCTTTATTATCTCAAATATTTTTTTACTTATAATAGCTTTGAAAATGCACTAGTGCTAGGTTTTATCTGGTAAAGTTTAATGTCTGCAAGTGAATAAAAATGGCTGAAATCGTATTCGCATTTAAAAAATTTTATTTGGTAATAGTTGGTCAAATATTTTTATCATCGAAGTATTAGTATAGTGTGCTTTTTATTAAACTTTATTTTACACTGCAATATTTAAACAGCTTATTCTATCTATTAGGTCTTTTTTTTTTTTTGAAAATCTATACATATGTCCACCTAACTTGTTGTTCAGTGGCAACGTGCGCCGCTGGTCAATATTACGACTGAGGTTCAATCCACTGGTGGCTTTGTTGTAAACATTGTTTAAAAAACGATGGCATTAGTGATGTTCAGAATAAGAATCTTGCCTCGTGAATCGGACTACTACCAGGCAGGAGTTTTCATGGTTTTTCCTATTCGATATGCAAATGCGAGGTAGTTACTCTTAAAAGACCTCCCGGAAGGCACTGCTCTGTTTTTCAGTGATACGCAACAGAACTCAGATTTCTACCGACGAGTTCGCGATCAAAAACAGAACCTGCCCTCCTATTCTCTCCTTCCATGAGGGATACGACAGCAGCAACATGTTCTGTTATTTTAAAAATAACGGTAACTGAAGAATAAAATCCATAATATTTTAAAATTATCATAATAAAATTAGAGAAGAAGTAATAGAAAAATAAGATAGAGGAACCTAAATGCATCGTGAAATTCATAATACTAAAAAAATTGTTCTTATTTATCTTATTATCTATCCTAATTGATTGCTTAAGAATGCATTTAATATTTTAGATCAAGATTGATTTATTAATTTAAAGATTATTATTATTTCTACTTGATAAAGATGGGGGAACTGTCTAATTTTTAAGTGAATTTCACAACCAGAACATATAGTACAAAATGAAATACCAGTCCACTTCTCCCACATCCCTATCCTTTAAATGTATTAAGAGCCCGGACCATTTAAAACGGTCATTTGCTATCACACCCCAACGCCAAATCTGTGCATTCCTTTGTCCGCCATTTACTTTCATTCAGGGCATTCTTAGCATCAAAGAGCTTTTCTGTGGCCAATTTCCATGATGCCAGGAACGCAAAAGGGTACAAAAGGGTTGAATTCCAACAGCGCGGGAATCTCTTGTCATACGTTATTCATAACCGTGCCCAGTCGCCACGAAAAGAGCCACGTGACAGGGAGGGTCACGTGACTTGGTAATCCCTTGTCCCTTCATTTGTCGCGTGCCGGGTGACAAAGTAGCGTCGGCGGTTAACGCGCGCACTGTGAAATTATTTATGCCAAGATAAACGTCCAGACATCTCTATGGGAGTTTGTACTGGTTATTTATCATGGTTAAAACTCAACCAACAAAGGATTCAGCGGTATGTTCCCCGTCACACATTGTTTGGGAGCCACGTAATCAATAGCTCGTAAGCAGAGATCATTAAAAATTTAACGTAGACACAAAGGGACTGATATTGATGTCTGTTGGGTCAGATTCCTGCTGTAGCCAATTTATCGGAGAAATGGGAAGTCTCATCGGGGGAAAGTTGGGTTTTCTAATTATTTTCCGTCTTTAAAAATTAATTATAACGCGATACTAAATGTTTTGTCTCGAGTTTTGACAAATTAGCAAATGCTAAATTTCGGAATGCTGAAAAAAGATTAATATTTTTATCTTAACTGGAACTCAATTGTGTATTTATTTTTTGAAAAGTACGTTGGCTGTAGAAAATGTTTTGGTCCACTTGAATTAAAAAAAGTACACGCAATTTTTCTCAGCAATTCCAATTGCTATTGTGAAATAAAAATTAATATAGGAATTAGAACCAAATCAATAAATATGAGTATTAGTTTAACAGATATTTTTTTTTGTATCAAGATCTTGCGTTCCATATCAACATACCACATAAATTTTGGCGCCCAAAGAAGCACACCACCATAAAAGTCTTTCTATGTCTGGTTTGGTTTGTTGGTCTACGGTCAATTTTTGTGTACTTTAGGTAATTACAACGGGACCTACAGTTTAACGTGGATTCCGAACCACTCACTAACATCCCTGCCAAATTAAGATATAGGGACATAAATGCATAATGAAATGCTTGCTACTGCAAAAAATTTCTTTAATTTTAAATTATTATTTGTTTTATTATGTGTCGTAATTAATTGTTTAACAATGCATTTAATATTTTATATCAAGTTGGTTTAGTAGTTTAAGGTTATCGTTATTTCTTCTTGAAAAAAAATGGGGCAACTATCTAATTTTTAAGTGAATTTCTCAAACAGAACATATAGTACAAAAGGAAATTCCAGCCATCCCTATCTTTTAAATGGATTACACCGCGAACCATTTAGAACGGTCATCTGCTAATGCCAAATCTGCGCATTCTTTTGTCTGCCATATCCTTTCATTCAGGGCATTCTTAGCACCCAAAAGCATCTCTGTGGCCTATTTCCATGATGCAAAGAAGGCAAAGGGGACACAAGGAGTCAATTCCACAAAGCGTGGGAATCTCTCGTCATGAGTTATTCATAACCGTGCCCGGTCGCCACGACATGGGTCACGTGATAGGGTGGGTCGCGTGACCTGGTAATCCACTGTCCCTTCATTTGTCGCGTGCCGGGTGACAAGGTAGCGTCGGCGGTTAACGCGCGCACTGTGAAATTATTTATGCCAAGATAAACGTCCAGACATCTCTGTGGGAGTTTGCACTGGTTATTTATCATGGTTGAAACTCAACCAACAAAGAATTCAGCGGTATGTTCATCCACACATTGTTTTGGAGCCACGTAATGAATAGCTCGTAAGCGGAGATCATTAAAAATTTAACGTAGACACAAAGGAACTGATATTGATGTCTGTTGGTTCATATTCCTGCTGTAGCCTATTTATCGGAGAAATGGGAAGTCTTATCGGGGGAAAACTTGGGTTTTCTAATTGTTTTCCGTCTTTAAAAATTAGTTATAACGCGATATTAAAAGTTTTGTCTCGAGTTTCGACAAATTAGCAAATGCTAAATTTCTGAATGCTGAAAAAAGATTAATATTTTTATCTTATTGGAACACAATTGTGTATTTATTTTTTGAAAAGAATGTTGGCTGTAGAAAATGTTCTGGTCCACTTGAATTAAAAAAAATATACGCAATTTTTCTCAGCAATTACAATTGCTATTATTTTAAAAACGAAATAAAAATTAATATAGGAATTAAAACCAAATCAATAAAAATGCTTATTAGTTTAAAAGATAATTTTTTTTTTGTATCAAGATCTTGTGCTCCATATCAACGTACCACATCAGTTTTGGCGTCCAAAGAGGCACACCACCATAAAAGTCTTTGTAGGTCTGGTTTGCTTTGTTGGTCTACAGTCATTTTGTGTGGACGGGAAATTACACCGGGACTTGCAGTTTAACGTGGATTCCGAAACACTCTCAAACATCCATGCAAATTAAGATATAGGGACGTAAATACACAATGAAATGCTTGCTAAACCAAAAAATTTCTTTAATTTTAAATTATACTATATTTTATTATCTGTCATAATTGATTGAATATTTTATGTTAAGTTACTTCAGTATATAAAGATTATTATTATTTCTACTTGAGAAAAACTGGTGGAGCTCTCTAATTTCTAAGTGAATTTCACAACTAGAACATACCATACAAAATGAAATTCCATCCTATTCTTTAAATGAACTACAGCGTTGGCCATTTAGAACTGTCATCTGCTAACTCCAAATCTGCGCATTCTTTTGCCTGCCATCTGCTTTCATTCCGGGCATTCTTAGCGCCAAAAAGCCTTTTCTGTGGCCAATTTCCATGATGCAAGGAAGGCAGAGGGACAAAAGGAGTGAATTCCAAACAGCGCGGGAATCTCTTGTCATGCGTTATTCAAAACCGTGGCCGGTCGCCACTGAAATAGGGTGGGTCGCGTGACTTCGTAATCCCTTGTCCCTTCATTTGTCGCGTGCCGGGAGACAAGGTAGCGTCGGCGGTTAACGTGCGCATTGTGGAATTATTTATGACAAGATAAACTCCCAGACATCTTTGTGAGAGTTTGTACTGGTTATTTATCATGGTTGAAACTCAACCAACAAAGGATTCAGCGGTATGTTCAACCACACATTGTTGTTGGGAGACACGTAATGAATAGCTTCGTAAGCGGAGATCGTTAAAAATTTAACGTAAGCACAAAGGATGCTGATATTGATGTCTGTTCGGTCCGATTCCTGCTGTAGCCCATTTATCGGAGAAATAAAGAAGTCTTATCGGGGAAAAGTTGGGTTTTCTAATTATTTTCCGTCTTTAAAAATTAGTTATAACGCGATACTCAAAAGTCTTGTCTCACAAGTTTTTGAAAAATTTACTAATGATAAATTTCTGAATAGTGAACACATATTAATATTTTTATCTTAACAGGAACTCAATTGTTTAAATTTTAAAATGAAAGTTGTATTTATGGATAGCTGTAGAAAAGGTTTTGCTCTACTCGAATTTTAAAATATATACACAATTTTTCTCAGAGATTATGATTGTTATTATTTTAAAAACCGATTGAAGAGATTCAAAGTGAATCGTCGCGCGCTTTGAAGGAAATCACTGCCGATGACTTTTTAGTATGCATTGATGATTGGAAAAGAAGTTGGCATAAGTGCATTGTGTCCGGAGGGGATTACTTTGAAGCCGATGAAATAAATTTGGAACAAAAAACAAAGAGTTTTGGAAAAAAAAAATTATTGGTCTTACATTTTCGGCACAGAAGTACAATTAGTAATTCCGGCACAGTAGTATATCATGTTGGTTTAGTATTTAAAGATTATTATTATTTCTACTTGAGGATAAATGGAGGGAACTCTCTAACTTTTAAGTGAATTTCACAAACTATAACTTACAAAAGGAAATTCCAGTGCACTTCTCAGCCATCATCATGATTGGCGCAACAGCCCCATGATAGGCCAAGGCCGTCTGCCTACCGGCAGATTTCGAAACATGAGATGTTTTTCTTTTACGGGGTAGGGCTGTCAGATCTACGCCAAACGTTCTACAGTCCTCTTAGACTGGGACCTACAGTTTAAAGGGGATTATGAACCACTACAAACATCCATGGCACCACCGGGACACGAACCCGAAACCTGCGGTAGCGAACGCCAGAGCGCTAGCCACTGAGCCTTACAGGCCCCATTTATCGTATTATTTATCTTAATTGATTGTTTAACAATGTATTTAATATACACTGAAGTGACAAAAGTCATGGGACAGCAATATGCAAATTTTCAGATGGCAGTAGCATCGGGTAGAACAGGTATAAATGCGCAGTGCTTTCGCAGAGCTTTCATTTCTGTTCAAGTTATTCATGTGAAGAGGTTTTGACGTGATGATGACCGCACGACAGGAATTAACAGATTTTGAACGCGGAATGTTAGTTGGAGCTAGACGCATGGGTCATGCCATTTCGGAAATCGTTAGGGAATACAACATTCCCAGATCCACTGTGTCAAGAGTGTGCCGAGAGTATGAAATTTCACGCATAACATCCCACCATGGACAGCGCAGTGGTCGACCGCCTGCACTTAACGACCGAGCCCGGCGACGTCTGCAAAGAGTCGTAAATTCTAACAGACAAGCAACACTGCGTCTAATAACCGCAGAAATCAATGTGGGACGTACAAGGGACTTGTCTGTTAGAGCTGTGCGGAGAAATTTGGCTTTCTTGGGCTATTCCAGCAGAAGACCGACTCGAGTGCCTTTACTGACAGAACGACATCGCTTGCAGCGACTCTCGTGGGCACGTGAGCATATCGGTTGGTCCCTAGATGAATGGAAAACAGTGGCCTGGTCCGATGAGTCACGATTTCAGTTGGTAAGAGCTGATGGTAGGGTTCGAGTGTGGCGCAGACCCCACGAAACCATGGACCCAAACTGTCAGCAAGGCACTGTTCGAGCTGGTGGTGGCTCCGTAATCGTGTGGGCTGTTTTTTCATGGCATGGACTTGGTCCTCTGGTGCGGCTGGGCCGAACATTGACTGGAAATGCTTTTGTTCCGCTACTTGGAGATCACTTGCAGCCATTCATGGACTTCATGTACCCAAACAACGATGGGATTTTTACGGATGACAATGCGTCATGTCACCTGGCCACAACTGTTCGCGATTGGTTTGAAGAACATTCTGGACAATTCCAACGAATGATCTGGCCACCTAGATCGCCCGACATGAATCCCATCGAGCATTTATGGGACATCATCGAGAGGTCTGTTCGTGCCCAAAATCCTGCACCATCAACGCTTTCACAATTATGGACGTCTATCCAGACAGCATGGCTCAATATTCCTGCAGAAGACTTCCAACGACTTGTTGAGTCCATGCCACGTCGAGTTGCTGCAATTCGCCGGGCAAAAGGAGGGCCGACACAATATTAAGAGGTATCCCATGATTCTTGTCACTTCAGTGTATTATTTCAAGTTAGTTTATTATTTCTAACCTGAGAAAAAATGGAAGAACTCTTTAATTTTTAAGTGAATTTCACAACCAGAACATAATATACAAAATGAAATTCCAGTCCACTTCTCAGCTATCCCTATCCTTTAAATGGATTGCAGCCCCAACAATTTACTATAAAACTGTCATCTACAATCACAGCCCAACGCCAAATCTGTGCATTCTTTTGTCAGCCATCTGCTTTCATTCAGGGCATTCTTAGCACCAAAAAGCATTTTCTGCGGCCAATTTAAATGATGCAAGGAACGCAAAAGGGTACAAAAGGAATGAATTCCTAACAGCGCGGCAATCTCTTGTCATGCGTTATTCATAACCGTGCCGCCACGAAAAGGGTCATGTAATAGGATGGGTCGCGTGAGCCGGTAATCCCCTGTCCCTTCATTTGTCTCGTGCCTGGGTGACAAGATAACGTCGGCGGTTAACGCGCGCACTGTGAAATTATTTATGCCAAGATAAACGTCCAGACATCTCTGTGGGAGTTTGTACTGGTTATTTATCATGGTTGAAACTCAACCAACAAAGGATTCAGCGGTATGTTCTGCCATACATTGTTCTTGGGAGCCACATAATGAATAGCACGTAAGCGGAGATCATTAAAAATTTAATGTAGACACAAAGGAACTGATATTGATGTCTGTTGGGTCAGATTCCTGTTGTAGCCCATTTATCGGAGAAATGTGAAGACTTATCGGGAAAAGTTTTGTTTTCTAATTATTGTCGTCGTTAAAAATGTGATATAACGAGATACTAAAAGTCTTGCCTCTCAAGTATTGAAAAATTTGCAAATGCTCAATTTCTGAATGCTGAATACAGTTTAAAATTTTTATCTTAACAGGAACTCAATTGAGTATTTTTTTTTAAAGAATGTTTATTCATGGACGAATTAATTATTTGGGATGAATGTTTCGAATTTAAAAAACTATACACATTTTTACTCAGAGATTCTGATTGTTAATATTTTAAAAACCGATTAAAGTGATTCAACGTGTGTCCGGAGGGGATTACTTTGACGGCGATGAAATAAATTGGAAAGAATAAAGAGTTTTATTGCGAAAAAATTTGGTCTTACTTTTTGGGCACTGCAGTATATCAAGTTTGTTTGGTATTTAAAGATTATTATTATTTCTATTCTCTCTAATTAAGTTAATTTCTCAACCAGAACATATAGTACAAAATGAAATTCCAGTCCACTTCTCAGCCATTCTCATCCTTTAAATGGATCATCTTACTATCTAGCCCAATTGATTATTTACATGGCATTTAATATTGTACATCAAGGTCGGTTTACTACTTACAAGATTACTATTATTTCCACTTCAGGAAAAATTGCGGGAACTGTCTAATTTTTAAGTGAATTACTCAACCAGAACATACAAAATTAAATTCCAGTCCACTTCTCAGCTGTCCCTTAAATAGATTACAACCAGAACCATTTAAAACGGCCATCTGCTATCACAGCCCGACACCAAATCTGTGCATTCTTTTGTCTGCCACTTCCTTTCATTTAGGGCATTCTTAGCTCCAAATAGCATTTCTGGGGCCAATTTCCATGATGCAAGGAACGCAAAAGAGTACAAAAGGAGGGAATCCCAAACAGCGCAGGAATCTCTTGTCATGCGTTATTCATAATCGTGGTAAGTCGCCACGAAAAGTGTCACGTGACAGGGAGGGTCGCGTGACCTGATAATCACTTGTCCTTTCATTTGCCGCGTACCTGGGTGACAAGGTAGCGTCGGCGGTTAATGGTGACTGTCAATTATTTATCCCAAAAATAAACGTCCAGACATCTCTGTGGGAGTGTGTACTGGTTATTTATCATGGTTGTAACTCAAACTAAGAAAAGATTCAGCGGTATGTTCAACCACACATTGTTGGTGCCACGTAATGAATAGCTTCGTAAGCGGATATCATTAAAAATTTAACGTAAGGGACAAAGGATGTTGTTATTGATGTCTGTTGGGTCAGTTTCCTGCTGTAGCCAATTTATCGGAGATATGGGAAGTCTTATGGGAGAAAAGATGCGTTTTCTAATTATTTTCCGTCTTTAAAAATTAGTTTGAATGCGATACTCAAAAGTCTGTCTCTAAAGTTTTGAAAAATTTGCAATTGCTAAATTTCTGAATGCTGAACACAGAGTAATATTTTTTATCTTAATTGGAACTCAATTGTGTATTTTTTTTTTTTTTTTGAAAAGGATCTTGTATTTATGAATGGTTGTACAAATAATGGCTGTATAAGTATAAGTATATGCAATGGCTGTATAAGTATATGCAATTTTTCTCAGCAATTCCAATTTGCTATTATTTTAAAAACCAAATAAGAAAGTTCATGTTACTAATCCCCTTATGCATAATCAATTCGTTCTGTTATTTTAAGAGTGATCGTAACTGAAGAATGAATTCCATAGAACGTAAAAATTGTAAAAAGACGGAGGAAAAGTAAGACAGAGGAACCTAGATGCATAATAAAAATTCATGGTACTAAAATAAATATTAATTTTAAATTATTACTTATCCTAATATCTACCTTAACTGATTATTTAGCAATGCATTCACTGTTTTATATCAAGTTTGTTTAATATTTGAAGATTATTATTATTTCTACTTGATGAGAAATTTGTTGAACTCTCTAATTCCTAAGTGAATTTCACAAACCAGGACATACTATACAAAATGAAATTCCAGTCAACTTCTCAGCCATCCCTATTCTTTAAATGCATTGCAGCCCCAACCATTTACTATAAAACGGTCATCTGCAATCACAGCCCAACGCCAAATATGTGCATTCTTTTGTCTGCCATCTCCTTTCATTCAGAGCATACCTAGCGCCAAAAAGCATTTCTGTGGCCAATTACCATGATGAAAGGAAGGCAAAGGAGACAAAAGGAATGAATCCCAAACAGCGCGGGAATCTCTTGTCATGCATTATACATAACCGTGGCCAGTCGCCACGAAAAGGGTCACGTGACATGAAAGGTGCGTGATCTGGTAATCCCTTGTCCCTTCATTTGTCGCGTGCCTGGGTGACAAGATAGCGTCGGCGGTTAACTGTGACTGTGGAATTATTTATCCCAAGGTAAACGTCCAGACATTTTCGGTGGGAGTTTGTACTGGTTATTTATCATGGTAGAAACTCAACTAACAAAGGATTCAACGGTATGTTCCCCATACATTGTTGTTGGGAGCCACGTAATGAATATCTCCGTAAGCGGACATCATTAAAAATTTAACGTAAGCGACAAAGGACTGTTATTGATGTTTGTTGGGTCATATTCCTGCTGTAGCACATTTACCGGAGAAATGGGAAGTCTTATCGGGAAAAGTTGGGTTTTCTAATTATTTTCGTCGATAAAAATTAGTTATAATTCGATACTAAACGTTTGGCTCTCAAGTTTTGAAAATTTTTCAAATGCTGAACACAGATTAATATTTTTATCTTAACAGGAACTCAATTGAGTATTTTTTTTAAAGAATGTTTATTTATGGATGTTAGAAGAGAATGTTTTGGTCCCGTCGAATTTAAAAAACTATACAAATTTTTTCTCAGAGATTCAGATTGTTATTATTTTAAAAACCGATTAAAGTGAATCAACGTGAATCGTCGCGCGCTTTGAAGGCTATCCCTGCCCATTATTTTTTAGCGTGAAATAAGGATTAGAAAAAAAGTTGCCATAAGTGCATTGTGTCCGGAGGGGATTGCTTTGAAGGCGATGAAATAAATTTGGAAGAATAAAGAGTTTTTTTGGGAAAAAATTTGGTCTTACTTTTTGGGCACAGTAGTATATCAAGCTGTTTGGTATTTAAAGATTATTATTATTTCTATCCTCTCTAATTAAGTTAATTTCACAACCAGAACATATAGTACAAAATGAAATTCCAGTCCACTTCTCAGCCATCCTCATCCTTTAAATGGATCATCTTATTATCTAGACCAATTGATTGTTTACACAGCATTTAATATTTTACATCAAGGTTGGTTTACTACTTACAAGATTACTATTATTTCCACTTCAGGAAAAAGTTGCGGAAACTGTCTAATTTTTAAGTGAATTACTCAACCAGAACTTACAAAATAAATTCCAGTCCCATTCTCAGCTGTCCCTTAAATAGATTACAACCAGAACCATTTAAAACGGCCATCTGCTGTCACAGCCCGACGCCAAATCTATTCATTCTTTTGTCTGCCATTTCCTTCCATTTAGGGCATTCTTAGCGCCAAAAAGCATTTCTGTGGCCGATTTCCATAATGCAAGCAACTCAAAAAGGTACAAAAGGAGGGAATCCCAAACAGCGCGGGAATCTCTTGTCATGCGTTATTCAAAACCGTGGACAGTCGCCACGAAAAGTGTCACGTGACAGGGAGGGTCGCGTGACCTGGTAATCCCCTGTCCCTTCACTTTCCGCGTGCCTGTGTGACAAGGTAGCGTCGGCGGTTAATGGTGACTGTGGAATTGTTTATCCCAAAGATAAACGTCCAGACATCTCTGTGGGTGTTTGTACTGGTTATTTATCATGGTTGAAACTACAACCAACAAAGTATTCAGCGGTATGTTCAACCACACATTGCTGTTGGGAGCCACGTAATGAATAGCTCATAAGCGGAGATCATTAAAAATTTAACGTAAGGACAAAGGATGCTGATATTGATGTCTGTTCGGTCGGATTCCTGCTGTAGCCCAATTATCGGAGAAATGGGAAGTCTTATCGGGAAAAGTTGTGTTTTCTAATTATTTTCCGTCTTTAAAAATTAGTTAACACGATACTCAAAAGTCTTGTCTCTCAAGAATTTGAGAAATTTACTAATGATAAATTTCTGACTACTGAACACAGATTAATATTTTTATCTTAACAGGAACTCAATTGTTTAATTTTAAAATGAAAGTTGTATTTATGGATGGCTGTCGAAATGGTTTTGCTCTACGCGAATTTTAAAAAGTATACGCAATTTATTATTTTAAATATTTATTGATTGTTATTATTTTAAAAACCGATTGAAGAGATTCAAAGTGAATCGGCGCGCGCTTTGAAGGAAATCCCTGTCCATGACTTTTTAGTTTGCATTGATGATTGGAAAAGAAGTTGGCATAAGTGCATTGTGTCCGGGGGGGATTACTTTGAAGCCGATGAAATAAATTTGGAAGAAAAAATAAAGAGTTTTGGAAAAAAAAATATTGGTCTTACTTTTTCGGCACAGAAGTACAATTAGTAATTCGGGCACAGTAGTATATCATGTTGGTTTAGTATTTAAAGATTATTATTATTTCTACTTGAGGAAAAAGAGGGGGAACTCTCTAATTTTTAAGTGAATTTCACAAACCAGAACTTACAAAATGAAATTCCAGTCCACTTCTCAGCCATCATCATAATTGGCGCAACAGCCCCATGATGAGCCAAGGCCGTCTGCCTACTGGCAGATTTCGAAACATGAGATGTTTTTCTTTTACGGGGGTAGGGCTGTCAGCCCTACCCCAAACCCTCTACAGTCCTGTTAGACTGGGACCTACAGTTTTAAGGAGATTCTAAACCACTACAAACATCCATGGCACCACCGGGACTAGAACCCGAAACCTGCGGTACCGAGTGCCAGAGCACTAGCCACTCAGCCTTACAGGCCGCATTTATCTTATTATTGATCCTAATTGATTGTTAAACAATGTATTTAATATTTTATTTCAAGTTAGTTTATTATTTCTACCTGAGCAAAAATGGAGGACCAGAACATACTATACAAACCAGAACATACTGTACAAAATGAAATTCCAGTCCACTTCTCAGCTATCCCTATCCTTTAAATGGATTGCAGCCCCAACAATTTACTATAAAACGGTCATCTACAATCACAGCCCAACGCCAAATCTGTGCATTCTTTTGTCAGCCATCTGCTTTCATTCAGGGCATTCTTAGCACCAAAAAGCATTTTCTGCGGCCAATTTCCATGATGCAAGGAACGCAAAAGGGTACAAAAGGAATGAATTGCAAACAGCGCGGAATCTCTTGTCATGCGTTATTCATAACCGTGGCGCCACGAAAAGGGTCATGTGATAGGGTGGGTCGCGTGACCCGGTAATCCCCTGTCCGTTCATTTGTCGCGTGCCTGGGTGACAAGGTAGCGTCGGCGGTTAACGCGAGCACTGTGAAATTATTTATGCCAAGATAAACATCCAACACATATCTGTTGGAGTTTGTACTGGTTATTTATCATGGTTGAAACTCAACCAACAAAGGATTGAGCGGTATGTTCCTCACATATTGTTGTTGGGAGCCACATAATGAATAGCTCGTAAGCGGAGATCATTAAAACTTTAACGTTAAGGACAAAGGCACTGATATTGATGTCTGTTGGGTTTAGATTCCTGCTGTAGCACATTTATCGGAGAAATGGGAAGTCTTATCGGGTATCGGGTCTTATCTTCTAATTATTTTCGTCTTTAAATATTAGTTTTATTTATTAGTTTTTAAATTAGTTAACGTTAGTCTGTCTCTCAAATTTTGAAAAATTTGCAATTGTTAAATTTCTGAATGCTGAACACAGATTAATATTTTTATTTTAACTAAAACTCAATTGTGTGTATTTTTAAATGAATGTTTTGTTATGGATGGCTGTAGAAAAGGTTCTGGTCTACTTGAATTTCAAAAAAAGTATACGCTTTTTTTCTCATAAAATTATAATCGTTATTATTTTAAAGCCAAGGAAGAAAATTGCTCTTTTAATCCTCCCGGTACAGGAAAAACTACATCTGGTACAGAAGACCCCGTCGCTAGAAAAAGATTTGCGGGCCTGAATCGCCAAGTATTTAGCGCTCTATGCCACAGGGTTGTGGTTCGAGTCCCTTCATTGCCATGGATGTCTGTAATGGTACAGATTCCACATTAAATCCCCATCCCGGTCTAATATGATAGTACCGTTGTCTTGAAGTTTAATCAGTCTTCAGCCATCGTGGTGCTTTGCTAAAGAGAATCTGAATATTGCCCTTAGCCATGGCCCAAATAAGGAAATAGTATAAGTATTAGAACCAAATTAATGTCTTAGGAAAGTCTTGGAGTATTATGGTCCACTGGACGGTAATGATTATGTGGTGCATTGCATATGGAACACAGTATTTTGATACAAAAAAAAATCTGGTAAACTAATATACATTTAAAAAAAGATATTAATTTGGTTCTAATAATTATATTATTTTCTTATTTCGGACACAGCTAAGGGTAATATGCAGATTCTCTTTAGCAAAACACCACGATGGCTGAAGACTGATTAAACTTCAAGACAACGGTACGATCATATTAGACCGGGATGGACACTGGATGTTAGTACAGTGTTTTCAAATATTAATTCAATAATTAAATTTAGTTCGTTCATTTTAATTTTTTTAGATTTAAGTTGAATTGATCTACCAATAGATGGCGCCAGATAAACTTAAAAAAAATGAATGAAAACTATTTATAAAAGACTTTCTGCAATAGAGTGAAAAAAATGTAGGAATTGACTCGAGAACATTTTATTTCTACCTGATGGCCAAACTCTGGCCTTTGGTACCACAGGCTTGAGATTCGAATCCTGGCGGAGACATGGATGCTTGTAAGTTTTTCCACCACGTGTTTGCTCCAAATCCACGTAAACTGTATGTCTAATTAGCCTAAAATGTGCACAAAATGACCGTAGAGCGACAAACCAAACCAAATCCACGATTCCGATAACTTCTTCAAAAAATCCTCATAAATCAAACCTGAATTTATGATTTCTGCAGATTTAAAAGCTGTACGTCGCATTGAAATGAAAACCGTTATGATAAAGCACTGGTCGAAAATGCGAGCCACGCTGTGTCGCCACCTGGCGGGCAGGTTCTACAAACGTCCGAATCCACGCGAGAAATACCAGAAGCGAATACTTCGATAGATGATGGATAATAGAAAATTTCCGAACCGACGAACATTGGACTAAAAAACGCTTACTGTATTCATAATATATATTAAATATATAGTATATACTGTGATTATAATTAGAATCTCACTTTCGAAATGCTGTAAAAAAAAGAACCCTCGTCACAATTTCAAATTTGAACTGAAAATACTTGAAGAATGGGGAAACGGTACGGCATCAAAAAAAAAAAAAAAAAAATTCCACCGATTTTTTCCCTCCAATGTGGTATGACCTTGCCGTGGTGGATGGGATTTCCACTAACAGTGTCACAACTGTTGAATGACTTAGAAGTAATTTTTTTCTGTCAGAAAACCGAAACAAACACATAGAACACTACAGTTTGTTTTATGTGCAACATCATGCCAAATATGTTGTCATCACGATTCAAAATTTCACTGGCAGCCGATTCACTTTCTTTATTCCGCTTACAGCGCCATCTATTAATACGCTTTGGATTTTTTTTTTTTTTTTTTTGATGCCGTACCGTTTCCCCTTTCTTATCTTCAGTTCAAATTTGAACTCATTGTAACGAATGGTTCTCTCATCATCCTGTATATTAATCCATAACAATATATTATATGGTTTAACAATATAATCCAAAATTTTTATTAATCCATAATAATATAGTAACATATATTAATGTTTTACCATTCACCAAAACTCTACAACAAATGAATCCAGCTATCACGAACGACTTTGATAATTTCAATCTGTTTTCTGCTCTCAGGGGAGGTTACAACTGATATGGGTGTCCTTGCACCCTCAACTGACGAAGAAGAAGCCGACAGAAATGGCAAGAATCCACCCCCGGGATTCGTCCTGTCTCCAGCGGTGGGAGTACTGGTAGGCGTCGTAGTGGCTCTGGTCGTCATGGCTCTCATTATCGTCGTGGTCATGAGGATACAGAGTCCACCACCCCCAAGAAGTAAGTTTTCATGGGTCTTTCTTTTTTAATGGGTTTTTTGTTCTAAATTAGAATGTATTCGTTTTAATCTAAAGACACTCATTCCAATTCTTAGAACATGTACAATGATTCGAATGAAAAATGAATAATAATGATCATTCTAAAATTTGATGGAACAGATAAGTAACACAGCAATTAATAATTTCCACTGTAACCACAATAACATCTCATTAAACCGTCTGTTATTTTATTATGCATTCTGATATTTCAAACTCTTTTTATTATTATTTCGAATGGAAAGACAAATACAAAGAAAAAATAATAATAACAAGTCATAAAACAAATACAAAATAATGAACACCCCAAAAATGCAAATATGAGTGAAGTCATTGTCTTAAGAGTTCTCTCGCACGCCAGTAAAACGCTCTCTCCCAGTCGCCGTCAAGTACCGCACATCTTTGGAGGTGATCCCTGTTCATTCGATCTGCTGAATCACATAAGGGACACCCAGGGTTAGAAAATATTTTAATGCTATGTTCTTTTAATGGAGATGTTCTGCTAGGCAGTCATGGCCAGTTAAAAGACGGCAGTGGGCGACCGCATGTCGTCGGGGATTGCTGCGTATTGTTAAAAGATCTTCAGCTCTCCAATGCTTTGACTTAATCTCATCTTGAATTCATAACTTGCGACTTTTAACTATTATTTGTTTGATATATAATTCTATAGAATGGAGTGACATTGACGAAGATCTCATTTGTAGTAGTCTTGAGTCTCTTTTTACTAGACAATAGGCCTGCTCGTTCCCAAAAATTCCACAGTGGCCAGGTATCCATTGAAGTACCAACTGTTTCAGTTTTAAAAAATATTTCATACTATATTAGAACAAAAAAAAAACCAACCTGGATTTAATCTATAATCTTTGGCTATTTATATATATATATGAGAGAAATCTAAAAACTTCGTGGGCAAAGTTCTTCAAATAAGCAATTTTTTTCTTATACTTAAATAGGATCATGTAAAGTGAGAGAAATTTAGAATTTAAAATAGAGTTTTAATATGGATCCAACATTGCCCTCATCTCATCGTTATTGTCGTTATTATAAGTACAACATGAATCTTTTTTTTAAGATAAAAAAAAATCATAAATTTTTTCGTGACATTTTTGAGCATATTAAAAATTGATAATCTGGAATAATTTGAAATGCTTACAACAAAATAATATGTCTTTAAATTAATTACGATTTCAGAAAATGAATGTGTGTATTGGAAACGCTTTTCAAAATGCAACTATTATACTTAATCGCATGTAATATCTATCGAAATTCTAATAGTTGCCCTTTTAAAGTATATACATTTTACTAAAGTTAAAAATATGAAAACACATCGTCAATAATTCATTTATTTAGTGTACTACATTATTTATTATTTTTTAAGCTTTATATTTGTATAAATATTATAATATTTTCTCATTATTGTTTTGCCATTTCAGGATCTTATTTTGAAGAAGAAAAATTCAAGTAAGTATATTTATTAAAATTACATTAGCAATGCTTTATATGTTCAAGGTGCTATTTAACATTTTAATTTTGCACTGTAAGAAATTTTAACCAAAAGAAAGATTCCATTCTCATTAGAAACATTTCTCATTATCAAAATATATAAGCAACATAATAAGATAAAGTAGAAGTATTCCTTGGTTCAATTATACACATAAAAATAAATTATATTTTGCAATTTCTGGAATTTTGTTTTTTGATTATAAATAACAAATAAATATTTTAGATATTTCTTGTTGATTGTATTCACAATTTCATTTTGGGCCTAAAACGCGTCCAATCTCGATTGGTACCGAAAACATTCAATGTGCTAGCTCATACTGCATTGATTCTTCGTGACTTTTTCTCCAAAAATGAAACCCATATTATTCCACAACCACCGTATTCCCACCGCGTGACTTCTGGCTATTCCCTAAACTCAAACGACCACTCCGGGGACACCGTTTTGAGTCGATTCAATGTGAATCGCTGCGCGCTTTGAAGGCCATCCCTGCCTATGACTTTTTAGCATGCATTGAGGATCGGAAAAAAGTTGGCATAAGTGCATTGTGTCCGCAGGGGATGGCTTTGAAGACGATGAAATAAATTTGGTAGAATAAATAAAGAGTTTAAAAAAAAATAATAATTGTTCTTACTCTTTGGGCACAGTGGTACAATTAGTAATGTACTTGAATTATTTAATGGACATAATAAAGCTGGAAGTCAAAATAATGTAAATTTAAAATAAAATTGGATATAATCAAAAAAGTATGGACTTAATTCCAAACAATTGTATTTTCTCTCTCCGTGCTTTCATTGATCTTTTTCAAAGATTTGCAAATCATCAAAAACTCCTGCCGTTAATTACCTCTGTCACAAATCACAGCGCAGATAAATCTGAAAAACATCAACCTCACGATCCATTTTCCAGATTACCATTAGCGCCATTTTTTCGCGCAACAAATCACCACGTAAATCATGTCTACTGGTTTCACGGGGTAAAAAAAATACATATTGTTCGTCATTTATCTACAGCGATTAGCTCTTAAGGTCCAAGGGAAGTTTAGATAATCAATTCACGGTATAATTAATTAAACTTCCGTGCTTGTGATTTGCGTAAAGCTGAAAGACGACCAAAAATGAAATTTTGCAGAAGCGAGAGAAGCTCCAGTGAGGATAAAAAAAAAAAAAAAACAGGAGCTCCAGATAATGATAGACGATATATAGGCAAAGGTTTCCACTTGTTTTAAGCCAAAGTCAGCTGTTTCCGATGGCTGAGTTAGCCGTTGGTATATGATTAAGCTTGGTAATGATCTTATATTAAGTTGAAGTGGGGTGGGAAAAAAAATTGAAAAGCTTACATTTTTTATGCTACAGTGCTTTCGGCATAAACAGAGATTAAATAGACAAAGTGCTTACTTAAGTATGTAGTACTCATAAAATTGCATATTAAGAACTACATTTTGAGTATTAGCAAGCGTTTCAACTAGTTAAATCTTATTTTTTTTTTTTAATTAGGCAAGTTGTTTTTTTTATACATACCTTAAAACTGATTAACTATCGGGTTCATTTGCATCATTAATTTATGTAATGTTGATAAATGTTGTTTTTTTACATCTTCCTAAAAACGTATAATGTAGATGTTTGTGTAAAAAAATCTATGGCAAATAATAAATTTAATATGCTGCTCTTTTTTTGCATGATGCGAGTTTTTGAGACATCTAAAGAGGTTTGCTGTGGTTCAGTTATCTAGTAAAAATATTTATAAGCAAAAAAATTATCGAAAGCAGCTAACACCGCTAAAAGATTTCTACCTAATCAAAGACAGTTTGACAGAAAATAAGTGTGATATATTTCTGTATATAAGCCGAAAATTTCTAAAACTTTTTCTAAAACTTGTATACGGATCCATTAAAAATGCAAAAAACCGTATGTAATTTTCAGTCAGCAGAGTGCAAGGTATAGATTATCAATTACTATAGCACATTTTTATTGGTTTAGTTTATATTAAGTTTATGAAAATAAGATAAAATGAAATGAGTTAATCGTTTTATGACGTGAATTGTTTTATTTTTGGATTTTTTTTATATCGCTGCTTTACAGCGTTGTCGCCAAAATGAAAAAATTGAACGTTGAAATTGAATTTGGCTATATTTCTGGCTAAGTAACAGTATCAAAATGTACACTAGAAATAGCAGTAGAATATCGTAAATAAAGTACGCTAAAGATGTTGGGAAATTTATTTGAATAAAAAAATGTACTTATAGATCGGTTTATATTCGGAAATATAAGTATGTAAATTCATTTTAAAATAATTTCTGATATAATATTAAGCATTCGAAGCAATTCGACAAAAATGATTGCTATATATGAACAATTAAAACAATCATTTTCATTTGTGTGTTGCAAAGTTACAAAAGGGATCAGCCAGACAGACATTTTTTCAATACTGCCACTTATGATTTAATGAACTTATAAAGATCGATTTTTTCCCTCTTATGCAGCATTGGGCCCCATATATCAGGACATTGATTTCCAAAAAAAAACCTTTAGAGATAATGCCGCGCAGTTGTATGTGGTAATAAAAAGTGGAACTGGTACAAAAAAAGCTGCCTTATTGAAGCCAGACACTTTTCACACATTGCTTGTGCAATCACCATAGAGTGTCCTCGCTTCTGAAAACAGTTACTGCCAGTAACTGTTACAGTTAGCAGATTCGAATGCTTTCCATGAGAGTATAGTACCACCGAACTAAGAATCGAAATAGATTTGATAGTTATCATCATAATTTATGTTTATTTTATAACAATCAACAAGAAATATCTAAAACATTTATTTGTTATATGTGATCAGACAACCAGTTACTGCCACGGGTACAGGTAGCAGATTCGAATGCCTTTCATGAGAGCATAGTACCACAGGACCAAGAGTCGTAATGGGTTTAGTTGTAATCATCCTAGTTTATGTTTATCGATTCTTTTGAAATTCCAACATCATCAGCAAGGAATTGTAAAGCGGCGGTTTGCATGCACCAAATCTTTAATTTTTTGGACGTGAGCTTCGTCGGTTGAGGTGGATGGTCGACCAGAGGGCACTTCATCTTCAACGCGTTCTCTGTATCTTTTAACTGTTTATACCACTTCTAAACATTTCTTTCCTATATAGGAATGCTCACCGAATGCCTTCTGCAACTTTCTATACGTTTTCGCAAACAAAATTGAATGCAAATTCTTTGCTCAATTCATTCAGATTTCAAAAATTGCCGGAATCAGTTTTAGCGTCTCACAAAGCCAAGCGTAACTCAAACACTAATGAATATTTTGGCGTTAAGTTTCACACAGATGTCAAGGACAGTGCCAGCAACCTAAAATAGAAAAAAGAATTTAAATTTCATAAGCCCTGGGAATTTTAAATTGAAAGTTGGTCTTACTTTTTGGACAATTTGAATAATATTTATTTTCTTAATGTGTGGTTTAATATAAAATCTTTATTAAAAGAACGTTAAATATTAGGAAATGATTTGTGGTTATGGGAAAAATTTCCTATAGTACAAAAATAACATTTAAAATTAATTTTTTCTGATTAGAACTAATTAAAATTAAAAATAGATACTTTAGAATATCTTAAGAAATTTTATTTTGTTTTACAAAGATGACGAAGTAAGCTTTAGGTATTATAATTATTTATTATTTTTCTGCTTACTAAAAAAGTAATGTCTGATCAATTACCTTTTTAAAACTGCATTTTTATAATTAAAAAAATCTATGTCTTTTTCTAAATTTTTGTTTAAACCTTATTATAAATTATAACAAACATTTTAAATATTTTCATTTTATAATTAAATAGAAAGTAGAAGAAACATTCTATCAAACAAATGCCAGTTTGAATAATATTTATTTTCTTTGTAAAACAATAATAATTGAAAAGTATTAACTTTTTAAAGCTGTTTAGATTTTTCATCACTCTTATGTCAAAAATTTATTTCATTTAATGAGCCTTTATGTTAAACTATTAGTTGTTAGATTATTTTTCACGTTTAAAATATCTGATTTTGATGCATAAAACAAGGAAAATAAACCTTTTAAACAAACAAAGCATTTTTAGAATGTTCAATATGCATGTCTACAGTTTTAGTAGACAATGCAATTTCCAATCTAGAAAACCATATGCAAATAGCCAAAAAATATATTCTTTGAATAGAAAACAGGAAAAAATTTACTTAAAAGTATCGAGTTTCTTTAATAATAAATTGTTTAAACTAAAAATTTTCTTTTGATTTACAAAGAAAATAAATATTATTCAGAAGGCATTTGTTTCATAGAACGTTTCCTCTACTATCTATTTAAATATAGAATGAAAATATTCAAATTGTTTATTATAATTTATAATAAGGTTTAAACCTAAAAATTTATTTAAAAGATGATGCATATTTTTTAATTTTAGAAATGTCTTTTTTAAAAAGGTAATTTTTCAAACGTTACTTTTTTAGTAAACACAAAAATAATAAATTAATATTAGTTAAAGTTTTATTCGTCATCTTTATAAAATAAAAGAAAATTCTGAAGCAATTCTAAAATACCTATTTTTAGTTCTAATCAGAAAAAATGACTTTTAAATGTTATTCTGATACTATAGGAACTTTTTGCCAGATCAGGAATGATTTCCTAATATTTAAAACTCTTTTAATAAAGATTTTATCTTAACACATACATAAAATAATTAATGCATATTAATTATTTAAATTATTGATTTTTATAAATTATTTAAATTATCAATGCACATAAATTATGAATGTACTTAAATTATTTAATGCACGTAATAAAGTTGGAAAACTAAAAGAAAGATTTTAAATGCATTTAATATTCAACTAAACAAATGTATTTAGATACAAATTATTTATTATTATATATTGCAATATTATTTATTTTATTATAAACAGATTGTTACAATTAATTTATTTGAGTAATAGTTCAAATATCACCAAATGTATGCGATGATATTTATCTTTAAAATATAATTATTTTACTTTTTTCCACAGGAATTTACAAACTTCTCAAAGTTGATATGCATACGAAATCACTTAATTATTATAATAGGTTATATATTTATGTACATATGTTTAAAATAAAAATAAATGGTAGCAAAATATAATGATTGTTAATGTTTTATTAAGAAGGTGTCATTGGAACCATTTTTGGTAAATAAAATGGCTTGATAATTCTAGAAATCGAATTATAAAAATCACGTATGGCCTTTAAATTAAATCAATATCATTTCTCAACAAAGACATCGTTAAAATTTCTGTAGAAATGACTATTTGTTGCGACTATGTTCTCTGAAATCATTCAAGTGACCCTACTGAGGTTCTGAGAATGGAATGGACAAAAGAGATGAGTGAATTCATCCTTTTAATCTTCAAACCACGCCTGAACAATTCTAGCTAAGTGGGTTCAAACCTAAAAATTTATTAAAAAGATGATGCATATAGTGATAATCTTTAAAAACTTTTCAATGAAAAGTAAACAATGTTTGCAAAATATAGCGCAACTGGTTAGCTGGTTCTGCCTGTGCAATCACTATCAGCATGTTTCGTTTATAGGATGTGATGACAAGACTACAGAAACCCACGAAAACATTGCCTAATTCATGACAGAACAGATGAATGACCATTCATCAGACAGTCGTTCGATCAGGAATTTTGGTCATATCCCAAAGTTGAAAGGCTTGCAAATCACTCAGAAAGGATTTTGGAATTGCTACTTTGCCGTAAATTTGTAATTTGTGCAATTCTCGTCTAAATGATCGTTCATTCTGATGATGCTGGTTGAGTTCAGCTTTCAGTTTGCCTACATTCGTCACTTTTTTTTTTATGTTTCATTCCTCTTTAATATTCTGTGAATGGGACGGCCAACAGAGATGAGCGAATTTGTTTTTATGTTCTTCAAACCACGCCTAAATAATTCTAGCTAAATGGGTTAGAGAGTGATAATCTTAAAAAACCCTATCCTGAAACGTAAACAATAACAATTCATCAGGCAGTGGTTCGACTGGTCATTTTGGTCATGTCCCAACTTGGAAAGCTTGCAAATCAATCAGAAGTGGATTTGGAATTGCTACTTTGTCATACATTTATTTTATTTTATAAAGAGGACGAAGAAATCTTTAGCTAACATTAATTTATTATTTTTGTGTTTAATAAAAAAGTAATGTTTGATCAATAACCTTTTTAAAATTTTGAACATGCATTTTTGCATAAATTTGTTATTTATGCAATTTCCATCTAAGTGATGGTTCATTCTGATGATACTGGTTAAGTTCAGTTTTCACTTTGGCTTCATTAGTTACTTTTTTTTTTTGCCTTCCTCTTTAACTTTCGACGTTTTCATTCGTTCAGCTTTGCTTTTTGTAATCAGTTAAACTTAGCAGAGGTTATTTTCTCTATGCATGCGATATTATACAGTGCATTCTTTTACAACTGTAGCTTTATGTTAAAGGTTGTAGTTACTAAACGGATAATATCTGACATTCTGCACTATAAAATGCAACTCAAAACTTTCATATCTTCACAACAAGTAGCTGACTGTTTATAAGCAAAACATACTCATTGTTACAATTGTGTGTCATTAATATTGAATCCTCTTTACAAATATTAATATTTGTTTACATCATTTGTTAACTCTTTGTTTATACAAATACGTACATCCGTATAACAGTATTATTAGAAAATTTACATATTTATTAACCTCCCTGAATATTCTGAAGAATTTTTTATTTACTAAAGTTAATTGTTTCAACTGAAACATTTTATTGATATTTCTACTATAAGTTAAATTCACAATTGTTATAATGAATATGCCATAAAACTTGAAAAATTATTTATGTTTCCAAGTATCTTTAATGCAAATAAAAAAAACTGTATTAGTTATTTTTTTGTAACAACAAACATTTTTCGATAGTTGTAGTAAATTATATCTACTAAAAGCATAAATATTTTTACATCTTTTAAGAAATTGATAATCTTTTTGAAATAATATATATTAAATACGATATTCTTCAGAAAATCTAATCGATTCTTAAATAAACATATCTTGTTACAAAATACAATATTGATATTTTAAATCTAGAACCATCCATTTCGGAGTAAATGCACATGGATCTAAAATAGGAGAAAGATATTTCAGAAAGCAGAACACCTTTTTCTTTAAAAAAAATATTCTTTCATCGAGAAAAAAAGAAAACTTTTTTAATAGTAACTTTTTTATTTCCGTACTAACAATGTAATTGGAAAATTTCCTTATAGAATTTGATGCTTTTTTTTCCTTTGTATAACATCATCACCATTTTCGAATGCAATCTGGATTTCGAAGTAAATAACGATGGATGCCATTCTGTTATTACCTGGAGCAAAGTTGGTCAATTTCCAAAAGGAACATTTCCTGGCACAAAATTGCAATATCAGCATTCCAAACATTTATATCACAAAGGAACTTCCCCAAAAAGTAATCAACCTCCACCATTACCAAATTATTTGTCATTTGGGAAAAGGTGGCTATTCCAAAACTCTCCATGATTGGAATGATTGGAGAAACTTTAGGCTCAACTTGTCCGTGGCAAATTTTCAACGACAAAAAAATTACTATTTCCCTTCCCCTTCCCCCTCACCGAATTTTTCCCCTTTTCTGGTACCGCCCCGCCCTTTTCCCAAAACACTTCCCAAAACTATTCCAAATATTTACCCGCCCCTAAAAGTGGCGAGTGCGTAAAAGAAAATGGCGAAATAATGACAGCAGACGAAACGAAAAGCATTCCTCGACCATTAAATCTTCTCTGCGAAAGCGTTTTAGATGTGATCGTAATATTCTTATTCTTTTTGGTGGATACAAAGATATGCCAAGATTCGGGGGGCTTCGTGTCTGTCTCTCTGCCTGCTGTAAATAAAATAGTTGGAAGCTCTAATATCTCCTTCATTCAGGGCAACTTTCGTGCTATAATTGAAGGCGACTCTGGAGGGCGGTCCCAGTCAAACGATCTCATTTCCTCCCCTGGGAACCCTTGGCGGAAGAATAGGAAGTAATGCCACATATTGTGCCAAAGAGGTGTTATGCGTCCGTTAAAAGGGGGTGAGTGGAGATGCGCTGTTTTTTATTTCTTTTTCCATGATACGGTAGATTACTCGGGTTTGGCAATTTGATAAATGTTTCTGTTCCTTTGTAGCAAAAGCCTCTCCAAGATAAGAAATGATGCCAATATCCACGAATCGTTTAGTTCTCTTGGGCGCAATTTCCCCAAAACAATTGATCTCGCCATGAATCTTTTTGTACTTTTATTACATATGAATTGCTACAAATATCAAAAAATGTTTGCAAAAAAATAAATAATATATTTTTTATATTTGTTTGCATTAAAGATACTTGAAAACAGAAATAATTGATTATAACAAATTAATTAATTTTAATAAATAAATTGAAATATTATTTTTCTGCTAATTTTTTAAATTAAAAACCACAAAGTTTTTCTTAATAATTATATACATATGTATTTATTTTAATTCACTCTATTTACAGAAATAAACAAAACCTAAATATTTTTTCATTTTTTAAAAAAAATTGATAATCTTTTTTAAATAATATAAGTTAAATACACTATTCTTCAGAAAAACTAATCGATTCTTTAATACACATATCTTGCTACAAAATAAAATATTGGTATTTTAAATCTATAGAATCATTCTTTTTGAAGTAAATATACACGGATCTAAACTGGAAGAATGATATTTCAGTGGGAAGAACAACTTTTTCGCTTAAAATTTTATTCTTCCTTCGACGAAAAACGTAGAGAAAAAAGAGAATTTTTTTAATAGTAACTTTTATATTTCCGTACTAACAATATAATTGGAAAATTTCCTTATAGAATTTCATGCTTTTTTTTATTTTATAACATCATAACCATTTTTCGAATGGTCTCTGGATTTCGAAGTAAATAACGATGGATGCCATTGCGTCATTTCCTGCAGCATAGCTAGTCAATTTCCAAAAGGAAAATTTCCTGGCACAAAATTGCAATATCAACATTCCAAACATTTATATCACAGAGGAACTTTGCCAAAAAGAAATTAACCTCCACCAGTACAAAAACTATTTTTCATTTGGGAAAAGGTGGCTATTGAAGAAACTTTGGTCTCAACTTGTCCGTAGCAAACTTTCAACGACAAAAAAATTACTATTTATCTCCCCCTCACCGAATTTTCGCCCTTTTCTGGTACCGCCCCACCCTTTTCCCAAAACACTTCCCAAACTATTCCAAATATATACCCGTCCCTAAAAATAAACGGTCCGTAAAAGAAATGGCGAAATAATGACAGCAGACGAAACGAAAAGCACTGCGCGACCATTAAATCTTCCCTTGCGAAAACGTTTTAGATGTGATCGTAATAGTCTCATTATTTTTGGTGGATACAAAGATATGCCAAAATTCGAGGCGCTTCGTGTCTGTCTGTCTGCTGCTTGCAAAGAAATAGTTGGAAGCTTTAATATATCCTTCATTCAGGGCAACTTCCGTGCTATAATTGAAGGCGACTCTAGAGGTCCCAGTCAAACGATCTCATTTCCTCCCCTGGGAACCATTGGTGGGAATAATAGAAAGTAATGCTACACATTGCACCAAAGAGGTGTTATGCGTCCGTTAAAGGGGGTGTGGGGATGTGCTTTTTTATTTCCTTTTCCATGATTCGGTATATTACTCGTGTTTGGCAATTTGATAAATGTTTCTGTTCCTCTGCAGCAAAAGCCTCTCTCAGATAAGAAATGTTGCTATTATCGACGACTCGTTTAGATCTATTGGGTGCAATTTCCCCCAATAACTGATCTCGCTATGGATGTTTTGTGCTTTTATTTGATATGAATTGCTACGACAATCGAAAAATGTTTGTTACAAAAAAATACTAATACGTTTTTTTTTTTTTTTTTTTTAAACTTTCAAAAGATATTTGGAAATTAAAGATATTTGGAAACAGAAATATTTCGTGAAGATTTATAACCTATTGATTTTAATAATTGTGAGGTAAATTACTATTTGAGATGAATGACAATAAAAATAATGAAATGTTTGAGTTGAAACAATTAACTTTAGTAAATAAAAAATTCATCAGAATGTTCAGCGGAGATGATAAATGTGGAAATTATTTAAAGTAAAATATGCATATTATTCGTATACTCCTATATGGAGATACGTATTTACATACACAAAAAGATTATCAAATAAAGTTAACTATTAATATGTGTCAAGTGGATTCTATATTAAAGACACACAATTGTAGCAACAAATATTTTTTGTTTACAAGCAGTCATCTATTTGTTGTGAAGCTATGGAAGTTTTGTTTTGTATTTTATAATGCATAATGCTACTATCTGACTGGTAACTACATTCTCTAACTTAAATTTACGGTTATAAAAATATGCACTATATATTTACTATCATAACTCTACCATATATATCGCATGCATAGAGAAAATAGCCACTGCTAGGTTTAACTCAGGACGAAAAATTAATATGAAAAAATGAAAACATCGAATGTTAAAGAGCAATGCAACATGAAAAAGTGACGAATGTAGCCAAACTGAAAGCAGAACTCTATTAGCATCATCAAAATTAACCATCACGACGGGAATTGCACAAATAACAAAGAAGCAATTCCAAAGCCACTTCTGAGTGATTTGTAAGCCTCACAATTTGGGTCATCAGCAAATGCGTATCCTATTTAGAACGACTGTCTGATAAAAAGTCATTCATGTGTTCTGTCATGAATTAGGGAACGTTTTCGTGGGTGTCTGCAAGTCTTATTTTAACGTCCCGTAAGGGAAAAATACTTGGAATGATTGCACAGGCAACTTAGCTAATCAGTTGCGACCTATTTTGTCAACAATTTTTACATTTCAGGACAGGTTTTTAAAAGCTATCATTAAGCAACTCATTTAGCTAGAATTGTCCAGGCATGGTTTGACGAACTTAAAGACGAATCATCTCTGTTGGTCATTTCATAATCAGAACCTGAATAGGATTACTTGAATGATTTCGGTGAACAGAGTCAGAACGAAAAGCGTTAAATCAAGTACATTTGTAACTGTTAAAAGCATTATATCAAGTACATTTATTGAAATAAAGTTGACGTGTATTATGAATTGATGCAATTAATTTCTATCTATTTTTTTTATATTTAAAAAAAAGGATGGTTAGTTATTCATTTTAGTATAAAACAGAAAGCTATTGGAAATATTAAATTTACAATCGTTCCAAATGTACTTTAAAACCAAAAGTGTTTTATATAGTACATTTATTGTGTTAACGTTGACATGAATTGAAAATTGATGTTGAAAGCGTTATAACAAGTACATCTATTGAAAAAAAGTTGATGTGAATTATGAATTGATGCAATTAATTTGAATGCATGTTTTATATTTAAAGAAAATATGTAAATAATTTAAACATATTAATAAATAAATTGAAATGAAATGTTATTTTTCTGTCAATTTTTTTTATTAAAAACCACAACGTTTTTCTTAGTAATTATATATATATATATATTTAATTTACTTTATTCAGATAAGTAAACAAAACGTAAATATTTTTTCTTTTTTTAAGAAATTGATTATTTTTTTAGATAATATATATCAAATACTCTATTCTTCAGAAACATTAATCGATTCTTAAATAAACTTATCTTGATACAAAATACAATATCGATATTTTAAATCCATAGAACCATTCATTTTGAAATAAATATACAGGGATCTAAACTGGGTAAATGATATTTCAAAAGGGAGAACGCCTTTTTTCTCTTAAAAATTTTTCCTTCTTTCGACGAAAACGTAGAGAAGAAAGAGACTTAGTTACTTTTTTATTTCAGTACTAACAATATAATTGGAAAATTTCCTTATGGAATTTGATGCTTTTTTTTTCTTTCTATAACATCATAACTATTTTTCGAATGCAATCTGGATTTCGAGGTAAATAACGATTGATGCCATTGCGTTATTATCTGGAGCAAAGCTAGTCAATTTCCAAAAGGAACATTTCCTGGCAAAAAATTGCAACATCAGCATTCCAAACATTTATATCACAAAGGAACTTTGCCAAAAGGAAATCAACCTCCACCATTACGAAACTATATGTCATTTGGGAAAAGGTGGCTATTCCAAAACTCTCATGATTGGAATGATTGGAGAAACTTCGGGCTCCACTTCTCCGTGGCAAACTTTCAACGACAAAAAAATTACTGTTTCCGCCCCTCACCGAATTCCCCCTTTTTTGGGCCGCCCCACCCTTTTCCCAAAACACTTCCCAAACTATTCCAAATATTTACCCGCCCCTAAAAGTGGCGAGTGCGTAAAAGAAATGGCGAAATAATGACAGCAGACGAAAATAAAATCATTCCTCGACCATTAAGTCTTCCCTGCGAAAACGTTTTACATGTGATCGTAATAGTCTCATTCTTTTTTGGTGGATACAAAGATATGCCAAAATTCGGCGGTTTCGTGTCTGCGTCTGTCTGCTGCTTGCAAAGAAAATGTTGGAAGCTTTAATATCTCCTTGATACAGGGCAACTTCCGTGGTATAACTGAAATCGACTCTGGAGGGCGGTCCCAGTCAAACGATCTCATTTCCACCCGTGGGAACCCTTGGCAGGAGAATAGGAAGTGATGATACATATTGTGCCAAAGAGTTGTTATACGTCCATTAAAAGGGGGTGAGTGGAGATGTGCTGTTTTTTATTTCCTTTTCCATGATTCGGTAGATTACTCGTGTTTGGCATTTTGATAAATGTTTCTGTTCCGTTGCAGGAAAAGCCTCTCTCAGATAAGAAATGTTGCTATTATCAAATAATCGTTTAGATCTATTAGGTGCAATTTCCTCAACAATTCATCTCGCCATGGATCTTTTGTGGTTTTCTTAGATATGAAATGCTACAACAACCGAAAAATGTTTGTTACAAAAAAATAACTAATACATTTTTTTTTATTTTCAAAAATATATAAACAGAAACAATTGGTTAATTTTTATGACGTATTGGTTATAGCAAAATAATTAATGTTTAATAAATAAGATCAATAATTATTAGATAATGTTTAATAGATAAGATAATAAATAAGTTTTAATGAATAATATCGATGGCGAGATCAATTATTGGGGGAAATTGTACCCAATAGAAAGAAACTAACTACACCCCACTGAAGGAAATGAGATCGTTTGACTGGGACCGCCCTCCAGAGTTGCCTTAAATTATAGCACGGAAATTGCCCTGAATGAAGGAAATATTAAAGCTTCCAACATTTTCTTTGCAAGCAGCAGACAGATACAGACACGAAACCGCCGAATTTTGGCATATCTTTGTATCCACCAAAAAAGAAATGGAGACTGTTACGATCACATCTAAAACGTTTTCGCAGGGAAGATTTAATGGTCGAGGAATGCTTTTCGTTTCGTCTACTGTCATTATTTCGCCATATTCTTTTACACACTCGCCACTTTTAAGGGCGGGTAAATATTTGAAATAGTTTGGGAAGTGTTTGGGGAAAAAGGGGGGCGGTTGACAGAAAAGGGGAAAAATTCTGTGAGGTGGGGAAATAGTAATATTTAGTTGAAATTTTGCCACGGACAAGTTGAGCCCAAAGTTTCTCCAATCATTACAATCATGAGAGTTTTGGAATAGCTACCTTTCCCCAAATGACAAATAGTTTTGTAATGGTGGAGATTGATTTCTTTTTGGCACAGTTTCTCTGAGATATTAATGTTTGGAATGCTGATATTGCAATTTTTTGCCAGGAAATGTTCCTTTTGGGAATTTACTAGCTTATGCTCCAGGTAATAACAGAATGGCATCCATCGTTATTTACTTCGAAATCCAGATTGCATTCGAAAAATGGTTATGATGTTATACAAAGAAAAGCATGAAATTTTATACCAAAATTTCCCAATTATATTGCTAGTACAGAAATAAAAAAATTACTATTCAAAAAAATTATATTTCTTCTCAACATTTTTCGTGGATGGAAAAATATGTTTTTTAAGGGAAAAGGTGTTCTTCCTTCTGAAATATCATTCTATCAGTTTAGATACATGCATATGTACTTTAAAATGTATGGTTCTATGGATTTTAAACATCGATATTGAACTTTGTATCAAGAGATGTTTATTTATATGCTTGAATATGTTTATTCTTCCAGTTTAGATCCATGTATAGTATATAATTCAGAATCCGTACTCTATGGACTTAAAATATCACTATTGTATTATGTAACAAGATATGTTTTGTTAAGAAACGATTAGCTTTTCTGAGGAATAGCGTATTTAATATATATTATTTCAAAAAGATGATAAATTTCTTAAAAGATGGACAAATATTATATTGTGAACAGAGTAAAATTAAATAAACGCATATTCACATTTGCATAATTCTTAAGAAAAACATTGTGGTTTTTAATTAAAAAAATTGGGAGAGAAATAATATTTGGATATATATATATTAAAAATTAATTAATTTGTTCTAATCAGTACGTTATCAAATGAACTAATTATTTCTGTTTATTCCTTTAATGCAAAAAAAAAAGTATATTGGTTATTTTTTCCAAACAAACACTTTTCGATAGTTGTAGCAATTCATATCTCATAAAAGCACAAAAAAAATGGCGAGATCAATTGTTGGGGGACATTGCACCCAATAGATCTAAACGAGTCGTTGATAACAGCAACATTTCTTATCTGAGAGAGGCTTTCGCTGCAAAGGAACAGAAACATTTATCAAATTGCCAAACCCGAGTAATCTACCCAATCATGGAAAAGGAAATAAAAACCAGCACATCTCCACGGCCTCTTTTAACGGATACATAACACCTCTTTGGCACAATGTGTGGCATCACTTCCTATGCTCCTGCCAAGGGTTCTCAGGGGAGGAAATGAGATCGTTTGGCTGGGACCACCCTCCAGAGTCACCTTCAATTATAGCACGGAAGTTTACCCTGAATGTAGGAGATATTAAAGCTTCCAACATTCTCTCGGCGAGCAGCAGACAGGCAGACACGAAGCCCCTATAATTTTGGCATATCATTGTATCCGCCAAAAAGAATGAGACTATTACGATCATATCTAAAACGTTTTCGCAGGGAAGATTTAATGGTCGAGGAATGGCTTTCCGTTTCGTCTGCTGTCATTATTTCGCCATTTCTTTTACGCACTCGGCGCTTTTAGAGGCAGATAAATATTTGGAATAGTTTGGGAAGTGTTTTGGGAAAAGGGTGGGGCGGTACCAGAAAGTGGAAAAATTCGGTGAAGGGGGTGGTGGTAGAAATAGTAATTTTTTTGTCGTTGAAAGTTTGCCACGGACAAGTTGAGGCCAAAGTGTCTCCAATCATTCCAATCATGGAGTTTTGGAATAGCCACCTTTTCCCAAATGACAAATAGTTTTAGTAATGGTGGAGGTTAATTTCTTTTTGGCAAAGTTCTTTCAGTGATATAAATGTTTGGAATGCTGATATTGCAATTTTGTGTCAGGAAATGTTCCTTTTGGAAATTGACTAGCTTTGCTCTAGGTAATAATGGTATGGTTTCAATCGTTATTTACTTCGAAATCCAGAGAACATTCTAAAAAATGGTTATGATGTTACTAAGGGAAAAAAAGGCATCAAATTCTGTAAGGAAATTTTCCAATTATATTGTTAGTACTGAAATAAAAAAAGTTACCATTCAAAAATTCTCTTTTTTCTCTACTTTGTCTTCTACGGAAGAATAAATTTTTAATGCAAAATGCATTTTTCCTCCTGAAATATCATTCTATAAGTTTTGACCCATGTATATTTACTTGAAATTGAATGGTCCTATGGATTTAAAATATCATTATTGTATTTTGTAACAAGATATGTTTATTTAAATATTTGAATATGTTTATTCTCCCAGTTTAGATCCATGTATAGTATATACTTCATAATGTATGGTTCTATGGATTTAAAATATCATTATTATTATTTTGTAACAAGTTATGTTGATTTAAAAATCGATTAGCTGTTCTGAACAATAGAGCATTTAATATATATTTTTTCTTTAAGATTATCAATATCTTAAAAGAAGAAAAGATATTTAGGTTTGTTTTATTTCTGTGAGTAGAGTAAATTAAAATAAATGATCTATATAATTATTGAGAAACACATTGTGGTTTTTATTAAAAAGAAATTGACAGATGAATAATATTTCATTTCAATTTTTTTATTAAAAATTAATTAATTTGTTATAATCAATATGTCTTAAAACTTAAGCAATTATTTCTATTTACAAGTATCTTTAATGCAAATAACAAAAAATGTATTAGTTATATTTTTGTAACAAACATTTTTCGATAGTTGTAGCAATTTGTATGTCATAAAAGCACAAAAGATCCATGGCGAGATTAATTGTTGGACGAAATTGCACCCAATAGATCTAAACGAGTCGTTGATAATAGCAGCATTTCTTATCTGAGAGAGGCTTTTGCTGCAGAGGGACAGAAACATTTATCAAATTGCCAAATCCGAGTAATCTACCGAATCATGAAAAAGTAAATAAAAAACAGAACATCTCCACACCTCCTTTTAACGGACGCATAACACCTCTTTGGCACAATATGTGGTATTACTTCCTATTCTCCTACCAAGGGTTCCCAGGGGATGAAATGAGATCGTTTGGCTGGGACCGCCCTCCAGAGTCGCCTTCAATTATAGCCCGGAAATTGCCCTGAATGAAGGAGATATTAAAGCTTCCAACGTTTTCTTTGCAGCAGGCAGACACGAAGACATCTGAATGTTGGCGTATCTTTGTATCCACCAAAAAGAATGGAGACTATTACGATCAGATCTAAAACGTTTTCGTAAGGGAAGATTTCATGGTGGCGGAAAATGCTTTTCGTTTCATCTCCTGTCATTATTTCGCCATTTCTTTTCCGCACTCGCCACTTTTAGTGACGGATAAATATTTGGAATAGTTTGGGAAATGTTTTGGGAAAAGGGTGGGGCGGCATACATAAAAGGGAATAATTCGATAATGGGAGGGGGAATAGTAATTTTTTTTTGTCTTTGAAAGTTTGCCACGGCAAGTTAAGCCCAAAGATTCTCCAATCATTCCAATCATTAGAGTTTTGGAATAGCCACCTTTCCCAAATGACAAATAGTTTTAGTGATGGTGGAGGTTGAATTCGTTTTGGCACAGTTTCTTTGAGATATAAATGTTTGGAATGCTGATATTGCAATTTTGTGCCAGGAAATGTTCCTTTTGGGAATTTACTAGCTTATAACGTAGCTCCAGGTAATAACGTAGTGGCTTCAATCATTACTTACTTCAGAAATCCAGAGAGCATTCGAAAAATGGTTATGATGTTATACAAAGAAAAAAAAGCGTGAAATACTATATGGCAATTTTCCAATTATATTGTTAGTACTGAAATAAAAAAGTTACTATTCAAAAAAATTCTGTTTTCTTCTCTACTATTTCATCGATGGAAGAATAAATTTTTAAGGGAAAAAGATGTCCTTCCTTCTGAAATATCATTCTCCCAGTTTAAATCCATGTATATTTACTTCAAAAGGCATGGTTCTACAGATTTAAAATATTAATATTGTATTTTGTAACAAGAAGGTTTTCTTAAGAATCGATTAGCTTTTCTGAAGTATAACGTATTTAATATATATTCGGTCAAAAAGTTTATCAATTTCTTATAAGATGAAAAAATATTTAGGTTTTGTTTATTTCTGTGAGTAGACTAAATTTAAAAAAATATGTATATAATTAATAAAAAAAATCGTTGTGGTTTTTAATTTAAAAAATTTGCAGAGAAATAATGTTTCAATTTATTTATTAAAAAATAAATTAATTTGCTAAAGTCATTACGTCTTCAAACTCAACCAATTATTTCTGTTAACAAGTATCTTTAACGCAAATAAAAAGAAATTTATTAGTAATTTTTTTTGTAACAAACATTTTTCGATAGTTCTAGCAATTCATATCTAATAAAAGCACAAAAGATCCATGACTAGATCAATTGTTGGGGGAAATTGTACCCAATAGAACTGAACGAGTCGTTGATAATAGCAAGATTTCTTATCTGAGAGAGGCTTTTGCTGCAGAGGAACAGAAACATTTATCAAATTGCCAAACCCGAGTAACCTACCGAATCATGGAAAAGGAAATAAAAAACAGAACATCTCCACACCCACCTTTTAAAGGACGCATAACACCTCTTTGGCACAATATGTATCATTACTTCCTATTCTCCTGCCAAGGGTTCCCAGGGGAGGAAATGAGATCGTTTGGCTGGGACCACCCTCCAGAGTCGCCTTCAATTATAGCACGGAAGTTGCCCTGAATGAAGGAGATTTTAAAGCTTCCAACCTTTTCTTTCCTCTAGCAGCAGACACAGACACGAAGCCGCCCAGAATTTTGGCATATCTTTGTATCCACCAAAAAGAATGAGACTATTACGATCACATCTAAAACGTGTTCGCAGGGAAGATTTAATGGTCGAGGAATGGCTTTCCGTTTCGTTTGCTGTCATTATTTCGCCATTTCTTTTACGCACTCGCCACTTTTAGGGTCGGGTAAATATTTGGAATAATTTGGGAAGTGTTTTGGGAAAAGTGTGGTGTGGTACCAGAAAAGGGACAAATTCGGTGAGGGGGAAGGGAGAGGGGCAATAGTAATTTTTTTGTCGTTGAAAGTTTCCCACGGACAAGTTGAGCCCAAAGTTTCTCTAATCATTCCAATCGTGGAGTTTTGGAATAGCCACCTTTTCCCAAATGACAAATAGTTTTAGTAATCGTAGAGGTTGATTTCTTTTTGGCAAAGTTCCTGTGTGATATGAATGTTTGGAATGCTGATATTGCAATTTTGAGGAGCCAAGAAACGTTCCTTTTGGAAATTGACTAGCTTTGATGCGAGTAATAGCGCAATCGTTATTTACTTCGAAATTCAGAGAGTATTCGAGAAATGGTTATGATGTTATACAAAGCAAAAAAGCATCAAGTTCTATATTGAAATTTTCCAATTATATTGTTAGTACGGAAGTAGAAAAAGTTACTATTCAAAAATTTTCTTTCTTCTCTACTTTTTTGTCGATGGAAGAATAAATTTTTAAGAGAAAATGTGTTCTTTCTTCTGAAATATCATTCCACCAGTTTAGATCTATGTATATTTACATCAAAATGGATGGTTGTATGAATTTAAAATGTCAATATTGCATTTTGTAACAAGATATGTTTATTTAAGGATTGATTAGTGTTTCTGTAGAATGCTGTATTTAATATATATTATTTCAAATAGATTACCAATCTCTTAAAAAATGGAAAAATATTGAGGTTTTGTTTTTTACTGTGAATAGAGTGAATTTAAATAAATGCATACGTATATTATTATTAAGAAAAATCTTACGGTATTTTTAGTAAAAAAATTGCCAAGGAAATAATATTTCTTTTTAATTTATTTATAAACAAATTAATTAAGTTTTTATAATGCATACGTCATAAATCCTAAACAATCATTTCTGTTTCCAAGTATCTTAAATGCAAAAAAAAAAATGTATTAGTTATTTTTTGTAACAACAAACATTTTTTCGATAGATAGTTGTAGCAATTCATATCCCCTAAAAACTCAAAAGATCCATGGCGAGATCAATTGTTGGGGGAAATTTCACCCAATAGAAGTAAACGAGTCGTTGATAATAGCAACATTCCTTATCTGAGAGAGGCTTTTGCTGCAGAGGAACAGAAACATTTCTCAAATTGCCAAACACGAGTAATCTACCGAATCATGGAAAGGAAAATAAAAAACAGCACATCTCCCCACACTCCTTTTAACAGACGCATAACACCTCTTTGGCACAATATGTATCATCACTTCCTATTCTCCTGCCAAAGGTTCCCAGGGGAGGAAATGAGATCGTTTGACTGGGACCGCCCTCCAGAGTCGCCTTCAATTATAGCACGGAAGTTGCCCTGAATGAAGGAGATATTAAAGCTTCCAACACTTTCTTTGTAGCAGACAGACAGACACGAAGCCCTTCCCCGAATTTTGGCATATCTTTGTATCCACCAAAAAGAATGAGACAATTACGATCACATCCAAAACGTTTTCGCAGGGAAGACTTAATGGTAGCGGAAAATGCTTTTTGTTTCGTCTGTGCTGTCATTATTTCGCCATTTCTTTCACGCACTGGCCACTTTTAGGGGAGATATTTATTATAAATATTTGGAATAGTTCAGTAAGTGTTTTGGGTAAAGGGTGGGGCGGTACCAGAAAAGGGAATAAATTCAGTGAGGGGAAGGGGAGAGGGAAATAGTAATTTCTTTGTCGTTGAAAGTATGCCACGGACAAGTTGAGCCCAAAGTTTCTTCCGATCATTCCAATCATGGAGTTTTGGAATAGCCACCTTTTCCCATATGACGAATAGTTTTAGTAATGGTGGAGGTTGATTCCGTTTTGGCAAAATTCCTTCTGTGATATAAATGTTTGGATGCTGATATTGCAATTTTGTGACAGGAAATGTTCATTTTGGACATTGACTAGCTTTGCTCCTGGCATCCATCGTTATTTACTTCGAATCCAGAGAGCATTCGAATAATGTTATGATGCTACTAAAGAAAAAAAGAATCAAATTCAATAAGTAAATTTTCCAGTTATATTGTTTTTACGGAATAAAAGCTATTATTTTCTTTCTTCTGTACTTTCTCTTCGATGAAATAATAAATTTTTAAGGGAAAAGGTGTTCTTTTAGAAATGACATTCTCTCAGCTTAGATCCATATATATTTGCTTCAAAATGGATGGTTCTATGGATTGAAAATATCAATATTGTTATTTTGTAACAAGATATGTTTATTTAAGAATCGATTAGTTTTATGTGAAGAATAGCGTATTTTATATGTATAATTTAAAAAAAAAAAAAAAAAAAGGAAGAAATACCGATTTCTTAAAAGTTGAAAAGATAATAATATTTTGTTTATTTCCGTGAATAGAGTAAAAAAAAAAAACACATTTTTAAGAAAAAAAATATAAATTTTTAATTAATTCTTAAAAATCGATTCATTCATTCGATTTTTAATTAAAAAAATTGGAAGAGAAATAATGTTTTTATTTATTTATTAAAAATTAATTTAGTTGCTATAATCAATACGTCATAAAACTTAACCATTTATTTCTGTTTTTCGATAGTTGTGGCAATTCATATCTCATAAAAGCACAAAAGATCCATGGCGAGATCAATTCTTGGGGGAAATTGCACCCAATAGAACTAAACGAGTCGTTGACAATGGCAACATTTCTTATCTAAGAGATGTTTTTGCTGCAGAAAAACAGCAACATTTATCAAATTGCCAAACCCGAGTAATCAACCGAATCATTGAAAGGTAATAAAAAAAGCACATCCTCCCCCCTCCCCTTTTAATGGATGCATAACACCTCTTTAGCACAATATGCTGCATTACTTCCTATTCTCCTGCCAAGGGTTCCCAGGGGAGGAAATGAGATCGTTTGACTGGAACCACCGTCCAGAATCGCCTTCAATTATAGCACGGAAGTTGCCCTGAATGAAGGATATTTTAAAGCTTCCAACTATTTCTTTACTGCCGGCAGACAGACACAGACACGAAGACCCCTGAAATTTGGCATATCCTTGTATCCACCTAAACGAATGAGACTATTACGATCACATCTAAAACGTTTCGGCTGAAGAAGATTTAATGGTCGCGGAATGGCTTTTCATGCTGCCATTATTTCGCCATTTCTTTTCTGCACTCGGCCACTTTTAGGGGCGGGTAAATATTTGGAATCGTTTGGGAAGTGTTTGGGGGAAAAGGGTGGGGCCGCACACAGAAAAAGGGAAAAATTCGTTGAGGGGTGGGGGGCGGGGGATAGTAATTTTTTTGTTGTTGAAAGTTTGCCACGGACAAGTCGTGCACAAAGTTTCTCCAGTCATTCCAATCATGGAGTTTTGAAATAGCCACCTTTGAGCAAATGACAAATAGTTTCGTAATGGTGGAGGTTGAATTCTTTTTTGGCAAAGTTCCTCCTGTGATGTAAATGTTTGGATGCTGATATTGCAATTTTGGGCTAGGAAATGTTCTCTTTTGGAAATTGATCAGCTTCGCTCCAGGTAATGACGCAATGGCATCAGCAATCGTTATTTACTCCAGAAATCCAGAGATCATTCGAAAAATGGTTATGCTGTTATAGAAAGAAAAAAAAAGCATCAAAATGTGTTTTTACTTCTGAAATTCCATTCTTCCAGTTTACTGGTAGATTCATGTATATTTATTTCAAAATGGTTGGTTCTATGTATTTAAGATATCAATATTGTACTTTGTAACAAGGTTTGTATATTTAAGAATCGTTTAGTATATCTGAAGAATAGCGTATTTTATTATTTCAAAAAGATTATGAATTTCTTAAAAGATGAAAAAATATTTAGGTTCTGTTTATTCCCGTGTATAGAGAAAAATTAAATAAATGCATATGTATATAATTATTAAGAAAGAAATTGTGGTTTTTATAAAAAAAAAATGGCGATTTGGTTTGTCGCTCTACGGTCATCTTGGGCATAGGAGGGCTAAACAGACAGGGACTTACAATTTAAAGTGGATTCCGAACCACTACTAACAAGATTTTAGCATACCATTACAGTGACGCTAATTTTAAAGGAATATTTATTCCTTATAATGTATGCATTTATTTAATTACGGCAGATTTAAGTGAGGAAATAACTGAATTAGTACCTTTGTCTACATTTATGAAAAGTCTGAATGTTCGAATGTACGATACATATATTACAGAGCGAAAATATTATAAGCTTAGAGACTGTTTATTGAAACTAATGAGGCAAACAGGTTAGGCGATATATAGATTCATAAATCATCTAAATTATAATAATTATTAATTTACGAAAATACTGTATAATATCCTATATAATGAAGTGCATAAATTTTAATATACTAGAATGTGTCATTTATTTTTCAATATCTTAAGTAATTTTATGCTTAATGGGTCTCTATGAAATTATCAACTAAAGCACAGGCTGATTATAATTGAAGTCCCACATTTAAATTGCTGTAAAAAAAAGAACCACTCGTCAAACTGAGTTCAAATTTGAACGGAAGATACTTGAAGAAGGGAGAAACGGTACGACATCAAATAAAAGTTCCAAAAAAAGTTCCACCGACTTTACCCATTCAATTTGGTGGATGGGATTTCCATCACAGGGTCACAACTGTTGAATGACTTGGAAGTCGTTTTTTCCGTCAAAATACCGAAGCAATCGAGCACACTGGATACTACAATTGGTTTAATATGCAACTCATGCCAAATACGTTGTCATTTCGATTCAAAATGTCAGTTGCAGTCGAATTCACTTACTTTATGTCGCTTACAGCGTCATCTATTAATACACTTTTGACCATTTTTTCCTGCCTTCCTTTTTCTACCTTCTTCAATTATTTTCAGTTCAAATTTGAACTCATCGTCAAGAGTGTTTCTTTTTTTTACAGCATTTTGAAAGTGGAACTTTAATTATAATCACCGTGTCTGTGCGGGGCATAAACGTATACAACCGATCTAGTTTATCGTATTGCCAAATATTGTTTGAATTTATCATACAACAGTGAGTTCATTTCTGTTCACCTTTCCAGATATCCCTCGCCCATCAAAAAGGAACCTAACGACAGCCTGGTGGACGGGAATGAAAAAAGTCCGGACATCATCCCACTTCCAAACGACATCGAAGGTAACGAAGGCTCTTTATCAAGCACCATTTAATATAGTTTATATTTACTTTGTGTAGTTCCTATGTCAAATGTCATGTATTTACTATTAAGATAAATATAATCTCACAAATCTCAAAACATTAAACATATTAAGAATTTATAAAATTTCACATCCCGGCAGTGAAATGTGTGACAACGAGATTTATGTTTCATGTCGACAACCTTCAAATTCTTATACAGGAAGTGTGTAATCTTCCCACACAACTATTTTAAAACTTAAGCAACACGGATAAAAAATCAGAACAAAAATAATGTAGCCCATTTCACAACAGGAGATTTAATTGATTTCATTCCAGACTTTATTACTATAAAGTAATAAAGTTTGGGATGGTTAGTTTATACATTTTCCAGAATACTTCTGGTGATTATAGAAAAAAAAAGTTCTGAATTTCATCAATTGGTAAGGTTATAATAATCTCATTTTGGTTCGAATTTTATATATATGTATGTATGAGCATGTGCAGTTGTGTGCATGTATACTATGTATACATATTCGTCTGTAGTTATATGCGTCTGTAGTTATATGCTTTGTATGCAAACATGTACTGGTGAATGTAGATCCGTGTATATATATGTGTGTGTACATATATTTGTGTTTATGTACGTATATGTTTGCATGAATGTGTGTATGTAAGTATCTGCATGTGTATGTATGTGTGCGTGTTAGGGTTTTATTTAGAGTGTTTTTTTTTTTAATTTTTATTGGAAAGTTTGCATTGCTGTATGTTACATTATTAAGTTACAAAGTAAGTTTAAAAACAATGGGAATTTGTAATTTTAAAAACACAATATGCAAACATTGAACAACGTTTTTAAAAATAATTATCTCAAGTTTGGTTAAAAGTTGAAGATGCATATTAGCTGTAAGTGCACTTATCAATTTAAACCAATACTTACTTAATCAGTTAAAAGATTATTTTTATGCAATTATATTTTATTATAATAGGGACCTAGTATGTGTATTATTATAAAATCTATACCCTTTTCAAAATATAGTATAATTTTATTCTATTGCTGTGCTTTATTGTTGTAACATTGTTTCTGAAAGTGGCATTCGTTTAGCAGAGTATGCTACCATCGTTGCTGTCGAGATGTGTGTGTGTGTGAATGTAAATGTATGCGTACATGATTGTGTGAATTCGCAATGTATATTTGTGCAAAATTGTTCAAGTCAATTTGTGCTTGTTATTGTGTGCTTGCGCGCTTGTATATACGTATGAGCCCGTGTATGTACGTTCGTCTGCCTGTGGGTATGTCCTTATGTATCTGTGTTGTGTGTGTATATGCTTCTATGCGTATGAGTAGGTATGTGCGAATATACGTGTGTATGAGCATGTGCGTGTGTACGGGTGTATGTATGCACGTGTGTATAAATGTATGCATAATCGCGTATAGTTATGTGTATGTGCTTTGTATGCATACATGTACGAGAACGTAGGTGCGTGGATTTTATTCCATTGTTGTACATGCTGTTGTTTCTAAAATAATATTCGTCCAGCAGTGTACGCCACCACCGTCGCCGTGGAGATGTGCTCCACTTCCCCCAGACTCCCCAAAGCAGAGGTCTACTACACGGTGGAGAGTCAGACGTGCGTCTAGCGGCGGCCACGCGTCTCTAGCACCCAGGTACTACTGCTCTTTGGAGATTACCACAATTTCATAATGTTAAAACATCTTTCGTAATGTCAATACTCTTAACACAACTTTATTATTATTATTATTATTATTTAACTTTAAGTGAAAATCTCATCACCGTAAACAAGGCTATATAGCTCCATACCAGTTTAAAAGATGAGGGTAGAAAAATAAAATTTTTTAAATTAAAAAAAAACTTTCAATTTCAGAATTACAGGAGTACTATGAATTACAATACAGAAATCAATGGTATGCTATGAATTATGTAACTAGCATAAGACTGAATCAGAGGTGGCCAATCCAAAGGATCCTTCGGGCCACTTTGGAAATGCGTCCTAAATCCCCGGGCCGCGTATAAAATTATAGATCCCCCTATTAGATTTAGACCCGCTATAGGCATTTATTTGGAGTGAAAAATTATATAGACTGAGTAATTATTATTATTATGTTTACTATTATTTTTAGATGCAAACATAGGTAATATAATAATAATGATACTAAACACACATCGTAAAGAAATATATAACCCAAAATGAAATTTTAAAAAATATATAAATATAAATGAAATAAAAAAAAGAAATCATTAAAACATATTTATTTTACTAGTGCGATATTTGTTTCTCCACTCTTTCTTTCACTTAGCTTTTGCAAATCGATCTCAATTTGGATGTTTGCACATTGTAATGGGTGTTGCAGGTTAGCGTTCGTTATTGTGAGCCTGTTTTGTCTTCAATCAAAATCACTTTAGAAAAAAAAAGGTTCGCAGATGTAAGTTGAACCAAAAGTGCTAATAACTTCAACAAAAAATCTGCTTTGCTCTCCTATCAACTGTACGTATCTAGGGATGGCCACTGAGCTCACTTATAATGAAATATAGAACCAGTTATAGTAGATATTCTAAGATGCGCGCGCATTATGAATTCGAACTGTAATTAGACCGGGAACTACAGTTAAAACATCCATTACAAACATCCATGACACTGTCAGGATTTGAACCTGAAGCCTGTGGTACCAACACTCTGAGTGTTAGCCAATTGTCCGCCATCCGACAGGAAGTACAGCGTAACCGGCACTTCCTCAGAGACGTTTAATTTACAATCTCTCATCTCGGGAAATAGGAAATATGTTTATTTTCGGCTTAGAAGTGGAATACTCCCACGAATCTTTAATTAGATGTCTTCAGTAAATGTATTAATTAGTGTATATGTGTCATGTCTGTGCACGTGTAAATAAAGCTGGGTGTTCTCAAGCCAAGTCTCAACCCAACCACACCCAATTATAATCCAGCTGCACAAACAACGACAACACTACAATAGTTTAAGTATGCATTTTAGCAATTACTTGAAATATATAAGGAGTTCTGAAAACACACTTTCTCTGATGATTCAAATCTATATATTTAACAGTGTGGCTATTCATGAAATTGATTAAAGAAGCAATAAAATAATAACGGAGATAGTGATTTTGTATATGGCTTTCGGTAATTGGCAAAACATTTCATTTCTGTGTTTGCAATAAATTAGAAAAATTAAATAAAATATTTTTTCTAATACTTGAATATTTGCTTTATTTAGTAAGCTAGAAGCAAATGAGGTTCCATATTTTAATATTCCATTACAATATGAAAGCTTCTTATATCGTTCCTATGAATTATCCTATAACATTTTTGATACAAACTCAGTTTAACCATCCGTTATCTAAATCTGTTATGATTCGAAAAATCTTTAGCTAGAAAATATCCCAAGCTCAACTTAATTGAATCAAAGCTCAAAATGTAAAGATATTTTGTATTTTCTTTCAAAGTCTAATATTGGATAGAAATGTATGTAGGATTTAAAACACACACACTGTATTTTAATATCTTACCATCTATCTTAAAATTAAATTCCAATATTTAATTGTTAACTTAACTTAATAAAGTACATAAAATATATTTGCTTGAACACAAGAGAACTGATTTTATAATGCATTGTTTTAGTAATATCTATATATTATTTTAAATAAACGGAACATAACTTTGCATTAATTATATTTAATACATCTTATACATTTTTTTTTCTTTTTTCCAATTAATTTTCCTTTCATTTAATATAATAAATGCATTTTATACATTTATTAAATTAAATTTATTTTGTTGTTTAATTTTTCAGATTTTTTTTTTTTAATCAAAGAAGCTTTAAAATCAATTTGAATTCGAAAATTCCTTTTTAAAGATTAAAGAATGGAAATGTTTTTTTACAAAACAAAACAAAACATTTTCTTTCATAGAAAAAAGGCATATTAATTATTCATGTCCTGATATATTTATCCGTTATTAAATCTGGTGTTTACATTATAAGTTAAAAGATGTTTTGTGCTGCTTGATAATCATAACCAGAACAATTTAGCTGCTGCCTATTTACGTCAGATGATACTTTTGCTTTCTGCTTATATTCTAATTAATGATCCATTAAAGACCGTATAGTTGTTTGAATACAAGAGAAGTGATTTTATAATGCATTGTTTTTGTAATATCTATACATTATTTTAAGTAAACCAAACATAACTTTACATTAATTATATTTAATAAATTTTTTTCTCTTTTCCAATTAATTTTCCTTTAATTTAATATAATAAATACATTATATATATATTTAAGAAATTTAAATTATTTTGCATTTTTTTTTAAACCAAAGATGCTTTAAAAACATTTTGTCTAGCGGAAATAACATTTTTCTTTTTAAGGGTTAAAGAATGAAAATGTTTTTTTTTTTTATAAAACAAAAACAACCCTTTTCTTTCATACTAATTATTTATTTACTGAAAAATTTATCCATTATCAAATCTGGTGTTTACATTATAAGTTAAAAGATGTTTTGGGCTGCTTGATAATCATGACCAGAACACTTTAGCTGATGCCTATTTACGTCAGATGATACTTTTGCTTTCTGCTTATATTCTAATTAATGATCCATTAAAGACCGTATAGTTGTTTGAATACAAGAGAAGTGATTTTATAATGCATTGTTTTTGTAATATCTATACATTATTTTAAGTAAACCAAACATAATTTTACATTAATTATATTTAATAAATTTTTTTCTCTTTTCCAATTAATTTTCCTTTAATTTAATATAATAAATACATTATATATATATTTAAGAAATTTAAATTATTTTGCATTTTTTTTTTAAACCAAAGATGCTTCAAAAACATTTTGTCTAGCGGAAATAACATTTTTCTTTTTAAGGGTTAAAGAATGAAAATGTTTTTTTTTTTTTTTTTTTTATAAAACAAAAACAACCCTTTTCTTTCATACTAATTATTTATTTACTGATAAATTTATCCATTATCAAATCTGGTGTTTACATTATAAGTTAAAAGATGTTTTGTGCTGCATGATAATCATAATCAGAACGCTTTAGCTGCTACATATTCACGTCAGATGATGCTTTTGCTTTCTGTTTATATTCTAATTAATGACCCATTAAAGCACCATTTAGCAAAGAAAGGATGGGCAGATGTTTCGCATTGTTAGTTTTATGATTCATGATTATCTCAGTGGCTGCAAAGTAAGTGATATTAACTAATCTCTGTACAGTCTGCCTTAAATGCAAATGGCTTCATTTAACCGAAGAATAATCCTGGGAAATTTGTATTCATAAGTGTAATGCAGAACTAATTGGCCAGTTATATGACAAGCTTTTTCAAAACATCTCCATTTATTTTGGCTTAGATACTAACTAGAACCGTAAAAAAAAGCTTCTGAAAAATGGAACAAAACATTTGCATCAGACATTATCATAATCTGAAGTAGACATGCAAATTTTAAGCCCTTTGATAAAGTTTATTGTCTCATAATTAACCAATGTCATTAATTTATAATAGGAATACAATTTTTACTATTTATACAGTAAAAAATCAGAAAGAAAAAAATTTATCTTATTCACGATATTACATTAATTAAATGCCAATCCAAGTAATTAATTAAGGGACATGATTTTTATTTAGTAATATATTTTAATTTTTATGCTAGTTCATAAATATTTTTTAATTCAAAAAGGCTTGAGCAAATTAAAGTAATTACCTAAAAACAACCACAACTTATTAAATACAATTTTAAATTATGGCAGGCTACGATATTTTTTGGCAATAAATATCGTAGAATAACCTTCCGTATAAAAAAAATTCTTTATCCAGGCTAGTACATTACATGTAAAAATTCTGATCTTCTAGTTTGCAGTAAATGAGAGACTATGGACATATTTGAATAACATTTAATTTAACATTTAATATTAATTAATAAACAACAATTTTAAGTTTTTAAACTTAGTATTTAATATACGGCATTAAATAAACAACAATTTTATAATTTAAAAGAAAAATTTTAACATCTAATAAATTTAATAAATATTTAATATTTCACAAACAACAATTAATAAACAACAATTTAATAAACATTTAAACATATAATAAAATAATGATAATAATATAAACATTTCGTTTTTAACAACATATAATAAGCGAAATGTGATCCAGTGCTATTGAATTTTTTACAACAAACACAATAGCATAGGATCTCATTCCATTATTTAAATCATTAGTCAAAATATGAAAAACTTAACTCATAAACTTAAACTTATTTTTAAAGTAAATTTGATATAGGATGAGTCAAGCTATAGATGCACTCAAACATTTTGATTTTATTAATAAATAATATTTTAATGAACCCCAATTCAATAATTTTTATATTATAATAAAAATTAGTATGGTAAAGGTAATTATACAAATGACTTTTCCAAATGAATGATATTAAACAGCATCTATAGTTTCTATAGTTTATTTTTATGTTTGTCATTTTACTCTTTACGTCATATATGACAATATAATACCTTTTCATATACTATACATAAAATACTTGATATAGTAATACCTTTTATATTATATAATAATACCTTTTATATAATATAATATAATAATGCCTCTTATGTAATACAATAACATCTTTGATATAATATAATAATACCTGTTATATAATATAATAATACTTTTGATATAATATAATAATTACTATATATTTATCTTAATTATCTTTCATATCTTTTATTCATCTCAATACATCCAAAATGTAAGCATTTTACTCTAATATAATAAAGAGTTTTATGAAAACATGTTAGCGAATTTTTGCTTAAATACGAAATGTTTACTTACCAGAGCATACCATTTTTAAATTATGAATAAATTTTGAATTGATAGCTTATAAAAATTAAATTTAAAAGACAAATTATAGCTAATTTAAATTTATTGACAGTAACTAATAATGTATAGAAATCAGTCAAAAGATTAAAATTTTGAGAAATAATTTAAAACATGATATTGTGGTAATTTTATAATAAACGCACTTGGAAATAAAGCACATCTAATATATACAATCCCAATTTCAAAATGCTGTAAAAAAAAGAACCACTCTTTACAATGAATTCAAATTTCAACTGAAGATACTTGAAGAAGGGGAAAACGGTACGCCATCAAAAAAAGTTGATACTGTTGATAGATGGCACTGTAAGCGGCATAAAGAAAGTTAATTCGGCTGCCAGTGATATTTTGAATCGAAATGACAACGTATTTGGCATCAATTGCATATTCAACCAACTATAGTGTTCAATGTGCTTGATTGTTTCGGTTTTTTGACAGAAAAAATGACTTCCTAGTCATTCATTAGTTGTGACGCTGTTAGTGGAAAGCCCATCCACCACGACAAGGTCATATCAAATTGAGTGGGAAATATCGGTGGAACTTTTTTTTTTATGTCAATGCCGTTATTTTTTTCTTCAAATATCTTTAGTTCAAACTTGAACTCATTGTGAGGAGTATTTTTTTTTTACATCATTTTGAAAGCTAGACTATAATTACCCTGCATATATGTAATTTATTTATGCATTTAATATATGTATATATATATATATATATATATAAATGTTGGAAGTCCTGTTTACTTATTAATTTCTTGAACTATAAATGACATCACTACTTTATATTTTACACTGTTGGCAACGGTTATAATTATTTTAATAACTATTTTAGTCTTTAATGAATGGCGTCTTGCACCGAAATTATATTCTATTCAAATATTAACGTATTATAAAACTATTATTTTTGAAACGTATTGCTTTATTTAATCAATGGCAATTACTGTACAAAATATGGTGACATAAGTAAGATGAATCAAGCCAAAAGTACGGAATTAATCAGATGTTAATTTTTTAAAAAACTCATTGCGATAAGAAGCAACGTTAAAAAAATGTCGTACTACTGAGAAGTTCTATAGAGAGGTTGCCGTTGTAATATTGTTTAGGGGTATAATTATGATATTGTATTGTATGTGTGATTTATTAAGCATTATTACTTTTTTTTTTTAAAAAAGAAGATCTCGAAATAACATATTTCGAAAAAGAGCGAACACAAGATCTCCAAATACTGGCATCTGAATTAAGAATTGAAAAACCTATCAGCTTAACGATTATTGAACTAAACAATTTGATAACTAAATTTTCTATCTATGGCGAAGATTTTCTGAAGGAATTGTTAATTACAACAATAGATGAACGTAAAAATAAGAAAGAAAAGAAAATACCAAGATTTAGAAAGAAAACCCCAAGAATGAACTTGATGAAATAAAACGCCAAGATAATAAACTCGAAGAAGAAAAGCCAAGATGAACTCGGAAAATCTCGATGTAAAAATGAAATGGAATTTGAAATGGAGAAATTAACATTAGAGAATGGAAAAAATACCAATTCTCATAATATAAAACCTAAATTAGATATTCAAGATCTAATGCAGAAATGTGATGTTTCTCATAATTATATTAGACTTAATATTATCTTGTTTGAACGTCATATTCAAAAAGGAGATATTACAAAAAAGTTTTGGGTTCCTTATCTGGATTTAATGCTGTAAAATAATATATCTCAGATTGTATCTAGAAAAAGATGAAGAAATTGCAAGCAATTATGATTATATTAGACTTAAGTAAAGCATATTAGACTCTTAAGTCTAAGTATATTAGATTTAGATTTCAAAAGCTGTTTAAAATGTTTCCTGGAAAATTTAGACAACTTTTTGTGAACCATAATGCTTAACAAAAATAATAAATAATACTTAACAAAAGCCTATAGATTACATGAATTGATTTTGCATGCGAAATTAAGAATTATTTTACAGAATGTAAATTGGACTTGAAAGTAGAAAACTTCTAACAACTGTCAACACTTAATAATTTGTGACCAAATTAAACGAAAGGTCACATCAAATGTAAGCGACCTTTTCATTGACGATTAGTCACAAAATAAAAATAGCAATTAATTCAGATGATTATGAAAATATAAGAATGAATGCAAAAAGAATTCCATTCCAAACCAAGATTTGAAAGAAACCTACCGAATTTTAAAAAAATCACAAGACTTATCCTGTCAGTTATTGGAAAAAAGAAATAATGATATAAATTGGAGAACAGACAATAAAAACTCAAAACAATATCATTATGCCACAAACGACAGATGGAAGAACTGTCTCACAATAACCATAGAAAAGTAACTCTGATTCCAAGCTTACACTTAACAACTTAAGCTTCGAAGACGAATCTAAAGAAATAGTAACTAAAAAAGTAAAGTTCGACGAAACTGTCTTTTCAAAATTAATACTGGAAATATTGTAAATTTGATTCGTGAAGATGTTTATGCAAAGGTTCTTGCACATGAATTGAAAGATGAGAATATTAAAGTCTCAGGAATTCGAAAAAAACATGAAAACAGTTTTAAAGAAAGTGGAAACATCTTTTATCATGACCATATTGAAATCACCAAAACAATATATATTGAACATTAAAAAATAAAAATTTGTAATCAGAATTTAAAATTTTAAAATAAATATATTTTTTTGTAATTTACATTCAGTATTTAATAATCAGAATATCAAAATTTAGAAATTTATATATATTTTTTATTTTTTTTTCAAATTATCAGATAACTAAAACTTGACATTTCTATTTTCTAGAAAAGAAAATTTATCAAAATTAAAAATTATCATTTGCATCATTTATATTTTCAAATTATTCATCTGTCTCAGACATCCCTTATCTTAGATTAGAATTCAACAAAAATTATAAAATTAAGAATCATACAGTAATATTACCTTTTTTTTTATATATAGAAATCTATTGAAATCTCACATAATATCATGTAAAACAAACCTATTATTTTACAAAAGCCTTATTCGCATTGTTTTGACATGAAAACTTTGCTTCTGATCATGAAATAAAAAAGTTTTGGTGTACATTTGATTTGCAGGGTCTTGATATTTTTGTCATTCAATGCACATGGAACAATATTGAATTGCACAGAATGTTATATATTCACGTATTCACGTTATTAAGCTGAGCCACGTTAAGTGACTTGAACACGTTATTTGCATTAAAGACAGATGCATAATGAGACAATCGATTTGGCTAAAACAATTTTAGTCAGAAGAAAAAAAGATAGATGGTGTTAAAGAAGACATTTTAACCCTTAAAACTAAAATCAAAATTTAGTTAGAGATATAAATGTAATGTATACAATATATATATAACCCATTGTATACATTACATTTATGTGTATATAATGTATCAGATATATACATTGTAATTTTTATCTGATAATGTATATAACTAAATGTCTTAGCTCATCCTGGAGTATCAGATCATAAAAGGTGATCATTTCTATTAATTATAAGGATATCTGCAGAAATTGTATAATAAATATGGATTAATTGATCTAATATTCACTTTATATATAATATTTGTTTATTTAATAATAAATGTTTATTTAATAATAATTTTTAAAACTATCTTCTACGCTTAACTCTTTTGTAAACTAATAAGGATAATTAAATTTAGCTTTTAATATAAAACGGTATTATGTAATTGTAATAAAATTTGTGGAAAACTTTAATTTAAATTCCGGAAATAGTTTCTAAGTCATTTGAAACCAAAGCTCTTATTAAATAATTTGATCATACGATATTCCCTTTTGTTGAACAGCTTTTTAATGTCCATTTTCTAACTTTTGAAGCTGCTTTATTGACCAAAATCTGACACCTTCTTGACTTTATGCCAAGCCACAGACATGCTATTATGGACTTGAAACAATCTCCAACATGTTATTAAATAGAGGTTTGTAAATCAGTGGTCGACGTGTGTCACATAAGCGATTTCATTTTAATAATTTATCATAATATCTTCTAGAACCGACCATAAATTTCAGTTAAATTTCACTTATCTTGTGCCCTGAAAAGTTTCTCTTAAGCCCAAAGACAGTCCATTCTCCAATTTCTTTTTGGTTCACGTACTGCATGGGATATGAGTTGAAATCACGCAATGAAATTAATTCTCATTTTTATGAATGGCAGAGAGCTGAATTCAATATTTACATGCAGTGCTGTTTCAGATGATTTAAGAAAATGAATTTTTCCTATTTCTATGAAGCTATTTTTATTTCATCTCATTTTAATTACGTTTTCCCCAAAAAATGTAATAATATTCTTCGTGTTGGGAAAGTCAATGCATTTCTGTTTTTTCATTCAGTGTGGGATCTGTGTGATTTGTATTTTTCGAAAATTTCCATTAGATTATGTAGTAAGTAGACAAGTAGATACCTTGCAGTTAGAGATCTAATAAAGTTAGAGATTATTAATCTTAACCTTAATAAAGTTAGAGATTATTATAGATTAAGTAGATATCTTGCAAATAAAAAATATTTTAGAGACTGTACAAATTTGGAAAACATTTTAAATAATATGAAATTAATTAATTGTTAGTAAAATTAATTGTTAGTTTATTGTTAGTTAACACAACATTTAGTTTAATGCTGTATATAAATTTATCAAAAATAAAACAAATGCTAAGAAAGGATATTTATATTAATAAATATTAAAATTAATTCAGCTCCTCCAATATATATTTTTTTAAATTTCCAAAGAAAATGCTGTTAAAAAGAATGAAAATGATGACTGAAAGAATTACTCTGGGAAAAGGTGTACTTCAAAGAAATGCTTACAGATACAAAGAATATCTTTTTATGCCTCTTATTTTTTTATGATGTTCAATCAGCAGAACAGCTCTTTTTTACATATTGATATGTTTCAAACAAAAGATGAAGGAAATTGTAATTTGAACGTGCCTCTAAGTTTTTTTAACTTAGATAGGATGTTGGATAAAACATGGGGGAAAGATCTCTTCTTGTACTAGTGGAGTACCCCTTGGAGAACTCTTGGAGCACCTCAAGCAAAGTTTATCCCTAGCAATTGGAACAATATATAACTTAAATGTATATAAAACTTTAGAGAAGAATGAGAAGATTTAGGATAGTTGGCACATTCCTTTCTATCTGGAGACAGTTAACAAGAGTTTCATGCTGATTTATAGTGACCATAGAAGCATATAGTGGCATAGGTAAGAAACTTTGCACAACTCGGGGCCCAGTTGCAACGTGCGCAGTTAGCCGGCAGTAGGGCTGAAGTTCGAATAATCTGGCGGCATTGCTATAGTCACTGCATTGAGAAAGCGATGGCGATTGTAACAATGTGTATCAAAGCTTCCCGCATGGTTAATTAGGCTGGTTGGAGCTTTCCGGGTTTTTCTCCTTATATCAAGCAAATGAGGGACATCTGCTCCTATTATTCCTACCGGAATGAATTGTCTTCTCCTCATTACCCATTAATGAGCTGCTCAATGGATACATAAGTAACACATAAGGGCCTACCTATGCTCAGCAAAAGGGAAAAAGGAAGAAACTTTAGACTCCAGTCATTAGTTGGCGTTCGAAATCAGCACTTCCAGTTCATTATTTCCAATCAGTTTTTAATTAATATAATTTTTCAAATAATACTTTATGAATTATAACAAATTTTGTCTGGGCATTCCGCCAAATCCATTGTTTTTACTCCGAAACTGATACCTTGACAATACACTAAGTGGTGAGGTTACAAAAGGAATCATGGGATGGCAGAAGACAGACAGAAGATGCTCGTCATAACTTATTACGAGCTTCCTTATAAACGGAGTTTGAAAGCTTTGATTTGTTATAATATTATACATATCGTGTGAGCCAGATTGTTCAAAGTTAATTCTTTCTTTTTAATTTTAATCATTAAAAGCTCAAACAAAAGTATCTTAAATTATCCTGGTACAACCAACTTTAGTCTCGAATCCATGATTAGGAAGTGCCGCTCTTTATCGAATGAGCTCAATTTGCTTTTATGCCATTGCATTCTATAATGTCTTTAAGTGATTTTTGACGGTATTTATTCTTTTCAATTTGCAGTTGCAGGATTCTCCTGGCAACTCCCAGAACTCGTCAAAACACACAATCTGCTATTGAGGTTAAAATGGAATTGGATCAGCTGTTTTATTGCCGTTCCCTGTGGTGAACAAAATAACATTCGAATGAAACCAGTAAGTAATTTACACGACAGTTACTTGAAACATGATAGTAACATTAAAATAATTATCTGACATATGTGTCGGGCGGGAATATATCAATATTTAATACAGGGCTGTCTAACACTGGCCCCACCTTTATTAAGGAAATAATTAAATAGTTCTTAAAAGATTGAAAATTAATTAAATAGTTCTTAGAAGATTGAAATTTTTACTTAATCCTTTTAGTCATTTTTTTGAATATATTTTAGAAATAATGATTTGGTGATGTTTTTATTTTTTTAAGTATTATATACTTCTTACTTCAATAATTGATGACTTCGATTGTTAATTTTTTTTTTTTTTTTTTATTAGCGATTATTTTTTTTTTTTTTTTACCTTAGTAAATTAATAATATTTTATATCTCGCCGGGGCTACTTTGGCTTTCAAATACAACCCAAACAAGTTAAACATTTGAATTATTTTTACTGAATTATCGGTATATATATATACGTGTAAATTAGAAATTATCTATAATTTTAATCTTTTAGATTGGATATGAAATAAGTTACTTTTATTCAGAAATAGGAAACTATATAGGGATATTTGATGAACATTAAAAAAAAATTCTACAGGAAAAAAGGTAATAAGATTTTTAAGAGTTTAATCAAAAAGTTTAATCAATCCTAATTTAAAAGATTTTCTTTTTTTTACCACATTTGCTCATTAAAGCAAATTACGGACCTCATGCTCCTAAATATGAATATGAATTAATACTTTGAATAATTTGATTCCAAGAAAATGACAATAATTATACCTAGAACAACTATAATAATTATTATAATTAATTATAATAATGTGTTAATTAATATATAATTGCATATGACTTATAAACTATAATAATTATTTACAAAAATGATCCGAAATAGATTCAATAATTAATAAAACAAAAGGATAAATATAAAATAAAAATTCAAAAAGTTTAAAAATGCTTGCCAAACTTCACATACTTGAATTTCCTTTCAAAATTTTGCAAAAATCCAGTTAAGGGTAATCCAACACCTCTTACAAACGTCCTTAGACAGTGAATTAGGGCACTAGACTCATGAGTGTTTTTGGAAAGAGTCTTGTTGAGTTTTTGTGATGTTTTGAATCTTGACAGAGATGATGACTCTGAAGAGTCCTTTCTTTTGATCATGATAGTTCTTTATTTTTTTAATTTTATGTTACTGCTTTTGACCACTTAGTAAAGAAGTCTTGTGAGCACATATATATATATATGTATGTACATACATAATTCAAGTCTTAAAATAAAATAAAATAAATTTAATATTATTCAATAGCTTCTTAAAGATCTGTTATTCTTTATATTAGGTTTTCCTTTTTAAAAAATAATTCTTATTCTAAATTTTCTTATTACAAGTAAACACATTCAATAATATTGTGTTAAGTGAATTTTAACTGCATGATATAGTAGTAAAGATTAATATTTATATTTTTCCTGATTTATCTTAAAACTTAAATATATTGCCAGCACACCAATTAAAGTTAAAAGTTTTATTTGCTTTCTTTTTATAATAAGATAGCTTTATGTAAAAATAATCAAGATATTACTGACTATTTTAAATTATTGTTTTCATTATTATTATTGGTTTCTGAGTGTTAAAATTGCTTGTTGTTATCATTTATAAATTCAGATAAGACTGTAAAAAAGAAAAAAAAATAGTTTAAATAAGCAGAACATAGCAGATGACTTGATAAAATTTGAAAAAAATGTTTTTTTTATATCTTATTTAAACGATTAATTATGAGAATATCGATTAAATTTTTTAAATATCGATTATTATCTAAAATATTTAAGATATAAAAAAAATATTAAAATATTTAATATTTAATATTTTTTAATAATAAAAATAATATAATAATATCTTTTTATTTAATGTCTAAAATATTTAAAATATTTTAGACATTATTACTCTAAAATGTAACATTGTTAATGTGACGTTATATCAAGTAAAATGTATTTTTAATTATCAGCATTTATTTTAAAATAAAAAAAAGTTTGTTTGAAAATGGAATAATGAAATAAATTAAATAAATATTCACAAAAAGCTTTTGCTTCAACATACTGTTTTGATATTTCAGAATTAGAATTAGATAGATAATGCTTACAAATTTTGGAAATTCAATATTTTCTTTTAATACCATTTGCAATATATATTATTCCGAATGTTCCGCTCCATACACTGTATTTGAAATTAATATATACATATATATATATATCTATATATATATATATCGGAATTGTTTATATCCAGAGCTATATACTTTATTAATTTTATGATTAATATTAATTTTTAAAATTTTATATTTAATAACACTATTATTAACTATACAGATGTATTTATTTTATATTAATTTTTAATTTTTCAGTGGCACTGTTGATTCCTATCTTCAGATATTCTAAAGATTTAAGAATTTTTCAAAACAGGAAAATAATGTAATAATGTTCAACATTTTAATTCATTTTTTACACTCAAATCTAGAAAAAAAATATTTTAATATAAGAAAAAAATAATTATTAATTAAAGGGCATATTTCGCATATATCAACTAAATAAAAACACAAATAATTTTATTTTATCTCAATAAGTGTTGGGAATCATAATTGACTTAAAACAAAGTGCTTTGAAACATAAAAGTATTATTTGACTGCCGATTCTTAATAACCGTGAAAATGAATTTCAATTTATTGAATTTCACTAAATGTCATCCGTTTTATAGAATAAAGAAGGATTGTGAAGAATTTGATAAAAAGTTATTAAGTAAATATACGTTAAAGTAATGAGACAATTTATGATTTGAATTTAAATTTATAATTTACTTTGAAAATCAATTCAAAAATCTGCGAAACTTTCTTAATTGATGAAATATGTATTTTAAAAATATACATATGACATTAGTATAATATGATGCCTGCACTTATAGTTATTTACTAAGCTACTTAAAATACATATTTCAATTCCTAAACAGATGGATAATTTATGGAGTAAAATTAAAAAGAAAGTAATTTCAGTTATTTGATGCTATCTTAAGCACATTCCATTTACTTACATACAAAGCGCGCAATATATTCACACAAGTATTGGAAAAAATATTTTAAGAGTATGCTTCGTAAAATTATAATACGTTTAAACATCCTAAAATATAAATAAAGAAACTTTTTTATTTGTTATCTTTTTTTTTCTTATAACAATGCTTTAATGCTTTATACAAAAAAAATAAATAACAATACCCATAAAAAGCTTTTACTTTAATGTACTGTTTTCATATTTCTAAAATTAGTTTTAATCAAATTTTCTTAAAATGTAAAAATTTACATTCCTTTTAACTACTTTTGTTTCTATTTTTATTAAAAGTTGCAAAACATTATGCAAGAATTTTTTTATGAGTATTTTGAAACCTTTTAGAGTATAGAGAATGTCAGAAAACTCAATTAATACCTTTTTATTATTTTCCAGCTATGCCTCTTTTAGTTATCCTGTTTTTTTAAGAAACTACAGTGCATCGCAATTTTCTATGCAAAATGTTTTTGGACTAAAACGATATAAAATGGCAAAGTTCGTATCTTAAAATTACCCCTTATTTAAAAATTAGAAATCTTTCTCATGTAAGAAAAAGGGAAATATCACGACAGCATCAGCAAAGCTTTCATTAAAACGAAATAAAATATCTACAAAAAAAGGATGAACAAAATTTTCGCAATGCAGCAATTATCCTATCTACGTATACGTCAAAATCTAAAGCAAATTGTGCTTTTATTTTATTTTTACCTCTCAGTCGAAAATTATACAAATTACTAACTATAGCTTAACTTAATGCAGTTTTATCAACGACATTATATCTCAGAAAATTCGAATAGTATTTTTTTATTAAAAAATAACTATAACTTTAACTTATTATTTGTGTTCAAATTGTCATTTTTTTTGTTTACATCAGTAGATTTTGTGTATGTGTTATGCCCAGCATGAACAGCGCTCCTACTGGTGATGAAGAGAGTGTATTGTCATTTGATTCTTAAAAATAAAGGATTACAGATTTTTAAGTAACAGAGTAATGCTAGAGGAAAAATTTACGAGTAGCAGAGTAATAGAGGAACACCTTTAGGAGTTGCAGAGAAACGCTATTAGATTTAGGAGGCGATGAAGATTTAGTTTAGATTTCCGGTCGTTTCATAGAAAATTAGGAAAACTCCCTTCAAATAACTGGCTGTCAATTAAGGTCATTACACACGATACAATTGTCATCAAATTCTCTTATCTCTGAAAATTGATTTAAATGCACGCTGTCATTGCTTTTGAACCTAAAATGATCCTACACGCCAATTGGGCATGTATATTTGCCCTTTTAAAAGTTTTTTGTAGTATTGTTGAAATTAATTTTATACGTCTAGTTACCCAGATACTAATATTATTTATTATATTATTTTTCTTGCACGAAATAATTATTAATTAAATAATAAAATAAAATAATAAAATAATAAAGAATAAAATAATAAATAAATAATAAAATAAAATTAATCACGAAATAATATATAATTAAAAATATTATATATATATATATATATATATATATATATATATATATATACATATATATATATATATTATTTCTTGTGAGAAAGATATATATATATAAATACACGGTGATTATAATTATAGTCCCAATTTTAAAAAGCTGGAAAAGAAGTAACACTCGTCACAGTGAGTTAAAATTTCAACTGAAGATACCAGAAGGGGGAAATGGCGGTAATGCGGTTTGTATCGAAATGACAATGTATTTGCCATAAGTTGCACAGTAAACCAACTGTAGTGTTCGATGAGCTTGATTGTTTCGGGTTTTTGACGGAAAAAATGACTTCCAAGTCATTCAACAGTTGTGGGCACTATTAGTGGAAAGCCCATCCACCACGGCAAGGTCATACCCAATTGGAGGGGAAAATTCGGAGGAACATTTTTTGTAAACTTTTTTGATGCCATGCCTTTCCCTCTTTTTCACGTTCTTCACTTATCTTTTTTTACAGTATTTTGAAAGTTGGACTTTAATTATAATCACCCTGTATATCGTCATTTGTCCTTATTAAACAATTTTTGTAGCATTGTTGAAATTCATTTTATATGTCCAATTATTAATATTATTTATTATATTATTTTTTTGCGCGAAATAATAAATGTTAATAATATACTTTAAAATAATATAAATTATAATATATAATAATATATAAATTAAAAAAAATCTATAATAATATATAAAATTTATTTAAAAACTTTTCTACTTGATATTGAATTTACTTTGGATTGTCTTTTTACAATTTTTAATTCTAAATTGTGTGCTAATGTATTATTCTGTTATATACTCTGCATAATTCTGAAAGATTTAAAACTTTCTCGTCGTTTTTTTTGTATTCATTTCAGAATATCTGACTAAAATAAAACTAACATAAGAAATAAAACAAATCTATTTTTTACTTGCATATTATTTTTGCACTTGCTATAAGCATGAAGCTTATAAGGCATTTTAATTTGAATTATTTATTATTAAGAATAAATTCATGCAAGGTTTTTCAATTGCGTAAACGGTTAAAATCAAGAATTTCAAGTCGAGTTTTGTTTGTCTTACGAATTGATTTTAACTATTTGTCTGTATTGCGCAATCCATGACATTTGAATTACCATTTTAAGAGTAAGACTTGAAAGATCTTTGAAACAAAAGAAAGAAAAAAAAAAAGGTGCAGTAAATAACTTCGACTTGATGTTAAGCACCTAAAATACGTTGAGTAAGATAGTGATTAAGGTTGAAGAGAAAAAGCTGAAACGTCTTAAGCTTCTTAGCTGATTTTAATCTGATAAAACAAAATCTACTTTCCTATTCCTTTAAATTCTTTTTAACGTTGCTATAAAACCTTATCTAACGCATTTTTTAATTCTTTATCTTTCCCTTTACGTTTTTTTTTTAGCTTTACCTTTTTTTTTTTTTTTTAAATCTTGCTTAAATATAAAAAAAAAATTTTTCGTGAAGGAAATGTAAACTTAATGCCAGCTTATATGTATGAAAGCCATTCATTATCTAAATACATTCCAAATTATTTTTGTTAAATCCAGAATTATAATTTTTATTAAAAATTAGTGTTAATTGTTATGCTTTAATTTGATATCGATTTGACATATTTAGGTATCTTTTTTAAATTTGTTGAAACACTATCTTGATTTCTTTTAAAATAATCATTCTTTACATATTTCATGCAACATAAAAAATTAATGTTATCTTAATGTCAGCCTATTTGTATGAAAGCCATTCATTATCTAAATACATTCCAAATTATTTTTTTATATCCAGAATTATAATTTTTAATAAAACTTAGTGTTAATTGTTATGCTTTAATTTGATATCGATTTGACATATTTAGGTATTTTTTTTAATTTATTGAAAAATCATCTTGACTTCTTTTAAAACAATTATTCTTTACGTAATTCGTACAACTTAAAAAATTAATAATATTAAGATTGATAAAAATATGTTAAGACAGACAATACTTTCAAACTATTATTATAAGAAAAATTGAATTTAAATTACTGTATACATTATGTGTACAAAGTATCGGGAATTGTTAAATAAAATATACAAATATCATTTTTTTTATCAAAATTTATTTTGTCGTCTTCAAAGTAGGCCCCCATCTAATGCAACAATAGTATGAAAGCACTTGATCCAACCATCTATGCATTTTTGACAGACTGATTGAGATATGGCTTCAAAGACTTTTCTTTTATGGCCTCAATCGAAAGTGGTAAACTCAACTTTGTCAACAGGAAACAATCAAATAATGTCACATCAAATAAATACTATAATTTGTCGATTACATTAGTTTTTTTTCTAAGATCCATAGCTCTGGAAATAATGTCTTCAGCGACCAGTTTTCGATGCACTTTTTCGTCAGAATTGAGTTCTTTCAAAACCAATTGTTAGCAATGCATTTCATGTCCAAAATATTAGTCATAATGTTATGACTGATATTTTGGGCATGAAAGATTTAATATTTTAAGAACAGATTTTTAAGAAAGAAGATAAGATTTTTTCTTACATCAAACTGTAGCGATATCCGCCATAAAAACTCTAGCAGCCCAATAAAATTTAACTTTGGTAAAGTTGTCAGAATTAAACGTCATAAAATCCAGTGCAGTGCTTGTTGTCAAATGTAGAAAGTCCATGGCTTCACCTGAAGAGCACAGACATTGTTAGTAGCTACACCCATGCGGGGCAATTGTTTACTTAAACAATCATGTCCTGTCAAGAGTCAGAAATGTGCGGTAAAACTGCACGGGACAAGTCCATTGGGATGGGTGAGGAAACATGTCTGTTTCACGTTTTATCAGTTGAAAAAAGTTTGTAAGTTTGTTTTAAGGGTCTATCAATTTTCTTCTTTACCTCAGAACTAAAATGATGAAAGGATAAAGGAAATTGTGGCTGTGGTAACTTACAACCATTTTTGACCAAGATGTACTTAAAAGATACGATAACGTCTTTGAAAAACTCTTTATTATCCTCTGTGATGATTTTTGCCCGTCAACTTCTTGATTTTAAGATGTTTTTATTGGTCCACCAGAACGAAGCAAATCAACTAACACTTCTGACTTTCTTTGAATGCTTAATACCATTCAAATGCTCGTGTTTTCGACATGCACGAATCACTGTATGATTATGCACATGAAATTTCGCTTGTAACACAAATTTTAATTTAATACAAAATTAAAAAAAAATAAAAAATAAAAATTTCCATTGTAAAAATCAGAGAGAGCAGAGTGCTAAAAATGTTTGATTACAAAAATAGTTGCTGTAAACACACTGTTAGACATATCACGTTTAAATTTCGCTCGGAAATTGAGTATAAAATTGTGAAAAAAACATTATAATGATATAAAACACAAAATAATAAAAAAAATATATAAAAAAAAGTAACAAATATATTTTTATATAAAACATATAAAAATTATGAAAACATTATAATAATATTTTTTGACGGTGTTTTAAATTATAATATCTGGATATTTTTTACCCAAAACTTATATATTTGAAACATTGTGAATTAAATTAATTACTCTTTTGAATGAAAACTGAATCTTAATAATTTTGAATGGTGCATAGCTAAATTGGCACCCATTCCGGGTTTTATTGTTTTTTGCTGATATGTATTTGCAGTTGGTTTATTAAGAATCGATCCGTAATTTGATTGAGTGATTGAAATTTTCCTACTTCTATTTTCCCATACTAGACTTGAATGTAGTAAGATTTATATTGAAAATAATAAATTTTTCCATAAGTATATATAGGGAATATTAAAATCAGATTAGGGAAAAACATATATTTCATCTTTATTCATTTAAATACAATTGAAGCAATAGCTCCTTCAATGTGAGAATATCAGCTGAATTAATGACAATTTTTGCAATATATTATTTCACTAGCTCATTTATAAGTGAAATGGAACTATATTTCGAATTAACTTTTAAATATTAAAAATTATTTAATAAATTTGAATGTGAATTTTAAAGACTTAAAAATAATATTTTTAAATGTAAGTATGAATTAAAAAAGACCAAAGAAGGGAATCAAATTAAAATTCTAAAGTCAGAGACAAATTTTGGTCACAACAACATTTAATCCATGATTGAATTTCTTTCTTTTAATATTTGTAACGATATAAGTGATTTTAAAGCATAATTTGATAAATTTATTTATTCAATATCATTTTTGAAATATAAAAAAAAAAAAATTATTGTACCAAATATTTTAGTATTTTGAGATGTAAAACATGTGTATCTATCTTTGCATTCATAAACAATCATCGGACAGTTAGATCAACTATTCAATAAGAAACTTATTAATTAAGTTTTAATTTCTTGAAATGTATTCTCAATATTTTCCTTTTAATATTTGTTAACGTTTAATTAAGATTGCTAAAAAAATTTAATGTCATTTTAATTAAAGTTAGTTTCAAGTGGATAAAATAGAAAGATAAAATGTGGAAAAATTATTCATTTATAAATTTTTTGAAAACTACAACGCAACGAGCAATCTTCCGAAAAATGAAATATATTAATTTATTTAATTTTTTTACTTGATATGCTTAAGCATGACTTTTTGAAAATATGACTTAAAAAACAATTTAGCGGGCAAAAAATATAAGTGTTAGTGTTTTAATTGTAAAGCTTATTTTCTAAGATTAGAAAATCTAAAGTGTATTTTTAATGACTTAATCAAACAACATCTTTTTCACTCAATTAAGTTTTATTAATGTGGATGTGTTAGTTTTATCTATTTTATTTAATATTGCCAATAATTCTAATAATGCGATATACACACTTATGGAAGTTGTGCTTCGGTGTAAATTATACTTGCTGGCCGTTCAATAATACATTGATTGAAGTTTTGATTCGAATTTAGTAGTTATAGAGTACAAAACGAATTTTATTTTTTGATGTTTATTAAATTTATAACAAAGAACTTTTGGTTAACACATTTTAGTTGATACAAACAGGCTGATAAAATTTGCTTTATTTGTTAATAGCCAATTGGTTGTTCTATGCAATTTTATCGTAAAAATGATGAAAACAATATTTAAAAAAAAGTTCTAATAAAAAAAGGTATATATAAGAAAGATAATAAAAATAATAACTAAGATAATAATAAGTATCGTAGAAATAATAAATAACAAAGATAAAGCTCATGTTTCCATGGTAACACATTAATGACAAAGGATCTGATTCTCTAGACTGCAATGAAAAAACAAATACAGATTAAACAATTTATCTTACATTTAATTTTTTTTAAACTGAAGCTAGATCAGGTAACTTGCATTAATCTTCCATCAAACAGAAATTGTTTTTAAAAAGTGAGCAACTGCGATTTTTAAATAAAATTGACGATATGCACATCTTTGTTCTAAAATAACAGCAATAAATTAATTGTTTATCAGCAATGAGGTGAAATAATATTTTATGTAATACATAGTATTCATAAAATCTCTTTTCAAACTCAATAAAATTATTGAAAAACCAGATCAGTGAAAATTCTTACAAAATGAGACAACTATATTTAAGTTTTATTTTGCCTCATTTAATTTCGGTTTAGTTTAATACTTCTCTATGCATTCTTGCCATGTCCTCTATAGCATATACTCATTAGTGGTGACAATGCCACCCTCAGCTTTAGGCTAATCATACGGTGTACCTTTGTCCAATGCTTGATATCTTTAATATAACCTCTTAAAAAGAAATCGTGGTTGTTGATGTACAATGAGCACATTGCCATGATATATTACCATAGTACTATGCTTACATTATCATGGTACTATGCTTACATTATCATGGTACTATGCTTACATTACCAGGGTACATGCTTATATTAACATGATATACTCGTATTACCATGGTGCTATGCTTACATTATCATAATATATTACCATGGTACTATGCTTATATTATCATAATATATTACCATGATACTATGCTTATATTATCATGATATACTACCATATTACCATGGTACTACGCTTACACTATCATAATATATGGCCATGATATACTCGTATTACCATGATACTATGCTTGCATTATCATGATATATTACCATGGTACTCAGCTTACATTACCATAATATATTACCATGGTACTATGCTTGTATGACCATGGTATTATGTTTACATTACCATGGTACTATGCTTATATTAATATCCAACAAAGGTGCGGAATATGACTAAATCAGAAGATGGTATTGCCATCATTGACGAGGATATGCTATAACGAACATGGCTATAAATCGAGTGCAAAGTGATGTGAAACTGATGGTACCCATAAACAGATGTATTAAACTAAATTAAAGTTAAATGAGGAAAAAAAAACCTTAAATCTAAATGTCTCATATGATAATATTCACTGAAGTGTCTTTTCATTTGACTTAGTAATAAATTGTTCAAACTGTGAAAAGATATTATAGACAACCTGTTTTTATTTTTACATCTGTGATGTGATGCGCAATCTAGCATGCAATGAGCAATCTCCTATTGGACAAAAGAGAATCATTTCATCATTGATAATTGCCATACATGGTAAAAAATATAAGTGTTATAAGTGTAAGATATATTTAATCTGAAAACGAAATTCGGTAAACTACCACCAAGACGTTCATACTTAAATGTGACCAAAAGTTACTAGATACTACTACATTTTTTTTTCGTATTTTCAGGTCCCTTATGTCATTTACTCATAGAATGTTTACTGGATTTGAACAAACATTTTATGTTTGAATTTTAATGAGATGTTAAACTGTCACAATCGCCATTGAGTCATATTCATTTAAAACTTGTGGTTTCGAATCTTCGCCCTCATACCCACATTAGCAATTATACGTAATCATTAAGCTTAAATGAATAAAAATAATTGCACTCTTTATCATATTATTGTTAATAAATGTTCGAATAGATTGTGGTTTATGGTTTATGACAGTTTCTGCATTGGCAAGAAGTTCATTTTTTTCCATCTTAATTGCGTAACCACGTCCTTTATTGGTATTCAATTACCTCTCAGCAATTCAACCGGAAATATTTTGGTTTCCAAGGATGCAAGAAAATGTGGATAAAGGGATAAAAATCCAAATGCCTCCTTTTTTTTCTTTCCTTAACCGTCCGCGAGACACGTTATGCCCTTCGATTTTTTGGACCAAGAGATCTTGCGAAGGAAAGATCAAAAAGCATTTTCTACTTTTCCTGGATGTCCAGGAATTTAGGTAATGGGCCGTGCACAGCGAATATCGATAAGCGAAGGAATTGCATTTCGGCCTACAAAAAACAAAGCTTTTGTGGGGGTAAGAAATAAGTTTTCACGCCTTCGGGAGATCTCCGAAAATCTTTTCCTTTTTATAAGATGGGAGGGAAATTTTTCCGGCAGAAAATGGGATGCATTTTTAAAGCGACTCTTTAATAAATCTTGTTTTCAAGTACCTCGGCCTGATACGAATACTTGACATCAAACTATTTTTTTTCCAAACATAGAATATTTTTTAAATAATAGAATGGTAAATTCCGTTTTATAAGAGATCTAAATGTTAGTACAACCAATTACACTACTAGCCATTAAAATTGCTACACCAGGAAGAAATGCAGATAGCAAAATGATATTTATTGGACAAATATATAGCAATTGATTAAATTTTCAAGAAATTTGGGTGCATAGATCCTGAGAAGTCAGTACTAAGAACAACCACCTCTGGTAGTCATAACAGCACTTATAAGACTGGGCATGAACTCAAACAGAGATAGGATAGCATGTACAGGGGCAGAGGCCCATGGAGTATGTAGCATGTCGACTTCTTGGTGAGGCAATTTTAATGGCCAGTAGTGTAAATTTTACATAATTTTTGCGTAAGCCTTTTTTGTTTTTTTTGTAAACTTAAGCCTAGTTCCTCAACAAAAGAGAGGTGTGAAGAATAATATTTTAAAAGTAATCTAAATTTAGAGAAACTGTTTTCTTTTTACTTCAATAAATAAAGCTTCAAATTGTTTTCTTTTTATGTCTTTTTTCAATTGTATGGAAAATAACAAACACTATTTAATGTAAGAACTCGTAGTAGTAGAAGTAATATTGTCTTTCTTATATCTTTATATAACATAATGGTAAATATTAATAATATAATAGCAAATTACAAATTTTGTTTGGTAAGAGGAACTAATTACCATTACAACCAAATACATTTTACACTATTTTCGAGATTAGTCTTTTTTGTTTCGTTATACGACAACTTAAGGATAGTTCATCAATAAAAGATTGACGCGAACAATATTATTTTAAAAGTAATCTAAATGTAGAGAAACTGTTTTCTTTTCCTTCGACAAATAAAGCTTCAAAATGTTTTCTTTTCATATCTTTTGTCGATTGTATTGAAAAGTAAAATTAATGCAATGTCAATTGAAAGTAATATTAATTAATGCAAAAGTTTATTTAATGTAAAAACACTTAGAAGTAGAAGTATTACTTGAAGCAGTAAATTTCATTTTTTAGTGTTTCAGAAGTTTTTTCTTTTTCAAATAGTGTACAATATAAATAATTGTGTGTTTGTATAATCAACTACTGTTTAAATATAAAGAAGTTGCCCAGAAAAGTTAGAATAAAATGCATCTGAATATAACTAATTAGTTTTTGTTTGTGTTTGAGCTAATAAAAATTGCACGTTTTTTATTATTGTTTTCATTTTAATGGAATTAAAAATACAGCAAATTTTTTTATTGAAATCAAAAATACTGTTTTTATGTTTCAATAAAGTATATGATAAAAAATGTTTTGTAATCAGAAAGGGCAGATGTTTTTTTTTATTTCAATTCTTAAAAAAAGAACAGAATACATTTTCACGAGGCAGTAAAATTGATAATTATTTTAAGTGGTAATTTTATTACGAGTAATATACAATAATTTTTATTCAGAATTTTTTTGTCATAAAAATATAAGTAATTTATATCGGGACTAAAATTTTGTTATAAATATTTGTGAAGTATTTTAAATTTTTTTAACAATACTGTTTCACTATTTTTTTGTTTTCTAAATTAAAGTTATTTTTATTAAAATACAATAAAAATATATATCTATAATGTAATAATTTTTTCAATATTTATTGTTTGAAATAAATTTTAAAATATTTTATTGCTCTATAATTACTTGTCAAAGATGATAAAATATGAATTATATGAAAATATTGAACATGATATGCCATATCTTGTAAATCATATACAGTAGAACCTCTGTAAGTCGAACTTCAAAGGAGACGCCAAATAATTCGAGTTATAGAGGTTTAGATTCTTTCTAATTTATTTTGAGAATTATAAGAACATTTCATAGAATTGGTTATTCTATTTACTGTATACTCATACATTGTTTTCTAAGAAACAATGACGAACATTGTCGGCAAATCCTTAAAGTCGGTAACTTATTTTTCTTCGAGCTATAGAGGTAATTAGTTTCAACTGATCGAGTTGTAAAATCAAGCATTGCTAATGTTCGAGATACAGAGGTGCAATTTTTTTTTTCGAGTTACGGAGGGAAAATTTATACCAAAATGGCTTGTGGGGATTGACTAATTATTTTGACATATAGAGGGTTGAAATTTCGAGTCATGGAGGTTTTGGAGCTTGAAGGAAAGGGAACAAAAAAATTTTTCGAGTTTTGGAGGTTTTCGACTTAAAGAGGTTCTACTGTATATATGGATCCTTTTCTCTCTCGGTATCTATCATATTGATATTGCTCAAACGTTTCTCGATCTATATGCAGTGGTACATGTCAGCTAGCTTGATATTCGTCCTACTTGGAATCGAATAATTTTATTTGGTATACGACCTTTTGTTTTAAACACGACTCCCGTGCGTCAATAACTTTGTCAAATGGTTGGATGTCAAAACTTTTAAAGCCTTATTTATTATTTTTTTTATCAAAACTTTTTTTTTTATCTGATCATGTTATACAATGTTTATGGTCACCCCAAAATCCATAAAACATTGTATAACAGGATCAGATATTATCATAACAGTCAGTGGAGAAGGCAGAAGCAAAACAATTTTGACGTATTTTCAGTAAATATCAAATCTGGTGATAACATTCAGGGCCAAGGAGGTAAAAGCGACACAAAAGAGAAAATTAAATTTAGTAAATTTTCATTTTTGTACGTATTTCACCGAACTGCTTTTATAAGTATATACGTTATTTTGTGTTTATATATTAATCAGCTTTAAAATCATTTTATGCAACTCACGCATGTCTATACAAATGGGATATATTTCATAAAAATGTATCAATATTTTTTTCTTTATTTTTTTATTGTTTGCATTCTGCTCGTTATAAATGAAAGGTTGAGCGGATGAAGGATATATACCGAGTTTACTTCAGTATACGTGCGGAACTATTTACTTTACTATCGCTTAGATATACTACGAACAAACGAAAGGTGTCCAATTAAAAATTTATAATTTTTTGTAAGTTACATACAAGTAAGTTTGATTCATTGTTAGATACATACAAATAAGTTAGATATATACAAGTAAGTTAGATACATACAGAATTAATTAGTTAAGTTACATTGTAAGTTAGATACATACAAGTAAGTTAGATACATACAGAATTAATTAGTTAAGTTACATTGTAAGTTAGATACATACACACAAGTTAGATACACGCAAGTTAAGTTACATAAGTTAGATACATACAAACAAGTTAGATACACACACGTTAAGTTACATAAGTTAGATACATACAAACAAGTTAGATACACACAAGTTAAGTTACATAAGTTAGATACACACAAATTAAGTTACATTGTTAAGTTAGTTTTGTAAGTTACATTGTAAAGACATTGTTAAGTTAGTTTTGTAAGTTACATTGTAAAGACATTGTTAAGATAGTTTTGTAAGTTACATTGTAAATACATTGTTAAGTTAGTTTTGTAAGTTACATTGTAAAGACATTGTTAAGTTAGTTTTGTAAGTTACATTGTTTTTTCTTTGCTCTTATACCTTCTAGTTTTTTTAACATACTTTTGGAATTTATCCAATAATCCCTGTACATTTCCTCTTATTGTATTTGTTTGAAAGATGTCTATTCTGTTTTGTTCGTAGGTGCGCTCTTTTAGAAGGTTTGTGATTTTAGACAGACCTCCACTGCAAAGCTCGACTGCTGCCTTACTCCAAGCGACGACTGTTTTCACACACAGACTTTAGTTGATCCATTCCCACTGAACTCTAGAGGAACACAGTTGTCGAATATCATGCAGTTGTACATAGGAGTGTATATGCGGCATACTCATTGTACATTACCATTTTTCTACAGATTGGAATATTTATTTGGTAATAAAAAAAACCTGCACCACAAAGAATTGGTTTCTCATTTTTTTTTTTTATTAATCTTTACATCACATCTTGTATATACTTCATAGCAAATATTGTTTTTCATTTAAAAACATTTCCTACTGAATACAGATTGATACAGAACCTATTGTTCCACAAAAAGCATTCTCATTATGTTGCTTCAAAAAATTGTTACACAAATAATTATTTTTACCATTTATTATTTTGAATTCAATTGTACATACAGATATGAGAACACTATTGAATAGAATTAAAGCTCTAACAAAACTGAATTTGCTTTTAATTTACATACATTAAATAAATAAATTTAATGAAAACAATTTAGATCCTTTTTTATCACTCTAATTAATGGATTACATAAAAATCATAAAAGTAATAAAATAAAGCTTATAACATTACCAAATTATATTATATTTATAACGAGGTGTGTTCTGATTTTACAAACAGAGATTCTTTTATAATTTACTTTTATGACATTTAAATCCTATTAATTAAATGTTTAGTTGTTACGCCAATCCCTTAATGCCATAGAACTATGAAAACCAAAATGCGAAAGATTATTAACTATAAAATAACTGAAAGATTATAATAATCCAGATTATAATATACACATTTCTAGATTGCATTTATTTTAACAGCTAAGAAAGTTTTGTTAGATAGCTAAGATAATTAGCTAGTTAATTTTTTTAGTGTTTTGATTAATCAATTTTTTTTTCTATACAACATATTTAATCTTCTATTTATTATCTTTTCTATACAACATCCATTAGCATCTCTTTTATATATCTCTTTTTTTTCTATACAACATCTATAGTTCTTTCTTTAGATTCTTTTGATTTTAGCAATGAAACATTCGCAAAAGAAACAAATCGCCAATAACGTCACAAACATTTTATAATATGAAAATCATTTTCATGTCACAGAAATTTACTTAAAGAATAAAATATATTTAAAAACATTTTTAAAAAAGTGTATATTTTATTTCATACGCTTGTAAAAAACGAAAGAAAAACTCAACATCATAAAAATAATATTTATATATTTGAAATCCTTTTATTCTGAATAAATCTTTATTTTACTAGGATAAAAATCCAATTAAAGTCGTTTTATTTAATGAATACTTTTTTTATATAATTTTTTAACTACCCAATCATTGTTTAATTCTTTTATATTTCAAGAAACTAGACAATTCATTAACAGCAAATGAATTTTGAAAAACTGCATTTTAGCTAGCAATTTACTGCTAATTACTAAATTAAAATAATGAACATTGTTTTTAATTATAACTCATCAAGGAATGTTAATGTCTTTTAAAAGACTTTGCTTATGGGCCTAAAAGACTTATATTTTCTATTTTATAAAATGAAAATATTTATAAATATAGTAATTATAATATTAATAGTAAGTAATAAATGCTATTTTTTTATAATTTTTAATACATTTTTTAACATAGAGTTTCGATCTTAAGAATTCATAATTCTCTGTTAGGTAGAAATATTTGAATACTTTATGAGGTAAGCATATCAAGACTATTTTCAAGGAATTATATCTAAAATGATATTTCTGAGTGATTATTATCATGATTACCTAAATGCATTACACAAATCCGTATAATTCGTGAACATACTACTGTGCCCAAAAAGTAAAGCCAATTTTTTTTTTTTCTAAAACTCTTATTTATTTTTCCAAATTTACTTCATCGCCCCTCCGGACACAATGCACTTATACCAACTTTTTTTCCAATCCTCAACGCATGCTAAAAAAATCATCGGCAGGAATTGCCTTCAAAGCGCGCGGCGATTCACGTTGAATCTCTTCAATCGACTCCAAACGTTGTTCCAAGAAATGTCTTTTGAGTTTAGGGAATAGCCAGAAGTCGCACGATGTACACGGCTATAGTAGTACATTTACTTTTAGTGATTAATTAATTAATTTCCTTAAACTTATAACTTTATGATAAATTTTAATATTTCTGTTTTAATTTATAAATTATGATACGGAGGTACAGGGCATTTCCCCAGTTATTACAATAAACACCAGCCTTTACTTACTCTTAGAAAAAATTATTTATAACTAAATACAGTGAGTTGATTTTCAATAAGGAATAACAGGAAATCAATTACAATTTAAAATCTTTTTTTAAACAAATTCCTGTTTAGGAATATAATATTTATTTTTATTACAAATGAAAAATATTTTTAAATAATTAATTTTTTAAGTAATATTTAATGTAATGTAATATAATGCAATATGCATTAATTTGCTGTACATTAAATTATAAAACTTTTCATAAATAATTTAATTCAGTTAAATTCATATTCTGTCACATATATTTTCTTCAGGAGTTGTTTTATCCTTATGTTCTGTTACCTATTTTAATAATCAAGCACAGAGATTATTAATATTTTATTTAATATCAGTTAATATTTCAAAAACTTCATCACTTTTGATCAAAGTCTGACATGTGTAAATTTGATGTGCATTAAATTATAAAACTTTAATTAAATAATTTAATTCAATTTAATTCATATTCTGTCATATACAATTTTTGCACAAGTTATTTTATCTTTATGTTCTGGACATGAGATTGTTAATATTTTATTTAACATTAGTTAATGTTTCAAAAATTTCACCACTTTTGAAAAAAGTGAAATGAAAATTCATTAAAAAAAATAATTAAATAATTTAATTTAGTTAAATTCATATTCTGTCACGTACATTTTTCTGCAGGAGTTGTTTTATCTTCATGTTCTGTTACTTACGATAGAGATTATTAATATTTTATTCAATATTAGTTAATGTTTCAAAAAAATTTCTACATCACTTTTTATCAAACTATAACCGAACAGGACGAATAACTCTTAATGACACAAGGAAACCCCATTTCTGCTATCCTACCAGCATTCATATCTCTCACGAGACTTCGATGCGTAGGGCCATCCATCTTCTTGATGTAATGTCCCGGACATCAGGAGCTCTGGGGTTTCCAGTTTCAGGTGCACTGGAAATTCCTCTGCGCTGCTACCTGACAATCTTTGGTCACACTCCTCCCATTTCTTGTTGTCTCAGATGAGTTACAGGAACCAATCACGAAGGTAGCTCGATGGATACGGACAGCATTTTAAAAGATATTCATTGCCTTACGGACAAAAAACGGACGTAAAACAAAGGATTTCTGTTGCTATTTAAAAGAAGGCAACACATCAGAAAAACCGATCTGTTTTTTACAAATATCTGATTTTAAATATATTCATGTAAATCGAAAAATCTTACAGCCCTTTAAATTTTAAAAACGGCTAAATAATGCAGTCACATTTTAATTTCGGTCGACTGCCAACCTCAACTGATGAAGTTCACGTCCAAAAAATTAAAGATTTGCAAACCGTCGATTTACAATTAGAGACCTTGCTGATGATGTTGGCATTTCAAAATTTCCTTTTAAAAGATGTTTTGGGCCTCAAACGCATCAAATCTTGATTGGTACCAAAAACACTGAATGGGCCAGTACACACTGCATTGAATCTTCGTGATTTTTTCACCAAAAATGAAACCCATATCGTACCACAACCACCGTATTCACCTGATTTAGCATCGTGCCACTTCTGGCTATTCCCTAAACTCAGAAGACCACATCGGGGACGCCGCTTTGAGTCGATTGAAGAGACATTTCAAAAATCGTCGGAGTCAGTTTTACCATCTCACAAAACCAAAAACACTAATGAGTATTTTGAGATAAAATTTCACACATATGCCAAGAACAGTGCCAACAACCTAAAAAAAAAAAAAAAAAAAAAAAAAAAATTGAAATACCATATGACCGGATAATTGAAATTGAAATCTGGTCTTTCGTTTTGGACACAGTAGTACATTGCGTTACAGATAAAAAAAGGAAGTAAAACAGAAGATTTCTGTCGCTTTTTAGAAGAAGACAACATATCAGTAAAACTAATTTTTTTTTCCAATATCTGACTATAAATATATTCGTGTACATCAAAAAATCTTATTGCCCTTTAAATATTAAAAACGGTTAAGTGATGTAGAAACATTTAATTTTAGAATGCATATTATTTGAAGATCTATAGCAGTTTATTTATAAAAATATTTAAATGTAAATTTCAATTCATAGTTAAATATAAAATATTTGTTTATTGTTAATAACCTTAGATAGCTCCAGGTCATTTTAATATGTTTATTAAGAATTGATCTATAGTTTGAATGAATGATTTTCTTTTATTTTCTGATACGTGACGTCAATGTAGTAAGATTTATATTGACAATAATAAATTATTCCATAAGTATACAAACCCTAATGGGGAATATTGAAATCTCATTAGGGAAATACATACATTTCATTTTTATTCATTTAAAAATAATTGAAGCAATTGCTCCTTCAATGTGAAGAATACCAGCTGAATCATATAACAATTTTTACAAAATATTATTTAGCTAGCTCATTTACGAGTGAAATGAAATTATATTTTGAATTAAATATTAAATATTAAAAATTAATTAATTATTTTGAATATCAAATTTAAAGATTTAAAAATAATACTATTAAGTGTAAATATGAACTAAACAGACAAACCAAAGAAAAGAATCAAATGAATATTCTAAAGTCAGAAATAAATTTTGGCTCCTACAACATTTAATCTCTGATTGAATTTATCTCTTTTAAAATTTTTAGCGATATTCTAAGTGATTTTAAAGCATAATTTAATAAATTTATTTATTCAGTATCATTTTTGAATCATAAAAATATATTGTACAAAATATTTTGTTAATTTAAGGTGCAAAACATGTACATATCTACTTTGCATTAATAAACAATCATCCAATAACTAGATCGACTGTTGTATAAGAAACTTATTAATTAAATTTGAATATCCACAGCAGACAATTTATAAAATATGCAAATGTAAATCTCTATTAATAGTTATTTATAAATTAATTTTTTATTATTAATAACATTATATAGGGCGTTATATAGGGTATTTCTTAATATATTTTCTTCACTTTATTCAAGTTATGACTCGTCTTTTTATGCATACAAAATATATCTAGACACTTACATCGTTTTTGGTGTCATTATTGTTATTGTTTTTATTCGCTATGAATTTACAATTGAAATTGTTTTTAAATGTTGGATTTCATATTTAACAGCTGTATTTCATATGGAAATTTGAAAGGAATTCATTATAATGAATCACTTTATTTCTGTGATTTAGCAGAATTTAATAATTTCCTTGTTTTGTTAATTAGTATTAAAACATTTTAAATATTTGATGTCCATATTCAAGAAAATAAAAATATTCGAGCCAACCCATGCTGAGTCATATCTGTTAATTACTGATAAATAGATAGTAATTGGTTATTTGATATATTTTTAACTTCTATGTTTTTATACAACCTTAATCTTAATCGCAATCTACCCTCTAATAATAAAAAATAGTTAAACTTTTTTACGTTCTGTTAAACTGAAGTCAGTAAACAATATTGAGAAAATTTTTTGTGTTTTTCAGCACGAAAATCACTGGAAATTTTTAACATGTATTTAAAGCAGCTGGTTTAATAATGATTGATGTAAAATGCAAGGACCGTAATTTATTTAAATTAATTAAAATTATACAATTATCATGCGATTGGTTCCTTGTTCTGTAATTGTTTGTTACAAGAACGTCAGAGATATAGAGCATTCAGCTTTACCCAGGATGCACCATACAAAGTCTCTACACTGCATCCATATTGAGAATTTTTAAACTAACACCATCATCTGGGTGGGGGAGAGTAGGATGGTTCATACCTTTCTCCTAAAGCGTAATGAAAAAGACATCCGATTTACTGATTTATTTTACTCATCACCGACATAGAAATTCATCAGGCCGTACCTTTTCCTGTTCTGTTTTTTTTTTTTTTTTTTTTTTTTTTTTTTTTAACAAATAGTGTATATGATTTATTCGCGTATAACGAAAATTCCAACTGTGAAAATACTTATAGAACGACAACGATATTGCGACTATTTATCTAAAGTACAGTAATTCTCAGAGTTTAAAAGTTAAATCTAATTAAATTTTAGAATTAATTTAAATACGCAATATTACACTTTTGTTTCATAACTGCTTGATTGTTCGATGTGGTCACTCTAAACATGTGCTAAAATAGACGAAATTTTTAATTTAAATACCTCGACGATAATTAGAGTCAGTTCCAGTCGAAGATAGAAAAACTTAACTATTATTTTAACGGTGAATCACAATCTCAAAGCTTTATGGCCTTAGAAACAGCCATAATGAATTTTAACAATTAATTTGAACTTTACCTTTAAAATTCATATAAAATTATGAACAAGGATAGAAAATATAACTAAAATATTTAAGAAACTCCTTCAGGCAGGTCTCCCAATAAAAATATTATCGGTTTCAAATCAAATTTACGATTAATTAAGTGTACGTAATCTAATCTACATACAGCAAAAACCTACAAATACTTTAATATCTATGACTAGTCTAATTCGTACATAACAAAATTAAGGGGAGTTAAAATGAACTGTTAAATTATATTATCATCATCACCGTTTACCAAAATAAACTGTTCTTCCCATCTTTACTCACAACCAGAACAACACAGGTATTCAGCAACAATACACTAATATTAGTAACAGATGAATCGGTACTTTCGCATTGAGGAAACATGAACTTTATACCCTTTATCAATTTTCTGTTCACTTAGAATTGTTTCAATGAGATATTTTTTTTTTATTATCCTTTGTAATGAGTAATTTTGTGTATCATTGATTGCTTTCTAGTTTGTGAATAACCAGATTGTGATAAAACATTTAGTTAATTATGCTAAACCAGTAAAAAAAATATTTAAATATTAAGAGTGCTCAAATTGTGGAATATATGAAATTTTAAATCAATACTGTTGTTGTTAAACTGTCCTTTATTATTATTATTATTTATCGTTATCGATACATTTAATTTTGTTGATCACAATATAAATGGCATAGTTCGTTTCGAAAGTGTTGTGGCTGTACTTGAAAAAACTTAGAACAGGTGAAAAATAATCCCGGACCCTTGCAAGAGCTTTCCGCGGGAATATTTGGCCTTTCTAAGGATACAAGCTTATCTTAAAATGTTCTGAGGGACGCTGATTTTGCTACATATCAGTTATTTCAGTGGCAGATAGTCGAAGTCCATGGCATTCGAAAACAACAACGTCTAAATGGAAATAAATCGATTCATTAACATTTATGCTAGTGATATAAATTTATTTCAGTAGAATAAATATAAAAGTTTGTTACTGTATGTTATAAAAGTTATTTGACCAAACAAATAGCTCTGTCTCTGTATTCCAACAGAGAAACAGAGTAATTTCAATCTTCATGAACATCGATCGGTGGGAAAACAGATCTTATCGGTGGTCAACTGTAAATAGATTTACTAACTCAACAGAATATCTCAGAAACCTTAAACTCATTTTACGATCTTGCTTGCAACATATGCACGTATGCTGTCATAAACACGCCAATTTGGAGAAAGAGATCGCCCCACAATTGGTTTCGGAGATGCACGGGGGGGGGCGAAAGAAAAATAAATGCCGGCCCTTTCCGCCTCAATTCCTTTTTCGTTGTGGGGATTTAAGAAGAAGTAACCGACAAACCCCGAAATGACTTCCGCGATTGCCGCAACACTAATCCTTTAGGTATTGCCTCATTGATTGCAGTGCGTGCCGGCTGCAGAATTCATCCCCACTTCCCGTTTTTTTCCTAGCTTTTACTTAGTGCAGAGAAGAAATATAAGGTACAAGAGACATGGGGACTAGAGTAAGACCTATTATAATCCATCACACAGGGGTGGGGTGGAGGTGGGAAGAGTTTTAAACACACGTTTATTTACCACGGGGTTTATGTGGGGTTTTCTATCGCAAGATGTGGGAGTATTGATAAAGGAAAATAAAGTTTTCTTTTAAGTACAAATTATTTAAATTTCAAAAGAGAAGAGTTTTTTTTTTATTTCTTTTGATGGGATTGTGGATTATTTCTTTTCTTTTCAATACAACATATGAAACATTTAATTTTAAAAAAATAATTATAGTCTTTTTTTTTTCTATTCTAGTGCCATTTCAAAATAAATGTGTATTTTATGTAAGTTGTTAAAAGAATCAAAAAATAAAATGCATTTGAAAATGTTTGATTACATAAACATACTACAATATACGAAACTTCGTTTAACTGAAAAAAAATATAAATATGGACTTATTTTTTCTTTTCTAGTACCATTACAAAATAAATGTGTGTTTTATTTAGACTGTTAAAAGAAGTGTCATACAAATTGAAGTTCATAATTTAGTTGATTAAAAGATTTCAAATAGTCTCTTTTCCTGTTATTGTGATATTAATTTACAAATCATACATTTCAAATGTGCTTCCATTTCTGAATCTAAAAATAATAATTATATCTAAGGTTCTTTTTTAGGTAAAGATGGTGAAAGTAACGATAAAAACTGAAGAAGAATATATTTTTTTCACTACTGCTTTTTCCATTTCTAGTATTATTAAGATGAAGCATTTTTAAAATTCGTACCACTTTACAGTAAATTTTACCTTTAAAATTCATAAAAATTATGAACAAGGATAGGGAATACATATAAAGCGCTGATTTTCCTACATTTCAGTTATTTCAGTGGCAGATAGTCGATGTTCAAAGCAGAATACAGCAAGGCTGAATACAGTAACGGGGAACGTTGAAAGCCTTGATATTTGAAAACAACAACTAATCAAATGGAGATAAATCGATTTGTTAACATTTATGCTATTGATCTAAATTTGTTTTAGCAGATCTGTTATAAAATTTTGTATTTTATCTAATTAGATCAAACAAATAGCTCCGTCTCTGTATTCCAACAGAGATAAGGTGGCTCCTTACTTCAGAAACATCGATAACAGGAAATCAGATCTTATCAATGGTCAACTGTAAATAGATTTACTAACTCAACTGAATATATCGGTAACTTAAACTCATTTTACGATCAACCGAGTAATTCATATTATCATTATCAGCGTTTACCAAAATAAACTGTTCTTCCCTTCTTTACTCTCAACAATAACAATTCAGGTATCACTAATGTTAGTAACAGTTGAATCTTTTTTTTCGCATTGAGGAAATGTGAACTCAAATAAAAGAGTATTATATGAATTTTGTATGGATGCAGGCTTATCTTAATTTGTTCTGGGTAACGCTGATTTTGCTACATATCAACAATTTCAGTGACAGATAGTCAAAGTCTGTGGCATTTGAAAACAGCAACCGATTCGTTAACATTTATACTGGTGATCTAAATTTATTTCTATCGAGATATATAAGTTTTTACATCAAGAACTAAATAAATCTACAAAAAGATATTTCAATAGATCTGTTATAAAAGTTTGTATTTTAATTAATTAGAACAAGCAAATAGCCCAGTCTCTGTATTCCAACAATAAATCGGTGGTTCCATTTGTCGAAAACATCGACCGGAGGAAAAACAGATCTTATCGGTGGTCAACTGTAAATAGATTTACTAACCCAACAGAATATCTCGGAGACTTTAAACTCGTTTTACGATCTCGCTTGCAACATATGCGGCTGTCATAAACACTCCAATTTTGCGAAAAAGATCGACCCACAGTTGGTTTGAGACAAGGGGGAAGAGATGCAAGAATCGGGGGGCGAAAGGAAAATAAATGCCGGCCCTTTCCGCTTCAATTCCTTTTTTCGTTGCGGGGGGATTTAGGAAGAAGTAACCGACAAACCCCGAAATGACTTCCGCAAATGCCGCAACACTAATCCTTTCGGTATTGCCTCATTGATTGCAGTGCGTGCCGGCTGCAGAATTCATCCCCACTTCCAGTTTTTTTTTTTCCTAGCTTTTACTCAGCGCAGAGAAGAAATATTAGGTACAAGAGGAAAGGGGGACTGGTGTAAGACGTGTTATAATTCATCACAGTGGGGAGGGGGTGGGCGTGGAAAGAGATTTAAACACACGTTTAATTGCCACCTGGGTTTATGGGGAGTTTCTATCGCAGGATGTGAGAGTATTGATAAAAGGAAAAAAAGGTTTCATTTACAAATTATTTAAATTTCAAAATAGAAGATTTTTTTTTCTTATTCTGATGGGGTTGTGGATTATTTCTTTATTTTCAATACAACATATGAAACTCCATTCAAATAAAAAAAAATATATCTATGCACTTTTTTTTTCTAATACTCTTTCAGAATAAATGTGTATTTTGTTTAAGTTGTTAAAAGAATGTGAAAATAAAACATATTTGAAAACGTTTGACGGTTTAAACATATTTATTCTCTCACATTTATTTATGAAATGCCCTTTAATCCCAGATTAAACTAAACTGCATAGATTAAAAAAGTGAAGTTCATACACTGAAGTGACAAAAGTCATGGGATAGCAATATGCAAATTTTCAGATGGCAGTAGCTTCGCGTAGAACAGGTATAAATGCGCAGTGCTTTCGCAGAGCATTCATTTCTGTTCAAGTTATTCATGTAAAGAGCTTTTGACGTGATGATGACCGCACGACGGGAATTAACAGACTTTGAACGCGGAATGTTAGTTGGAGCTAGACGCATGGGTCATGCCATTTCGGAAATCGTTAGGGAATTCAAAATTCCCAGATCCACTGCGTCAAGAGTGTGCCGAGAGTATGAAATTTCAGGCATAACATCCCACCATGGACAGCGCAGTGGTCGACCGCCTGCACTTAACGACCGAGACCGGCGACGTCTGCAAAGAGTCGCAAGTTCTAACAGACAAGCAACACTGCGTCAAATAACCGCAGAAATCAATGAGGGACGTACAAGGGACTTGTCTGTTAGAACTGTGCGGAGAAATTTGGCTTTCTTGGGCTATTCCAGCAGAAGACCGACTCGAGTGCCTTTACTGACAGAACGACATCGCTTGCAGCGACTCTCGTGGGCACGTGAGCATATCGGTTGGTCCCTAGATGAATGGAAAACCGTGGCCTGGTCCGATGAGTCACGATTTCAGTCTGTAAGAGCTGATGGTATTGTTCGAGTGTGGCGCAGACCCCACGAAGCCATGAACCCAAACTGTCAGCAAGGCACTGTTCAAGCTGGTGGTGGCTCCGTAATGGTGTGGGCTGTTTTATCATGGTATGGACTTGGTCCTCTGGTGCGACTGGACCGAACATTGACTGGAAATGCTTATGTTCAGCTACTTGGAGATCACTTGCAGCCATTCATGGACTTCATGTACCCAAACAACGATGGGATTTTTATGGATGACAATGCGCCATGTCACAGGGCCACAACTGTTCGCGATTGGTTTGAAGAACATTCTGGACAATTCCAACGAATGATCTGGCCACCTAGATCGCCCGACAGGAATCCCATCAAGCATTTATGGGACATCATCGAGAGGTCTGTTCGTGCCCAAAATCCTGCACCATCAACGCTTTCACAATTATGGACGTCTATCGAGACAGCATGGCTCAATATTCCTGCAGAAGACTTCCAACGACTTGTTGAGTCCATGCCACGTCGAGTTGCTTCACTTCGCCGGTCGAAAGGAGGGCCGACACGATGTTAAGAGGTATCTCATGACTTTTGTCACTTCAGTGTATTTTAATTCAGGGGCGGCCAACCCGCGGCCCGCTTTGAATATTTTTCCTGCCCGCGAGATTCCTGACACTTTTACAAAATATATTTATTTGATAATGGCCGAATAGTTGAGACCAATGCATTAAAAAATGCATTATGTGTGCATCCATCAATTCTAATATTGATTTTCTTCTCGAGCCAAATGGAAAAAGAGGAAATCAAATCAAAACTAATAAAATGATAATAAAAGAGGGAATAAAAACTAACCAAATGGAAGTAAATCGATTAGTTACCACTTTTGCTTGTGATCTGAATTTATTTTAGAAGATCTGTTAAAATAGTTTAATGAAGGATAATTATAGTTCAAAGAAATAGCTCTGTCTCTGTATTGCAACAGAGAATCTGAGTGGTTCCATTCTTCAAGATCATCGACCGGTGGAAAAAGAGATCTATCGGTGGTCAAATGTAAATAGATTTACTAACTAAACAGAATATCTCGGAAGCCTTAAACTCGTTTTACGACCTCGCTTGCAACATATACGGCTGTCATAAAAACGCCAATTTGGCGAAAGAGGTCAACCCACAGTTGGTTCGAGACCCATGGGGAAGAGATGCAGGGGGGAGGGGGCGAAAGAAAAATAAATGCCGGCCCTTTCCGCCTCAATTCCTTTTTTCGTTGCGGGGGGATTTAGGAAGAAGTAACCGACAAACCCCGAAATGACTTCTGCAAATGCCGCAACACTAATCCTTTCGGTATTGGCTCATTGACTGCAGTGCGTGCCGGCTGCAGAATTCATCCCAACTTCCCACTTTTTTTTCTAGCTTTTACTTTGTGCAGAGAAGAAATATAAGGTACAAGAGACATGGGGACTAGAGTAGGACGTGTTATTATCCATCACAGAGGTGGGGTGGGGGATAGAGATTTAAACACACGTTTAATTGCCGCGGGGTTTTATGTGGGAGTTTCTATCACAAGATGTGGGAGTATTGATAAAAGAAAAAAAAAATGTTTTCGTTTAGGTACAAATTATTTAAATTTCAAAAGAGAAGAGTTTTTTTTTCTTTCTTTTGATGGTATCGTGGACTATTTCTTTATTTTCAATACAGTATACGAACTTCATTCATATAAAATATACATAAATATAAACTTTTTTTTTATATTCTAGTATATACATTTCAAAATAAATGTGTGTTTTTATTTAAGTTATTAAAAAAAATCTGTAAATAAATAGTTTTAAAAATGTTTGACTATTTAAGTATTTATATTCCTTCATATTTATTCATGAAGTGACTCTCTAATCCCAGATTAAACAAAACTACACATCTTTAAGAGGGCCAAATGCTATACAAATCAAAGTTCGTAAATTAATTGATTAAAAGATTTCAAATGGTCTCTTTTCCTGTTATTGTGATATTAATTTGCAAATCATACTTTTCAAATGTGTTTCCATTGCTGAATCTAAAAATAATAATTATATCTAAGATTCTCTTTTAGGAAAATATGTTTTTTCCCCTTTTTTCTGCCTTTTAGGTAAAAACGGTAAAGAAGGTGAAAGTAACGATAAAAACTGAACAAGAAGATATTTTTTTCACTACTGCGTTATTCTTTTGTTGTATTCTTAAGATGAAGCTTTTTTAAAATTCGTACAACTTTACAATGAATTTAAAATTTAAAATTCATATAAAATTATGAACAAGGATAGGGAATACAAATAAAACGTTGATTTTGCTACATGCCAGACATTTACGTGGCAGAGAATCGAAGTTCTTGACACTTCGAAACAACATCTTACCAAATGGAAATAAATCGATTTATTAACATTTATGCTATTGATCTAAATTTATTTTAGTAGTTCTGTTGTAAAATTTTGTATTTTAACTAATTAGATCAAACAAATAGCTCTTTCTCTGTATTCCAACAGAGAAAAGGTGGGTCCATACTTCAGAAACATCGACAGCTGGAAAGCAGATCTTATCAGTGGTCAACTGTAAATAGAATGCGCATAAAGTGACCGTAAAGCGACAAACCAAGCCATAATTGCATAATTTAAATTGCAAAAATTACTCAGATAGTTCCTGTGTTGCACAGACGAATTAATTTAATAAAATACATTTAAAAGATGAATTCAAACAGCTTATTCGATAAATTATTTGAATATTTTAAAAGAAATATGTTAATTATTACTTGATTTCCTCCAAAGAAAACATCAAAATTTAGCAATATTAATGCGTCTATATATCTTAATTTATGAGGTAATTCTTAAAAATACAGATTTTATATCTACTATTGTGTCCAAAAAGTATGACCAATTTTCAATTTAAAATTCCCGGGACTTATGAAATTTATGTTTTTCATTTTTAGGTTTCTGACTTGTTTAGAAGTGGCAAATGTTTAGAAGTAGTAAAATCAGTATGACAGGGACACCGTTTTGAGTTGTTTGAAGAGATTCAACGTGAATCGCCAAGCGTTTTGAAGGCCCTCCCTGGCAATGACTTTTTAGCATACATTAAGGATTGGAAAAAAAGTTCGCATAAGTGCATTGTGTCTGGAGGGGATTACTTTGAAAGCGATTAAATAAATTTGGAAGAATAAATAAAGAGTTTTTTTAAAAAATAATTGCTACTTTTTGGTCACAATAGTAAATGTTAATGAATAGATTTATATCCATTTGGTCAGTTGCTGTTTTCAAATGCCACGAACTTCAACTATCTGCCACTGAAATGACTGATATGTAGCAAAATCAACGTTACCCAGGACGAATTAAGATACACCTGTATCCATAGAAAATTCATACATTTCTCTTTTATTATTTAAGTTCACGTTTCCTCAATGCGAAAAAAAAGATTCCTTTTTAACTAATATTCGTGTATTGATGCTTAATACCTCAATTGTTATGGTTGAGAATAAAGATAGGAAGGACAGTTTATTTTGATGAACGGAGATAATGATAATATAAATTACTCTGTTCGTAAAATGAGTTTTAAGGTTTCCGAGATAATTTGTTGAGTTAGTGCTCGATATCTTTATAATTTCTCACTAGTTTAATTTCCGAAATGCAGAGTTTGTTTAAAAATGTCATACAAAGCACCCCACGCTTTCAGAACAGTGACATTCATTTTCTCGTCAGAAATTTTATTCTTACGATAACAATTATTTTTTTTATTTTTCAGTTTGATTAACTCTAAAAGCGTGTTTTTTAAATTTAGTGTGTTTAGGCCCCATCCCTACCAAAAAGAGAAACTTAGATATAATTATGATTTTTACATTCAGCAATGGAAACACATTTGAAAAGCATGATTTGTAAATTAATAACTAATAACATGAAAAAGAGACAATTTGAAATCTTTTAATCAATTAAAATATGAACTTCAATTTGTACAACATTTGGTACTCTTTGAAGATTTGTAGTTAAGTTAATCTGGGATTAAAAGTTCGTTTGATAAATAGTTGTGAATGAATAAAAATGTGTAAATAGTCAAACATTGCCAAATGTATTTTATTTACAAATTCTTTTAACAACTTAAATAAAAGACACATTTATTTTGAAAAGCCATTAGAATAGAAAAAAGAAGTGCATAGATTTTTTTTTATTTGAATTTGAATGGAGATTCGTATATCGTATTGAAAATAAAGAAATAAACCACAACACCATCAAAAGAAATAAAAAAAAAACACTTCTCTTCTGAAATTTAAATAATTTGTAAGTGAAATTTTTTTTTTCTTTTATCAATACTCTCACATCTTGTGATAGAAACTTCCCCATAAAACCCTTGGCAATTAAACGTGTGTTTAAATCTCTTTCCCTTCCCCAATTCTATCCCATGTGATGGATTATAACAGGTCTTACTCTAGTCCCCTCCCCCTTACATCTAGTACCTTATATTTCTTCTCTGCACTAAGTAAAAGCTAGAAAAGGAAAAAAACGGGAAGTGGGGATGAATTCTGCAGCCGGCACGCACTGCAATCAATGAGGCAATACCGAAAGGATTAGTGTTGCGGCATTTGCGGAAGTCATTTCGGGGTTTGTCGGTTACTTCTTCCTAAATCCCCCACAACGAAAAAGAGGAATTGAGGCGGAAAGAGCCCGGCATTTATTTTTCTTTCACTCCCCTGCATCTCTTTCCCCGGATCTAAAACCAACTGTGAGGCGATCTTTTTCGGCCAAATTGGCATCTTTATGACAGCCGCATATGTTGCAAGCGAGATCATAAAATGAGTTTAAGGTTTCCGAGATATTCTGTTGAGTCAGTAAATCTATTTGCAGTTGACCACCGATAAGATCTGTTTTTCCACCGGTCGATTTGGTGGCGAATGGAACCACTCTGTTTTTCTGTTGCAATACAGACACAGAGCTATTTCTTTGGTCTAATTAATTAAAATTTAAACTTTAATAACAGATCTATTAAAATAAATTTAAATCACTAGTATAAATGTTAATAAATCTATTTATCTCCATTTGGTCACTTGTTTTTTTTTTCAAATATCAAGAACTTTTACTGTCTACCACTGAAATGACTGGCATGTTGAAAAATCTGCGTTGTAGTTGTAATCCCTATCCCTGATCATAATTTTATATGTATTTTAAAGGTAAAATTGACTGTAAAGGGGTACGAATTTTAAAAAAAAGCTACATGTTAAAAATACAACAAAAGACTAACGCAGTAGTGAAAAAAATATATTCAGTTTTTATCGTTACTTTCACCTTCCTTACCATCTTTACCTAAAAGAGAACCTTAGATATAATTATTATTTTTAGATTCAGCAATGGAAGCACATTTGAAAAGTATGATTTGTAAATTACTATCACAACAACAGGAAAAAGAGACTATTTGAAATATTTTAATCAATTAAATTATGAAATTCAATTTGTATAGCATTTTGCACTCTTTTAAGATATTTAGTTTAGTTTAATGTGGGATTAAAGGGTCGTTTGATAAATAAATGCGAAGGAATAAAAGTATTTAAATAGTCAAATATTTTCAAATGTATTTATTTACAAATTCTTTTAACGACTTAAATAAAGCACACGTGTATTTTGAAAATGTATTAGAATAGAAAAAAGAACTGTACGGATCTTTTTTATTTGAATGGAGTTTCGTTTGTGTATTGAAAATAAAGAAATAATCCACAACCCCATCAAAAGACATAAAAAAAAACTTCTTCTCTTATGAAATTTAAATAATTTGTAAATGGATACTTTTTTTCTTTTATCAATACTCCCACATCTTGTGATACAAACTCCCACATAAAACCCGTGGCAATTAAACGTTGTTTGAATGTCTTTCACCCCACCCACACCCCCTCTGTGATGGATTATTACACGTCTTACTCTAGTCCCCTTGCCTCTGGTACCTTATATTTCTTCTCTGTACTAAGTAAAAACTAGACAAAAAAAAAACGGGAAGTGGGGATGAATTCTGCAGCCGGCACGCACTGCAGTCAATGAGGCAATACCGAAAGGATTAGCGTTGCGGCATTTGCGGAAGTCATTTCGGGGTTTGTCAGTTACTTCTTCCTAAATCCCCCGCAACGAAAAACGCAATTGAAGCGGAAAGGGCCTGCATTTATTTTCTTTCGCCCCCTGCATCTCTTCCCCCGGTCTCGAACCAACTGTGGGTCGATCTTTTTTCGCCAAATTGGCGTGTTTATGACAGCCGCATATGTTACAAGTGGGATCGTAAAATGAGTTTAAGTGTTCTGAGATATTCCGTTGAGTCAGTAAATCTATTTACAGTTGACCACCGATAGAGCTGTTTTCGACGAAGGAAACCAGCGATTCTCTGCTGCAATACAGAGACAGAGCTATTTATTTGAACTTCAATTATGTTTTATTAAACTATTTGGACAGATCTACAAAAATAAATTTAGATCACTAGCATAAGTGGTAAGGAATCGATTTACATCCATTTGGTCAGGTTTTTTTTGCCGCTTTTATCATCAAGACAATTTTTGAATATATGGATGCACACATAATGCATTTTTTAATACATTGGTTTTCACTCTTTTGGCCATTATTAAATATATTTTATAAAAGTGTGATAAACCTCACTGTCTGGAGAAATATTCAAGGCGGGCAGCGAGTTGTCAACCTCTGCATTAAATTATGAATTGCAATTTGTATAGCATTTGGCACTCTTTTGAAATGTGTACTTTAGTTTAATTTACGATTAAAAGGTCGTTTGAGAATAAATGTGAGGGAAAAAATTTTTTATATAGTTAAACATTTTCAGGTGTTTTTTATTTACAGAATCTTTTAGAAGCTCAAATAAAACACACATTTATTTTGAAATTGTACTAGAATAGAAAAAAAAAAGCTCATACCTATTCTTAAAAATAAAATGAAGTTTCGTATGTTGCATTGAAAATAAAGAAATAATCCACAACCCCATGAAAAGAAATAAAAAAACTCTTCTCTTCTGATATTTAAATAATTTGTAAACGAAAACTTTTTTTTCCTTTTATCAATACTCCCACATCTTGCGATAGAAACTCCCTCACTAAACCAAGTGGCAATTAAATTTGTGCTTAAACCTCTTTTCCTACCCCCCTCCCACGTGACGGATTATAACACGTCATACTCCAGTCCCCCTTTCCGCTTATACCTTATATTTCTTCTCTGCACTAAGTAAAAGCTAGGAAAAAAAAAACGGGAAGTGGGGATGAATTCTGCAGCTGGCACGCTCTGCAATCAATGAGGCAATAACAAAAGGATTAGCGTTGCGGCATTTGCGGAAGTCATTTCGGGGTTTGTCGGTTACTCCTTCCTAAATTCCCCGCAACGAAAAAAGGAATTGATGGCGGATAGGGCGGCATTTATTTTTCTTTCGCTCCCCTGCATCTCTTCCCGCGGGTCTCAAACCAACTGTGGGTCGATCCTTTTTTGCCAAATTGGCGTGTTTATGACAGCCGCATATGTTGCAAGCAAGATCGTAAAATGAGTTCAAGGTTTCCGAGATATTCTGTTGAGTCAGTAAATCTATTTACAGTTGACCACCGATAAGATCTGTTTATCCACCGTTCGATGTTCTTGAAGAATGGAACCATTCTGTTTCATTGCGGGTGTACAAGAGACAGAGCTATTTGTTGGATCTAATTAATTAAAATACAAACTTTTATAACAGATCTACTAAAATAAATTTAAGTCACTAGCATACTACTGCGTTCAAAAAGTAAGACCAATTTTCAATTTAAAATTCCAGGGGCTTATTTAATTTCAATTTTTTTTTCTCTTTTCGGTTTCTGGCAATGTATCTGTGTGAAATTTGACGTCAAAATATTCATTAGTGTTTGAGTTACGCTGGGCTTTGTGAGATGCTAAAACTGATTCCAGCAATTTTTGAAATCTCTGAATTAATGGAGCAAAGAGCTTGACTTAAATTTTGTTTATGGAAACGTATAGAATGTTGTAGAAGGCATTCGGTGAGCATTCCTGTATCAGAAAAGAATGTTTACAAGTAGTTAACATTTCAAAGGACGCAGAGAATGCGTCGAAAACGAAGTGCCCTCTGGTCGACCCTCCACCTCAACCGGCGAAGCTCACCTTCAAAAATGTTAAAGATTTGGAGCTTGTCAACTGTCAATTTACCATTAGAGAACTTACTGATGATGTTGGAGTTTCAAAAGGATCTTTCAATTCCCTTTTGGTCCTCAAGCGCGTCAAATCTCGATTGGTACCGAAAACACTGAATGCGCCAGCTCACACTGCACTTGTTCTTCGTGACTTTTTCGCCAAAAATGAAACCCATATCATTTCACAACCACCGTATTCACACCGTTCGGCTTCTGGCTATTCCCTAAACTAAAAAGATCACTCCGGGGACACCGTATTGAAAGAGATTCAACGTGAATCACCAAGCGTTTTGTAGGCCATCCCAGGCGATGACATTTTAACATGCATTGAGGATTGGAATAAATGTTGGCATAAGTACATTGTGTCCGGAGGGGATTCCTTTGAAGGCGATGAAATAGATTTGGAAGAATAAATAAAGAGTTTTGAAAAAAAATACTGTCCTCAGTTCCAAATTTTTAAATGATTATAAGACTTTAATTAATTAATAAGCATTCAATTAATATTTAACCTTAATAAAAGTTACAACTACACTTACTAAAGTCTGCACGCATATTTTCTTCTAGTAAAATATACTAAAACCAAAACAGCTTTATATTATATAGTCTTGTTATATGTGCTAGTAGATAATAAATCAATAAAAAACATTATCAGAGACAATTTCTGATGATAGAAGAACCAAAGAATAATTTTAATATAACAAATTGGCATACTTATTTTAAAAAAAACTGAGCATATTTCTTCAAAAAAAAAAAAAAAAAAAGAAGAAACGTATAAAGGCACTTCACATTCATTTTCTTTTTTTCAAGCAGGCAATTTCGAAGTGGGTCATATCCGTCGAACTTCAGTGGACGGAAACTTGTCATACGCCCATTTTCAAAATTCGAATTTCGTCAAAGTCAAAACATCAGAAGCATTTCCACAGATGGAAGTTCCCAGACAATGGATACCATAACACTTGATGCTGCTCGCCAGTAACGATTTAGATGATATACGTGAGGCCATAAATTTCTGCGCGAAATTGCTGTTTCTTTGGGAATTCTTTTTTGGAAGACACTGTTACTTTTGAAATTCTAAGAGATTTCATAAAAATCATTTCAAAAAAGAACTGTACAGTAAGAAATTAATTTCATGATATCTGATGGAATTTCGAAATAATGATATCCATTTATTTAAATTTGTCTTCCATAAAGTTCTTATAGAATCTGAAAAGCATAATAAAGAAATTAATTTGTTTCATGTAAAAAAAAATGCAATGATGTATTTGATCACTGTAATAAGGACAATAATATCTTTAAAATGACTTCCATCTTAAAATATGGCATTAAGTGACCGAATTATTGGTTAATAAAAATGCTATCAACTTAAAATATGACAAAATTTAATCTAATACACCGTTCATATTAAGATTATATAAATTACATTTAACGTGAAAAAGATAATATTCAAATTCTTAAAGTTATTAAGCTATAAAATTATATAATTAGATTAAAATTACATTGTTTAAACATTGTTACATTGTTTAAATTGCCGTAATTTTCCTATAGAAAACCAAAAGATTTGTGCATCTGTCTATATAACTTAATACTAAAAATTTCCAAGATATTAATTTTAAAACTCACAAAAAAGTGTCATGTTTTTTTCTTTTTATTATTATTTTTAATGAAATAAAAACTTTATTTTTTAATTGTTAAATTGCTTTTTTTTATTGTTAAATTAAATTAAATTCATCCAACGTTATTTAAAGACATGATGAATCTTACTACTGACGTTGTTTGGAAGATTACATGTGTCTTTTGTATAAATTTATGTAATAGTCGACAGCTATGAGAAAGATTGCAAAACATAACATTAGGAAAATTTTAGATGTATTTTATTTACATTTTTTAAAGGTGTAATTTGCATTTTAAATGAAGTCATCTTATTTGAACTTTAGGAGAGGGGGTGCTATTTAATCAATCTCCGATCGTTCTCCTTCTCTAAGACTCTCGTTTAAGTCACACCCTATTGATCAGAACAAATATGACATTTGCAGACACTCCATTACGGGGGACACGAAGTCTTCTGTCAATTTGAAGAAGGATTGTGTCATAACTGACAAATTAGTTTATTACATTTTTAGAAATGTTCATAAAAAGTTTTGGTTTTTCTTTTAATTTTATATAATTATGTTTTTAATAATTTTTTTTTTATTTGTTTGTTTTCACAAAATCTATTAAATTGATTGAACATTTATTATGACAGTGTAAATCGGCGAAAAACATACACTTTTGAACTTTACAAACTTTTTAGAGATATTGACATTCTAAAATTTGTTAAACTGAACAGAATGAGACGGACCCGGTCATCTCATGAGAATGGAAGGGAAATAGAGCTGCTTTGAAGGTTTTCAATGTAATCCATTTTGGACAATGGCCAAGGGGATCCGAAAGAGAGATCGTCGATTTTAATGTTATTAGTCGAGCGAGTTATGATGAAAATGAACATTTATTTTTTACAATATAAATTATTTTATTGAAGAAGGCTCAGTACACTTAGAAGGTAAAAATCACTGATTTAGAATCATTTTGCCTGCCAAAGTCTTTCTAATGATGGAATATTTTTTTAAACATTTCAGTACTATTGAATTAAATTTAAGGAATAAAAGGCATATTCCTTTTTTGGATTGCAGCCACAATTTCAGCTAAACTTAAAAGAATTAGGGAAAAATAAATCTACAGGAATATATATATAATATCCTCTCCATTTATTTTGGAATAATGGAATCATATTATCATTATCACCGTTTACCAAAATAAACCGTTCTTCCCATCTTTATCCTCAACCATAACAATTGAGGTATTAAGCATCAATACACTAATATTAGTAACAGAGGAATTGGTATTTTTGAATTGAGGAAACATGAACTTAAATAAAAGAATAATATATCAATTTTCTATGGATGCAGGTTTATCTTAATTCGTCCTGGGTAACGCTGCTTTTGCTGCATATCAGTCATTTCAGTGGCAGATAGTCGAAGTTCATGGCATTTGAAAACAACAACTGGCAAAATGGAAATAAATCTATTTATTAACTTTTATGCTAGTGATCTAAATTTATTTTCGTAGATTTGCTATAAAAGTTTGTATTTTAATTCATTTTCCTATTACTTGTATTCAAACAGAGAAACAGAGTTGTTCCCTTCTTCGAAACCACCGACCGGTAGAAAAACAGATCTATCGGTGGTCAACTGTAAATAGATTTACTGACTTACCAGAATATCTCAGAGACCTTAAACTCATTTTACGATCGCGCTTGCAACATATGCGGCTGTCATAAACACGCCAATTTGGCGAAAAAGATCGACCCACAGATGGTTTGAGACCCGGGGTGAGAGATGCAGGGGAGATGAAAGAAAAATAAATGCCGGCCCTTTCCGCTTCAATTCCTTTTTTCGTTGCGGGGATTTAGGAAGAAGTAACCGACAAACCCCGAAATGACTTCCGCAAATGCCGCAACACTAATCCTTTTGGTATTGCCTCATTGATTGCAGTGCGTGTCGGCTGCAGAATTCATTCCCACTTCCCGTTTCTTTTCCTAGCTTTTACTTAATGCAGAGAAGAAATATAAGGTACAAGAGGCAAGGGGACTAGAGTAGGACGTGTTATAATCCATCACAAAGGGGGGGAGAGATTAAAACACACGTTTAATTGCCACAGGGTTTTATGTGGGAGTTTCTATTGCAAGATGTGGGAGTATTGATAAAAGAAAAAAAAAAGTTTTAATTTACAAATTATTTAAATTTCAAAAGAGAGGAGTCTTGTTTTATTTCTTTTGATGGGTTTGTGGATTATTTTTTTTTAAATACAGCATACGAAACTTTATTTAAATATAAAAAATATATATACACTTTTTTTTTCTATACTAGGGCCATTTCAAATTAAATGTGTATTTTAAATAAGCTGTTAAAAAGGATTTATATATAAAACCCATTTAAAAATGTTTGACTATATCCGAATTTTTATTCCCTCACATTTATTTATCAAACGACAATTTAATCCCAGATTAAACTAAACTACACATCTTAAAAGTGGGCCAAAGGCTATGCAAATTGTAGTTCATAATTTAATTCATTAAAAAAGATTTCAAATAGTCTCTTTTCCTATTATTGTGATAGTAATTTACAAATCATAGGATTCAAAAGGGTTTCCATAGCTGAATCTAAAAATAATAATTATATCTAAGTTTCCCTTTTAGATAAAGGTGTAAAGAAATTGAATGTAGCGATAAAAACGGAAGAAGATTATATGTTTTTCACTACTGCGTTATTCTTTTGTTGTATTCTTACGATGAAGCTTTTTTAAAATTCGTACCACTTTACAGTAAATTTTACCTTTAAAATCAATATAAATTTTTGAAGAAGGATAGGGAATACAACTAAAAAGCTGATTTTGCTACATGTCAGTCATTTCAGTGGCAGATAGTCGAAGTTCAAAGCAGAATACAGCAAGGCTGAATACAGCAACGGGGAACGTTAAAGTTCTTGACATTTGAAAACAACAACTAATCAAATGGAGATAAATCGATTTGTTAACATTTATGCTATTGATCTAAATTTATTTTAGCAGATCTGTTATAAAATTTTGTATTTTAACTTATTAGATCAAACAAATAGCTCTGTCTCTGTAAACCAACAGAGAAAAGGTGCTTCCATACTTCAGAAACATCGATAGCAGGAAAACAGATCTTATCTGTGGTCAACTGTATATAGATTTACTAACTCAACTGAATATCTCGGTAAGCTTAAACTCATTTTACGATCAACAGAGTAATTCATATTATCATTATCAGCGTTTATCAAAATAAACTGTTCTTCCCTTCCATACTCGCAACAATAACAATTCAGGTATTAAGCATCAATACTCTAATGTTAGTAACAGATGAATCTTTTTTTTTCGCATTCAGGTAACGTGAACTTAAATAAAAGAGTATTATATGAATTTTCTATGGATGGAGGCTTATTTTAATTTGTGCTGGGTAACGCTGATTTTGCTACATATCAACAATTTCAGTGGCAGATAGTCGAAGTCTGTGGCATTTGAAAACAGCAACCGATTCATTAACATTTATACCGGATATCTAAATTTATTTCGATCTAGATATAAAAGTTTCTATTTCTAGATCTAAATAAATCTACATAAAGATATTTCAGTAGATCTGTTATAAAAGTTTGAATTTTAATTAATTAGATCAAACAAATAGCTTTGTCCCTATATCCCAACAGATAAAAAGAGTGGTTCCCTTCGCCAAAAATATCGACCGGTGGAAAAACAGATCTTATCGCTGGTCAACTGTAAATAGATTTACTGACTCAACAGAATATCTCGGAGACCTTAAACACGTTTTACGATCTCGCTGGCAACATATGCGGCTGTCATAAACACGCCAATTTGGCGAAAAAGATCGACCCACAGTTGGTTTGAGGGGAAAGAGATGCTGGGGAGATGAAAGAAAAATAAATGCCGGCCCTTTCCGCCTCAATTCCTTTTTTCGTTGCGGGGGATTTAGGAAGAAGTAACCGACAAACCCCGAAATGACTTCCGCAAATGCCGCAACACTAATCCTTTCGGTATTGCCTCATTGATTGCAGTTCGTGCCGGCTGCAGAATTCATCCCCACTTCCCGTTTTTTTTCTTTTCTAGCTTTTACTTAGTGCAGAGAAGAAATTTAAGGTACAAGAGGCAAGTTATAATCCATCACAGAGGGGTGGGGTGGGGTGGAAAGAGATTTTAACACACGTTTAATTGGGGGTTATGTGGGGGTTTCTATCTCAAGATGTGGGATTATCGATAAAAAAGAAAAAAAAAGTTTTCAGTTACAAATTATTTAAATATCAGAGGAGAAGAGTTTTTTTTTTCTTTTGATTGGGAATTTTGTATTCTGATTTTCAATAGAGAATACGAAACTTCATTCAAAAAACAAAAATATATATTCACTTTTTTTTTCTATTCTAGTACCATTTCAAAATAAATGTGCATTTTATTTAAGTTGTTGAAAGTATTTGTAAATAAAATACATTTGAAAACGTTTGACTATATAAACATTTTTATTCCATCACATTTATTTATGAAACTACCCTTTAATCCAAGATTAAACTTAACTACACATATTACAAGAGTGCCAAATGATATATAAATTAAAGTTCATAATTTAATTCAGGGGTGGACAACCCGCGGACTGCCTTGAATATTTTTTCGGCCCGAGAGATTTATCACATTTCTACAAAATATATCTGTTTGTAAAAAAAAATGTGTATTAAAAGAAGCCAATGTGTATTAAAAGATATACACTGAAGTGACAAATGTCATGGGATACCTCTTAATATCGCGTCGGCCCTCCTTTCGCCCGGCGAAGTGCAGCAACTCGACGTGGCATGGACTCAACAAGTCGTTGGAAGTCTTCTGCAGGAATATTGAACCATGCTGTCTCGATAGACGTCCATAATTGTGAAAGCTTTGATGGTGCAGGATTTTGGGCACGAACAGACCTCTCGATGATGTCCCATAAATGCTCGATGGGATTCATGTCGGGCGATCTAGGTGGCCAGATCATTCGTTGGAATTGTCCAGAATGTTCTTCAAACCAATCGCCAACAGTTGTGGCCGGTGACATGGCGCATTGTCATCCATAAAAATCCCATCGTTTTTTAGGTACATGAAGTCCATGAATGGCTGCAAGTGATCTCCAAGTAGCTGAACATAAGCATTTCCAGTCAATGTTCGGTACAGTCGCACCAGAGGACCAAGTCCATGCCATGAAAAAACAGCCCACACCATTACGGAGCCACCACCAGCTTGAACAGTGCCTTGCTGACAGTTTGGGTCCATGGCTTCGTGGGGTCTGCGCCACACTCGAACCCTACCATCAGCTCTTACCAACTTAAATCGTGACTCATCGGACCAGGCCACGGTTTTCCATTCATCAAGGGACCAACCGATATGCTCACGTGCCCACGAGAGTCGCTGCAAGCGATGTCGTTCTGTCAGTAAAGGCACTCGAGTCGGTCTTCTGCTGGAATAGCCCAAGAAAGCCAAATTTCTCCGCACAGTTCTAACAGACAAGTCCCTTGTACGTCCCAGATTGATTTCTGCGGTTATTTGACGCAGTGTTGCTCGCCTGTTAGAATTTACGACTCTTTGCAGACGTCGCCGGTCTCGGTGGTTAAGTGCAGGCGGTCGACCACTGCGCAGTCCATGGTGGGATGTTATGCCTGAAATTTCATACTCTCGGCACACTCTTGGCACAGTGGATCTGGGAATGTTGAATTCCCTAACGATTTCCGAAATGGCATGACCAATGCGTCTAGCTCCAACTAACATTCCGCGTTCAAAGTCTGTTAATTCCCGTCGTGCGGTCATCATCACGTCAAAACCTCTTCACATGAATAACTTGAACAGAAATGAAAGCTCTGCGAAATCACTGCGCATTTATACCAGTTCTAAGCGATTCTACTGCCATCTGAAAATTTGCATATTGCTATCCCATGACGTTTGTCACTTCAGTGTATATTAAAAGAGGCATTATGAGTGCATCCATATATTCAAAAATTAACCTCCTCCTCGAGCCTATTCAAAGAGAGGAAATAAAATCAAAACCAATAAAAGGATAATTAAAAAAGAATAAAAAAATTGACCAAATGGAAGTAAATCGATTCCTTACCACATGCTAGTGAACTAAATTTATTTTAGTAGATCTGTTAAAAAAGTTAATATTTTTATTAATCAGTTAACATATAGTCCTGTCTCTATATTTCAACAGAGAAACGGTGGTCCTATTCCTCGAAAACATCGATATCTGGAAAGAACAGATCTATCGGTGGTCAACTGTAAATAGATTTACTTATTCAACAGAATATCTCCGGAAACCTTAAAACGCATTTTACGATCTCGCTTGCAACATATGCGGCTGCCATAAACACGCCAATTTGGCGAAAAAGATCGACCCACAGTTGGTTTGAGACCCGGGGTGACAGATGCAGGGGAGCTGAAGAAAAATAAATGTTGGGCCTTTCCGCCTCAATTCCTTTTTTCGTTGTGGGGGATTTAGGAAGAAGTAACCGACAAACCCCGAAATGACTTCCGCAAATGCCGCAACACTAATCCTTTCGGTATTGCCTCATTGACTGCAGTGCTTGCCGGCTGCAAAATTCATCCCCACTTCCCGTTTTTTTCTAGCTCTTACTTAGTACGAAGAAGAAATATAAGGTACAAGAGGAGGGGAACTAGAATAAGACCTGTTATAATCCATCACAGGGGAAAGGAGGGATGGAAAGAGATTTAAACACACGTTTAATTGCCACAGGGTTTTATGTGGGAGTTTCTATCACAAGATGTGGGAGTATCGATAAAAGAAAATTAAAAGTATTCATTTACAAATTATTTCAATTTCAAAAGAGAAGAGTTTTTTTTATTTCTTTTGATGGGTTTGTGGATTATTTCTTTATTTCAATACAGCAAAGGAGACTTCATTAAAATAAAAATGTATATGTGTATATGCACTTTTTTTTCTATTCTAGTTCCATTTCAAAATAAATATGTATTTTATTTAAGCTGTTAAGAAAATCTTTAAATAAAATACATTTAAAAATGTTTAACTATATAAACATTTTTATTCTCTCACATTTATTTATCAAACGACCCTTTAATTCCAGATTAAACTAAACTGCAAATCATCAAAGAGTGCCAAATGCTATATAAATTGAAGTTCATACTTTAATTGATTAAAAGATTTCAAATAGTCTCTTTTCCTCTTTATTTCATATTAATTTACAAATCATACATCATATATAATCCGTTGCTAAATATCTAAAATTAATAATTATATTTAAGGTTCTCATTCTAAACTTCAAAAATCCATAGGAAAAACATGGAAAATTGTTTTAAGGCAAAATTAATCGTCAGTTGAGTATACTTATTCCGCCAAACAGGAACTGCAATGCACACCAACACAACTCATTTTTTTTTTTTTTTTTTATGCATGCTTACACAGAGAGATGGTTTCACTGGGGTATCTGAGAGAAAAATTAAATAAATAGATATATTAATAGAAAATTAAGATTAATTAAATAAATAAATAGATTAAATAAAACATCCATGGTACCTTCGGGACCTGAATTTGAAACCTGTGGTGCCAAGCGCCAGAGGGCTAGCCATTCGCCATCAGGCCGCCATTGCAAGTCAAGTAAATTGTACTAAAAATGTTTTAAAAATCAGAAGTTTGCATTATGTTCAGAAGGTGTAAGTAACGATAAAAACTAAAGAAGAATATATTTTTCACTATTGAGTTATTCTATTGTATTCTTAAGAGAACCTTTTTAAAATTCGTATCATTTTACAGCATAAATTATTAACAAGACTTAAATATTAAATAATAAATTATTTGAAATCTCCAAATATTTAAGCTATTAATAAATCTCCAAATATTGGAGCTAAGTTGTACATAATACAATGCTGATATTAAAACTATTTCAATAGAATTATAAAAGATTTGAAGAGGAAAAGCCTTGAAGACTCACTAGCGCTCTGGCACTCGGTACTATAGGTGTCTTGTTCGAATCCCGGCTGTGCCATGGAGGCTTGCAGTGGTTCGTAATCCACTTTAAACCGCAGGTCCCTGTCCTAATAGGATCGTAAAGCGTTGTGGGAGTAGTGTAACTCGCGCCCGTAGCCTATCTTCAAGTTACACGGTAGGGCTAAATGAGTAACAGCGGTGCAGCCCTTGCTTATGGCATAAGAACTAACTGTATGTATTGCCAGCTGCATTAGAATACCAACAACATAAAAAACTTGAAATTTCAAAAGAAAAGTTTCCCCACCACTGCATTTATTATTTCCCATTTCATTACATGGACAATGTTGATTCTCTGGAGTGGTTTTACACTATAAAAAAGAAGAAAAAGAGCGAAAGTTACATGCATAAACGTAACAACAAATATTTATTTTGATATTTTATATCTTTGGAGCCCTGTCAGACAGCCACACAATGAACAACAGATATTTCTCTTACAAAATTTCAAAGTGTGCGAAATAATAAAAGCAACACTTCCAAACGCATTTTTAGACCGAGGACATTTATCTGAGAAGTGAAGGGGGAAGTCTCGAAAAGGGCAGCTCGGTTGAGAGCCATATAGGTACTTGGGTGGAAATAAACGGCGCTCATCACGAAATGCGCGGTGGGAATTCACCTATGCGTCTTCGAAGATACGGCAAGAAAACGCATATTTTTTGCTTACTCAGAATGCAGAAGGCGAAAGAGCATTTCTATTCTTTGTGTAAATGATAATGGTTTGCCACATTATTTATTGGAAAATGCGCAAACTGTATTTAGATTATCATTATATTTAGCACTGAAGCATTGTTTGGTATTTAGCATCGAAGCATTGCTTTTGTTATTGTTTGGTATTTAGCATAGCATTGAAGCATTGTTCCTATTATTGTTTGTATTTAGCACTGGAACATAGTTTCTTTCATCATTAAAGCATTGTTTGTATTTAACATAAAATTTTCTGTTATTGTTTATGTTTAGCATTAAAGTGTTGTTTGCATTTTCCTTCTCACTATTTAGCAATGTTTGTATTTAGAATAGAAGCACCATTTATACATAGTATTGAATCATTACTTGTATTACCATTATATTTTTGTATTTGAAATCTCCAAAAGTTGGAGCTAATTCGTACATAATACAATTCTTATATTGAAAATATTGCAATAGAATTATAAAAGACTTGAAATGTCAAGTAAAATGTTTTCCCCACCACTGCATAATCCCCACTTCTTTATATGGGCAATGTAGATTCTCTGAAGTAGTGTTACACTATAAAAAAGAAAGACAAATAAAAAGAGAGATAAACATTTGAAAAAGTTACACGCATAAAAATAACAACAAATATTTATTTTGATATTTTATATCTTCAGAGACTGTTAAGACAGCCCCACAATGAACAACAGATATTTCTCTTATGAAATTTCAAAGTGTGCGACATACTAAAAAGCAACATTTCCGAAAGCATAGGACATTTATCTGAGAAGTGAAGGGGGAAGTCTCGAAAAGGGCAGCTCGGTGTAAACAGCAGCCATATCGTACTTCAGTGGAAATAAACGGCGCTCATCACGAAATCCGCGGTGGGAATTCGCCGATGCACCTCCGAAGATGCGGCAAGAAAACGCATATTTTTTGCTTACTCACAATGCAGAAGGAGAAAAAACGAGTTTCTATTCCCTGCGTAAATGATAATGGTTGGCCACATTATTTATTGGAAAATGTGTAAGCCGTGTTTAGATCATCCTTATATGTAGCACAGAAGCATTGCCTTTTTTTAGCATTAAAGCATTATTTGCATGCTAAAAAAAGGCTAATCAATATAAAAATGGTTGTTGCTATCTGGTGATATTATCAACTTAATTAAATAAAATAAATTAAAACTTTTCCTACTTTGAGTGCATTAGTTATCGATTTATTTGACAAACAATATTAAATTATTCATAACTCTTACATAAAAAGTTATCCCATTTATATTATTTAATTTGAATTAGGTAAAGACACAAACTTTAAATTCTGAGTACATATTTTCTTCTATTAAAATATATTAATACGAAACAGCTTTATATTATATAGTCTAGTTATATTTGCTAGTAGATAAAAAAAATCAATAAAAAATTATCAGACGCTATTTAGAACAATAACAAAGTCTTAAGTCCTAAACATTTAAAGATAATAAGCATTAATTTATAAACATTTAATTAATAATTGACCTTAATGAAGTCCCAAACCTTTACTTCCGCACACATATTTTCTTCTAGTAAAATATATTAAAACCAAAACAGCTTTGCATATTATAAAAAAAGTTTTATCTTCCTGTGGATAATAAATCAATAAAACTTATCAGAAGCCATTTAAGACAACAACAATTAAAGTCCTAAGTCCCAAACTTTCAAATGATAATAAGCCTTTAATTAATTTATAAGCATTTAATTAATAATTAATCCTAATAAAGTGACAAATCTTTACTTCTGCACACATATTTTCTTTTAGTAAAATTTATCAAAATCAAAACAGCTTTATGTATTATAACCTAGTTATATTTACTAGTAAATAATAAGTCAATAAAAACATTATCCCAAGCCATGTAAAAAATTAATAAATAAAATTCAAAGTCCCAAACTTTTAAATGGTAATAAGATTTTAATTAATTAATAAATATTTAATTAATATTGACTTTAATAAAGTCCCAAATCTTTATTTCTGCACAAAAATATATTAAACCCGAAACAGCTTTATGTTCTATCGCTAGTTATATGTGCTAGTGGATAATAAATCAATGAAAACATTATCAGAGTTATCATAATTCGAATTAATTTACTAATCCCAAACTTTTCTTTCTGAGAACATCTTTTCTTCTAGTAAAATATATTAAAACGAAAACAGCTTTGCATATTATAAATTATTTATATCTGCTAGTAAATAATAATCAATAAAAAATTATGAGAGGCCATTTAGAATAACAGAAATAAAGTCCGAAGTCCCAAACTTTTAAATGATAATAAGTCTTTAGTTAATTAATAAGCATTCAATTAATAATCAATCTTAATAAAATCCCAAACTTTTAATTATGCACACATATTTTCTTCCAGTAAAATATACTAAAACAAAAATAACATATTTTATAGCCTAGTTATATTTGCTAATAGATAAAAAGCAATAAAAACATAATCAGAAGCCCTTTAGAACAATAACAAATAAAGTCCCAAACTTTTAAATGACAATAAACATTTACTTAATTAATAACTTTTCAATTAATAATTAACTTTAATAAAGTCCAAAATCTTTATTTCTGGGTACATATTTTAATTTAGTAAAATATACTAAAACCAAAACAGCTTTCTATTCTATAATCTAAGTATATGTACTAGTAGATGATAAGTCAATAAAAAACATTATCAGTGACCATTTTGGACAATAAAAGAACCAAAGAATAGTTTTAATATTATAAATTGGCATACTTATTTAGAAAAACTGAGTATATTTTTTTCAAAAAAAAAAAAAAAAAAAAAAATTTATAAAGACACTCTACATTAATTTTATTTTTTTCAAGCAGGCAATTTTGAAGTGGGCTATATCCGTCGAACTTCAGGGGTCGGAAACTTGTCATACGCCCATTTTTGAAATTCGAATTTTGTCAAAGTCAAAACATCAGAAGCATTTCTACAAATGGGAGTTCCCAGACAACGGATGTCATAACACTTGATGCTGCTCGCACAGTAACGATTTAGATGATATACGTGAGGTTATAAATTTCTCGCGGAAATGCTGTTTCTTTGGGAATTCTTTTGGAAATGTTGTTACTTTTGAAATTCTAAGAAATTCCATAAAAATCATTTCAAAACAGAACTGTGCAATAAGAAATTAATTTCATGGTATCGAATGAAATTTCAAAATAATGACATCCATTTATTTAAATTTGTCTTCCATAAAACTCTTATAGGATCTGGAAAACATAACAAAGAAATTAATTTGTTTCTGGTAACAAAAAAAAAATGCACCGATTTATTTGATCACTGTAATAAGGACAATAATATCGCTAAAATGACTTCCATTTTAAAATATGGCAGTAAGTGACCGAATTATTGGTTAATAAAATTGATATCAACTTAAAATATTTCAAAATTCTAATATAACGTTTATATTAAAATTATATATATTACATTTAATATTAAAATTATTATATTTAAATTTTTTAAATTATTACGCTATAAAATTATATTATTTATTTTAAATTGCCTTCAATTCTCTAGACAAATTCAAGCGATTTGTATATCTGTATGTACTACTTAAGACTTAAAAATTACAACACGTTAAATTTAAAACTCAGAAAAAAATTTTCATGTATTTTTTTATTTTTCCTTTTAATGAAATAAAAACTTAAATTTTTTATTGATAAATGTCTTTATTTTTTTATTGTTAAATTAAATTAAATTCATGCACTTGCCATTTTAAGACATGATGAATCTTACTACTGACGTCCTTTGGAGGATTAGATGTGTCGTTGTTTTCATAAATTTATGAAATAATCGACTGTATGAGGGAAGATTACATTTACAACAATAGCAAATAAAGTCCTATGCCCAAACTTTTAAATGATAATTTTAATTAATTAATAAGCATTTAATTAATAATTAAGCTTAATAAAGTCCAAAATCTTTACTTCTGGATACATATTTTCTCCTAGTAAAATATAACAAAACCAAAACAGCTTTGAATATTATAACTTAGTTATATCTGCTAGTATATAATAAATCAATAAATACATTATCAAAGGCCATTTACAACAATAACAAATAAAATCCTATGTCCCAAATAAATTTTAATAAGCTTTTAATGATAATAAGTCTTTTTAAATGATGATAAGCCTTTAATTAATTAATAAATATTTAATTAATATTAACTTTAATGAATATTTTCTTCTAGTAAAATATATTAAAACCAAAACAGCTTAATGTCCTATAGCCTAGTTATATGTGCTAGTAGATGATAAATCAATAATATCATTATTACAGACCATTTTGGACAATACATGAACCAAAGAATAATTTTAATATAATAATAAATTGGCATACTTGCTTAGAAAAATAAGCATATTTTTCAAAAAAAAAAAAAAAAAAAAAAGAAGAAGAAGAAGAAACTTAGAAAGACACATTAATTTTCTTTTTTTTCAAGCAGTAAATTTTGAAGTGGGTCATATCTGTCGAACTTCAGTGGTCGGAAACTTGTCATACGCCCATTTTCAAAATTCGAATTTTGTCAAAGTCAAAACATCAGAAACATTTCTACAAATGGGAGTTCCCAGACAACGGATGCCATAACACTTGATGCTGCTCGCCAGCAACGATTTAGATGATATACGTGAGGCTATAAATTTCTCCATGAATTGCTGTTTCTTTGGGAATTCTTTTTTGGAACACACTGTTACTTTTGAAATTCAAAGAGATTTCATAAAATCATTTCAAAAGGAACTGAGCAATAAGAAATTAATTTCATGATATCTAATGGAATTTCGAAATAATGATATCCATTTATTTAAATTTGCGTTCCATAAATCTCTTATGGAATCTTGAAAACGTAATAAAGAAATTAATTTGTTTCTGGTAACAAAAAAATGGAACGATTTATTTGATCACTGTATTAAGGACAATAATATCGTTGAAATGACTTCCATTTTAAAATATGTCAATAAATGACTGAATTATTGGTTAATAAAAATGATATCAACTTAAAATAATACAAAATTTAATCTAATACAACGTTCATATTAAAATTATGTACATTGTAATTAATATTAAAATTATAATCTTTAAATTATTAAGCTATAAAATTATTTAACATTCAAACATTATTTTAAATTCCCTTAATTACGCTACAGAAAACCAAAGGATTTGTGCATCTCTATCTATGTTACTTAAGACTTAATTACAATACATTCAATTTAAAACTCACAAAACAATTGTTATGTTTCATTATTATTATTTTTAATGAAATAAAAACTTTGTTTTTATATTGTTAAATTGCTTTATTTCTTATGGTTGATTTTTTTATTGTTAAACTGAATTAAATTCATCCGACGCTATTTGAAGACATGATGAATCTTACTACTGACTTCTTTTGGAGGATTACATTTGTCTTCTGTATACATTTATGCGATAGTCGACTGCTATGAGGAAAGAACACAGAACGCAAAACATAACATTAGGAAAATTTTAGATATATTTTATTTGCGTTTTTAAAAGGTGGAATTTGCATTTTAAATTAGGTCATCGCATATGAACTTTGGCGGGTGCTATTTGATCAATCTCCCATCATTCTCTTTCTGTAAGACTCTCGTTTAAGTGACAGATGGTCACACCTTGTTGATTAGAAGAAATATGACAGTTGCAAGCACTCCATTGGGAACGGGGGACATGTTGTTTTCTGTCAGTTTGAAGAAGGATTGCATCATAGTTGACACATTAATTTGATATATTTTTAGAAATGTTTAAAAAAAAAAATTTATACAAAATTGTGTTTTTAATCATTTTTTTTATTTGCTTGTTTCTTTCACAAACTCTATTACATTGATTGAACATTTATTTTTCATGACATAAATTATGTTTATTGAAGAGAGTTCAGTACACTTAGAAGGTAAAAAATACAACAGACACGATAAAAAAATTAAATTCATGTCATAGTGAAATTTATGATATGAATTATGTATGTACAGGAAATCATGAAATCCCATATTTTATTGCATATTTAATCAAGACAAAATTTGTACGTTAAGTTGGTGATTAAAAGATCAGTTCTATTCTTCCAATACAAAAAAACTACATAATTCATTTAAACTGGAATTGAATCAAAATCAAAAGGTTTCAAAAATTTCCTGTATATAATTAAAAAATCTCATTTAGCAGCATATGTTTGAAAAACACTTAAAGGCCTGCAGAAATAAAAAGTAACTTAACACATATTTTGGGAAAAAAAATATTTTTGAATTAAAATTCAGGATAGTTTAGGGCAAACCAAAAGTTATTTAAAAATGTAATTACATCTTACACACAAAGAGATTAGATAAAAGACATGTGTTATAGCTTTATGTAATTCAGAACTCAATTTACACTCGTTTAAGTAAAATATTTATGTTTAAATGATACTTTAATTAAGAACCTTTAAAGTGCTAGGGCATTAATAATAAAAAATAAATCAATATCTAGTCAATTTTTGCTTAAAATCAATTTCTTAACAACTGGAACAAAAATATATGAACTTACTTTTATTTGATTCGTGAAGACATAATTGCTTTTTCTCTTGTTAACAACAGTCTAAGTTTGCTCATCAACAAAAGTGAGCAGCAAATTTAATTCAAAACTGAACTCTCCTTTAATTTAAGAAATGTTGAATCACCCTCTGCTGTCTCCAATGATGTCATTTCCATCTTTTAAAAACATTTCAAAATCTACTTGCGATGTAATAACTTTGCTTCATCAAAGACACGGCTGTAATTAAAACTGGTAAACTAGTTCCAAAGTATATCCCTGATCAAACAACGCTTCGCCAAAGGAAAGAAAACAAAGTGGAAATGAAGTCAAAATCTTCCGTGGAAAATAACTTGAAGACTTGCTTCCACCAATCTCTCTCAATCCCCTTTGGAGTGAAATTCATTATCGAAAAACTGCTAATTGAAAAGCAATTTCATTTAACGTATCTCATCCCAAGAACCTGTTTTTTTTTTCATGTCTGTTAAGTTAAATTTTGTATCATTCGGCTTTAAGAGTCAAGGTGGTGTTGGAAAGTCATTATAGTTTTCTTGATTTGATGCAAGAATTAAAATTTTACGTTAGACGAAATTAACATATTGAATTATTTTGATACTTCACTGTGAAATTTAAATTTGTTCGAAGTTTATGGAGTTGATTGAGTTTTTGTCTGTTTATAAAAGGTTCTCGCGTTAAAACATTTTATCATGTTTGCAAATTGCTAACTAGTCAGATACGAGATAGGGATTGCTTGCTTAATGATCACGATAATTGCTTATTTGAAGATGTGTCCCGTTACGGGATGCTTCATTCTGTATGAATAAAATTTTAATTCTCATTAATTTTTTTTAGATTTTTGAAGACTTTTCCGGTTGAAATTATTTAACATTCATTCGTTCCTGCAAAGATATAATAATGAAAAATTCGTGTAATAACAAACATCTTAAACATTATAATTATGACGAACAAGTAATTTTCAATTCAGGATGTCCGTTTTAACGAAATTTTCTTTAATTTTTATAGTTATCTTTTCTCTAAAATTCGTAAGTAAAAGTAAATGTGTTAGGCTTCATTTTATCTTTATCTGATTATATAATAAAATTTTAATGTCAAAAATATTTTAATAAACACAGCAGCTTATAACGCTAATTATGATGCTTATGATTAGTGAATTTTTATTTTAAATTACTTAACTTGACAATCAGAAAATAACATAAAACATTACTTGTCGCAGATGGGTTACATTAAAATTGAAATTTAAATTAAGACGCTTACTTTTGCTTGCAATTCATAAACAAAAGTAAATTGTTGAAAGACAAGCAATCGCAATTTAGAAACATTTCATTATTCTTGAAATGCATGTGCTTCATCAATAATGTCTGAAAAATGAATCATCTTTCCAATTCCACTGCAACCTAAGGTACACATCAAATCCACAAAAACGAGAAATGGTAGTTCTACTTCACTCCATTTCTTCTTCACAACGAAAAAAAAAAGTGTTCAATAAACTTTTCGGGCAATATCCTCCCAGACATTATTGTGCTGATAGCAGAGGAACAGCGTCTTCATTGGCGAGGAAGAAGAAATATCCCGGATTACCAGGAAAACCAGATTGCTGTTTGCGCTACAGGGAGTGCCACATCCGATGCTAATTTTTCCTGGGACATCCTGAGAAAAATGGGAAAAGAAAAGAGTACGAGTGAAGAAGAAGCAAAAAAATTAGAAGTATTTCGGAGATTTTTCAAGAGATATAAAGCTTTTCCTGACCAGTCAGATACTATTGCCTGTTCAATTAGCACGATGATTGCGTACTTGAAATGTCCCATTATGAGATGATTCTCTCTGTTTTAATAAAATTTCAAATCTCATTAATTTTTTTTCAGATTTTCGGAGACTTTTCTAATATATAAAATTCAGTCATTCCTGCAAAGAATTAATTGTAAAAAATTCGTGTCGTAACAAATATCTTAAACATTACAATTTATGACGAACAATTTCAGTTCACGATGAAATTTTCACAAGTATTTTTAAATTACTTTTTAATGAAATTTTCTTTAAATTTTTTAGTTATCTTTGCTCTAAAACACGTAAATAAAAGTAAGTATAGTAGGCTTTATGTTATCTTTGTCCGATTACATAATAAATGTTTAATAACAAAAACATTTTACTTAACGCTGCGGCTTATAATGCAGATTATGATGCTTATGATTTGTGAATTTTTATTTTATATTACATAACTTGACAATTAAACACAGATCTGTCACATGAAAATATAAATTTCTATTAAAGCATTTATTTTTGTACGTAATTTATAACCAAAAATTAATGATTAGTTAGACACAATATGGATTGCTGAAAGACAAGCTGTCACAATTTAGAAATTTTTAATTATTCTTGAATGCAAGTGCTTCGTCAACAATGAGTCATCTTTCCAATTCCACTACAACCTATGGTACACATCTCAATTCCACAAAAACGAGAAATGGCAATTCTACTTCACTCCTTTTCTTCTTCAACATGCCTTCCCTTCAAAAAAAAAAGTGTTCAATAAACTTTTCTGGCAATATACTCCCAGAGATTATTATGCTGATAGCATGGAAGAGCGTCTTCATTGGTGACGAAGAAAAAAAAAATCCTGGATTATCAGGAAGAAAAAGATTGCTGTTTACGCTACAGGGAGTGCCATATCCGATGTTAATTTTTCCTGGGACATCGCGATAAATGGGATTAGAAAAGGTACGATTGAAGAAGAAGCAAAAAAAAAAAAAATTAGAAGTATTTCGGAGATTCTTCAAGAGATATGAAGTTTTTCCACTCTTAATAAATCTTCCGGTTTGAGCTTTGGGTTCTTAAGCAAACACTGATCCAAGCAAGAATGAAAGTTGCTTGATGAGATGCCTTTTCTTTTTTTTAAGAAGATCTTCTGAAATTAATTATTCATAGCGGTTTCAAGCTTACTTGAATGATTTATTAATGCGAGTAAAAGTTAGCTTTGCTAAATTTATCATAGATAATTTAGCAGATTTTTTTTTTCTTCATTATCTTAACTTAAGTATTAAGGTTGAAGAAAGTAAATGACTTAATTTTACTATAAAATTAACAAATTTATCTCAAGGTGTTCTTTATTGGAATATTGAGTGGCATTCTAAATATTTTAATTAGGAAAATTGTGGTTTTTTATTTTCAACAGGAAAATTAGAAAAAAATTTCGAAAGATTATTCTTAAATATTTGCATACAGTGATAAATTTTTTAGCTAATAGTTGCTCTGATTTTTGTAACATATATGCTTATTAATTTATAGATATTGCACATATGACAAAAATGACAACAACTGCTTCAATAAAATTATGAATATTAAGTTACACAAAAAAGTTTAAATTACTACAAAAAAATATTAAATGCTAAAATGAATTTCTTCAAAAATGACATAAAAAATATTTAATAAATTCTTCATTAAAAAAAAAATGTAGCTTGAGTTTAATATTTTTTTACTTTTTGCATAAAAAGATGAAATATTGAATAATAAATTATATAATCACAACAACGAAAGCTTTTTTATATTTATAGAAAAACTAGAAAAAAATCTTTAAAAAAATTGCCGATAGAATTTTGGATAAATAAATTTTGCATTTCTTAAATTTAATTAATAGGTATCACGTAATATATTTAAACCATTACCCAATCTAAATTGTTCACATCATATCATTCATTCATATCTAAATAGTTTTAATTTAATTATTTATATATATTTTTTTTTAATTTAAAACTTAATGTATAGCACTATTTGCTTCGTAATAATAAGACACAAAAAAATTCTTCAACAAAATTCCATAAAATGAACATAAATGGTTAAACACAACTTATATAACATAAACAATAATTGATTTAAAATAAAAAATGCTTAACATTTTAAATTTTTTACATGAATTCATTGCTTGGTGTGAAACATTTAAAAAATGCTTTTGTTCTCAGTAAGTGAACAAAAAAAACCTAAATCTTTTTGAAAAAATCGCAATTCGTCTTCCTTAGTTTCGCTTTTTTTACATGATTACGAATAACGATTTCCTAAAGAAACTGTTTTATTTTGTACAAAAATTACATTTATTTCTTTTAATTACATATATTATTTTCCAAACATAAGTATTCAAGCTATAAAATAGTTAATGAATTTGTTCATTAAAATAGTTTGCCTGAGTGTGAGTGTGATATGAAAGCAGAAAAATTAAATCTTCAAAATAAATTATATCAATTTAACAAAAAGCTTGATTTTCAGACAAAAAAAACGAAACAATGTCAAGTTCTATTTTGTGATTTACAAATCTGCGAGGTATTAACGTGAAAATCAAATTTGCCCAAAAACGCATTCGATTGTGGCAGTTCATTTTACACAAAAACCAAAATTAATATAATTTTGTTCAAACATTTCATTCTTATATAATTTTAAATATTAAAGTATTCAATATTTAAGTAATTTGTGTTGGTATTCTTAAATCTTCATTTGTGAAAAATTAACGATATATTAGTACAGCTTTGCTTCTAATAAGTCACCAACAATACAAAAAAAAATCTATTAAAAACTTATATATCTATATAATAATAATGACTTAATAATAATACTTAATAATAATAATACTTAATAATAATATACTTAATAATAATAACTCATATGTCTTTTTTTTCTTAATACATAATTAAGGTTAACAGTTTAAAAGGTTATAATATTTAAGGTTACTGCTTAAAAACTTAAGCAGTAATATAATAGGTATAAAAATATTTTTTTGCGATTTTATTTATTACTTCAAACGCTTAATTAATTTTGAATTATTTATATTCAAAATGAAAATCTTACCGGTGGTTTGCTTTTTTTATTCACCAATCCTCTTTGAAGCTTAACAATTTTCATTGGCATCCTTTGAAATTTAAAAAATTTCAATGATCCTCTATAAAGTTGTGCAAAAAATACGAAAACCACATGGTATGAAGTCTAAATTTTATTATTCAATTGTAATACATCCCAAAAAAGAAAATAAATATATCTAATCACAAGAACTAAAAAGTGTGGTGCCTGCAACATTGTCCAAAAAAATAATTAAAAATAACAAAAATTTAAAATGTTTACACTTTAACGTAAAAATAAATACAATTAAAAAGAGGCAATTTTCTATTATTTTTTCTCACCCCTAAAATCGCGGCTTGGTGCCTGGTGCTCTAGCCTTTGGTATCCCAGGCTTCATGTTCGAATCCTGCCGGAGGCATCAATGCTTGTGAAGGGTTTGAAATCCACTTTAAACTGTATGTCCCGGTCTGTTTATCCTTCGTGTGAACAAGATGACCGTAGAGTGACAAACCAAAACAAACCCCTAAAATCTTTTCGAGATAGCGTTAGGATAGGGACTCAAAGAACCACTGCCTTACAGAATTCAAGTTCGTTTGCTTAAATTTGTATCTGTAATGCAAAATACTTAAATTTATTCTTCCTCTTCTTTAGAACAATTTAAACGAATCCTTTACAAAAAATTCCACGAAATATCTTCAGAGCGCGACTGTTTTTACCTCGACCCTAATAGGAAGTAAGGTCCAACGAACACACACGAATCACCCGGCAGAAGACGACTTTTCCAGAATTTTCCCCACAGAACAAAACAGCCTCCCCCTTCCCCTACGGAGCGTCGAATTCCTCCGGTTATCTATGACGCCAGGACTTCTTGGAAGCGATTGTTTCTGCTTCTTCATTTTCTGCTCTCTGTTGTGTCTTCTAACGGTAGTTTTTGAACTGTGTGCAACTGAGATCTATGCTGCATCTGGCTGTTAACGGATGGTGTCCGGACTTGGTCACGCGAAAAATTGCCCATTCGAGGGAAATGTCCACCCCTATTCCCGGAATGCTATTGGGAGCTCTCGATTTTTTTTTTTTTTTTTGCTTAGCAGGACCAAGAACGGGGTGTAGCTCAATTTTGTTCATTTCCGATCCGGGATAAACGAACAGCGGGTAATCGGGCAATGAGAACCAGAGCAGATGTGGAATCTCTGTTATATGTTTGGTAGTGTGTCATAGGTACCGTCTCGGAAGAACAGACGAAGCAGCAAAATTAATTCAACTTAAGCGATATAGTATTTCTTTAAACATACTACTGTGCCCAAAAAGTAAGACAAATTTTGTTTTCACAAAACTCTTTATTTATTCTTCCAAATTAATTTCATTCCTTTCAAAGTAATCCCTTCCGGTCACAATGTACTTATGCCAACTTTATTTTCCAATCCGCAATGTATGCTAAAAAGTCATCGGCAGGAATGGCCTTCCAAGCGTGTGGCGATTCACGTTGAATCTCTTCAATAGACTCAAAATGGTGTCCCCGGAGTGGTCTTTTGAGTTCAGGGAATAGCCAGAAGTTGACGGTGTGAATACGGTGGTTCTCGAACGATATGCGTTTAGTCACGATATGGGAAATGTCACGAAGAATCAATGCAGTGTGAGCTGGCGCATTCAGTGTTTTCGCTGCCAATCGAGATTTGACACGTTTGAGGTACAAAATGAAATTGAGCGATCGTTTTGAAATTTCAACATTAGCAGCAAGGCCTCTAATTGTAAATCGACGATTTCCAAGTAAGCTTCGTCAGTTCAGGTTGATGGTCGACCAGAGAGCTCTTCATCTTTAACGCGTTCTCTGCATCATTTGAACTGTTTCTAGCACTTTTTCCTTTCTTTCCGATGTAGGAATGCTAACTGAAGATACAAATTCGTTTGCTTAAATTTGTGATTATAATGCAAAATTCTTAAATTCATTCTTCCTTTTCCAACGACTAAAACGAATGCTCCAGAAAAAAAAATTCCACGAAATATCTTCAGAGCGCGACTGTTTTTTCCTCGACCCTAATAGGAAGTAAGGTCCAACGAATACAAACGAATCACCCGGCAGAAGACGACTTTTCCAGAATTTTCCCCACAGAACAAAACAGCCTCCCCCCCCTCCCCTTCCCCTACGGAGCGTCGAATTCCTCCGGTTATCTATGACGCCAGGACTTCTTGGAAGCGATTGTTTCTGCTTTTCTTTTCTCTGTTATGTCGTCCAACAGCAGTTCTTGAACTGTGGCCAACTGAGATTTACGCTGCATCTGGCTGTTAACGGATGGCGTCCGGACTTATCACGCGTCCAATTGCCCATTCGAGGTAAATGTCCACCCCTAGTCCTGGAATGCTATTGGAAGCTTTCGTTTTTTTATTTTGCTTAGCAGGACCAAGAACGGGGTTCAGCTCAATTTTGTTCATTTCATATCCGGGATAAACGAACAGTGTCCGGTCGGGGTTATCGGGCAATGAGAAGCAGAGCAGATGCGGAATCTCTGTTGTGTTTGGAAGTGTGTTACAGGTACCGACTCGGAAGAACAGACGAAGCAGCAAAATTAATGAAACTTAAGAGCTATAGGATTTCTTCAAACATAGAATATGTTTTAAGGATGGGATAAATGAAAACATTACAAAAAATCGAAGTTCCTTTATCCTAATGCAATACCAAAATAATCCTGTATCTGCTCATAATTTTTTTTTTGAAACCTTTATTAATTGATTCATTGAAAAGAACTTATTTGTGAAATATTTCTATTTTCTTGTCGTTAACTGTTGTTCAATCCTAACATGTTTATCGCATCTGTTTATCTAAATGAAACTGATATAAGAGGATCCAACCATCTAATGTAAGTTCTCTAATTTAATTTAATTTATGGTAAGTTCTCTAATTTAATGTAATGTAAATTCTGTAATGTAAGTGAATTTATCTTTGTATGATTAATGAGAATATAATTGAATACTATGTCTAAATATTGAACTTATATAGTTTTAAAACTAAAACTTCTGCATTTTACATGGAGATTTTAACATTTAAAATCATTAGTATTTTGCACACATAATTTATTAAAAAGGCATTTGACATCGCTATTAAAACTAATTCTACATTTCCCACTATTAAAAAGAAACTCGTGTATATTTTGTTCCGAAATCTTCAAGAATTAAAATCCGGACAAAATTTCAAAAACCTGAGTTATTTTGACTTGGTGTTGAATATGTATTCCAGCAAATGAATCCCCATTGTACTTTTATCCTTGATTGTTGTGTCGTTGTCAACAAAAAAAACACTCCGATAAAAAAATGTAATGTCTAGCTTCATTTTAAAAATGTTTTTTTTTTTTTTAATTTACGAATATTTATTTCAGTTGGTTGAGTTGAGTTGCAAATTCAATTTCGAGTAGGGTTTGCAAAGTCAGGAACTGGACAGGCGGAATCCAAATTAAAATTTCCATTTCAATGAAGTGAATGCATATATTAAATATGTATGCCAGAAAGTATTTACAATGAGTTTGAAGAGAGCAATGTTAATATATTTTCAGTAGTATTTTTACAAATGATGCCTCTGAGGACCTTCGTTTCTAATTGTAGTGAACAAAATGGGTGCAATGTCTAAAAATATGAAAAAAAATTATACGTATTCTTTGAAATGGCAAATGTATTGTACAATAATTCAGTCTGGGGAAAAAAAATGTAGACTTTAGAAATATATTCTTGAACTCAGCTTTTCTCTGCCGCTACTACTGAAAAGTTTCATCGAAGGAAAAAAGAAACTTGTGCGATAGGCGATACATCTCAGGATATCCTAGTTGGATAGATCTTGAATATTTTTATATACGTAAGGGAACTTCTCCAAGGCTCTTGGAAGAAGTTTTTGTAGTCAAAGAACTGTACTATGGGCCTTAGTAAAATGAAATATATATATATATATATATATATATATATATATAAATAAAGTAAAGAAAAACAACGTTATTTTTCACCTTGGGTAATCTAATCTATCTATTCAAGCTGCTAGGAGTTGGCGAAGTCGACCTATATCATATGTCAACCCGAATTCGAGTTTTCTTCGTTCGCTGTTTTCTATTGCTTATTTCTTACAGTCACCAACCGTCGTTTGATCTCGAAAATAATAACAACCGATGTTTTTTGTCACAAAATTTCCCATCAATATATAAATTTAGAAAAAATATCTTAAGACTTTATTAATTATAAAAAAATATATAATTTTCTTTTGTTTTGTTTCTAAATTCTTAATCTTTAACCAAAGCCTTTTTCCATTGCAAAGGCAGATATGCAGCAGATCCAACGTTACTGACACTGTAACACTGGGTTTTCTACACTTACTATATTTTTCCGACCCAATTTTTAACGAAATAACATTGTTTTGCTGCAGTGTCACTCACGTCCCTAGCATATCTTCAGGCTACACGTGGCCTCTGGATAGTGCTAAACAAGGAGCAGTGGTGTAGCACTTGCTTATGGCATAAACAGTAACTGTCTCTGTATTACCGGCTGCATTAGAACAACTTTGTTTCTAATATACTACCCCCACAACGCTCTACGATCATATTGTAGTCTGGGACCTACGGTTTAAAGGGGATTCCGAACCACTACAAGCATCCATTGCACCGGCGGGACTCCAATCCAAAACCTGTGGTATCGAGAGAATTTCTCCCTACACTCTTAGAAGAAATTTTTGTAGCGAAAGAACTGTATGGGCCTTATAGTAAAATGAAAAATATATATATAAATAAATAAAGTAAAGAAAAGCAACGTTTTTTTTTCACCTTAGGTAATCTAAGACATCTGTTCAAGCTGCTAGGAGTTGGCGAACTCGACCTATATCATATGCCAACCCGAATTCGAGTTTTCTTCGTTCGCTGTTTTCTATTGCTTATTTCTTACAGTCCCCAGCCGTCGTTTGCTCTCGAAAACAATAACATTTCATGGCGTCTTTCAAGAAGTCCGGTTTATTTATTCGCTTTTATTATTCGGAACGTATTCTCACCCGAAAGTCTTATAAAGATCCCGAACTTTCTATTTCGGCTGAAAGTTGTAATACATAATTTTTCTTTTGTTCTCCCTTCTGTGTAGGGATCTTTGTTCTAGAGAGGGGAAAAAATGGAAAAAGGGAAAAAACAGTCCTGCCTCTATTCCCTCCGAAACCATAATTTTTAAAGTCTTTTGAAATGGAATAAGCAACGCAAGAAAGAATAAAATATGAATGAATATTATTTTTTCTTCTAACTCGTCCGGACACGTTGGTGTTCCGAAGAAATTGTGTATTGCGACTTTCCTATTTTCTGTCCCTGAAATGTGGCGGAATTTCACAATATTTCAACATTTTCTTGAGGCTTGCTTGTTATAATCTAAGGCGTTATTTATACATTTGTTTTTTTCTACGGTTCTACTTTTGTGCTGAAAGGACATTAGTTGGGGTAAATCTGACATTTACTTAAATGTTAGTTAGTAATAAGTCATTTAAAATTAAACCTTGAATTAACAGTATGCTGTTTGTAATTTTTTTAATTATATTAATCAAATAAATAATTATTATTAATTGATGTTTGTATCTGCACAACATAAACTTTATTTCACATATTATTTTATACTCATTCTATATTTTTTTACATACTATTTGTATGAATACATTATTTTAAGTACTATTTGTACGTTTGCTTATTCACTAATTAACACATAAATTTCACTAAGTTTCAATTTATCAACCTTATTAAATTAATACTTAGGGCCTGAATGGCCGGATATCTAGACTCTGGCGCTTGGTACCTCAGGTTTCGGGTTCGAGTCCCGGCTGTTCCATGGATGTTTGTAATTATTCGGAATCCACTTTAAACCATAGGTCCCGGTCTAATATGATAGTAGAATGTTGCTTGTGTTTTGTTACTCCGTTTCCGTTTCTTATCTTCAAGATACACGCACCTCCTGGGGTGTGCTAAGTGAGTAACATCAGTGCAGCTTTAAGGCATAAAAGATTCCTGTCTGAGTGTTTGCCAGATGTAGTAGAAAAAAAAATGTTAGAAAACATCGTGCGATTTTCTATTTACATTGAATTTAGCTTAAATTACATTTATTGCTTAAATAACATTTGATGATTTCTATTTAACGAAAAAAAAATGTCTTAAAAATATAAAGGGCTGAATATAAAAAAATCTATACGCATTCTTAGAAAGGGCAAATATATTTTAACATAATTCAGCCTGAAAAATAAAAAAAGTTATACTTTAGAAATATATTCTTGAGTTCCTCCGCCGTTGCAGCTTGTGCCTTAGCTGAAAAGTTTGATCAAAGGAAAAAAAAGAAACATGTGCGATAGGCGACACATCTCAGGATATCCTAGGTGGATATATCTTGACTATTTTGAAACGCAAGGGAACTTCTCCCTACACTCTTAGAAGAAGTTTTTGTAGCGAAAGAACTGTACTGGGGGCCTTAGTGAAATGAAAAAAAGTTTATATAAATAAATTAAGTAAAGAAAAGCAATGTTATTTTTCACCTTGGGTAATCTAATATATCTGTTCAAGCTGCAAGGATTTGGAAAAGTCGACCTATATCATATGTCAACCCGAATTCGTGTTTTCTTCGTTCGCCGTTTCTATTGCCTATTTTATAACGCCCCCAGCCGTCGTTTGCTCTCAAAAACAATAACAACCGATGTTTTATGTGATAAATTTTTCCCTCAATATTTAAATTAAAAAAATATCTTAAGACTTTATTAATTATAGAAAAATGTCTAAACAATATAAGGGGCTGAATATAAAAAAAATATACCAATTCTTAGAAACGACAAATGTATTTTACAATAATTCTGTCAAAAAAATTAAAAAGTTATACTATAGAAATATATACTTGAGTTCAGCTTTCCTCCGCAGTTGCTTGTGCTTTAGCTGAAAAGTTTGATCGAAGGAAAAGAGAAACTTGTGTGATAGGCGATACAACTCAGGATATCCTAGTTGGACATATCTCGAATATTTTTAGACGTAACGAAACTTCTCCCTACACTCTTAGAAGAAGTTTTTGTAGCGAAAGAACTGTACTATGGGCCTTAGTAAAATGAAAAATATATATATAAATAAATAAAGTAAAGAAAATCAAAGTTATTTTAACCTTAGGTAATCTCATAGATCTGTTGAAGCTGCTAGCAGTTGGCGAAGTCGACCTATATCATACGTCAACCCGAATTCGCGTTTTCATCGTTCGCTGTTTCTATTGCTTATTTTTTAGCGTCCCCAGCCGTCATTTGATCTCGAAAACAATAACATTTCATGGCGTTTTTCAAGAAGTCCGGTTTATTTATTCGCTTTTATTATTCGGAACGTATTCTCGCCCAAATGTCGTATAAAGATCCCGAACTTTCCATTTTACGCAGAAAGTTGTAATACATAATTTTTCTTTTGTTGTCCCTTCTGTGTAGGGATCTTTTTCTGGAGGTGGGAAACAAATTGAAAAAGAGAAAATAACAGTCCTGCCTCTATTCCCTCCGAAACTATAGTTTTTAAAGTCGGTTGAGAAATGGATTAAGCAACGCAAGAAAGTATAAAATATGAATGAATATTATTTTTCTAAGCCGTCCGCACACGTTGATGTTCCGAAGAAATTGTATTGCAGCGACTTTCCTATTTTCTGTCCCTGGAATATGTCGGAATTTTACAATATTTCAACGTTTTCGAGGCCTGCGTGTTATAATCTGTGATATTTATGAATTTTTTTCTATTGTTTTATTTTTGCGCAAAAATGGCATTAGCTGGGTCAAAAACGTCAAAACTATCAAAAACAAGTCCAGTTGAAGTTGATGATCTCTTATTTAAAATTATTCAGTACATTCGATGCAGAACATATAAAAAAAACCCAGAATTTTATAAAAAGTCTCATCGTAGGGAATATGATATCTGACAGTCTTGGTTCATTAAGTGTTACAAAACTTGCAACTTGCCCATTCATGCATATTATAAAATATCTAACACACTGTAAAAATTGTGCAAAATGAGCAAATACAAATAATATTTAAAAAAAAATGGAAGAAACTATGTCAAAAAGTTGTTAATATCGTGTTATTATGATAAACTTCCCCAGCAATGTGTCTTGAAATTCATGATAATGTATGCATGGAAAGTCCTAAAATCCTAACAACAGACTACATAATTCATTTCAACTGGAATGTAATCAAAATCAAGAGGTTTCAAAAATAATCTGGATGGAATTAATAAGTGTCATTTAGCAGCATATGTTTGAAAAACCCAGTGCACACATAAAATTTAACTTAAATCACATTACTGGGGAAAAAAGGAACTTGAAAAGGAAGGAAAGCTGGGGAACTTTTTGAAGAAAAATTCAAAATTGTTTAGTGTTATTCAGAAGTTATTTAAAAAAGCAATTATGCCTTAGAAATAAAGACTTCAGATAAAAGACGTGTTTTATAGCTTTATAAAATTCAATTTACGCTCGTTTAAGTAAAATATTTATGTTTAAGCAATACCTTCATTAAGAAAATGTTAAGCGCTGGAGCATTGATAACAAAAATTAAATCAATATCCAATCAAATTTTAATGCTTAAAATGAAATTTCAACAACTGAAACAAACATATATGAATTTACTTTTATTTGATTGCTCAAATCGTGGAGGCATAATTGCATTTTTTATCTTATTAACAACAGTCTAACTTTAATTCTTCTACAAAAGTGGGCAGCAAATTTAATTCGAAACTAAACTCTCTTTTAATTTAAAAAAGGTTAAATCACCATCTGCTGTCTCCAATGAAGTCATTTCCCTCTTTTAATAACATTTCAAAATCTACTTGCAGCGATGTAATAACTTTGCATCATCAAAGACACTGAGGTAATTAAAACTGGTAAACTAGTCCCAAAGTATATCCCTGATCAAACAACGCTTCGTCAGAGAAAGAAAACAAAGCGGAAAAGAAGTCAAAATCTTCCGAGGAAAATAACTTGAAGATCTGCTTCTACCAATCTCTCAATCCCTTTTGGAGTGAAATTCATTATCGAATAACTGTTAATTGAAAAGCAATTTCATTTAACTTATCTCATCACAAGAACCCTTTTTTTTTCTCATGTCTGTTAAGTTAAATTTTGTATCACTCGCCTTTAAGAGTCAAGATGGTGTTGGAAAGTCATTATAGTGTTCTTGATTTGACGCAGGAATTAAAATTTTACGTTGGACGAAATTAACATATTGCTTTATTTAGATACTCAATTGTGAAATTTAAATTTGTTCTGAGTTTTATGGAGTTGATTGAGTTTTTGTCTGTTTATAAAATGTTCTCGCGTTAAAAAAATTAATCATGTTTACAAATTGCTGACCAGTCAGATGCGATATTGGGATTGGTTGCTTAATGAGCACGATGATTGCTTACTAGAAAAAGTGTCTCGATAAGGGATGATTCTTTCTGTGTTAATAAAATTTCAATTCTCATTAATTTTTTTTTGATATTTTCGAAGACTTTTCCAATATTTAAAATTCATTTATTCCTGCAAAGATTTAATAGGGAAACATTCGTGTCATAACAAATATCTGAAACATTATTATTTATGACGAACAAATAATTTTCAATTGACGCTGAATTTTTCATATATATTTTTTAATGAAGTTTTAATGAAATTTTCTTTACTTTTCTGAGTTATCTTTTCTCTAAAATTCGTAAACAAAAGTAAATGCAGTAGGCTTCATGTTATCTTTATCTGATTACATAATAAATGTTTAATGTCAAAAACATTTTAATAAACACTGCAGCTTATAATGCTGATTATGATTTGTGAATTATTTTAGATTACATAACTTTACAATTAGACACATATCAGTTACATGAAAATTTAAATTTCCATTAAAGCATTTATTTTTGTGTGCAATTAATAAATAAAAGTAACTTGATAGTCAGACTCAATATGGATTGCTGAAAGATAAGCAATCACAATTTAGAAACCTTTCATTATTCTTAAAATGCAAGTGCTTCATCAGTAATGTCTGAAAAATGAGTCATCTTTCCAATTCCGCTGCAAACCTAAGGTACACATCAATTCCACAAAAACGAGAAATGGCAGTTCTACTTCACTCCATTTCTTCTTCATGATGTCTTCCATTCTAAAAAAAAAAGTGTTCGATAAACTTTTCTGGCAATGTCCACCCAGAGATTATTATGTTGAAAGCAGAGGAACAGCGTCTTCATTGGCGATGAAGAAGAGAAATCCTGGATTATCCGGAAGAAAAAGATTTGCTGTTTGTGCTGCAGGCAGTGCCATATCTGATGCTTCGACTTCTAACTGTGTCACAATTGTTGTTTGACTTGGAAGTCATTTTTTTCAGTCAAACAAACGAAGCAATGAAGCATAATGTACACTACAGTTGGTATAATGTGGGTATAACTTATGCCAAATATGTTGTCATTTCGATTCAAAATTTCACTGGCATCCGCGTTCACTTTCTTTATGCCGCTTACAGCACCATCTATTAATACACTTTGGAACTTTTTTGATGGCGTACCGCTTCCTCCTTTTCAAGTATCTCCAGTTCAAATTTTAACTCATTGTGACGAGTGTTTCTTTTTTTTTTAAATGCATTTTGGAAGTGGGACTTTAATTATAATTACCTTGCATATACATATATATATATATCTCTACGTCTAATTAATAATAAATGTTTTAATGTTTTGTGTCATAAACATTTTAATAAACATTGCAGCTTATGATACACAAATGAATTTTGTATAACTTGTCAATCAGAAAAGTTATATTAAAATTAAATTTTTTTAAAGCGTTTATTTTTTGTTTGCGATTAATAAATAGCAGTAAATTAATAGTTAGACGCACAATGGACTGCTGAAAGACAAGCAATCACAATTTGTAAACCTTTCATAATTCTTGAAACACAAGTGCTTCATCCATAATGAAAAACGTGTCATCTTTCCAATTCCACTGCAAACCTAAGGTACACATCCATTCCACAAAAACGAGAAATGGCAGTTCTACTTCACTCCATTTCTTCTTCACGACGAAAAAAAGTGTTCAATAAACTTTCCCGGCAATATCCTCCCAGAGATTATTATGCTGATAGCAGATAGCAGATAGCAGCTGAGATTATTAGCTGTTTTTTCAGGAAGAAAAAAATTGCTGTTTGCGCTACAGGGAATGCCCTATCCGATGCTAATTTTTCCTGGGATCTAGCGAAAAATGGGAAAAAAAAGGGACGAATGACGAAGAAGCAAAAAAAAAAAAAAAGGAGAAGTATTTCGGAGATTCTTCAAGAGATATGAAGTTTTTCCACTCTTAGTAAATCTTCCGGTTTGGGCTTTGAGTTCTTAAGTAAACACTGATCCAAGCCAGAATGAAAGTTGCTTCACGGGATGTCTTTTTTTCTTTATAAAGATCTTCTGAAATTAATTATTCATAGTGGTTTCAAGCTTTCTTGAATGATTTATTAATGCGAGTAAAAGTTAGCTCTGCTAAATTTATTATAGATAAATTAGAAGATTGTCCTTTTTTTTCATCATTATCTTAACTTAATGATAAGGCTGGAAAAAAGTAATTGACTTTATTTTGCTATGAAATTAACAAATTTACCTCAAGATGTTCTTTATTGGAATACTGAGTGACGTTCTAAATATTTTAATAAGGAAGTCTGCGATTGTTTTTTGTTCAACAGAAAAATTAAAGGAATTTGAAATGGATTTTCCTAAATATTTGTGTTCAGTGATAATTTTTTTAACTAATAGTAACTTTGATTTTTGTAGCATATATGCTCATTCTTTTATAGATATTACAAATAAGAAAATAACAATAATATCTTTAATAAAATTATAAATATTCAGTAAATCCCATAAAAAAATATTCAATGTTAAAATGATTTTTTTTTCAAAAACAGCATACAAATATTTTAATTAAATTTTTCATCAAAAAATTATAGCTCGAGTTTAATAACTTTAACTTTTTACATAAAAAGATGAAACATTGAACGAAAAATTTTATCTAATGGCAACAAAGAAAGCTTATATATATTTTTAAAAAAACTAGAAAAAAACATTAACAAAATTGGCAATAGAGTTTTCGATAAATAAATTTCATATTTGTTAAATTTAATTAATAGGTAAGATGCAAAATATTTAAACTTACAATAGATATTTACTTAATTAGTTTTACGCCACTAAGTTTGTTTTCTTCTATAAGTACTGAACTATAACTAAATTATGTCTAACATAAATAAACAAATATATATATATATATATACATATATATTCGATTATTGTAATATTATATTGTTATAGTTATTTTTATTGATTATTGTTATTTGATAAAGAATTAATTAAATTTTATGGTTAAACATGATTTTTATTCAAGATCATTTTCTTCTATAAAATTAAAAGTCCAGGATAACCTTTAATTATAATTACCCCAAACATTTCATTTTAATTATAACACACATTGTTCATAACACAAAAATATCTAAATAGTTCATACCACACCATTCATTCACATCTAAATAGTTTTAATATAATTACTTACATCTTTTATTAACTAAAAATATAATATATAGCATTATTTGTTTCGTAATAATATGACACACAAAATTTCTCCAACAAAATTCTATAAAATGAACATAAATGGTTAAACACAATTTATATAATACATACAATAAAGAATTCAAAATAAAATCTGCGTAACATTTTTAATTTTTTTACATGAATTCTTTACCTAATCTCAAACATTAAAAAAATATGCTTTTGTTCCTAATAAGTGAACAAAAAATAACAAAATCTTTTCAAGAAACTCACAATTCGTCTTCTTTATTTATTTATTTATTTTTTTTATTATTTTTTTTTTTTTTACAAGAATATGAACAACGATTTGTAAAAGAAGTAGTATCTCATTTTGTTCAAAAATTACATTTATTTCTTATAATTACTTCTATTATTTTCCAACATAATTATTCAAGCTATAAAATAAATTACTATATTTTCTAATTAAAATATTTTACGTAAGAGTGGGTGGGATATGAAACCAGAAAAAAATTTCAAAAGAAAGTATTCAATTTAATAAAAAACTTATTTTCAGTGGAAAAAAAAAAAAAAAAAATAAATAAATAAATAAAAAAAAAAATTAAAAAAATAAAGAATTTCTATCAAGTGTGATTGTTTCCATTTTGTGATTAACAAGTGTGCGAGGCATTGACGTGAAAATCCATCCGTTTTTGCATAAAGGCAAATTTTATTGTGGCTGTACATTTTACACGAAAACAAAAATTAATAAAATTTTGTTCAAACATTCAATTGCAATTTAATTTTAAATTATTGTAGATAAAAATAATTATGTAATTTTTATTGGTTTTTTTTAAATCTTCATTTGTGAGACATAAACAATGTTGTTTCCAAAACTAATCAACAACAATACAAAAATCTATTAAAAACATCTATACAATAATAATAACGTATATACCTGGGATTTTTTTAAAGATTAACTGTCTCTATATTGCCAGCTGCATTTGAACAACATATCTGTTTTTTTAACACATAATTGAGGTTAACAGTTTTTAAGCGATGATTAATTAGGTATAAAAAAAATTAAGTATTTTATTTTATTAATAAAACGCTTAATTAATTTCGAATTATTTACATTCAAAATTACAAGAAAATCTTTTATGTTCCAATAAATCAATAACAATGCATAAATCTATTAAAAACATACGTATACATAATACATAATATTAACAGCGTATATATCTGTTTTTTAACATATAATTAAGGTTAACAGCTTTTAAGCAGTAATTCATTAGGTATAAAAATGATAACTTAAAAAAATTTCAGTGGCACCCATTGAAACTTCAAAAAATTCAACATTCTATACCGATGTGCAAAACATATGAAAACCATTTGTATGAAAGGAATATATATATATATATATATATATATATATATATATATATATATATATATATATATTATGTGTGAGTATATAAATGTATATAATCACAAGAACTAAAAAGTGTGGTACATGCAACATTATTAAAAAACATAGTTAAAAAAAACATTAATAAAAAGAATTTCAAAATTTTAAACTTTAACGTAAAATTAAAAGTAAAAAAGAGACAATTTTCTATTATTTTTTCTGACCCCCTAAAATCACTAGTAGCTAAAAAGTGGCTAGTACTATGGCCATTCGTATACCAGGCTTCAGGTTCGAATCCTGCCGGAGGCCTGAATGCTTGTTAGTGGTTTGAAATCCGTTTTAAACTGTAAGTCCCTGTCTGTTTAGCCCTCGTGTACACAAGATGACCGTAGAGCGACAAACAAAAACAAACCCTTAAAATCTTTTCGAGATCGCATGAGGATAGGGACTCAGAGAACCACTGCCTTACAGAATTCAAATTCATTTGCTTAAATTTGTGCCTGTAATACATAATTCTTAAATTCGTTATTCCTTTTCCTTTTCCAATCCTCCAGAAAAAAAATTGCACGAAATATCTTCAGAGCGCGACTGTTTTTTCCTCGACCCTAATAGGAAGTAAGGTCCAACGAACACAAACGAATCACCCGGCAACAAGACAACTTTTCCTGAATGCCCAGCCCCCCATTCCCCGGAGCGTCGAATTCCTCCGGTTATCTATGACGGCAGGACTTCTTGGAAGCGATCATTTCTGCTTTTCCTTTTCTTCTCTCTTTGTTGTGTCCTCTTAACAGTAGTATTTGAACTGTGGCCAACTGATATCTATGCTGCATCTGGCTGTTAACGGATGGTATTTGGACCTAATCATGCGTCCAATTGCCCATTCGTGGGAAACGTCCACCCCTTTCCTGGAATGATATTGGGAGCTGTGTTTTTCCTTTTTTTCCTTAGCAGGACCAAGAACCGGTTTAGCTCAATTTTGTTCATTTCCGATCCGGAATAAATGAACAGCGTCCGGTCAGGGTCATCGGGCAATGAAAAGCAGAGCAGATACGGAATCTCTGTTATATGTTTGGATGTGTGTCACAGGTATCGACTTGGAAGAACAGACGAAGCAGCAAAGTTAGTGTAACTTAAGATTTATAGGATTTCTTTGAACATAAAATAGGTGTTAAGGACCGTATAAACGATTGAAATCGAAATACAACTAATTTTATTATCCTAATAATGCATTGGAAGTGCAGACAAGTATTGCAATGCCAAAAACAATTGGATATCTGTTCATAATTTTTTTTGAAAACTTTATAATTTGATTCATGAAAGGAACCGTATTTGTGGAATATTTTTATATGCTTATCGTTAACTGTTGTTCCATCCTGTCTTATTAATCCTATTTCTGTTTATCTAAATGAAATTTATATAAGCAGATCCAAACATTTAAAGTAAGTTCTCTAATATATTTTAATGTGAATTCTCTAATATAATTTAATGTGAATTCTCTAATTTATGTGAATTAATGTAAGTGAATTGATCTTTGTATGAGTAATAACATTATACTTGAATACTGAACGTATAAAACCAAAACTTCTGCATTTTGCATAGATATTTAAACATTTAAAATTATTAGTATTTTGCCATCATTTATTAAAAAGGCATTTGACATTGGTATTAATAAAAATTCTACACTTCCTACTATTAACAGGAAGTCATGTACATTTTGTTCCGAAATCTTCAACAATTAATTGACGTTCAATTAAAAAAAATAATAAATCTTCTTACAAAACGATTATCAAAAACAATTAATTTAAGTTGTCACAATTAATGTTCAATTTAGAAAACTTCGGTAATTTTCACTTATTGTTGAATATATATTCCAGGAAATTAATCTTCATCGTACTTTACTTAATACTTTACTGTAATTTCTTCAATAAAAAACACACCGATAAAAATATGCATTGCCTCTTCTTCTTTTTTTATTATTTTTTATTTTTTTATTAATATTTATTTTAAAAAGTTAGTTGGGTTGAGTTACAAATTCAGTTTCGAATAGGATATGCAAAGTCCGGAACTGGACAGGCGGAATCAGAATTAAAACTTCCGCTTCCATGCCGTGATGGGTAATTTAAATATGCATGTCAGAAAGTATTTACAATGAGCTCGGAGCAGTATTTTCAGAAGTATTTTTACAAATGATGCCTTTCGAGATCTCCGTTTCAAATTGTATGGGCCAAAATGGGTGTATTTGTAGAAGTCCACTCTTCTCATTATGTACTCTGGTAAAGCAGAATATGCTAAATATCTGCCTTTCTAATGTAAACATTATTTCTATTGTTCGAATTCGTATTTCTGTTGTATTTTTTCCCTTGTTTAAGAAGGGAAACAATGTTTCTTTAGATTATTTCTGTTGTGTAAGGATCCTATCTGTTGCATAAGTATTAAAAAATAATGTTTATTTCCATTATTTCTGTTGTTTATATGTTAGTTTATGTCCGTTGTTTAAGTGTTCTAATGATTCGCAATAGTTGCTAGTCTTTCTTCATATCGAACGGCGAATATCAGGTAGCGTGCATTTTTATGAAACAAGCAGGAATGAATTTGTGGTAAAATTGTATGAATTTGTTGTAAAATTGTATGAATTTGCCAGGTGTGAACCTGAAGCCTGTGGCACCAAAGGCCACACTACTTAAAAGAAAAAGTAATGTTTCTTTGCATTATTTCTAATGGTTAAGGGATAAAACATAACGTTCCTTTGCATCATTTCTGTGGCTTAAGAGTTAAAAAATAATGTTTATTTCCATTATTTCTGTAGTTTACTTGTTATTTTATGTTCATTGCTTTAATCTTCTAATGTTTCGTAATAATAACTAGTCTTTCTTCAAATCGAACTGCAAATATCAGGTAGCGTGCATTTTTATGAAAAAATATGAATTCTTCCTCTATTATAGCAAAGTATCGCTTTTGTCGCAGTTTCAGCGAACAACTTTCCTATTGGAAAAACGACTTCTTTTCAGTCATCGAGACATAAAAGCAGAAAGAGTTATGAGATTTTGAGAGGAATATCAATTTTCATTCAAACATTTTAAAAAGGGGACTATTCAGGAGATTCAAGCATTTGCATTTGCCATTTCTGCGAATTTCGTTTTGTAACGGGGAGATACAAAACGGAAAAATGTATTAAGGATGGCAGAAAAGACTTTTCCTAAATATTCCATCAACAGACTTATTCAAAGTTTCGTATTTATGAAAGACGGGCCTCAATACAGCATTTAATATTTACAAATGCGCCGTTTAATGTTTAGTTCAGCTTTTCGTATAAAATTGTGTCAGGAATTTAGGTTCACGTTTTCTGATGATAGGCTTCCAGAAAGTATTCCTTTGAGGGGTAAAAGTTGGAGTCCATGTTGACCTCACGGAGAGCTGAAGATCAAAAGGTTTTCCTCTAATGGATTCTTCTTCAGAGTTCTGCTCGCAGGACTCTGCATAGAGTGGCATGTTTGCCGTCAAGTGATGTTCCGCTGCCGAGTTTGAGACACGATGGAAACCTTTGATGACACTATTTGTGAAAAAGATATCGTGCCGAATTTTTAAACTTAAAAATGAGTAAATAGTGTAAATTTAAAATGCGAATCAGTAAAACGTTTGTATTTTAATAAATCTCGGTCGTCATGTCATTTTATGAAGAGAAAGAATAAAGTAAAATTTAAATTACAACTTTAAAAAGATTCAGGGTTTTTCTTAATTTTTTTTTGCAGAATCTGTGATGGTGTAAATTTGTATATAAAAAAAGTTGTATGTATTTGTTGAATAAATTTTTTGTAAAATTGTATGAATTTGTTGTAAAACTGTATGACTTTGTTGTAACATTGTAAGAATTTGTTGTAACATTGTATGAATTTGTTGTAAAAATTTGTTGTTATGTTAAAATATTTTTTTTACACAATCTTCGGTGGTTTAAAGTTGTGTGTCTATAAAAAAAAGTTATATGAATTTTTTAAAATTGTATTAATTTGTTGTAAAATTGTATTAATTTGTGGTAAAATTGTATGAATTTGTTGTAAAGTTGTATGCATTTGTTGAAGGAATCTGTTGTAAAGTTGTATGAATTTGTTGTAAAGTTGCATGAATTTGTTGAACGTAAAACGTTTGTATTTTAATAAATCTCTGTTCGTGATGTACATGTTATGAAATTTTCTGTACTTAAAGTAAGAATAAACTAAATTTTAAGTTATAACTTTAAAATATTCAGGGGTTTTTCCTTAAATTTTTTTATTGAATCTGTGGTGGTATAAAGTTGTATGTGTATCAAAAAAGTTGCACGAATTTGTTGAAGTTGCATGAATTTGTTGTAAAGTTGTAAGAATTTGTTAACTGAATTTGTTGTAAATTTGTATGAATTTGTATGAGGTGAACTAAAGTCCTGAAGAAATTCTTATTAACAATATATTTACAATTATTGGAAATTCAATTTTGTTTTCTAATTTTTAGTTCATTAATCATCTAATTTTATCACCATATATTTCACGTTTACAAAAAAAAAATGAATCAAAATAATCAAGATGTAAAATAATTTTGTAAGGACATAAATATTATTCCAAATACGAATTCAAATATTTTGTTGGAATTTATATATTTAATGGTATAAGCAAAATGGGTTTCAAAAGAAACTCTTATTATTTTTTAACTAAATAATTCTTTACTTTTTGATAGGTCTTATAATAAAATAAAATTAATTATTCTGAATTTCAAAAATTAAATCTTCTTTAAATTCACTTTAAATTAAGTGTTAAATAATTTGAAAATATTTAAGTAAACGAATTCTTTTTTTTTTTTTTTTTTACATTATTTTAGAAATTTTCTTGCTTTAAAAGGATGATTATTTGAAATTGCTACATTTATGTTTTTTTTAAATATATTTTTTACTTTATACTTTAAATTATTTTTTATTTTGCCACATGGTGTTCCCATAATCATCATTGCCTTGTAATTACTTAAAAATAGATGGAAGAAACTATTTTTTTAATTAAAATACAACAGACGTTTTTTGTGTTAAAATTTCCGATCAACATTTAAATTAAAATTATTTTAAGACTTCAAAAAATTAAGAATGATTTAAGACTTCATTAATCATAAAAAAAATTATAATATTTTTTTTTAATTTCTGACACTTTAACCAAAGTCATTTTCCACTAAAACGGCAGATACGCAGCAGATTCAACGTTACTAATACTGGGTACATTTACGCGACATATTTTTTAACAAAATACTTTGTTTCTGATATATATTAGAAAACATCTATTATAATTATTGCTTATATAACAATTGATGATTCATATTTAACGAAGAAAAAATGTCTAAAAACATAAAGGGCTGAATATAAAAATTTATACGTGTTCTTAGAAACGGCAAACGTATTTTACAATAATTCAATCTGGAAAATAAAAAAATTATACTTTAGAAATATATTCTTGAGTCCAGCTTTCCTCCTTTGCTTGTGCTTTAGCTGAAAAGCTTGATCGAAGGAAAAAAGCAACTCGTGCGATAGGCGACACATCTCAGGATATCCTAGTTGGATATATCTTGAATATTTCTAGATGTAAGGGAACTCCCTACACTCTTAGAAGACGTTTTTGTAGCGAAAGAACTGTACTATGGGCCTTAGTAAAATGAAAAAAATATATATATATAAATAAATAAAGTAAAGGAAAACAACGTTATTTTTCACCTTAGGTAATCTAATATATCTGTTCAAGCTGCAAGGAGTTGGCGAAGTCGACCTATATCATACGTCAACCCGAATTCGTGTTTTCTTCGTTCGCTGTTTCTATTGCTTATTTCTTAGCGTCCAAAGCCGTCGTTTGCCCTTGAAAACAATAACAACCGATGTTTTTCGTGATAAAATTTCCCATCAATATTTAAATTTAGAAAAAATACCTTAAGACTTTATTAATCATAAAGAATAAACATTTTTTTTTTGTTTTGCTTCTAATTCCTTACTCTTTAACCAAAGTCTTTTTCCAGCAACGGCAGATATTCAGCAGATTCAACGTTACTAACATGGTAACACTGGGTTTTCTACATTTACTACATCTTTCCGACCCAATTTTTAACGAAATAACTTTGTTTTGGGGTAGTGTTACTCGCGTCTCTAGTATATCGTCAGGCTACACCTGTTCCCTGGGTTGTGCTAAACAAGTAGCAGTGGTGTAACCCTTGCTTATGGCACAAAACGTAACTGTCTCTGTATTACCAGATACATTAGAACAACAACTTTGTTTCTAATATACTACCCCACAACGATATACGATCATTTTATAGACTGGGACCTACGGTTTAAAGGGGATTCTAAACCATTACAAACATTCATTGCACCGCCGGGACTCGACTCCAAAACCTGTGGTATCGAGAGCGAGATCAGGAGTCGTTTCAATTATATTTATTGCTTAAATACAATTTGATGATTCCTATTTCATGAAGAAAAAAATGTCTAAAAATACAAAGGGCTGAATATAAAAAATTTATATGAATTCTTAGAAACGACAAAATGTATTTTACAATAATTCAGTCTGGGAAAAAAAAGTTATACTTTAGAAATATGTTCTTGAGTTCAGCTTTCCTACACCGTTGCTTGTGCTTTAGCTGAAAAGTTTGATGGAAGGAAAAAAGCAACTCGTGTGATAGGCGATACATCTCAGGATATCCAGTTGGATACATCTTGAATATGTTTAGACGTAAGGGAACTTCAACTCTTAGAAGAAGTTTTTGTAGCGAAAGAACTGTGCTATGGGCTTTAGTAAAATGAAAAAATATATATAAATAAATAAAGTAAAGAAAAAGCAACATTATTTTTCACCTTAGGTAATCTAATATATCTGTTCAAGTTGCTAGGAGTTCGCGAAGTCGACCTATATCATACGTCAACCCGAATTCGTGTTTTCTTCGTTCTGTTTTCTATTGCTTATTTTTTAGCGTCCCCAGCCGCGTTTGCTCTCGAAAACAATAACATTTCATGGCGTTTTTCAAGAATTCCGGTTTATTTATTCGCTTTTATTATTCGGAATGTATCCTCACCCGAAAGTCGTATAAAGATCGCGAACTTTCCATCTCGCGCCGAAAGTTGTAATACATAATTTTTCTTTTGTTGTCCCTTCTGTGCATCGATCTTTGTTCTGGCGTGGGGAAAAAAAAGAAAAGGAAAAAAACAGTCCTCCCTCTATTCCCTCCGAAACTATACTTTTTAAAGTCGGTTGAGAAATGGAATAAGCAACGCAAGAAAGAATAAAATAGGAATGAATATTATTTTTCTAAGACGTCCAAACACGTTGGTGTTCCGAAGAAATTGTATTGCGACTTTTCCCATTTTCTGTCCCTGAAATGCGTCATTGTTTTACAATATTTCAACAGTTCCGAGGCTTAATATAGTTAGGCTTAGTTGGTTATAATCTAAGCTGATATTTATGCATTTGTTTTTTTCTACGGTTATATTTTTCTTCCTTTCGCTTCTAAAATTTCCCATCAATATTTAGATTTAGAAAAAAAAAATATTTTAAAATTTATTAACTATAAAAAAATAAACAATTTTATTTGTTTTTAATTTATGACACTTTAACCAAATTCCTTATCACATCAATGGCAGATATGCAGCAGATCCAACGTTACTAACACAGTAACACTGGGTTTTGTACACTTATTACATTTTACCGACCCAACTGTTAACGAAATAACTTCGTTTTGGAGTAGTGTTACTAGCGTCCCTAGCATATCTTCAGGCTACACCTGGCCCCTGGATAGTGCTAAACAAGGAGCAGTGGTGTAGCACTTGCTTATGGCATAAACAGTAACTGTCTCTGTATTACCGGCTGCATTAGAACAACGACTTTGTTTCTAATATACTACCCTCACAACGCTCTACGATCATATTATAGACTGGGACCTACGATTTAAAGGCGATTCCGAACTATTACCAACATTTATTGCACAGCCGGGACTCGAACCCAAAACCTGTGGTACCGAGTGCCATATCAGGCCCCGTTTCAAATGTATTTATCGCTTAAATACAATTTGATGATGCATTTTAATGAAAAAAAAATGTCTAAAAATACAAGGGGCTGAATAAAAAAAATTTTATACGAATTCTTAGAAACGGCAAATGTAATTTACAATAATTCAGTATAAAAGATAAAACAGTTATAGTATAGAAATATATTCTTGAGTTCAGCTTTCCTACACCGTTGCTTGTGCTTTAGCTGAAAAATTTGATGGAAGGAAAAAGGAAACTTGTGCGATAGGCGATACATCTCAGGATATCCTAGTTGGATATATCTTGAATATTTTTAGACGTAAGAGAAGTTTTCCCTACACTCTTAGAAGAAGTTTTTGTAGCGAAAGAACTGTACTAGAGGTTACTTATAGTAAAATGAAAAAATATATATAAATAAATAAATAAAGTAAACTAAAGCAACGTTATTTTTTACCTTAGGTAATCTAATATATCTGTTGAAGCTGCTAGGAGTTGGCGAAGTCGACCCATATCATATGTCAACCTGAATTCGTGTTTTCTTCTCTAGCTGTTTCTGTTGCTTATTTTTGTAGCGTCCCCAGCCGTCGTTTGCTCTCGAAAACAATAACATTTCATGGCGTTCTTCAAGAAGTCCGGTTTATTTATTCGCTTTTATTATTCGGAACCTATCCTCACCCGAAAGTCGTATAAAGATACGGAACTTTCCATTTCATGCAGAAAGTTGTAATACATAATTTTTCCTTTTATTGTCCCTTCTGTGTAGGGAGCTTTGTTCTGGCGTATGGGAAAAAATGGAAAAAGGGAAAAAAACAGTCCTGCCTCTATTCCTTCCGAAACTATAATTTTTAAAGTCGGTTGAGAAATGGAATAAGCAACGCAAGAAAGAATAAAATATAAAGGAATACTATTTTTTCTAAGTCGTCCAGACAGGTTGGTTTCCCGAAGAAATTGTATTGCAGCGACTTTCCTATTTTCTGTTCCTGAAATTTGTCGGAATTTTACAATATTTCAGCATTTATGAGGCTTGCGTGTTATAATCTAACGTGATATTTATGCATTCGTTTCTAACTCTGGTTCTACACTGAAGTGACAAAAGTCATGGGATAGCAATATGCAAATTTTCAGATGACAGTAGCATCGCGTAGAACAGGTATAAATGCGCAGTGCTTTCGCAGAGCTTTCATTTCTGTTCAAGTTATTCATGTGAAGAGGTTTTGACATGATAATGACCGCACGACGGGAATTAACAGACTTTGAACGCGGAATGTTAGTTGGAGCTAGACGCATGGGTCATGCCATTTCGGAAATCGTTAGGGAATTCAACATTCCCAGATCCACTGTGTCAAGAGTGTGCCGAAAGTATGAAATTTCAGGCATAACATCCCACCATGGACAGCGCAGTGGTCGACCGCCTGCACTTAACGACCCGAGACCGGCGACGACTGCAAAGAGTCGTAAATTCTAACAGACAAGCAACACTGCGTCAAATAACCGCAGAAATCAATGTGGGATGTACAAGGGACTTGTCTGTTAGAACTGTGCGGAGAAATTTGGCTTTCTTGGGCTATTCCAGCAGAAGACCGATTCGAGTGCCTTTACTGACAGAACGACATCGCTTGCAGCGACTCTCGTGGGCATGTGAGCATATCGGTTGGTCACTAGATGAATGGAAAACCGTGGCCTGGTCCAATGAGTCACGATTTCAGTTGGTAAGAGGTGATGGTAGGGTTTGAGTGTGGCGCAGACCCCACGAAGCCATGGACCCAAACTGTCAGCAAGGCACTGTTCAAGCTGGTGGTGGCTCCGTAATGGTGTGGGCTGTTTTTTCATGGCATGGACTTGGTCCTCTGATGCGACTGGACCGAACATTGACTGGAAATGCTTATGTTCAGCTACTTGGAGATCACTTGCAGCCATTCATGGACTTCATGTACCCAAACAATGATGGTATTTTTATGGATGACAATGCGCCATGTCACCGGGCCACAACTGTTCGCGATTGGTTTGAAAAACATTCTGGACAATTCCAACGAATGATGTGGCCACCTAGATCGCCCGACATGAATCCCATGGAGCATTTATGGGTCATCATCGAGAGGTCTGTTCGTGCCCAAAATCCTGCACCATCAACGCTTTCACAATAATGGAAGTCTAACGAGACAGCATGGCTTAATATTCCTGCAGAAGACTTCCAACGACTTGTTGAGTCCATGGCACGTCGAGTTGCTGCACTTCGCCGTGCGAAAGGAGGGCCGGCACGATATTAAGAGGTATCCCATGACTTTTGTCACTTCAGTGTATTTTTGTGCAGAAATTCCATTAGTTAGGGTAAATATGACATTTACTTAAATGTTATGAAACAATACTTATCTCTTTTAAAACTAAATCTTAAATTACTATTATATTTTTTTAATATTTATAATTATATAATTCTAATAAATAATTAGTATTAATTGAAGTTAATATGTTCACTACATATACTTTATTTCAAATATTATTTTATACTCAATCTACCTGGGTTTTTTTCACGTACTATTTGTATGAATTGAAGCATTTTTTTTCTCACAAGTAAACTTTTTGCATTTCATTCCCAGCTTGTATATTATTTGACAAATATATAATAAATCCTTTCACTCAAATTTGAGAGCAAACAAGCAGTATTGTGTGTAGTTATATTACAGGCAATTTGTATTCTGTACAAACGAGAACAACCTGCCACTTAAATCTGACAGCAGATATAACAACAACTCATTATGTTTCAATTTATCACTCAAAAAAATGTTTATAGTGGCTCTAAATCTAATATAGGGATTTTTAATTTTATAAACGGATTTATGTTTGGATTTATAATGCATTCACGAAGTGGCCCTCAGGATTATTCGAGTAGGCCACTCCTGCAGTAAAAGATGGCAAAATTTAGGACATGAATTATAATTAAAATAAATTGTATTGAAAATCGTGAAATCTCGTGTTTAATTAAATATCCAATCAAGATATCGGAAGTCCTTTTGTACTTAAAGTTGTGATTAAAAATTTGTACTATTCTTCCACTTTAAACAGACTACAAAAATAATTTATGCTGGAATAGAATTGAAATCAAGAGGTTTTAAAAAAGAACTGGATATCGCATTTAACAGTATAGGTATGAAAAACCCAACATGCAATTAAATGAAATTTAACTCACCTTTTGAGAAAAACGTATTTCTGAAGAAAAATTCAGAATAATTTAGTATAAACCAGGAGTTGTTTAAAAAAGTAATTATGTCCTACAAATAAAGCGTTTAAATAAAAAACATGTTTTACAGTTTTATGCAATTTAAAATTCAATCTACGCTCATTTAAGTAAAATATTTATATTTAAATAATACAATCAATAAGAAAAAAAAAGTACTAGGGTATTAATAATAAAAACCAAATCAATATCCAAACAAATTTTACATAAAATCAATTTCTTAACAACTGAAACAAAAATACATGAATTTACTTTTGATTGCTCAAATCGTGAAGGCATAATTGCATTTTTTCTCTCGTTAACAACAGTCTAAGTTTGCTCTTCAACAAGAAGTGAGCAGCAAGTTTAATTCGAAACTAAATTCTCCTTTAATTTAAGAAATGTTAAATCACCATCTGCTGTCTCCAATGAAGTCATTTTCCTCTTTTAAAAACATTTCAAAATCCATTTGCGATGAAATAACTTTGCATCATCAAAGACATGGAGGTAATTAAAACTGGTAAACTTGTTCCAAAGTATATCCCTGATCAAACAACGCTTCGTCAGAGAAAAGAAAACAAAGGGGAAATGAAGTCAAAAATCTTCCGAGGAAAATAACTTGAAGATTTGCTTCTACCAATCTCTCTCAATCCCCTTTGGAGTGAAATTCATTATCGAAAAACCGTTAATTGAAAAGCAATTTCATTTAACTTATGTCATTCCTAGAATCTTTTTTTTTTCATGTCTGTTAAGTTAAATTTTGTATCACTCGGCTTTAAGAGTCAAGATGGTGTTGGAAAGTCATTATAGTGTTCTTGATTTGATGGAGGAATTAAAATTTTACTTTGGACGAAATTAGCATATTGCATTATTTAGACACTTCATTGTGAAATTTAAATTTGTTTGAAGTTTATGGAGTTGATTGAGTTTTTGTCTGTTTATAAAAGGTTTTCGCGTTAAAACATTTAATCATGTTTGCAAATTGCTGACTAGTCGGATACGATTGCTTCTTTAATGAGTACGGTGATTGCTTAGTCGAAGAATTGTCCAGTTATGGGATGATTCATTCTGTGTTAATAAAATTTCAATTCTCATTAATTCTTTTTCATATTTTTGAAAACTTTTCCAATATTTAAAATTCATTCATCCATGCAAAATTTTAATAATAAAAATGTATGTCATGAACAAATTTCATGAACTTTCCAATTTATAAACAACAAGTGATTTTCAATTGACGAATTTTTGAATTGCGTTATAATTTTCGTCACAACTGTGATGTATCTTTTCTCTAAAATTCGTAAATAAAAGTAAATGCAGATTTCTTGATATCTTTATGTACAGGCTGATTATAATTAAAGTCCCCTTTTAAAATGCTGCAAAAAAAAGGAAACACTCGTCACAATTCAATTAAAAAAATTGAAAAATTCAAGAGTTCAAATTTGAACTGAAGATACTTGAAGAAAGGGGAAACGGTACGTCATCAAAAAAGAAATCCGAAAAAAGTTCCACCGAATTTTACGATTAATTTTTGTATGACACTGCCGTGGTAAATGGGCTTTCCACTAATAAAATCACAACTGTTGAATGGAAGTCAACTCATGCCAGATACATTGTAATTTCGATTCAAAATATCACTGGCAGCCGAATTCACTTTCTCTATGCCGCTTACAGCATCAGCTATTAATACACTTTGAGACTTTTTTGATGCCATACCGTTTGCTCCTTTTTTAAGTATCTTCAGTTCAAATTTGAACTTAATGTTTCCAGTGGTTCTCTTTGTACAGCATTTAGGAGGTGGGTTATAATTACCCTGTAAATATATATATATATATATAATTTCCCTACGTCTAATTAATAATAAACTTTTTATGTCATAAACATTTAAATCAGCATTTCAGCTTATGATGTAACGGGAAATTTATTTTAAATTATATAACTTGACAATCAGAAGATTTATATTAAAATTAAAATTTTTATTAAAGTGTTTAATATTGTTTGGAAATGATAAATAACAATAAATTAATAGTTAGACGCAATATGGATTGCTGAAAGACAAACAATTACAATTTAGCAACCTCTCATTACACAGGAAATGCAAGTGCTTCATCAATAATGACTCAAAAATGTCCAATTCCACTGCAACCTAAGGTACACATAAATTTTAAAAAAAAACAGAAATGGTAGTTCTACTTCACTCCATTTCTTCTTGCCTTGAAAAATAAAAGTGCTCAATCAACTTTTCTGGCAATATCCTCCCAGAGATTATTATGCTGATAGCAGAGGAACGGCGTCTTCATTGGCGAAACAGAAAAATCCAGGATTATCAGGAAAAAAAGATTGCTGTTTGCGCTACAGGGAGTGCCCTATCCGATGCTAATTTTTCCCGGGACATCGCGAAAAACGGGAAAAGAAAAGGGACGAATGACGAAGAAACAAAAAAAAAAAAAAAAAAAAAAAAAAGGAGAAGTATTTCGGAGATTTTTCAAGAGATATGAAGTTGTTCCACTCTTAATAAATCTTCCAGTTTGGGCTTTGAGTTCTTAAACAAACACTGATCCAAGCAAGAATGAAAGTTGCTTGACGAGATGCAATTTTTTTTTGTAAGAAGATCTTCTGAAATTAATTATTTATAGTGGTTTCAAGCTTTCTTGAATGATTTATTAATGCGAGTAAAAGTTACTTCTGCTAAATTTATCATAGATAATTTAGCAGATTGTTTTTATTTTTTTCTTCATTATCTTAACTTAATGATAAGGCTGGAAAAAGTAGATGACTTAATTTTGCTATAAAATTAGCAAATTTACCTCAAGGTGTTCTTTATTGGAATTCTGAGTGGCCTTCTAAACATCTTAATAAGGAAAACTGTGATTGTTTTTTGTTCAACAGAAAAATGAGAAAAAAATTTGGAAAGATTATTCTTAAATATTTGTATACAGTGATAAATTTTTTTCACTGATTGTAACTCTGATTTTTGTAGCATGTATGCTTATTCATTTATAGATATTACAAATAAAGAGGAAAGAACAATAATTGCTTCAATAAAATTAGGAATATTAAGTAAATTACTATAAAAATATTCAATGTTAAAATGAATTTCTTCAAAAATATCATAACAAATATTTAAATAAATTATTCACAAAAGAAATGTAGCTCGAATTTAATACTTTTTTACTTGTTGCACAACAGGATGAAATATTGTATAAAAAATGATATATAATCACGACAACGAAAGATTATATATATTTTTTAAAAAAACTAGAAAAACAACAATAACAAAATTGGCAATAGAACTTTGTATAAATAAATTTTGAATTTGTTAAATTTAACTTATAGGTATCACCCAATATATTTAAACCATTACCCAATTTTTTCTATTCCACTAAGTTCGGTTTCTTCTGTAAGTACTAAACTATAGCTAAATTAATTATGTCTAACTTAAATAAACAAATATATATAATCTCTCTCTATATATGTATATATACATAAATATTTGTCTTTATCTTAATTTAATAAACATGATTTTTATTAATGATCATTTTCTTCTATAAAATCCCGGAAAACTTTAATCATAATTACGTTAATTACGCCAAACATTTCAGTTTGATTATAACGCACATTGTTCATATCACAAGCTAAATATTTAAATAGTTTATATCATATCATTCTTTCATATCTAAATAGTTTTAATTTAATTTCTTATATGTATTTTTTTAACCTAAAACATAATATATAGAATTATTTGTTTCGTAATAATATGACAGAAAAAAATTTCTCCAACAAAATTCCATAAAATGAACATGAACGGCTAAACACAACTTATATAACACAAACAATAAATAATTCAAAATAAAAAAAATGCTTAAAATTTTTAATTTTTTACATGAATTCATTAAATGGTCTGAAACATTAAAAAAAAATTACATTTGTTCCTAATAAGTGAACAAAAAATAACAAAATCTTTTTAAGAAACTCAAAGTTCGTCTTCTTTTTAGTTTCTTTTTTTGAATTCCTACTATTAGCTCACACTCTCCCTATATATATCTTGTTCAAATTTTCAGTCGTTCATAAAATACTTTTTATTCATCCACTCGAGTTCAAATAGATTTTTTTTTAAACTTGTAGTGGAGGTTAATACAGTTTTTTCAAATATTAATTCGTTCATTAAATTTCATTAATTAATTTAATTTTTTTTAGATTTAAGATGCATGTATCTACCAATAGATAGCGCCAGATGTAAGAGGAAAATTTCAACTTTATTTGTAAAGGACTTTCTGCAATAGAGTGAAAAAAAAAGTAGAAATTAACTTTAGAATGTTTTTTTTTTTTTTTTTTTTTTTTTTAAATATAATATTACTTGTTTTTACATGATTACGACAAAAATTGCATTTATTTCTCGTTTTATTCTCCAACAAAATTATTCAAGCTATAAAATAAATTAGTGTATTTGCTAATTAAATTATTTTTCATGTGAAAATATGAAAACAGAAAAAATTACATCCTCGAAATAAATTATACAAATCTAACGAAAAAGCTAATTTTACAGACAAAAAAAAAAATATCATTAAATAAAAAAAAAAAAAAAAAAAAAAAAAAATAAAAAATAAAAATTGAAGACCATCAAGTGCAACTGAGTCTAGTTTATGATTTACAATTGTGCGAAGTATTAACGTGAAAATCCGTTTTGCACAAAGACACATTCTATTGTGTCAATTCATTTTACACAATAACCAAAATTAATATAATTTTGTTCAAACATTTCGTTCTAATATAATTTTAACTTATTAAAGTTAAAAATATCTATCTAATTTTTATTGTTATTCTTAAATCTTTATTTGTGAAAAATAAACAATGCATTACAGTTGTTTTGTTTTCAATAAATCAACAACAGTACAAAAATCTATATATCTACATAATAATTATAACATATATGACTGTTTTTTTTAAAGATTAAATGTCTCTGTATTGACAGCGCCATTAGAACAACAACAACATATCTGCTTTTTTAACAAATAATTAAGATTAACAGTTTTTAAGCAATAAATCATTATATATATCAATCATGAAAATAATCTGAAGTGTTTTCTGTTAATAATTAAAACAATTAATTAATTTTGAATTGTTTATATTCAAAATTACATGAAGATATTTCCTGTTCCAATCAATCAACAACAATACAAAAATCTATCAATAACGTATGTATCTACTTTAATGCATAAATAATGTTAGCAGTTTTGAAACATTAATTCATTAGGTATAAAAATAATAACTTAAAAAATTAAATTAACTAAATGTTTTCAGTGGCATCCGTTAAAATTTAAAAAATTTCAACAATCCCCTATAACGATGTGCAAGACATAGGAAAACAACATTGTATGAAGTCTGAATTGTAATACATCAATAAAAAAAGGAAATGTATATAATCACAGGAACTAAAAAACATAGTATCTGCATTGTCAAAAAAAATTAGTCAAAACTAAACACCAATAACAAATGTTTAAACTTTAACGTAAAAGTAAACAAGAAGCAATTTTCCAATTTTTTTTTCTTACCGCTACAATCGCGAGTAACCCCACGTGGCTAGCGCTCTGGCCTTTGGTATCCCAGGATTCAGGTTCGATTCCGGACTTTGTCATGAATGTTTGTGAGTGGTTCGGAATCCATTTTAAACTATACGTCCCGGTTTGGATAGCCCTCGTGTGCAAAAGATGACCGTAGAGCGACAAAACCAAAGCAAACACCTAAAATCTTTCCGAGATCTAGGGACTCAAAGAACCACTGCTTTACAGAATTCAAGTTCGTTTGCTTAAATTAGTGTCCGAAATGCAAAATTCTTAAATTTATTCTTTCTCTTCCAACGACTAAAACGAATCCTCCAACAAAAAATTCCACGAAATATCTTTAGAGAGCGCGACTGTTTTTTATTCTACCCTAATAGGAAGTAAGGTCCAACGAACACAAACGAATCACCCGGCAGAAGGCAACATTTCCAGAATTTTCCCCGCAGAACAAAACATCCCCCGTTCCCCCGTAGCGTCGAATTCCTCCGGTTATCTACGACGCCAGGACTTCTTGGAAGCCATTGTTTCTGCTGTTTCCTTTTCTTCCCTCTGTTGTGTGTCCTCCAACAGTAGTTCTTGAGCTGTGGCCAACTGAGATCTATGCTGCATCTGGCTGTTAACGGATGGTGTCCGGACTTAATCACGCATCCAATTGCCCATTCGAGGGAATTGTCCACCCCTATTCCCGGAATGCTATTGGGAGCTCTCGTTTTTTTCTCAGCAGAACCGACAAACGGATTTAGCTCAATTTTGTTCATTTCCTGATCCGGTATAAAGGAACAGCGTCCGGTCAGGGTCATCGGGCAACGAGAAGCAGAGCAGATGTGGAATCTGTGTTGTGTTTGGAAGTGTGTCACAGATACCGACTCGGAAGAAAAGACGAAGCACAAAAATTAATGTAATTTAAGAGATACATCATTTCTTTAAACATAGAATATGTTTATGTTTAAGGATGGGGTAAATGATTTAAAGCGTTACGAAAAATCGAAATACACTTAATTTTAGTACCCAAATAGTGCATTGGAAGTACAGACAAGTATTCCAATGTCAAAAACAATTGAGTATCTGTTCATAATTTTCTTGGAAACCTTTATAATTTGATTCATGAAAGGAAACTTATATATGAAATATTTTTATATGCTTATTGTTAATTGTTGTTCAATCCTGCCTTATTAATCCTATTTCTGTTCATCTAAATGAAATTTATATAAGTGGATCCAACCATTTAATGTAAGTTCTCCTATATATATTTAATGTAAATTCTCTAATTTATGTGAATTAATGTAAGCGAATTGATCAATATACTTTACATAACAATAATAACAATATACATAAATACTGAACGTATAAAACTGAAACTTCTGTATTTCGCATGGAAATTTAAACATTTAAAATCATTAGTATTTTACCATAATTTAATAAAAAGGCATTTAACATCTCCATAAAAATTAATTCTATATTTCTTGCTATTAATCGAAACTCATGTATATTATATTCCGAAATCTTCAACAATTAAAATGCGGACACAATTTTAAAAACATCAGTTATTTTCACTTTACGTTGAATATTTATTAAAGCAAATGAATCGTCACTGTATTTTCATCCTTTACTGTCGTGTCGTATTCATCGAAAAACACACAGATAAAAAAATACATTGTCCACTCTTCATTTTTTTTTTTTACTAATATTTATTTCAAAAAGTTGGTTGGATTGAATTGTAAGTTCAGTTTCGAGTAGAGTATGCAGGGTCCGGAACAAGACAGGCGGAACCCGAATTAAAACTTTCGTTTCCATTACGTTGATGGATATATTAAATAAGTAGGCCAGAAAGTATTTACAATGCGAATTAGTTTCAGAAGTATTTTTAAAAATGATGACTCTCAGGATCTTTGTTTCTAAGAGGGCTGCAGTTGTAGAAGTTCACTCTTCTCATTATATACATGGGTAAATCTAAATATCTGCCTTTCTAAACATTATTTCTGTTGTTTCCTTGTTAGTTTATGAAAGTTGTTTAAGTGTTATAATGTTTCGTAATAGTTGTTACTCAAATTGAACTGCTAATATCAGGTAGCGTGCATTTTTATGAAACAAGCATAAATCCTTCATCTATTATTGGAAAGCATCGCTTTTGTCACAGTCTCAGCGAACAGCTTTCGACAGGAAAAACGACTTCTTTTCAGTCATCTAGACATAAAATGAGGATCAGAGAAAAGAGTTATGAGATTTTGAGAGGAATATCAATTTTCATTCAAACATTTTAAAAAGGAGACTATTCAAGAGATTCAAGTTCTTTCAACTCTCGCGAGGAGGAATATTTGCATTTGCCATTTCTGCGAATTTCGCTTTGTAAAGGGGAGAGATAAAACAGCAAAATGTATTCAGGTTCGCAGAAAAGACTTCCTAAATATTCCTTCAACAGACTTATTCAAAGTTTTGTATTTATGAATGAACGGGCCTCATAAATACAGCATTTAATATTTACAAAGGCATCGTTTAATGTTTAGTTCAGCTTTTCGTATAAAATTGCGTCACGAATTTAGGTTCACATTTTCTGATGATGAGATTCCAAAAAGTATTCCTTTGATAGATAAAAGTTGGAGTCCATGTTGACCTTAGGGAGGGCTGAAGATCAAAAGGTCTTCCTCCGATGGATTCTTCTTCAGAGTTTTGCCTTGCAGGACTCCGTATAGAGTGGCGTGTTTGTCGTCAAAGGATGTTCCGCTGCCGCGTTTGCTACACGATGGAAACCTTTGATGACACTATTTGTGAAAGGGATATCGTGCCGTATTTTAAATATTAAAATTAAACTTAAAAACGAGTAAATAGTGTAAATTAAAAATGTGGATCAGTAGAACCTTTGTATTTTAATAAATCTCTGTCGTCATGCCGAATTATTACGAAATTTTCTGTACTTAAAATAAGAATAAAGTAAATTTCTGATTATAACTTTAAAAGACTCAGGGTTTTTTTTTTGTAATTTTTTATTACAGCAACATTATTACAGGTGGTATAAAGTCGTAAGTGTATAAAAAAGGTGTATGAAATTTTTGAAGTGTATGATTTTGTTGTAAAGTTGTATGTGCATTAAAAAATGTTGTATTGTTGTAAAATTGTATAAATTTATTGTAAAATTGTATGAATTTGTTGTAAAATTGTATAAATTTATTGTAAAATTGCATGAATTGTTTTAATAATTTTTTATTTGTTTGTTTCTTCACAAAACCTATTACATTGTTGAGCATTCATTTCTTACGATATAAATTATTTTTATTTTATATGTGGGTTCAGTTTACTTAGAAAGTAAAAACCACTGATTTAGAGATTATTATTGACATATTGCATGTCAAAGTCTTTCTAATGAGGGAATTCTTTTGAAAAAATTTCAATAGTGTTGATTTTATGGAATGAAAGACACATACATTTTCTGGATAAAAATCACAAATTTAGCTAATCTTACAGATATTAGGTGGAAATAAATCTACAGGAAACTTATTAAGCATCAAAAAGTCTTTCACACAACTTGCGGATGTCCTGCTGTCAATTTAAGATAATTTCTGTTACACAATTTGTTAGAAAGTGTTTAACATAGTAACATCCAGAATTGAAATTAGTGTGTTAATAATATGATGCGTTTGAACTATCAAAAACAAGTCCAGTTGGAATTGATGCTCTCTTACCTAAAATTATGCAGTATATCCGATGCAGAACAAATCATAAGAACACAAATTTTATTAATAGTTTCATCATGGCGGACTTAATATCTGACAATCTTAGTTCCCAAACAAGATGATAAAAAAACAAATTTCAGAGAAAAATGCATTCATCTATTCCAAATAAATGAAAAATATAGAAATGTCAATAAGAGTTAGGGAATATAACAACGCATTCAAAAAATACGAAAAATATCTCATATGAAGCTAGAATTTTTAATGTGATAGTTTTGTCTTCATGTCGATATGTACTTTTCTCAAAACAGTGATTTTCCATATTCTATACATCATTTGTGCAAAACTATCGTTAAGTATAGTTTTAATTCTTCGTCTATTAATATCTTATACATGATAGATTATAAAAAAAGGAGTTTTTACCATTTTTCCTATTTTTTTTAAAATTTATATTAATTTTAATGAATAAAAAGGGGATTTTAAAGAATTCTCATGTTCCTTGTGGTTAAAAAGTCTAAAAAACAGTTAAATGAATAATTTCTCAAAACAAACTATTCATTAAAATATATTTCAATTAATAATATTTTACTGAAATACTGTAAAATATTATGGTATATCTATCTAATATATTAAAAAAAAAATGTCCAAGATACTTTGCGAGACGTATATAATCAATAGTGATATGTACCATTTATACCCACAAATACCATTTTGTTGATATATAAGGCATCTTAAAAATGGCGATTCAAAATAAATTTTATTTTGCAAATTTACAAACGATATTATTTATTCGTTATGAAATGGTTTTTATTCTCTAGATTAGTTTACAATTTTCACAATTATTTTTTCTTAATAAAACTTAAAATGTTTTGGGTTTCTGTAGCCAGATAAGAACGGTTTTCAGCTAGTAGTTAGCGATAAATAAATGAGAGTTATATTGACAATGGTATATAACCATTCGTTATACAATAATGAATAGTAATATAATTTTTCAAACATGATATGAATATTAAAAGATTTTTTTTTTTAATATTGATATAACACTATGTTGCTAATTCATATAAAATTTCAAGCCGCTTGAATTACAAGAATAAAATTATAAAATATCTGAGACTGTAAAAATTGTGCAAAACGGGCAAATAAGAATTTTATAAAACAAAAAAAAAATGGCAGAAACTATGACAACAATTTCCTAATATCGTGTTAATATAATGCATTTCTCCAGCTTTTATTCTTTGAGCACACACTAAAAAAATGAAATCATGAAATCCCGTATTTAATTAAACATTCAATCAAGACAAATTTTGTAGTTTATGTTGGTGATTAAAAAATCAGTTCTATTCTTTCAAATCATTTAGACTACATAACACATTTAAACTGGAATAGAATAAAAAGCAAGAGATTTTAAAAATGTTCTGGATATAATTAATAAATCTCATTTATAAGAATATGTTTAAAAAACTCACTGCACAAATAAAAAGTAACTTAAATCCCATTTTTGGAAAGAAAATCTTTTTGAAGAAAAAATCAGGATAGCTTAGAGTGCATCAAAAGTTGATTAAAAAGGTAATTATATCTTACAAATAAAGAGTTTAAAGAAAAAAAACATGTTTTATAGCTTTATGCAATTCAAAATTCAATTTACACTCGTTTAAGTAAAATATTTATTTTTGAATAATATCTTCATTAATAAAATCTAAAGTGCTAGAGCATTAATAACAAAAAGTTAATCGATACCCAGTCATATTTTGCTTAAAATAGTTTTCTTAACAACTGAAACAAAAATATATGAATTTACATTTATTTGATTGCTGAAATTGTGAAAGCATAATTGCATTTTTCTCTTGTTAACAACAGTCTAAAGATCCAAGTTTTCTCTTCAACAAAAGTGAGCAGCAAGTTTAATCCGAAACTAAACTCCTTTAATTACAAAAAAATGTTAAATCATTATCTTCTGTTTCCAATGAAGTCATTTTCCTCTTTTAAAAACATTTCAAAATCCACTTGCGATGTAATAACTCTGCATCATCAAAGACATGGAGGTAATTAAAACTGGTAAACTAGTTCCAAAATATATCCCTGATCAAACAACGCTTCGTCGAAAGAAAGAAAACAAAGTGGAAATGAAGTCAAAATCTTCCGAGGAAAATAACTTGAAGATTTGCTTCTACCAATCTCTCAATCCCCTTTGGAGTGAAATTCATTATCGAAAAACTGTTAATTGAAAAGCAATTTCATTTAACGTATCTCATTCCAATAACCTTTTTCTTAAATCATGTCTGTTAAGTTAAATTTTGTATCACTCGGCTTTAAGAGTCAAGATGGTGTTGGAAAGTCATTATACTCTTCTCGATTTGATGGAGGAATTAAAATTTCACGGTGGACGAAATTAACATAGTGCAGCATTTCATTTACTCTTTTGTAAAATTTAAATTTGTTCCAAGTTTAAGGAGTTGATTGAGTTTTTGTCTGTTTATAAAAGGTTCTCGCGTTAAAACATTTAATCATGTTTGTAAATTGCTGACCAGCCAGATACGAGATTGGGATTGCTTGTGTTAATGAGCACGATGATTGCTTACTTGAAGAATTGATCCCCGTTAGGGGATGATTAATTGTATGTTAATAAAATTTCAGTTGTCATTAATTTTTTTTTTTTTTAGATTTTCGAAGACTTTTCCAATATTTGAAAGTCATTCATTCAAATTTAATAAAGAAATATTTTTGTCATAAACAAATTTCTTAAGCATTATAATTTATGTCAGACAAGAAATTTTCAATTCACGATGATATTTTCAATTGCGTTTTAATGAAATTATCGTTATAGTTGTGATTTATCTTTTCTCTAAAATTCGTAAATAAAAGTAAATGCAGACTTCATAATATCTTTATGATTATAATTAAAGTTCCTCTTCCTCCGTACATAAGAAACCACTTGTCATAATGAGTTCAAATTTGAAATGGAGATATTTTATGGCATCAAAAAAGTTCCAAACTGTATTAATAGATAGCACTATGAGCGGAATTAAGAAAGTGAATTCGTCTGTCAGTGAAATTTTGAATCGAAATGACATCGTATAGGACATAAGTTGCACATTAAACAAACTGTAGTGTTCAATGTGCTTAATTGTTTCCGGTTTTTTTTTTTTTTTTTTTTGACGGGAAAAATGCATTCCAAGTCATTCGACAGTTGTAACACTGTAAGTGAAAATCCCATCCACTACGGCAAGGTCATAACAAATTGGATGGGAAAATGAGTTGAACTTTTTTTGGAACTTCTTTTTGATGCCATACCGTTTCTCCCTCCTTCAAGTATCTTCAGTTCTAATTCGATCTTATTGTGACGAATGACTTCTTTAACAGCAGGATATATATAATTTATATCACTACATCTAATTAATACAAAATGTTTAAATGTTCTATGTCATAAGCATTTTAATAAGAATTGCAGTTTATGATAAACCAGCGAATTTTTTTTTAAAATTATATAACTTAACAATTGGAAGAGCTGTATTAAAATTTAAATATCTATTAAAGCGTTTAATTTTGTTTGCAAATGATAATTTAATATAAACTAATCGGTAAACACAATATGAATTTCTGAAAGACAAGCAATCACAATTTAGAAACCTTTCATTATTCTTGAAATACAAGTGCTTCACCCATAATGTCTGAAAAATGATTCATCTTTTCAATTCCACTGCAACCTAAGGTAAACATCAATTCCACAAAAACGAGAAATGGCAGTTCTACTTCACTCCATTTCCTCTTCACGACGGAAAAAAACTGTTCAATAAACTTTTCTGGCAATATCCTACACGAGATTATTATGCTGATAGCAGAGGAACAGCGTCTTCATTGGCGAAGAAGAAGAAAAAACCGGGATTATCAGGAAGAAAAAGATTGCTGTTTGCACTACAGGGAGTGCCATATCCGATGCTAATTTTTCCCGGGACATCGCGAAAAATGGGAAAAGAAAAGGGACGAATGAAGAAGAAAAAGGAAAAAAAAAGAGAAGAGAAGTATTTCGGAGATTCTTCAAGAGATATGAAATTTTTCCACTCTTAATAAATCTTCCAGTTTTGGTCTTTGAGTTCTTAAGCAAACACTGATCCAAGCAAGAATGAAAGTTGCTGGACGAGATGCAATTTTTTTTTAAGAAGATCTTCTGTAATTAATTATTCATAGTGGTTTCAAGCTTTCTTGAATGATTGATTAATGCGAGTAAAAGTTGGGTCTGCTAAATTTATCATAGATAATTTAGCAGATTGTTTTTTTTCCTTCATTATCTTAACTTAATGATAAGGCAGAAAAAAGTAAATGACTTAATTTTGCTATAAAATTAACAAATTTGCCTCAAGTTGTTCTTTATTGGAATATTGAGTGGCATTCTAAATATTTCAATAAGTTTATAATTAACTGTGATTGTTTTTTATTCAAAAGAAAAATTAGAACGAATTAATATTCCTAAATATTTGTATACAGTGATCAAGTTTTTTAATTAATAGTAGCTCTGATTTTTGAGACCTATGTTCTTATTCATTTATAAATATTTCACTTAGGAAGTAAATAACAACAATTGCTTTAATAAAATTATGAATATTAAGTAAATTACTATAAAAATATTAAATATTAAAATGAATTTCTTCAAAAACAAAAAAAAAAATGTTTAAATAAATTCTTCATCGAAAATTTATAGCTCGAGTTACCTAAAAAGATGACTTATTGAATAACAAATTATATATAATTACTAAATTATTCAAAACTAAGCTTATATATTTTTAAAACAATTGAAAAAAACGTTAAAACAAATTGGCACTAGAATTTTGGAAAAATAAATTTTGTATTTGTTAAATTTAATTCATAGATAGATACTTTACCATCGTTTAATAAACATGATTTTTATTAATGTTCATTTTCTTGTATAAAATTAAAAGTGCCAGAAAAACTAAACTAATTATAATTACTTTAATTACCCCAAATATTTCATTTTGATCATAACACATATTTTTCATATCTCAAGCTAAATATCTAAATAGTTCAGATCGTATCATTCATTCGTAACTAAACAGTTTTAATTTAGTTATTTACATCTTTTTTTAACTTAAAACATAATGTATAGCAATATTTGTTTCGTAACAATCTGGGAAAAAAAAAAAAAAAAAAAAAAAAAAAAACACCTTCAACAAAATTCCTTAAAATAAACATAAATAGCTAAACACAACTTTTATAATACAAACAATAAATTATTCAAAATTAAAAATGCTTAATAGTTGAAATTTTTTACATAAGTTGTTTACCTGGTGTAGAACATTAAAAATAAGTGTTTTCAATAAATTAACAAAAAAAACCACAAAATCTTTTAAATAATTCACGGTTAGTCCGCTATAGATTCTTTTTAACTTGATTACGAATAACGACTTTTAAAAGAAGTAGTTTTTATTTTGTAAAAAAATTACATTTATTTCTTATAATTACTTTTATTATTTTCCAACAAAATTATTCAAGCTACAAACTAAATTAATGAATTTGCTAATTAAAATATTTTGCATGAGTATGCGTAGGATATGAAAACAGAAAAAATTACATCTTCAAGATAAATTATATCAAATTAACAAAAAGCATTAACAAAAGCAAAAGCAGACGGAAAAAAAACCCATTATCAAGCGCGATTGTTTCTATTTTGTAATTTACAAGGGTGCGAGGTATTAACATGAAAATCCGTTTTACAATTCATTTGACACAAAAAGTTCTCAATTCATTTGACACAAAAACAAAATTAATATAATTTTGTTCAAACATTTCATTCTAATTTAATTTTAAATCATTACAAATAAAAATACTTATGTGATTTCATTGGTTTGCTTAAATCTTCATTTGTGAAAAATAAACAATGTATTAGCATCACTTTGTCACCAAAAGTCAACAATAAGAAAGAAATGATATACAATAATAATGTATTAATAATGTAATAATAATGTATAAGTTATTTTTGTTACAAAATATTGAGGTTAACAGTTTTTATGTAATAATTCATTAGGTATAAAAATAATTTTAAGTGTTTTATTTTATTAATTAAAAAGCATAAATAATTTTGAATTACTTATATTCAAAATTACACGAAAATCTTATCGGCGGTTCTTTTTTTTATATTCGCCAACCGTCGTTGAAACTTAAATTTTCATTGATACTAGTTGAAATTTAAAAAACCTTAGCGACTCCTGTACCGATGTGTAAAGCATATAAAAACCACATTGTATGAAGTCTACATTTTATTATTCAATTGTAATACGTCAATGAAAAAAAAATAGAAATGATATGACTAGAGTATCACAAAAAAAGAAATCACGTTTTAGTCCTTGTGCTTATATAATCACAACAACTCAAAAGTGTGATACGCGATTGTCAAAATAAATAAATAATAATAATAATAATAATAAATAATTAAAAATATACATTAATAATAAAAATTTAAAATGTTTAAACATTAAAGTAAAAATAAGTAAAAATAACAAAAAAGGGGATTTTCTATTATTTTTTCTGATCCCAAAAATATTTTCGCGATCGCGTGAGAATAGGGACTCAACTGACTAGGGAGAACCACTAGGGCGGACCAACCAGGGAGAGCCACTGCCTTACAGAAGTCAAATATATTTGCTTAAATTTGTGTCTGCAATGCAAAATACTTAAATTCATTTTTCCTTTTCCAACTAATAAAACGAATCCTCCAGCAAAAAATTCCACGAAATATCTTCAGAGATCTACTTGTTTTTCCTCGACCCTAATAGTAAGTAAGGTCCAACGAACACAAACGAATCCCACGGCAGAAGACAACTTTTCCAGAATTTTCCCCACAGAACAAAACAACCCCCGCATCCCGTTCCCCCGGAGCGTCGAATTCCTCCGGTTATCTATGACGCCAGGACTTCTTGGAAGCGGTTGTTTCTGCCGTTTCCTTTTCTTCTTTCTGCTGTGTCCTCCAACAGTAGTTCTTGAACTGTGACCAACTGAGATCTATGCTGCATCTGGCTGTTAACGGATGGTGTCCGAACTTAATCACGCGTCCAATTGCCCGTTCGAGGGAAACGTCCACCCCTATTCCTGGAATGCCTCTTTTTTTTTTCTTAGAAGGACGGAGAACGGGGTTTCAGCTCAATTTTGTTCATTTCCGTTCCGGGATAAACGAACAGCGTCCGGTCAGGGTCATCGGGCAATGGGAAGCAGAGCAGATGGGGAATCTCTGTTTATGCTTGGAAGTGTGTCACAGGTACCGACTCGGAAGAACAGACGAAGCAGAAAAATAAATGTAACTTACTGCTGTGCTCAAAAATTAAGACCAGTTTTCAATTTAAATTTCCCTGGCATACGGTATTCCACTTTTTCTGTTGGTACTGTCCTTGACATCTGTGTGAAACTTGACGTCAAAATATTCATTAGTGCTTGAGTTGCGCTTTTTGGCGATTTTTGAAACTAATTTAGCAAGAACTTGCGTTAAATTTCGTCTGCATTTCTTTTCCAAAAACAAATGCAGACGAAATTTACAGATTTAATTTACAGACGTCTGCTGTATCTTCAATCGACTCATAACGGTGTCCGCGGAATGGTCTTTTGGTGTTTAAGGAACAGCCAGAAGTAGGACGATGCTAAATTAGGTAAATACGGTGGTTGTGGAACGATATAGATTTTGATATTTGGCGAATAAATCACGAAGAATCAATTCAGTTTGAGCTGGCGCATTCAGTGTTTTCGATACCAAACAAGATTTGACGCGTTTGAGGCCCGAAACATATTTTAAAATGGAGTAAAGCGTAATTCAATGAATATTTTGACGTAAAATTTCAAACAGAGGTAAAGGACAGTGCCAACAACCTATAAAAGGGAAATACCATATGCCCGGGAAATTTAAATTGAAAAGTGTCTTACTTTTTGGACACAATGGTATGCTTTAAGGATTGTATAAATGATTGAAAACGTTACGAAAAATCGAAATACACTTAATTTCATTATCCTGATGATAATTGGAAATGCAGACAAGTATTCCAATGCCAAGAACAATTGGATATCTGTCCATAATTTTTTTAAACCTTTATAATTTGTTTCATTAAAAGAAATTTGTTTGTGAAACATTTTTGTATATTTATTGTTAGCTGTTGTTTAATCCTAACATGTTGATCCTATTTCTGTTTAGGATTGAAACACAGGTGTTCTGTTAGGGTTAGCAAACCTACCCCATGAAAAGAAAACAAATTCTCTTATGATGATTATGACTAAAATATTAATTACTAATTAGCACAACATGATTCATTTACATGCATATTATAAATTAAGAAAAGTTGTCTTAATGCATTATTTTTGAGAAATAATATTCTGAGAATAGGAATTCTGTGTTGATAATAGTATGAGAAATTTGGTGAGATTATGAGTTTTAAGAAAAATATACTATCTTGTTTATAAATTATAAAGAAAGTTAAATATTTTTTCTAGTCACTTTTTGTTATTATTAAGAATTGTGTATTAAATTTTTCTGTCATCAGTCAAATGTTATATTTTAATTGAATTGTCTGATTTAAATATATAAAACTATCAAAACTAAAATGTTTAGTTTTTTATATGAAAAACTTGCCATTTTAAACAATAATTATCATTCTGTTTTAAAATATCTTTACTTTTATATATGCTTTGCATTATTTCTGTTGTTTAAATTCGTATTTCTGTTGCATTATTTACCTTGTTTAAGAGGTTTGGTTTGTCGCCCTACTGTCATTTTTTTTGTACACTTTAGGCTAATTAGACCGGGAACAACAGTTTAATGTTGATTCCGAACCACTAATAAACATCCAAGCTACCAGAATTCGAACCTGAAGCCTGTGGTACCAAATGCAAGAGCAATAGCTAATTGGCAATCAAGCTGATTGTTTAAGAAAGAAAACAAGCATTATTTCTGTTGTTTAAGGTATAAATCATAAAGTTTCTTTGCCTCATTTCTACTGCTTAAGTGTTAAAAAACAATAATTCTTTGCATCATTTCTGTTGCTTAAGGGTAAAAAACAACGTTTCTTTGCGTCATTTCTGTTGTATAAGTGTTAAAAAATGTTTATTTCCATTATTTCTGCTTTTTACGAGTTAGTTTATGTCCGCAGTTTAAGTGTTTTAATGTTTCGTAATAGTTGCTAGTCTTTCTTCAAATCGAACTGCGAATATCAGGTAGCATGCATTTTTGTGGAACAAGCACGCATCCATCCTCTATTATTGCAAAGCATCGCTTTTGTCACAGTCTCAGCGAACAACTTTCCGACAGGAGAAAAACGACTTCTTTTCAGTCATCTGGACATAAAAGAAAGAGTCATAAGATTTTGAGAGGAATATCAACTTTCATTCAAACATTTTGAAAAAGGACACTCTTCAAGAGATTCAAGATCTTTCAACTCTCGCGATAAATATTTGCATTTGCCATTTCGGCTTGTAACTGGGAGAGATAAAACAGCAAAAATGCATTCAGGTTCGCAGAAAAGACTTTTCCTAAATATTCCAACGGACTTATATTCAAAGTTTCGTATTTATGAAAGACAGTGTCTCATAAATACAGCATTTAATATTTACAAATGCATCGTTTAATGTTTAGTTCCGCTTTTCGTATAAAATTGTGTCAGGAATTTAGGTTCACGTTTTCTGATGATAGGGTTCTTGAAAGTATTCCTTGAGGGGTAAAAGTTGGAGTCCGTGTTGACCTTACGGAGAGCTGAACATCAAAAGGTTTTCCTCTCATGGATTTTCCCCTTCAGAGTTTTGCATTGCAGGACTCCGCACAGAGTGGCGTGTTTGCCCTCAAGTGATGTTCCGCTACCGCGTTTGCGACACGATGGAAACCTTTGATGACACTATTTGTGAAAGGGATACCGTGCCCGAATTTTAAATATTAGAATTAAACTCAAAAATGAGTAAATAGTGTAAATTTAAAATGCGAATCAGTAAAACGTTTGTATTTTAATAAATCTCTGTTTGAAATGTCCATGTTATGAAATTTCCTTTACTTAAAGTAAGAATAAAGTAAATTTTACATTATAACTTTAAAAGATTCATATTTTTTTTTATTATTATTTTTACAGAATCTGTGGTGGTGTAAAGTTGTATGTGTATAAAAAAAGTTATATGAACTTGTTGTAAAATTGTATGAATTTGTTGAACATATTTATTGTAAAGTTGTATGAATTTGTTATAAAACAGTATGAATTTGTTATAAAACAGTATGAATTTGTTATAAAGTTGTGTGAAAATTTGTTGAACATATTTATTATAAAGTTGTATCAATGTTTGATAAAATTGTATGAATTTGTTCACCATATTTGTTGCAAAATTGTATGAATGTGTTATAAAATTGTATGAATTTGCTGAACATATTTATTGTAAAGTTGTATGAATTTGTTATAAAATTGTATGAATTTGTTGTAAAGTTGTGTGGATTTGTTATAAAGTTGTATAAATTTGATGAGAACCTGAAGCCTGTGGTATCAAAGGCCAGAGCGCTTAAAAGGGAAAGCAATGTTTCTTTGATCATTTCTGTTGCATAAGTGTTAAAAAAATAATGTTTATTTAAATTATTTCTGCTGTTTACGAGTTAATTTATGCCCGCAGTTTATGTGTTCTAATGTTTGTTACGTAATAGTTGATACTCTGTCTTCAAATCGAACTTCGAATATCAGGTAACGTGCACTTTTATGAAACAAGCATGAATCCTTCCTCTATTATTGCAAAGCATCGCGTTTGTCACAGTCGTAGCGAACAACTTTCCGATAGGAAAAATTACGTTTTTTCAGTCATCTAGACATAAAAGGAGGAACAGTAAAAAGAGTTATGAGATTTTGAGACGAATATCAACTTTCATTCAAACATTTTGAAAAAGGACACTCTTCAAGAGATTCAAGATCTTTCAACTCTCGCGAGGAATAATTGCATTTGCCATTTCTGCAAATTTCGGTTTGTACCGGGGAGATAAAACAGCAATAATGTATTCAGGTTCGCAGAAAAGACTTTTCCTAAATATTCCAACGTACTTGTATCCAAAGTTTCGTATTTATGAAAGAACGGGCCTCATAAATACAGCATTTCATATTTACAAACGCATCGTTTAATGTTTAGTTTAGCTTTTCGTATAAAATTGAGTCAAGGAATTTAGGTTCGCATTTTCTGATGATAGGGCTCCAGAAAGTATTCCTCTGAGGGGTAAAAGTTGGAGTCCATATTGACCTTACGGAGAGCTGAAGATCAAAAGGTTTTCCTCTCATGGATTCATCTTCGGAGATTTGCTCGCAGGACTCCGCATAGAGTGGAGTGTTTGCCGTCAATTGATGTTCCGCTGCAGCGTTTGCGACACGATGGAAACCTTTGATGACATTCTTTGTGAAAGGGATATCATGCCGAATTTTAAATATTAGAATTAAACTTAAAAATGAGTAAATATTGTAAATTGAAATTGTGAATCAGTGAAACGTTTGTATTTTAATAAATCTCTGTCGTCCTGTCTTATTATAAAATTTTTTATACTTAAAGTTTGAATAAAGTAAATTTTAAATTATAAATTTAAAAGATTCAGGGGTTCTTAAAAATTTTTTTTTACAGAATTTGGTGTTGTATAAAGTTGTTTGTGTATAAAAGAAGCTGTATGAATTTTTTGAAGTTGTAAAATAGTTTGAATTACTTGTAAAATAGTATGAATTTCTTGTAAAATTTTATGAATTTGTTGTAAAATTTTATGAATTTGTTGTAAAATTTTATGAATTTGTTGTAAAATTTTATGAATTTGTTGTAAAATTTTATGAATTTGTTGAATAAATTTGTCGTAAAAATTCAAGAATTTGTTGTAAATTAGTATGAATTTATTGTAAAGATATATTAATTTGTGTGTGGTGAACTAAAGTCCTGAAAACATTTTTATCAATAGTACATTTAAAATTATTAAAAATAATTCTTATAAATTAAATTAAATAATTTAATAAAAATAATAAAAAAAATTAATTAATTAAAATTAAATAATTCTTATCCTCTGTTTGGGAACGGGATACTGTGCCAGAATTTTAAATATTAGAATTAAAATTAAAAATGAGTAAATAGTGTAAATTGAAAATGGGAATCAGTAAAACTTTTGTATTTCAATAAATCTCTGCTGTCATGCCCTATTATGAAGTTTTCTGTACTTAAAAAAAGAATAAAGTAAATTTTAAATTATAACTTCTAAACATCATGCGATTTTCAGTGGTTTTCTTAAACATAATCTAGTATGTGGTGGACTAAAGTCCGGAAAACATTCTTATTATTTAGAAGAGTTGAATTTTCAATAAATGTAACATTTAGTTTAATAATCATCTAATTTTATCACCATATCTTCTTTATTAAAAACTTCTCTATTCTAAAAAATTGATTAAATCTACTTCCTGGGTAGCTTATCTTCAAGCTACCTTCTGGATAGCGCTAAGTGAGTAAGACATAAAAGACAACTGTCCAAGAGTTTGACAGCTGCATTAGAAAAAAAATATTAGAAAACATTCTGCGATTTTTTATTTACATTGCATTTAGTTTCAATTACATTTATTGCTTAAATAACATTTGATGATTCCTATTTAAGAGAAAATGACTAAAAATACAAAGGGCTCAGTATAAAAATTTCATACGAATTCTTAAAAAGAGCAAATGTATTTTACAATAATTCAGTCTTAAAGAAAAAAAAAGTTATACTTCAGAAATATATTCTTGAGTTTCTCCGTAGCTGCTGTGCTTTATCTGAAAAGTTTGATGGAAAGAAAAAAGAAACTTGTGCGATAGGTGATACATTTTAGGATATTCTAGTCGGATATATCTTGAATATTTTTAGACGTAAGGGAACTTCTCCCTACACTCTTAGAAGAAGTTTTTGTAGCCAAAGAACTGTACTATGGGCCTTAGTGAAATGAAAAAAATATATATAATTAAATAAAGTAAAGTAAAGCTACGTTATTTTTTACCTTAGGTATTCTAATATATCTGCTCATACTGCTAGGAATTGGCGAAGTCAACTTATATGATATGTCAACCCGAATTCGTGTTTTCTTCGTTCGCTGTTTCTATTGTTTATTTTGTAGCTTCCCCAGCTGTCATTTGATCTCGAAAACAATAACATTTCAGGGCGTTTTGGTTTCCTAACTCTTTAACCGAAGTCTTTCCATTGCAACGGCAGATATGCAGCAGATTCAGCGTTACTAACACTGTATCACTGGGTTTTCTACACATGCTATATATTTCCGACCCAATTTTTAAAGAGATAACTTTGTTTTGGGGTAGTGTTACGCGCATCCCTAGCATATCTTCAAGCCACACGTGTCCCCTGGGTAAACAAGTAGCAGTAGTGTAACCCTTGTTTTTGGGCCAGCTTTAGTTGTGTAGCCCAAGCTTTTTATGGCATAAAAAGTAATTGACTCTGTATTGCCAGGTACATTAGAACAACAATTTTTTTCTAATATACTACCCCCCCAACGCTCTACGATCATATTATAGACTGGGAATTACGGTTTCAAAAGGATTCCAAACCACTACAAACATCCATTGCACCGCCGAGACTCGAACCCAAAATCTGTGGTATAGAGAGAACTCCTAACTTCACTCATAGAAGAAGTTTTTGTAGTGAAAGAACTGTACTATGGGCCTTAGTGAAATGAAAAAAAAATATATAAATAAATAAAGCAAAGAAAAGGTACCTTATTTTTCCCCTTAGGTAACGTAATATATCTGTTCAAGCTGCTAGGAATTGGCGAAGTCAACTTATATGATATGTCAACCCGAATGCGTGTTTTCTTCATTCATTGTTTCTGGTGCTTATAGTCCCCAGCCGTAGTTTGATCTTGAAAACAATAACATTTCATGGCGGTTTTCAAGAAGTCAAGCTTATTTATTTGCTTTTATTATTCGGAACGTATTCTCACCCGAAAGTAGTATAAAGATCCGAAACTTTCCGTTTCACGCAGAAAGTTGTAATACATAATTTTTCTTTTGTTTTCCCTTCTGTGTAAGGAGCTTTGTTCTGGCGGAGGGAAAAAAAGTGCTGCCTATATTCCCTCCGAAACTATAATTTTTAAAGTCGGTTGAGAAATGGAATAAGCAACGCCAGAAAGAATAAAATAGGAATGAATATTATATTTTCTAAGTCGTCCGAACACGCTGGTGTTCCGAAGAAATTGTGTATTGCGACTTTCCTATTTTCTGTCCCTGAAATGTGTAGGAAATTTACAATATTTCAACAGTTTCGAGGTTTGCGTGTTATAACCTAAGGTGATATTTATGCTACCATCGCGCAGAAATGGGTAAGGTGAATTTATGCTACCATTTTTTTCTACCATTGCGCAAAAATGATATTAGCGGGGTGTAAATCTGACATTTGCTTAAATGTTATGAATTAATAATGAAGTCATTTAAAATTAAATCCTAAATTAACAGTATGTCATTTGTAATATTTTTAATTATATAATTCAAGTAATTAATGATTATTTATTGAAGTTTGTATGTTCACTACATAAAGTTTATTTCAAAAATTATTTAATACTCAATTTATCTGGTTTTTTTTTTTTTTTTTTTTCCCGTATGCTATTTATATGAATTGAAGCATTTTTTTTTCTCACGAGTAAAGAGATTTTGCATTTCATTCCCAGGAAAGACGTATGTATTTCGTTTCACAAATATATCATAAAACCCATCACTCAATATAGAGCAACGAATCAATATTGTGGGCAGTTACATGCAATTAGTATTTTGTACTAACGAGAACAACCTGTCACTTAAATCTGATAGCAGATATAATAATAACTCATTTTGTTTCAATTTTTCTCTCCAAAAATGTCTATAGTGGGTTTAAATCTAATATGGGGATATATAATTTTATATAGGGCGTTTGGAGTTTTGTTGCATTCACAAAGCGGCCCGTAAGATCATTCGTCTTGGCTACCCCTGCACTAAAAGATGGCAAAATTTAGGACATGAATTAAATATAAAATAAATTGTATTTAAAATAATGAAATCCCATATATAATTAAATATTCAATCAAGACATCGGAGGTAATTTTGTAGTTTAAGTTGGTGACTAATCTGTACTATTCTTCCACTTTAAATAGACTACAAAAATAATTTAAGCTAGAATGGAATTGAAATCAAAGAAATTACAGAGGAATTAAGAGGTTTAAAAAAGAAAAGAGGTTATTATATAGAGGTTATAGTTTAAAGGAAGAGAGAGAAATTAAGAGGTTTTAAAAAAGACCTCGATATATCTCATTTAATAGCATAGGTTTGAAAAACCCAATATCCAATTACAGGAATCTTAATTCACATTTTTGAGAAAAAAGTCATTCTGAAGTAAAATTCAGGATGGTTTAGTGAGAACCAAAATTTGTTTAAAAAATTAATTATGTCTTACGCATAAAGAGTTTAGATAAAAGACATGTTTCATAAATTTATGCAATTAAAAATTCAATTTACACTCGTTTAAGTAAATATTTATGTTTACATAATAACTTTATGCAATTAAAAATTCAATTTACACTCGTTTAAGTAAATATTTATGTTTACATAATAACTTTATTAAGAACATTTAAAATGCTAGAGCATTAATAAAAAAAAAGTAATTCAATATCCAGTCAAATTTTGCTTAAAATCAATTCATTTAAATCAAAAATAGAACAGCTTTATGCAATTTAAAATTCAATCTACATGCATTTAAGTAAAATATTTATGTTTAAATGATACCTTCATTAAGAAAATATAAAGTGCTAGAGCATTAATAACAAAAAGTTAATCAATATCCAGTCAAATTTTGATTAAAATCAATTTTTAACAACTGAAACAAAAATATATGAATTTACTTTTATTTGGTTGCTCAAAACGTGAATGCATAGTTGCTTTTTTCTCCTGTTAACAACAGTCTAAGTTTTACTTCTTCAACAAAAGTGAGCAGCAAGTTTAATTCGAAACTAAACTCCTTTAATTTAAAAAAATGGTAAATCGTCATCTGCTGTCTAAAATGAAGTCATTTCCCTTTTTTAAAAACATTTCAAAATCCACTTGCGATGTAATAACTTTGCATCATCAAAGACACGGAGGTAATTAAAACTGGTAAACTAGTTCCAAAGTATATCCTGATCAAACAACGCTTCGTCAGAGAAAGAAAACAAAGTGGAAATGAAGTCAAAATCTTCCGAGGAAAATAACTTGAAGATGTGCTTCTACCAATCTCTCTCAATCCCCTTTGGAGTGAAATTCATGATCGAAAAACTGATAATCGAAAAGCAATTTCATTTAACTTATTTCATCTCTTTTTCTTTCTTGTCTGTTAAGTTAAATTTTGTATCACTCGGCTTTAAGAGTCAAGTTGGTGTTGGAAAGTCATTATAGTGTTCTTGATTTGATGGAGAAATTAAAATTTTACGTTGGACGAAATTAAAATATATTTAACATAATATTTAGATACTCCATTGTAAAATTTAAATTCGTTCGAAGTTTAGAGCGAGTTGATTGAGTTTTTGTCTGTTTATAAAAGGTTCTCGCGTTAAAACATTTAATCATGTTTGCAAATTGCTGATCAGTCAGATACGAGATTAGGATTGCTTGCTTTATGAGCACGATATGAATGCTTACTTGAAGAAGTGTCCCGCTATGGGATGATTAATACTGTGTTAATAAAATTTCAATTCTCATTAACTTTTTTTTCAGATTTTCGAAAACTTTTCCATTATTTAAAATTCATTTATTCCTGCAAAGTTTTAATAATTAAAAATTCGTGTCACAAATAAATTTCTTAAGCATTACAATTTATGAGAAGCGAGTAATTTTCAATTCACGACGATATTTTTTAATTACCTTTTAATGAACTTTTTCATTAAAATTGTAAATTGTCTTTTCTCTAAAATTCGTAAATAAAAGTAAATGCAGACTTCGTGATATCATTATGTACAGAGTGAAATAAGTTGAAGTTCCTCTTTCATAATGAGTTCAAATTTGAAATGAAGGTGCTTGAAGAAAGGGGAAGCGATACGGCATCAAAAATAAATTCCAAAACGTATTAATAGATAGCACTGTAAGCGGTATTAAGAAAGTGCATACGGTTGCCAGTGATATTTTGAATCAAAATGACAACAAATTTGGCATGAGTTGCACATTAAACCAACTGTATTGTTCACTGTACTTGACTGTTTCGATTTTTTTAAGGAAAAATTTACTTCCAAGTCATTCACCCGTTGTGACACTGTTACTGGAAAGTCCGTCCACCACGACAAGGTAATACCAAATTGGATGGGAAAAATCGATGGAATTTTGTTTTACGCCATAACGCTTTTTGTTTACGCTTCAGTTCAAATTTGAACTCATTCTGACAAGTGGCTCTTTTTTTTACAGCATTTTGAAAGTGGGACTTTAATTATAATAATCCTGTATATACAATATATCCAATATATCCCTACATCTAATTAAAATTAATTTTTTTAATGTTTTATGCGCGAAACATTTTAATAAACATTCCAGTTTATGACACAAAAGTGATTTTTTTTAATTATATAGCTTGTCAATCAGAAAAGTTATATTAAAATTTAAATTTCTGTTAAAGCGTTTATTTTTGTTTGCAATTGATAAATAAAAGTAAATTATTGGTTAGACACAATATGGATTGCAATATTTATATGGATTGTTAGACACAATATTGCTGAAAGACAAGCAATCACAATTTAGAAACCTTTCATTATTCTTAAAATATGCTTCATCCATAATGTCTGAAAAATGAGTCATCTTTCCAATTCCACTGCAAACTAAGGTACACATCAATTCCACAGAAACGAAAAACGGCAGTTCTACTTCACTCCCTTTCTTCTTCAGGATGTCTTCCATTCAAGAAAAAAAAATGTCCAATAAACTTTTCTGGCAATATCCTCTCAGAGATTATTATGCTGATAGCAGAGGAACAGCGTCTTCATTGGCGAGGAAGAAGAAAAATCCTTTATTATCAGGAAGAAAAAGATTGCTGTTTGCGCTATAGGGAGTGCCATATCCGATGCTAATTTTTCCTGGGACATCGCGAAAAACGGGAAAACAAAAGGGACGAATGAAGAAGAAGCCAAAGAAACAGGAAAAGTATTTCGGAGATTCTTCAAGAGATATGAAGTTTTTCCACTCTTAATAAATCTTCCGGTTTGGGGCTTTGAGTTCTTAAGCAAACACTGATCCAAGCAAGAATGAAAGTTGCTGGACGAGATGCAATTTTTTTTAAGAAGATCTTCTGTAATTAATTATTCATAGTGGTTTCAAGCTTTCTTGAATGATTTATTAATGCGAGTAAAAGTCAGCTCTGCTAAATTATCTATGATAAATTAGCAGATTTTTTTTATCTTCATTATCTTAACTTAATGATAACGCTGAAAAACGTAAATGACTTAATTTTGCTATAAAATTAACAAATTTACCTCAAGGTGTACTTTATTGGAATATTGAGTGGCGTTCTAAATATTTTTTTAATGGAAACTAAGATTTTTTTTTGTTCAACAGAGTAATAAGATAAAAAATTTGGAAGGATTATACTCAAATATTTGTATACAGTGATCGAATTCTTTAATCAATAGTAGCTTCGATTTTTGTGGCATATTTATTTATAGATTCATCAAATAAGAAGGAAATAACAATAATAACTTCAATAACATTAGGAATGAACTACAATAAAAAATATTCAATGTTAAAACGAATTTTTTCTAAAATAACATAAAAAAATATTCAAATAAATTATTCACAAAATAACTGTAGCACGAATTTAATATTTTTTTACTTTTTACATAAAAGGATGAAATATTGAATAACAAATTACATGTAATCACAACGACGGAAGGGTATTTAAACAAAAACTAGGAAAAAAGACATTAAAAAAATTGCGAGTGTAATTTTGGATAAATATATTTTGTATTTGTTTAATTTAATTATAGGTATTTAGACCATTACCCAATTGTTTATATTGCACTTAGTTCATTTTCTGCTGTAAGTACTGAATTATAACTAAATTAATTAATTAAATATAACATAAATAAATAAATATATATATATATACGTATATATATGTATATATATACATATATATATATATATAATATATATATATATCCGATTCTTTATCATAATTTAATAAACATGATTTTTATTAATGATCATTTTCTTCTAAAAAGTAAAATTCCCGGAAAACCTTTAATTAAAATTACCCCAAACATTTCATTTCGATTATAACGCGCATTGTTCATATCAAAAGCTAAATATTTACATTGTTCATATCAGTTTTAATTTAATTATTTATGTATATTTTTTTTTACTGAAAACATAATGAATAGCATTATTTGTTTCGTAATAATATGACACAAAACATTTCTCCAACAAAATTCCATATAATGAACATAAATGGAAAACATAACTTATATAACATAAAAAATAAATAAATAAAACTAAAAAATGCTTAAAATTTTCAATTTTTTACATAAATTCATTACCTGGTCTGAAACATTTAAAAAATGCCTTTGTTCCTTATAAGCGAACAAAAAATAACAAAATCGTTTTAAGAAATTCGAAGTTCGACTTCTTTAGTTTTTTTTTTTTTTTTTTTTTTTTTTTTTTTACATGATTACGAATAACGATTTGTAAAAGAAATAATTTTTATTTTGCACAAAAATTGCACTTATTTCTTTTAATTACTTTTATTATTTTCCAAATAAAATTATTCAAGCTGTAAAATTAATTAATGAATTTGTTCGTTAAAATATTTCGCGTGATGCGAGTACGGTATAAAAACAGAAAAAATTACATCTTCAAAATAAATTATATTAATTCAATAAAAAGCTTAATTCAACAGTAAAAAAAAAAAAAAAAAACTCATCAAATGTGTCTGTTTGTATTTTGTGATTTACAAGTGTACGAAGTATTAACGTGAAAATCCGTTTTGCATAAAGACACATTCTATTGTGATAGTTCATTTTACACAAGAGCCAAAATTAATAAAATTTTGTTCAAATATTTCATTGTAATTTAATTTCAAATTATTAAAGATAAATAAATTTATAAAACATGAACAATGTATTAGCATCGCTTTATTTCCAATACTAATCAACAACAATACAAAAATCTATTAAAAACGTATATATCTATATTATAATGACTTGTATACATCTACATAATAATAATAGACTTTATATGTTTTTCTTAACAAATTAAGGTTAACGGTTTTTTAAGCAGTAATTTATTAGGTATAAAAATATCTTTAAGCGTTTTAATTTATTAAATAAAACGCTTAGTTAATTTTGAATTCGAAATGATTGAATTCAATATTCAAAATTACATGAAAATTTTACCGGTGATTCTTTTTTTTTATTCGCCAACCCTCTTGGAAACTTAACAAAATTTCAGCGACACTATTAGCAATTTAAAAAATTTAAACGACCACTATACCGATGTGCAAAACATATGAAAACAGCATTGTATGAAGTCTGAATTTTAATATTCAATTGTAATACATCAATAAAAAAAAAAATTAAATCACTAGCGTATAAGAATAAAGAAATCAGTTTTTAGTAATTGTGATTATATAATCACGATAAATGATTGTAAAAATAATAATAATAATTAAAAATATTGGTTAATAATAAAAATTTAAAATGTTTAAACTTTAAAGTAAAAATAAGAAAGATGAGATTTTTTATTATTATTTTTTCTGATCCCTAAAATCTTTTCGCGATCGCGTGAGGATTGGGACTCAACTGCCTAGGGAAAAACACTAGTAAGGATCAACTAGGCTGAACCACTACCTTACAGAATTCAAACTCGTTTGCTAAAATTTATGTTTGTAATGCAAAATTCTTTAATTCACTCCTCCTTTTCCAACGACTAAAACGAATCCTGCAGAAAGTATTCCACGAAATATCTTCAGAGCGCGACTGTTTTTTTCCTCGACCCTAATGGGAAATAAGGTCCAACGAACACAAACGAATCACCCGGCAGAAGACAACTTTTCCAGAATTTACTCCACAGAACAAAACCGCACCCCGTTCCCCCGGAGCGTCGAATTCCTCCGGTTATCTATGACGCCAGGACTTCTTGGAAGCGATTGCTTCTGCCGTTTCCTTTTCTTCTCTCTGCTGTGTCCTCCAACAGTGGTTCTTGAACTGTGGCCAACTGAGATTTATGCTGCATCTGGCTGTTAACGGACGGTGTCCGGACTTAATCATGCGTCAAATTGCCCATTCGAGGGAAACGTCCACCCCTATTCCCGGAATGCTATTGGGAGCTCTCTCTTTTTTTTTTATCTAAGGAAGACCAAGAAGGGGCTCAATCAACTCAATTTTGTTCATTTCCGATCCGGGATGAATTAACAGCGTCCGGTCGGGGTTATCAGGCAATGAGAAGCAGAGCAGATTTGGAATCTCTGTTATGTTTGGAAGTGTGTCACAGGTAACGATTGCTTATGTCCAATGCTATAAGCAATTGGATATCTGTTCATAATTTTCTGAAACTTTTATTTGATTCATTGAAGGAAACTTGTTTGTGAAATATTTTTCAATTCCTACTATTAGTTCACACTCTCCCTATGTAAATCTTGCTGAAATTTTCAATCGTTAATAAAATACTTTTTATTCCTCCACTCAATTTAAAATACATTTTTTTGAACTTGTAGTGGATGACTCTGGGTGTTAATACAGTATCATGTATTAAATTTAAAGATTTAATACATGATACTGTACTGCATTTTAAATTTTTTTTAGATTAATAAGCGTTTTAATTGATAAAAATAATTTATCAATTAAAACGCGTAATTAATTTTGAATTATTTATATTCAAAATTTTATGAAAATCTTACCGGTGTTTCTTTTTTTTTTATTTGCCAATTCTCTTGCAAAAAGTTTTTAAGAAATTCAACCGATTAACGAAACAAATGATCCCCTATACCGACCCAAGACACATGAAAAGAACATGTTATGAAGTCTAAATTTTTTTATTCAACAACAATTAATGTTCATTTAAATATTCCTCCTTTACTGTCGTTTCGTTTTCAATAAAAAACATACAGATAAAAATATGCATTGTCTACTGTTCATTTTTAATTTTTTTTTTTTAATTTATTTTGTTTTAATAATATTTATTTCTATATTAAGTTAGTTTTTTATTATATTAAGTTGTTTGGATTTAATTGCAAGTTTAATTTCGAGTAGAGTATGCAAAGTCGAGTAAAGTATATATTAAATATGTAGGCCAGAAAGTTTTTACAATGCGAATTATTTTCAGAAGTATTTTTAAAAATGATGCGTCTGATGATCTTTGTTTCTAATTGTAGTGGCCAAGATGGGTGCAGTTATAGAATTCCACTCTTTTTATAATGTACCCAGGTAAAGAAAGGTAAAGCTGAATATGCTGAATCTGCCTTTCTAATGCAAACATTATTTTTGTTGTTTGAATTCGTATTTCTGTTACATTATTTCCCATGTTTAAGAGGGGAAACAATGTGTCTTTACATTATTTCTGTTGTTTAAAGGATAAAACATAACGTTTCTTTATGTTTGTGTTGCATAAGTATTAAAAAGTAATGTTTATTTCCATTATTTCTGTTGTTTACTTGTTAGTTTATGAAAGTTGTTTAAGTGTTCTAATGTTTCGTATTAGTAGCTAGTCTTTCTTCAAATCGAATTGAGAATATCAGGTAGCGTGCATTTTTATGAAACAAGCACGGATGCTTCCTCTATTATTGCAAAGCATCGCTTTTGTCACAGGTCTCAGCCAACAACTTTCCGACAGGAGAAAAACGACTTCTTTTCAGTCATCTATACATAAAAGGAGAAAGTGTTATGAGATTTTGAGAGGAATATCAATTTAGATTCAAACATTTCAAAAAGGACACTATTCAAGAGATTCAAGCTCTTTCAACTCTCGCGAGGAATATTTGCATTTGCTATTTCTGCGAATATCGTTTTGTAACGGGGAGAGATAAAACAGAAAAATGTATTCAGGTTCGCAGAAAAGACTTTTGCTAAATATTCCTTCAACAGAGTTATTCAAAGTTTCGTATTTTTGAAAGAACGAACCTCATAAATATAGCATTTAATATTTACGAAAGCATCGTTTAATGTTCTGTTCAGCTTTTCATATAAAATTGTGTCAGGAATTTAGGTTCACATTTTCTGATGATATGGCTCCAGGAAGTATTCCTTTGAGAGGTAAAAGTTGGAGTCCATGTTGACCTTACGGAGAGCTGAAGATCAAAAGGTTTTCCTCTGATGGGCTCCTCTTCGGAGTTTTGCTCGCAGGTCTCCGCATAGAGTGGCGTGTCTGGCGTCAAATGATGTTCCGCTGCCGCCTTTGCGACACGGTGGAATCTTTGATGACACTATTTGTGAAAGGGATATGGTGCCGAATTTTAAATATTTGAATTAAACTTAAAAATGAGTAAATAGTGTAAAATGAAAATGTGAATCAGTAAAACGTTTGTATTTTAATATATCTGTGATCGCGATGTCCCTGTTATGAAATTCTCTATACTTAAAGTAAGAATAAAGTACATTTTAAATTATAACTTTTAATGTTCAGGATTTTTTTTTACAGAATCTGAGGTGGTGTAAAGTTGTATGTGTAGAAAAAAGTTGTATGAGTTCATTGAATGAATTTGTTGAATGAATTTTTTTTAAGTCGTATGAGTTTTTCGAAAAAATTTGTTGTTAAATTGTATGAGTTTTCTGAAGGAATTTGTTGCAAAGCCAATTGGACATCACGCTGACAGCTTGAAAGGGAAAACAATGTTTCTTTGTATTATTACTGTTATTTAAGTGTTAAAACATAAACAATAGAAATAATGCCAAGAAATGTTAATTGTTTAAAAAATAATGTTTAATTCCATTTTTTCTGTAGTTTACGTACGTTGTTTAAGTGTTCGAATGTTTCGGAATAGCTGTTACTCTTTTTTAAATCGAACTGCAAATATCAGATAAAGCGCATTTTTATGAAGCAAACACGAATCCTTCCTCTATCATTGCAAAGCATCGCTTTTGTCACAGGTCTCAGCCAACAACTTACTGATATGAGAAAAACGACTTCTTTTCAGTCATCTGGACATAAAAGGAGAAAGTGTTATGAGATTTTGAGAGGAATATCAATTTAGATTCAAACATTTCAAAAAGGGAGACTATTCAAGAGATTCAAGCTCTCTCAACTCTCGCGAGGAATATTTGCATTTGCCATTTCTGCGAATTTCGGTTTGTAACGGGGAGAGATCAAACAGCAAAAATGTATTCAGGTCCACAGAAAAGACTTTTGCTAAATATTCCAACAGTTTTATTCAAAGTGTCGTATTTATGAAAGACGGGCCTCATAAATACGAGCATTTAATATTTACAAATGCATCGTTTAACGTTCAGTTCAGCTTTTCGTATAAAATTGCGTCAGGAATTTAGGTTCACATTTTCTGATGATAGGGTTCCAGAAAGTATTCCTTTGAGGGGTAAAAGTTGGAGTCCATGTTGACCTTCCGGAGAGCTAAAGATCAAAAGGTTCTCCTCTGATGTATTTTCCTCTTCTAAGTTTTGCTCGCGCGACTCCGCACAGAGTGGCGTGTTTGCCGTCAAATGATGTTCCGCGTTCGCAACACGGTGGAAACCTTTGATGACACTGTCTGTGAAACGGATATCGGACCGAATTTTAAATATTAGAATTAAACTGAAAAATGAGTAAATAGTGTAAATTGAAAATGGGAATCAGTAAAAAGTTTGTAATTTAATAAAACTGCCGTCGTCATACCGTGTTATAAATTTTTCTGTATTTAAGGTAAGAATAAAATAAGCTTTAAATTATAACTTTAAAAGGTACAGGGCTTTTAAAAAACATTTTTACTGAATCTGTGGTGGTGTAAAGTTGTATGTGGATAAAAAAGGTTGTAAGAATTTTTTGAAGTTTTAGGAGTTTGTTGATTGAATTTGTTGTAAAGCTGTATGAATTAGTTAAATGAATTTTTTGAAGTTGTATGAGTGTTTTGAAGGAACTTGTTGTAAACTTGTATGAATTTGTAAAATGCATTTGTTGTAAAGCCAATTGGCCATCAAGCTGACTGTTTAAAAGGGAAAACAATGTTTCTTTGTATTATTTATGTTGTGTAAGGGATAAAAAATAACATTTCTCTGCAACATTTTTATTGCTTAAGTGTTAAGAAGTAATGTTTCTTTGCATCATTTATGTTACGTTACTGTTAAAAATAATGTTTATTTCCATTATTTCTGTTGTTTGCGAGTTAGTTTATGCCCGCAGTTTAAGTCTTCTCACGTTTGATATGTAATAGTTGTTAGTCTTTATTCAAATCGAACTGTGAATATCAAGTAGCGAGCATTTTTATGAAACAAACATGAATCCTTCCTCTATTATTGCAAAGCATCGCTTTTGTCATAATTTCAGCGAACAACTTTCCGATAGGAAAAATGACTTCTTTTCAGTCATCTAGACATAAAACGGAAAGAGTGAAAAGAGTTATGAGAGGAATATCAATTTTCATTCAAACATTTTAAAAAGGAGACTTTTCAAGAGGCTCAAGCTCTTTCAACTCTCGCGAGGGATATTTGTATTTCAATTTCTGCGTATTTCGGTTTGTAAGGGGCAGATAAAACAGAAAAATGCATTCAGGTTCACAGAAAAGACTTTTCCTGAATATTCCAACATACTTATATTCAAAGTTTCGTATTTATGAAAGAAGGGCCTCATAAATATACCATTTAATATTTACAAATGCATCGTTTAATGTTTAGTTCAGCTTTTCGTATAAAATTGTGTCAGGAATTTAGGTTCCCGTTTGGGAATTTAGTTTCCCAATACGGTTCCAGAAAGTATTCCTTTGAGGGGTAAAAGTTGGAGTCCACGTTGACCTTACGGAGATCTGAAGATCAAAAGGTCTTCCTCTCATGGATTTTCCTCTTCAGAGTTTTGCCTTGCAAGGACTCCGCACAGAGTGGCGTGTTTGCCCTCAAATGATGTTCCGCTGCCGAGTTTGCGACACGGTTTAAACCTTTGATGACACTGTTTGTGAAAGGGATATCGTGCCGGAATTTTAAATATTAGAATTAATCTTGAAAACCAGTAAATATTGTAAATTGGAAATGTGATTTGTGTTTTAATAAATCTTCTGTCGTCATGCCATTATTATGAAATTCTCTGTACTTAAAGTAAAAATTTTTTTTACACAATATGTGGGGGTGTAAAGTTGTACGTGTATAAAAAAAGTTGTCAGAATTTTGTGAAAGTTGTAGGAATTTGCTGTAAAGTTGAATGCATTTGTATGTGGTGAACTAAAATCATTTTTATAAATAATATAATTTTCAATTATTGAAATTCAATTTTGTTTTCTATTTTTTAGTTTAATAATCTTCTAATTTTATGACCAAATGTTTCACGATTACAAAAAATGAATAAAAATATTCAAGATGTAAAATAATTAGTTTTGTAAAGACATTAATCTTATTCCAAATACGAATTCAAATTTTACGTACTAATTTATCCATTTATCCGGTATAAACAAAATGGATCACAAAAGAAATTAAATAATAAAAACGAAAGAAACTAAATTAACTAAATAATAAAAACGAAAGAAACTAAATAAACTAAATTTACTAAATAATAATTCTTCACATTTTGATAACTCTTGTAATAAAACAAAATTAAATCTTCCGAAGTTCAAAAATTAAATCTTCTTTAGATTCACATTAAGCTTTAAATAATTTGAAAATATTTAAGTAAAGAATTCAAGTTGTTGTTAATTTACATTAAGGGGCTAACATAAAAAACAATATATAATCTGGTGAATATAAAAGTTTCATACGAATTTTTAGAAACTTCCAATGTATTTTATAATAATTCAGTCTGAAAAATAAAAAAGGTTACACTTTAGAAATATATTCTTGAGTTCAGCTTTCCTCCGCCGTTGCTTGTGCTTTAGCTGAAAAGTTTGATCGAAGGAAAAAAGAAACTTGTGTGGTAGGCGATACATCTCAGGATATCCTAGTTGGATAGATCTTGAATATTTTTAGACGCAAGGGAACTTCTCCCTAGAAGAAGTTTTTGTAGCGAAAGAACTGCATTATGCGCCTTAGTAAAATGAATGAAAATAAATAAAAAAAGTAAAGAAAAAGGAACGTTATTTTTCTCCTTAGGTAATCTAATATATCTTCTCAAGCAGTTAGGAGTTAGGGAAGTCAACCTATATCATATGTCAACCCAAATTCGTGATTTCTTCCTTCGCTGTTTCTATTGCTTATTTTTTAACGTCACCAGACGTCGCGTGATCTTGAAAACAATAACATTTCACGGCATTTTTCAAGAAGTCCGGTTTATTAAAACAGTCCTGCCTCTATTCCCTCCGAAACTATAATTTTTAAAGTCGGTTGAGAAATGGAATAAGCAAAGCAAGAAAGAATAAAATATGAATGAATATTATTTTTCTAAGTCGCCCGGACACGTTGGTGTTCCGAAGAAATTTTATTGCGACTTTTACTAATTTTTGTCCCTGAAATGTGTCGGAATTTTACAATATTTCATCATTTTCGAGGCCTGCTTGTTATAATCTAAGGCGATATTTATGCACTTTTTTTTCTGTGATTCTATTTTTGTTCAGAAAGGACCTTAGTTGGGGGTAATTCTGACATTTACTTAAATGTTATGAAATAATAATTAAATCATTTAAAACTAAATCTTAAATTAACTGTATGTCCTTTGTAATATGTTTAATAATAAAATTCAAATAAATAATCTTTAAACGAAAGATCTGTGACTGTTGGAGAAGACGGTACATCGCAGAAATTTTTAAATGCTATAAAGACCCAGATGTAATAAAATATATTAAGATCAATAGATTAAACTGGCCTGCTTATGCATTTAGCATAAATGATTCGAACCCTGTAAAAAGGCTCGTTTTCGCGCCGCCGCTTACAAAATGCTGTAAAAAAGGAACCACTCGTCACAATGAATTCAAATATGAACTGAAGATACTTGAAGAAGGAAGAAACGGTATGGCATGAAAAAAAGTTCCACCGATTTTCCCTATCCAATTTTTTATGACTTTGCCGTGGTAGATGGACTTTCCACTCACAGTGTCACAACTGTTGATTGATTTGAAAGACGAGTCATTTTTCCGTTAAATAACCTAAACAATCAAACACATTGAACACTAGAGTTGCTTGAATGTGCAGCTCATGGCAAATACGTTGTCCTTTCGCTTCAGAATAATACTGGCAGCCGAATTCACGTTGGTTATGCCGCCTACAGCGCCCTCTATTAATACACTTTGGAACATTTTTGATGCTGTCCATTTTCCCCTTCTTCAAGTATCTTCAGTTTAAATTTGAACTCATTGTGACGAGTAGTTCTTTTTTACAGCATTTTGACAGTGGGACTTTAATTATAATCAATCTTTATATTAGAAAACATCGCGCGATTTTTTATTTACATTGCATTTAGCTTCAAATACATTTATTGCTTAAATAACATTTGCTGATTCCTATATAATGAAGCAAAAAATGCCTAAAAATACAAAGAGCTGAATATAAAAATGTTATACGAATTCTTAGAAACGGCAAACGTATTTCACAATAATACAGTCTGAAAAAAAATAAAAGGTTTACTCTAGAAATATATTCTTGAGTTCAGCTTTAACTTCGCCGCTGCTACTGTGCTTTAGGTGAAAAGTTTGATCGAAGGAAAAAAAGCAACTTGTGTGATGGGCGCTACATCTCAGGATATCCTAGTTGGATACATCTTGAATATTTTTAGACGTAAGGGAACTTCACCCTAGAAGAAGTTTTTGTAGCGAAAGAACTGTCCTATGGGCCTCAATAAAATGAAAAAAAATATATAAAAATAAATAAAGTAAAGAAAAGCAACATTATTTTTTCCCCTTAAGGTAATCTAATCTATCTGTTCAAGCTGCTGGAGTTGGCGAAGTCGACCTATATCATATGTCAACCCAAATTCGTGTTTTCTTCGTTCGCTGTTTCTATTGCTTATTTTTTAGCGCCCCCAGCCGTCGTTTGATCTTGAAAATAGTAACATTTCATGGTGACTTTCAAGAAGTCCGGTTTATTTATTCGCTTTTATTATTCGGAACGTATTCTCCCCCGAAAGTCGTATAAAGATCCCGAACTTTCTATTTCGGCAGAAAGTTGTAATACATAATTTTTCTTTTGTTGTCCCTTCTGTGTAGGGAGCTTTGTTCTGTTGGAGGGAAAAAGAGAAAAAAACAGTCCTGCCTCTATTCCCTCCGAAACTATAATTTTTAAAGTCGGTTGAGAAATGGAACAAGCAACGCAAGAAATAATAAAATATGAATGAATATTAATTTTCTAACTCGTCCGAACACGTTGGTGTTTCGAAGAAATTGTGTATTGCGACTTTCTTATTTTCTGTCCCTGAAATGTGTCGGAATTTTACAATATTTCAACATTTTCGAGGCTTGCGTGTTATAATCTATTGTGATATTTATTATTATATTTTTTCTACGGTTCTATTTTTGTGCAGAACTGACATCAGCTAGAGTATATATGACATTTACTTAATAGTTATGAAATAATAATTGCGATTTAAAATTAAATCTTAACTTGAAATGTAGGTCTTTTGTAATATTTTTAATTGTATATAATTCAAATAAATAATAAGTTTTAATTGAAATTTGTATGTTCACTACATAAAAGTTATTCCACATATTATTTTATACTCAATCTGTTTTCTTTCACATACGATTTGTATGAATGTAGCATTCTTATCTTACGAGAAGAATTTTAGCATTTCATTTCCATGAGAGAGGAATGTATGTTATTTGACAAGTATATAATAACAACCCATCACTCAAATTTTACAGCATAAAAGTAGTATTTTTGGTAGTTATATCACATGCAATTAGTATTTTGTACTCATGAGAACAACCTGTCTTTCAAATCTGATAGTAGATGCTCGTAATGTATTCGCATGCATAATGAGACTCGGGAAATAAGCGAATGTCTGTGCGACCTTCACAGGTCGAAACAACTACAGATTGAATATGAACTATACCATGAATGGTTTCATCATGATGGGTGATAGACTACGAACTGAGAATGTCTACTCCAATGAGAAGTGAGGGACGCTGACCCCCCTCCGTCTATTGACAGATTTTTTTTAAAGGAAGATTTTTGGAGAAGAAAAGAGAGCATTCTATGACGAGTCGAGCATAAGTGTTTTTTTTTTGCTCTAAAATGATTAAATAGGCCAGAGGTTCCGCCAGTTTCCAAAGTAAACCCCTTGTAGTTTCGTGTATCACGCCGTATGATAATTAAGGTCTGCTGTACACCAGGTAATTAGATTCGACGTAGACTCGACAACACTAAAAATTCTCCGAGTGAATTGCACGTGATCAAATTTTATTTTAATTTTTTATGTATAATAATCTAGAGTACATTAAATATATATATTGCTTGTAAATAAAAATTAAAATGTTCCCATGAACCTGAAAGTGGACTTCTTCTTGAAGCAGTTATAGGTCTAATATAGGAAGAGGCGTTACAGTATATATTTATTTGTAAATTTAATCGTTTAAATTAAAAAGCTTATAATTCAATAATGAAAATGACTTTTTTCCATAGGTCCGTAAGAAATAACAATTAACTGTTTTATAAAAGGAAATAGTTTTGCTTAGAAATTTAAGAGAAAAATTTAATTTAAATACTCAACTACTTTTACGTGGAAAAATAAGAACATAAAATACGGAGTGAAGTATTTTCTGAAGAAAAATGAAACGTAATGAAATTTGATCAAAGTGATTTTAGATATTGTTTTAACTATTAAAGAAATACTTGCTACAAAAATTTATTTGCATAGAAGCATGAAAAACTCATTATTTTCTTAAATTGCATTAAGAAGGAATAAAACTAATAGTTAGATGAAAATAAAACTTCCATTAACATTGGTTTAAGTAAAGCTTTATAAGTTAACAAGATTTTATTATGAGATCCAATTTCAACAGTGTCTTTTTAAATATGAATTTTAGTTATTTATAATTAATATTTAAAACATTTACTGCATTAACAATTTAAATTAACATTTTACATTAATATTTTAAATATTTACTGCAAAATTTTAAAGTCACTTAAAAAATAAACATATTTTAAATAATTGACAGAAGAACGTTTCATGCTATATTAATTTATTAAGCAATATAAATTTTTCTTTAAAAATACTTCGCAAATTGTAAAATATCTTTTGTTAAGGTAATTAAAATGTAAAAATTTGTAAATAAATGCAATATATATATTTTTTTCTTTCGGAATATAATATTTAAGTAAAATAATTTCGTTTTAAACTAATGTGTTCATTTAAAGGTAATTTATTTCATTATAAAATGTTTCATAAAAATATGTACTAAATACAAAAAAAAAAAAAAAAACACATTTATTTGTTATTCATATTATCATACCATATCCAAATTTTTATATTTTTCTAAACATAAAAATTAAGTAAATCAGTAAAATTTCTCAAAATAATTTTTTTCTACATATGCCCTTCAAATCTTAATTAAAAACACAAAATAATGCGTGAATTCTATTCTGGCATATACAATATTCATAAATTTATTCATTAAATTTTAAGTTGATAATATTTATCAGCTAATTGACTTAGGTACTTGAAACAAATTTTTTGATTTTTAAAAAAAAAGTTCTTGGAAATTTAACGAAAATGCGAATAAAAACTTTTAAACAACTCAATGTAATAGTTTATTTATTTACGTTACACTCTATTGGATTAATTAATTTAGAGAAAAAAAATATTTGAAAGCAAAAAGCAAATTTTTTTTTTAAATAACTTAAATGAAATGTGTTTGTTAACACTTTGGAAAAAGAAATGATTGCCTGCGAGACATTTTTTAATCTTACGTTTCTCCTCCTAATATATTCTGTAGCGGAACCTTTTAAGAACAGATCACTCCCGTTTTATCAAGTTAAGCCGAGAGAAATTTTTCGCGGCACGTATTATAAACATAAGTGGATTTAGTTCAAGGTCACGAGTGCAAAGTATTGTGAACATCACCATTGTTATATATATATACTTGTTGACGGAGGATAGGATACGTTGACTTGTATAGGAGACGTTGCCCTGATCTGAAAAAAAAAAAATCTTGGAATCCGTTCGCAGCGCAACTTACAGGGTCCAATAGTAAATCCAAACTATCCAGGCACCTCCTCAAACACACACAAAAAAAATTTTCATCAAAATTCGTCTAACAAAACCCGGCATACGTTGTCCTCCCAAAAAAAATTCATTGTAATAAATTACACATCGCGAATATATTCACCATGTTCCAATTTACATGTATGTTAATTTTATGTATATTGTTTGAAATGTATTTAAGTTGAAATGCCGTAGCCTCCTCTGGTGGCAAGTAAACAGCAAAATGGATAGCGCGACTGTATTTTCCATACTCGAATACATATTATTACCCATTTTCATAGCGATTGGTTGAATGGTGTAGAAGTTGATATACTGCAGCACCATCTGGTGACGACTTAGAACAAAGGGGATAGCACAAAACTTTCTACGTGTTTTTTTTTATCTTAATGCGAGTTGATGAATAATATTTTTCGTCACTCCCTGAGGTGTATAAATGAACAAACTTGATGGTCTGTCAACGCGAGAACAACAATAATAATTGGCCATCAAAGCAGCACGGATTGTCTAGATCCAACCCACAAACGAACATTGACTTAACATCTAACAGGCTGCGAGTATTCAGTGAAACTACAAAACTGAGACACATTTGGTCTGCAGTCACAGAAACAAAGAGCTGAGTGGAAATTTTTGAAACAACACATTATACACTAACATCCTTCATTGACGCTTAGATGTCTGATGATATTATTTATGGTCTAACACAAATAAAAAACATTAATACTAAATCTGCAAATTTTCGGGGATTAAATTTAGGATTATTTTAAAATAACTTGTTTCACTACTACAATTTTATTAGATTTGTTTCATACATATAAAAGAAAAAATTAAAAAAAAAAAAGATGACCTAAAGGAAAATTAAACTTTTATTACGCTATTTAAGTTATATGTGTAATATTGCATCATCTGAAAATAGGTATTATTGTAAACTGTTTATCATTTGTCAAGCTTATCATCTATCTTATCAATTCCAAAAAAAAAGTATGAGATCATTGTTTTTTTCAACTGGGTAACCCCTTCGAAATTCTACACGCAAATTAAAAACAAAAATTCGAATTTCTATTCAAGAGATTAGACGAATAAAAGAATATGGAAGTTCACAATATGTCCTCTTTGAGAAATTTCGTTCCAACTTGTTAGGATTAAAACCTGGTTAACGTTAAATCTAAAGTTAACCATGAAACGTTCAAGTAGAAGACGACTTAGGATAAAGACATCATTCCAAAACAACCTGGCCTGAATAATAAAAGAAAATCTTTCTTCAAAACTCCCTTATCCAACTGCAGGCTGTACGAGGCAAAATTCTACATCACTTCTTTTCTACACCCACGCATGACTGCACCACCCATTTTAATATGCAACATGCGATATCAATCCAGCATGGACAAAAATAAATATATTCCTCAGGAAACAGGGCAACTGCAAAACTGTACCCGTCCCTTTTTTTTATCCCGGAAAAATAAGGGAAAAAGGAGATGTCATCAAGTCTTTTCTTCCTCAAACACTCTCGCATGAAGAACCAAAGAGAGTTCTTATCCTTATCGCTTGGCCCTTCGGAAATTGACTATTTGAAATAAAGTGAGCTTTGCACGGATCATCCTTTCTGAAAAACGATGGAAGGGGAGGGGTAAAGGATAGACACGGCCAGTCAATACATATCTAATAAACATCCTCTTCCGAAAGGACAAGATCGTATGTGCCTAATAATGTGTGTCCCAGACTCTCGTGTGCTTCTTCTTCTTTCAAATAGATATGTATACCTTTTGAAAAATGGGAAAAAGACAAATTTTATCATACGGACCTGGAACAAATAGCGTGCTTAAACTAACATCCAGATGCGATACAGGGTGATTCAGTAAGTTATGGACCGTAATAGAAACGGAAGTGGATTTTCATCTTGATGCCTTGGGTTTAAGATAAAGTACGTTATGTTGAAATTCAAGTAATTTAAATTTATATTTGTGGACCTTTCAGGATAAAGATAATATATAAATACATACATATATTTATATAATTGTAAGTCCTCAGTATCCTAGTTAGCCTGGAATATTTGGTGATGGAAGAGCTTATTTTCTTTCAAAATGCACCTTTAGGCTTGGATTTCAGGGAAGTGAATATACCAAAATGTTATCTACCTCTTGTGCTTCTATTAAAAGCATTTATTCTTGAATGAACTTTAGATTCCCTTTATTTATCTATCTTAATATCTATCTATCTATCTTAATATCTATCTATCTCTACTATACATGTTACCTTGTTAACGTTAAATCTAACGTTAGCCATGAAGATTTCAAGTAGAGAACGACTTACGATGAAGTTCTCACTGCTGCAAAACAACCTGGCCTGAATAATAAAGGCAAATGTTTTTTCAAAGCCCTTATTCAACTGTAAGTTGTACGATGCAAAATTCTACATCACTTCCTTTTCTACACCCACGCATGACTGCACCACCCATTTCAGCATGCACGCTGCTATATAAATCCTGCAAGGACCAAAAAAAAAAAAATTCCCATCACCCATTCCTTTTTTTATCCAGGACAAATAAGGGGAGAACAGATGTCATCAAGGCTTTTCTTCCTCAAAAACTCTCTCGCATGAGAAACAAAAGAGAACGAGTTCCTCCTTATAGCTTGGCCCTTCGAAAATTGACTTTTTTGAAATAAAGCGAGCTTTGCACGGCTCAACCTTCCTGAAAAACGATGGGGATAGGGGCAGGAAGACACGGCCAGTCAATACATATCTAATATACATCCTCTTACGAAGGGACAAGATCGCATGCGCCTAATAATGTGTGTCCCAGACTCTCGAGTGCTTCTTCTTTCAAGTAGGATATGTATATCTTTTGAAAAATGGGAAAGGACAAAATTTTATTATCCGGTCATGGAACAAATAACGTGCTTAAACTAATATCCAGATGCGATATACAGGATGATTCAGTGAGTTATGGACCGTAATAGAAATGAAAGAGGATTTTCATCTTGATGCCTGGGTTTAAGGAAAAGTACTTTAGGTTGAAATTCAAATAATTTAAATTTATATTTGTCGATATTATAGATAAAAATAATATTTACATATGTACACATATATATATAATTTTATGTCCTGGACATCCAAGACAGAATAAAATATTTGGTAATGGAAGAGCTTATGTCCTTCCAAAATGCACCATTTGGCTTGGTTTTCAAGGAAGGGAGTATACTAAATTGTTTTTTTTAAAATAAATCCTCTTCGTCCCTCTATTAAAAGCAATTATTCTTAAGGGAATTTTGGACTCTCTTTACCTATCTATCTATCTATCTATCTTAATATCTATCTTAATAACTATCTATCTTAATATCTATACATATATATATCTATATATCTTAATATCTATACATATCTATCTATCTATTTGAATATCTATCTGCATATCTATCTACATATATATCTATCTATCTTAATATCTATCTATCCTATTATCTGTCTGTCTATCTGTCTTAATATCTATCTGTCTATCTTAATATCAATCTACATATCTATCTATCTTAATATCTGCATGTTTATCAATCTATCCTAATATCTGTCTGTCTATCTATCCTAATAGCTGTCTGTCTATCTATCCTAATATCTGTCTGTCTATCTATCCTAATATCTGTCTGTATGTCTATCTATTTTAATATCTGTCTATCTATCTATCAATTTTAATATCTGTCTATCTATCTATCTCTCCTAATATCTGTCTGTCTATCTATCTATTTTAATATCTGTCTGTCTATCCTAATATCTGTCTGTCTATCCTAATATATGTCTGTCTATCTATCTATTTTAATATCTGTCTATCTATCTATTTTAATAACTGTCTGTTTATCTACATATCTATCTATCTATCTATCTGTCTGTAATATAGATGTTACTTTGTTAACGTTTAATATAACGTTAACCATAAAGCTTTCAAATAGAAAACGACTTAGGATAAAGTCCTCCTCATTCCAAAACAACCTGGCCTGAATAATAAAAGGAAATCTTTCTCCAAATCCCTTATCCGACTGCCGGTGGTACGATGCAAAATTCTACATCACTTCCTTTTCTACACCCATGCATGCCTGCACCACCTATTTCAGTATGCACCGTCCAATATAAATGCTGCTAGAACAAAAAACAAACATATATTACCCAGAAAAGAACAACTGGAAAGCTGCACCCATTCCTTTTTTATCCCGGTAAAATAAGGTAAAAAGCTGATGTCATCAAGACTTTCTTCCTCAAACACTCTCGCATGAAGAACAAAAGAGAGTTCTTTTATTTATAGTTTTGGCCCTTCGAAAACTGACTTTTTCAAAATAAAGTGAGCTTTGCACGGCTCATCCTTCCTGAAAAACGATGGAAGGGGAATTCATGGCCAATCAATACATAACTAATATACATCCTCTGCCGAAAGGACAAGATCGCATGTGCCTAATAATGTGTGTTCCAGACTCTCGAGTGCTTCTTCTTCTTTCAAATACATATGTATACCTTTTGAAAAATGGGAAAAAGACAAATTTTATCAAACGGACCTGGAACAAATAGCGTGCTTAAACTAATATCCAGATGCGATACAGGGTGATTCAGTGAGTTATGGACCGTAATAAAAATGAAGGAGGATTTTCATCTTGATGCCTGGGTTTAAGGAAAAGTACGTCAGGTTGAAATTCTAATAATTTAAATGTATATTTGTCGGTATTATAGGATAAAAATAATATATACATACATATATACACTGAAGTGACAAATGTCATGGGATACCTCTTAATATCGTGTCGGCCCTCCTTTCGCCCGGCGAAGTGCAGCAACTCGACGTGACATGGACTCAAAAGTCGTTGGAAGTCTTCTGCAGGAATATTGAGCCATGCTGTCTCGATAGACGTCCATAATTGTGAAAGCGTTGATGGTGCAGGATTTTGGGCACGAATAGACCTCTCGATGATGTCCCATAAATGCTCGATGGGATTCATGTCGGGCGATCTAGGTGGCCAGATCATTCGTTGGAATTGTACAGAATGTTCTTCAAACCAATCGCGAACAGTTGTGGCCCGGTGACATGGCGCATTGTCATCCATAAAAATCCCATCGTTGTTTGGGCACATGAAATCCATGAATGGCTGCAAGTGATCTCCAAGTAGCTGAAGATAAGCATTTCCAGTCAATGTTCGGTCCAGTCGTACCAGAGGACCAAGTCCATGCCATGAAAAAACAGCCCCCACCATTACGGAGCCATCACCAGCTTGAACAGTGCCTTGCTGACAGTTTGGGTCCATGGCTTCGTGGGGTCTGCGCCACACTCGAACCCTACCATCAGCTCTTACCAACTGAAATCCTGACTCATTGGACCAGGCCACGGTTTTCCATTCATCTAGGGACTAACCGATATGCTCACGTGCCCACGATAGTCGCTGCAAGCGATGTCGTTCTGTCAGTAAAGGCGCTCGAGTCGGTCTTCTGCTGGAATAGCCCAAGAAAGCCAAATTTCTCCGCACAGTTCGAACAGACAACTCCCTTGTACGTCCCACATTGATTTATGCGGTTATTTGACGCAGTGTTGCTTGTCTGTTAGAATTTACGACGCTTTGCAGACGTCGCCGGTCTCGGTCGTTAAGTGCAGGCGGTCGTCCACTGCGCTGTCCATGGTGGGAAGTTATGCCTGAAATTTTATACTCTCGGCACGCTCTTGACACAGTGGATCTGGGAATGTTGAATTCCCTAACGATTTCCGAAATGGCATGATCCATGCGACTAGCTCCAACTAACATTCCGCGTTCAAAGTCTGTTAATTCCCGTCGTGCGGTCATCATCACGTCAAAACCTCTTCACATGAATAACTTGAACAGAAATGAAAGCTCTGCGAAAGCACTGCACATTTATACCTGTTCTACGCGATGCTACTGCCATCTGAAAATTTGCATACTGCTATCCCATGACATTTTTTACTTCAGTGTATATATAAATTGGAATTCATGGACATGCTAGATAGCCTAGAATATTTGGTAATGAAAGAGCTTATTTCCCTTCAAAATACACCTTTTGGCTTGATTTTGAGGAAAGTGAATAGTGAATATATCAAATTGTTTTCTAAAACAATTCCTCTTGTGCCCTCTGTTAAAAACATTTCTTCTTGAGTGAATTTTGGACACTCTTTATCTATCTATTTACCTATCTATCTTAATATCTATCTATCTATAAGTCTATCTATCTTAATATCTATCTATCTATAAGTCTATCTATCTTAATATCTATCTATCCATAAGTCTATCTATCTTAATATCTGTCTATCTATCTCTAATATAGATGTTACCTTGTTAAAGTTAAATCTAACGTTACTCATGAAGCGTTCAAGTAGAGAACGAAATAGGATCATGACCTCGTCATTCCAAAACAACCTGGCCTGAATAATAAAAGAAAATCTTTCTTCAAAACCCCCTTATCCAACTGCAGGTTGTACGATGCAAAATTCAACACCACTTCTTTTCTACACACCTCCTGACTGCACCGCTCGTTTCAGTATGCAACGTGCTATACAAATAATGCAAGAACTGAAAAAAAAATATTCCACAGGAAAAGAGCTTTTTGAAAACTGCACCCATTCCTTTTTTATCACGGAAAAATAAGGGAAAAAACAGATGTCATCAAGGCTTTCTTCCTCAAACGCTCTCGCAAGAAGAACAAAAGAGAACCAGTACTTCCTCATCGCTTGGACCCTTCGAAAATTGACTTTTTCGAAATAAAGTGAACTTTGCACGGCTCATCCTGGAAAGCGATGAAAGGGGAGGGGGTTGAAAAGGACACGGCCAGTCAATACATATCTAATATACGTTCTCTTCTTAAAAGGACAAGATCGCATGCGCCTAATAATGTGTGTCCCAGACTCTTGAGTGCTTCTTCTTTCAAGTAGGATATGTATAACTTTTGAAAAATGGGAAAGGACAAAATTTTATTATCCGGTCATGGAACAAATAACGTGCTTAAACTAATATCCAGATGCGATATACAGGGTGATTCAGTGAGTTGTGTACCGTAATAGAAATGAAAGAGGTTTTTCATCTTGATGCCTGGGTTTAAGAAAAAGTACTTTAGGTTGAAATGCAAATAATTTAAATTTATATTTGTCCGCTTTGCAGGATAAAAATAATATATATATATACATACATACACATATATGTATAAAAATTGTAAATCCTGGATATCCTAGATAGCCTGGAATATTTGGTAATGGAAGAGCTTATTTTCTTTCAATAGGCACCTTTAGGCTTGATTTTCAGGGAAGTGTGTAATGAGTATACCAAATTGTTTTCTAAAACAAATCCTCATAGGCCCTCTATTAAAAGTATTTATTGTTGAGTTAACTTTTTACTCCCTTTATTTATCTATGTATTTATCCATCTATCTGCATTAATATCTATCTATTTATCAATCTCTCTATTTTAATATCTGGCTATCTTAATAAATATCTCTCTTCATATCTATCTAAATTATTATCTATCTATCTGTAATAAAGATCTTACCTTGTTAACGTTAAATCTAACGTTAATCATGAAGCATGGGAGAAGAGAGCCTCTTAGGATAAATTACACATCATTCCAAAACACACTGACTTGGAAAGTAAAAGAAAATCTATCCCAAAACCCTTATTCGACTGTAAGTTGTACGATACAAAATTCTACATCACTTCCTTTTCTACACCCATGTATAATTGCACCACTCATTTCAGTATGCAACATGCGATATAAAATAATGCAAGAACTTAAGAAAAAAACAGTCAACACAAAAAGGCAACTGGGCAAAAACTGCAATCATTCCTTTTTAATACGAGAAAAATAAGGGAAAAAGCAGATGTCATCAAGGCTTTTCTTCCTCAAACACTCTCGCAGGAGGAACAAAAGAGGACATTCTTCCTTATCGCTTGGTCCTTCAAAAATTGACTTTTTTGAAATAAAGCGAGCTTTGCACGGCTCATCCTTCCTGAAAAACGATGAAAGGGGAGAGGGGAAGGAGGGAAGGACACGGCCAGTCAATACATATCTAATATACATCCTCTTGCGAAAGGACAAGATCGCATGGGCCTAATAATGTGTTCCCAGACTTCCGAGTGCTTCTTCTTTCAAATAGGATATGTATACCTTTTGAAAAACGGGAAAGGACAAATTTTATTATACGGACCTGTAACAAATAGCGTGCTTAAACTAATATCCAGATGCGATATAGAGGGTGATTCAGTGAGTTGTGTACCGTAATAGAAATGAAAGAGGATTTTCATCTTGATGCCTGGGTTCAAGGGAAAGTACGTCAGGTAGAAATTCAAATAAGTTAAATTTTTATTTGTCGATAATGTAGGATAAAAATAATATTTATATAGATAAATATACATAATAGTAATTCCTAGACATGTTAGATAGCCTGGAATATTTGGTAATGGAAGAGCTTATTTCCTTTCAAAATGCATCTTTAGGCTTTGTTTACAGGAAAGTAAGTAGTAAGTATACCAAATTGTTTTTTAAAACAAATCCTCTTGTATCCTCTATCAAAAGCATTTCTTCTTGAAGCAATTTTGGACTCCCTTTATCTATCTATCTATTTATCCATCTTATTGTCCATCTATCTATCTGTCTACGTAATCTATCTGTGTAATCTAACGTTCACCATACAGCGTTCAAGTAGAGAACGACTTAGGATAAAGTCCTCGCCATTCCAAAACAATCAAGCCTGAATAATAAAATGAAATTCTTCTTAAAAATTCTTATTCAACTGCAGGTTGTACGATGCAAAATTTTACATCATTTCCTTTTCTACACCCACGCATGATTGCACTACCTATTTCAGTATGCAACGTACGATATAAATCCTGCAAAGACCAAAATATATATATATATATATATATATATATATATATATATATATAGATTCTACAGAAAAGGGCAACTGGAAAACTGCACCCATTCCTTTTTTATCCCGAAAAAATAAGGGAAAAAGCAGATGTCATCAAGGCTTTTCTTCCTAAAACACTTTCGCATGAAGAACTAAAGTGTTCTTTTCCTTATCGTTCGGCCCTTCGAAAATTGACTTTTTTGAAATAAAGCGAGCTTTGCACGGCTCAACCTTCCTGAAAAACGATGGGGATAGGGGCAGGAAGACACGGCCAGTCAATACATATCTAATATACATCCTCTTACGAAGGGACAAGATCGCATGCGCCTAATAATGTGTGTCCCAGACTCTCGAGTGCTTCTTCTTTCAAGTAGGATATGTATATCTTTTGAAAAATGGGAAAGGACAAAATTTTATTATCCGGTCATGGAACAAATAACGTGCTTAAACTAATATCCAGATGCGATATACAGGGTGATTCAGTGAGTTATGGACCGTAATAGAAATGAAAGAGGTTTTTCATCTTGATGCCTGGGTTTAAGGAAAAGTACTTTAGGTTGAAATGCAAATAATTTAAATTTATATTTGTCCGCTTTGCAGGATAAAAATAATATATATATATATACATACATGCACATATATGTATAAAAATTGTAAATCCTGGATATCCTAGATAGCCTGGAATATTTGGTAATGGAAGAGCTTATTTTCTTTCAATAGGCACCTTTAGGCTTGGTTTTCAGGGAAGTGTGTAATGAGTATACCAAATTGTTTTCTAAAACAAATCCTCATGTGGCCTCTATTAAAAGTATTTATTGTTGAGTTAACTTTTTACTCCCTTTATTTATCTATGTATTTATCCATCTATCTGCATTAATATCTATCTATTTATCAATCTTTCTATTTTAATATCTGGCTATCTTAATAACTATCTCTCTTCATATCTATCTTAATATCTATCTAAATTATTATCTATCTATCTGTAATAAAGATCTTACCTTGTTAACGTTAAATCTAACGTTAATCATGAAGCATGGGAGAAGAGAGCCTCTTAGGATAAATTACACATCATTCCAAAACACATTGACTTGGAAAGTAAAAGAAAATCTATCCCAAAGCCCTTATTCGACTGTAAGTTGTACGATACAAAATTCTACATCACTTCCTTTTCTACACCCATGTATAATTGCACCACTCATTTCAGTATGCAACATGCGATATAAAATAATGCAAGAACTAAAGAAAAAAACAGTCAACACAAAAAGGCAACCGGGCAAAAACTGCAATCATTCCTTTTTTATACGAGAAAAATAAGGGAAAAAGCAGATGTCATCAAGGCTTTTCTTCCTCAAACACTCTCGCAGGAAGAACAAAAGAGGACATTCTTCCTTATCGCTTGGTCCTTCAAAAATTGACTTTTTTGAAATAAAGCGAGCTTTGCACGGCTCATCCTTCCTGAAAAACGATGAAAGGGGAGAGGGGAAGGAGGGAAGGACACGGCCAGTCAATACATATCTAATATACATCCTCTTGCGAAAGGACAAGATCGCATGGGCCTAATAATGTGTTCCCAGACTTCCGAGTGCTTCTTATTTCAAGTAGGATATGTATACCTTTTGAAAAACGGGAAAGGACAAATTTTATTATACGGACCTGTAACAAATAGCGTGCTTAAACTAATATCCAGATGCGATATAGAGGGTGATTCAGTGAGTTGTGTACCGTAATAGAAATGAAAGAGGATTTTCATCTTGATGCCTGGGTTCAAGGGAAAGTACGTCAGGTAGAAATTCAAATAAGTTAAATTTTTATTTGTCGATAATGTAGGATAAAAATAATATTTATATAGATAAATATACATAATAGTAATTCCTAGACATGTTAGATAGCCTGGAATATTTGGTAATGGAAGAGCTTATTTCCTTTCAAAATGCATCTTTAGGCTTTGTTTACAGGAAAGTAAGTAGTGAGTATACCAAATTGTTTTTTAAAACAAATCCTCTTGTATCCTCTATCAAAAGCATTTCTTCTTGAAGGAATATTGGACTCCCTTTATCTACCTATCTATTTATCCATCTTAATATCCATCTATCTATCTGTCTATGTAATCTATCTGTGTAATCTAACGTTCACCATACAGCGTTCAAGTAGAGAACGACTTAGGATAAAGTCCTTGCCATTCCAAAACAATCTAGCCTGAATAATAAAGTGAAATTCTTCTTAAAAATTCTTATTCAACTGCAGGTTGTACGATGCAAAATTCTACATCATTTCCTTTTCTACACCCACGCATGATTGCACTACCTATTTCAGTATGCAACGTACGATATAAATCCTGCAAAGACCAAATATATATATATATATATATATATATATATATATATTCTACAGAAAAGGGCAACTGGAAAACTGCTCCCATTCCTTTTTTATCCCGAAAAAATAAGGGAAAAAGCAGATGTCATCAAGGCTTTTCTTCCTAAAACACTTTCGCATGAAGAACAAAAGTGTTCTTTTCCTTATCGTTCGGCCCTTCGAAAATTGACTTTTTTGAAATAAAGTGAGCTTTGCACGGCTCATCCTTCCTGGAAAACTATGGAAGGAGAGGGGGGAGGGAAAGACAGGGCCAGTCAATACATTCCTTTTTTTATCCCGAAAAAATAAGGGAAAAATAATATACATCCTCTTCCGAATGGACAAGATCGCATGTGCCTAATAATGTGTTCGAAGACTCGAGTGCTTCTTTCTTTCAAATAGGATATGTATACCTTTTGAAAAACGGGAAAGAACGATTTTTATTATACGGACTTGGAACAAATAGCGTGCTTAAACTAATATCCAGATGCGATATACAGGGTGATTCAGTGAGTTATGGACCGTAATAGAAATGAAAGAGGATTTTCATCTTGATGCCTGGGTTTATGGAAAAGTACGTCAGGTTGAAATTTAAATAATTTAAAGTTGTCGGTGCTATAGGATAAAAATAATATTTTCACACTCACACACAAACACACATTCAATTATAAATATATACAGATGTGTAAGTCCTGAACATAAAAGGTAGCCTAGAATATTTGGTACTGGAAGAGCTTATTTCCTTCCAAAATGCACCTTTAGGCTTGAATTTCAAAGAGATGAGTATACCAAATTGGCCGAATTCGGCCTAAGAATTCACTATTTGAAACCACAATAATCACAATTAGTATAGGGTAAGTATACTCTATGAAAGGGTTTGGAAAGCTCCAATGGAAGTGCCTCTTGGTCAGGATGTAGTTAACATCCAAATGTATAAGCTCCATGCAAAATCTTGGAACATTTTGAGAAAAATTTTTTTTATAAATGTCGAAAAAAAGATAAAATTATGTACTTTTACCCCTACTTACACTACTGGTAAAGTTATACGAAGCTAAGTATAAGGTGTTAGAATACAATATCATAAAAAGAATATTTTAGAAAAGCCTTAAAATACATTCAGCATAGCTTCAGTGCATCGTCATTCATGTTATTGCCTTGATTTTTATCACTAATGATCAATTTTTATGCTCATTTATTTCTCTCCTTTTTTTTTAAACAAAATTTCTATTGAAAAAAGAGACATCGGGTGAGTTGTGACAATTGCGGAGGGAACTGGATTTTTTTCATTAATGTAGCAACAGACTAGAGTATTAGAAATCATAGGCATTTATCTCTTCACATGGTACCTTAGGGTGCCGGTACACATGGTGTTTTAAAGTTACACATTTTGGGAGTCCGGAAGATATGAGAAAAAGCAATTTCAAATGTAGACTACTTTTAATTGAAACTGGTGATCATTTGAAGGAAGATAATGGGAAATAATGTGATATCGGATGGATTAATTACTTGACCACATAATAGATATGTACATGTAAAATGTAGATACCTGCTACATCTTCTACATGTACATTTTACGTGTACACATATACATAGTAGATACATACCTATGTATATAGCAGATACGTACATATGTACATAGTAGATACTTAACTATGTACATAGTACATACGTAAATATGGATAGTAGATACGTTCATATGTAGGTAGTATACACATTTACAGATGTTAACGATACGCATATTTAAGCAAATGGGTCATCTTTACTTTTAACATGTAGGATATTTTCAGACTTTAATTTAGTAAAAAGAATTTGAATTATGAATTAATAAATAAAAAATATTAGCATCAGACTTGCTATTACATTAATTATTTTTTCTATTTTTTTTTTTAACACTGAATAAAAATTTCTAATTTTTAGTATTTTTGTAAATATTTTGTTATCAATTAATAAAAAAAATCGTATAAATATAAATAATAAATTATAATGTGATGTTTTTTTTTCAAAAAACAAATTATCCGCCTATAAATAATATACAAATATAAATAATATTAAAACAGTCAATATTATAATAGATTTATATTTTTTATGAATTAACAATACAAAAATTTCCTTTTTAATGTTTCTTTTTATTATATCTTTAGAAAATAATAAAATATTCATATTTCAGAATTATTATTATTAAATTAAGTTCATGTTCCTTAATAATATTTTTAATTGATTTATCCAGATATACTTTTTTGCGAACTGAATAAATAAAAAAGAAATAGAAACTCAAGTTACTCAATTGCCGTTCGTTGAAAATCAAGCAAGTCCAAACTTTTCAAACTACATGCTTAGCAAAAATTTACTTTTTGAAATATGATAGGAATTGAATTTTTGCTGTTACTGCGAATGTCTTTGATAAATGACAACTTGTCGAACTAAGCAAAACTGTTATTTGGTTTTCAAAGCACCTCTATCGAAAAAAGGGGAAAAAGTATCTGTTTTCTTGCTTGGAAATATAATGATTCTCGAAATGTAGTTTATTTAGTCTCGACAGAAAAAAAAAATTGTCATCACGAGCAACACACACACACAAATCGAATATTATCTAACCTATATATATAATATTTCATGTGATAAAAAAGGAATATAATATATTTATATAAAAAAAATATATAAATAAAAACTGTAATCTGTGCGACAAATTTCAATTTATGTTTGAAAATTCGAGAACGGATGAATAAACTCAGGATTATAGCAATGTTTAATAATATATATGAGATATATGAAGCAGTTGATTGGAATACTACAAGAATGGTCAAAATCAATAGCCACATGAGTGTAGCAGTGTTGAATAGATTAAGAACTTTATGAGCAAGAAATTATTCAAGAATCTCTAAAAGAAGATACAAAAGTAAGATAAATGTAATCGTAAATGAAGAATGAATTATTTCGAATTCTACAAGAAACGTTATCACATTCAATAGCCAAAAGAATATACAAAAGTAAGATAAATGTTGCCGTAAATGAAGAATGAATTATTTCGAATTCTACAAGAAACGTTGTCACATTCAACAGCCAAAAGAATGTATGAAAGTTTGAAAATTCTAGGTGTAAATGAAGAACGAAATATTCCAAATACGGGTGCGCAGAAGATCTACCTCCCCGTGGTGCACCTGGTAACACTTTTTAGTGGCTAAAAAATCTGTAACTTGGCATTATTGTTTGATTAATGAACTCTGTCTCAGCATGTTTTGTTGTATTATTTTGTTGTAGTTGTTGTATGTTTTTTTTTTTTCTTTTTTTGCTGTAACTGTTCATAATCTGCCATTGGATAAAAAGCACTATACAGCTCAATAGGCACCGGAAAATGTCGAAAGTTATAAATACGAAATTTCAAGAAGAAGGAATTGGTCAACTCACTACGAGTACTTATAGCCATTAGAAATAAACATGTTTAAAATCCAAACCCAAAACATGAAAAGAGATTCAATACCATATTACAAAACACTGCAATTAAAAGCCAAATTCTCCAGAAGATTCCTTAAGATTAATATTATTCGTGCATCATTTCAAGAGTTACGTGGCCCAAAGTACCATTTTCCGCTAAAATATATAATGGAGTTTTATTTTCAAGGCTGACATTTTCGGATAACGTCATAACGTCCTAACCAGGATAACATCATGTTCACACATGATAAAAAAAAAAAGCGAATAGAAAATACGGTGCGTGATATTACACGAGTTAATAAAAGTTTTAGAAATTGGTTCAATTTCTGTAGTAAAAACAGAAAAAGTGATCAATCGATGTGTAGTTATTGATAGGTTTTTTTCTATACTCATTCTTAAAAATTATTACTGATACAAACTGTTTACCACCAACAGATTTACAAATGTTTACTGAGCGAAATAGGATTTCATATTTTAATATATTACCAAGCAACCACCACATCTACGTTTGTCACGAATATTGAAATGGAACATGTTTTTATATCAATAAATATCGTAGAAGGGGAAAAAAAATAGGAAGATAGAATCGTGCACATGACGTAGTAATACAGCGCACATCGAAGTTGCCAATTTAGGATAAACATGGTTCTCACGTGACTTGCATTTTTTAGACATAACATACGCGATAATAGCTTGGCAACAGTTTTTGTTGTTGTCTATTACTACTCATTGTTGTTGGCGCGAAGAGAGGAAAATGTATATTTACCATGCAATGATTTTCAAAGGGTTCATTTTTTTAGTTGTAAAATAAGTAAAAATTAATTAATTCTGCTTTATTACTATTCCATAATCGTGCCTCCAAGCTAGCATGTTAACGACAAAGGATCTGAACTTCCAGTTAGCAATGAAATTGAAAAAAAAATTGAATTAAATAATCTTCTGAAATTTCTATGTTTATTTATTTTTTTGTATGATTAAAGCTATATCAAGTACGCTCTTTTATATTTTATATAGTAAGCATCCCTGGTCTAGAGCTCGTTGAATGATAATGATATGACATACATTCACTTTTTGTATCGTGCGTGATCATAACTGGAACTAACTAACATTTAAATACTATAAAAATATTTTATTCGGCGTATTAAAATTATTACAAATTAAAACTTGATAAAGGTGAGAAATCAGATTGACATTTAATTTACGCATTAAATTTGTACGAATATTTATTTCATTAATTTGTGTATTTTACAGAATTGATAATGTTATTTTTATTTTAAAATTGCGTTCATCTTTGTAATTGTTACATAATGCAATAAAATAAGCATATCTATGTTCTTCTAGAAATCAATTATTACAGCGAAATTCTTAGGATATGATTCTGTTTTAATTCATTTCAAATTATATGTGATCGTCGAAAGTTTTGGGTTTTGATATCTTATATACATACTAGAAAACAATTTCAGCAATCCTTTTTGTGCTTGATTCCTTTAAAAGTACAAATTAGTGGTATAGAAAGGTTACCAAATATTAAAATACATTTATTCCTATTATATAACGGGGCCTGATGGCCGAGTGGCTAGATCTCCGGCGCTCGCTACCACAGGTTTCGAGTCCTGACGTTGTTTGTAGTGGTTCGGAATCCACTTTAAACTGTAGGTCCCGGTCTGTTTAGCCTAAAGTGTGCACAAGATGACCGTGGAGCGACAAACATAACCTATCATATAACATTTATTGCATTTTCATAAAATTGATTTATTGAAACTATAATTTATATTATTCTAATATGTTAAATTTTTTGTTTATAAAATTTTCATTGTTTAATTAAAATAAACTGAATAAACTATTGGATAAACTTATTGAAAATTACTTATAAACTGAATAAATCATTAGATATACTTACTAAAACTTACTTATAAACTGAATAAATCATTAGATATACTTACTGAAACTTACTTATAAACTAAACAAACCATTAGGTATACTTACTGAAACTTATTTATAAACTTATACTTACTTATAAACTGAATAAACTATTGCATGTACTGAAAAGATTCGATCAAATGCAAAGGCAAAAGTTTGAGTGATATTTCGATAACTGCTTACAATGCAAGAAAAAAAGGTGGAAACATTAACTTGTTTTAGAGAAACCTGATCGATTTTATCTTATCTGTAATCGATGCCAGATCTGCGCCCTATTAAAAAAAATAATGAAGCGTCTTTCCTACTGGCAGTTTGGAGAGTACACATAACAAAAGCTGCAACAACAAACCACCCAAAAAAAAAAAAAAAAAAATGCAGTTGCATCTCTGTTACACAAAAGAAGAGGAGTCTTAATCGTGATTTCTGCTATTAGGATGAAGGAACTCCACTACTGCGTCAGATAGCATTAATGATCCAGGAAACCTCATTGCATCCATTATCGGACTTCTCTGGAGCTTCAGAATTAGACGGGTCAGCAGATGAGTGGACAGTTACGAAATAACAGCAGCGCCTTCCTTTCTCTCTTCGATTGGTGCAACTTGCAGACACTGCACTTAATGTATTAGATTGTTATCAGATTTCTGAAAAAGCTGGAGAGTCAGAGAGAATTTTGCTGCATGCAGTCTCAAAAAGTCAAAGTTACACAAGCGATTTTTTTTCATCGAATCTTTTTTGTTGTTGCTTTTTTTTCTTGATGGCTTTATTTTCTTCTTCTTGTTGTTGGGTTTCTAAAGAGGTTTTTCCAAAAAAAAAATTGTTGTTGAAAAGAATCATGAATGATTGATTAAATTTTTTCTTTTCATTGTTTATCAGCAGATAAATAATGTTTATAGGTCATATATATCTTTTTCATGGCAAGTGGGCTAACTATATTATACTATAACTATAGGTTGTAAGTAACAGGACACAGGTTCGATTTTTCTGGTGGAGTGCTTTTACAGTTACTATATGGAAAAATAAATAAATTTGGTATAAATAGTTTTCCTTCTTATTGTATATTAGCAGATAAATATTATTCCCTAAACTCAAAAGATCTCTCCGGGGACAACGTTTTGTGTCGATTGAAGAGATTCACCGTGGATCGCCACGTGCTTGGAAGGCCTTCCCTTCCGATGACTTTTTAGCATGCACTGAGGATTGGAAAATAAGTTGGCATACGTGCATTGTGTCCGAAGAGAACTTTGAAGGCGATGAAATAAATTTGGAAGAATAAAGAGTTTTGAAAAAAAATAAATGGTCTTATTTTTTGAGCACAGTAGTACTTACTGAAACTTACTTATACTTACTTATAAGCTAAATAAATCATTAGATATACGGAAAAGATTTAATCAAGGGCAATGACAAAAGCTTGAGTGACATTTCGATAACTGCTTACAATGCAGAAAAAAAGGTGGAAACATTAACTTGTTTTAGAGAAACCTGATCGATTTTATCTTATCTGCAATCGACGCCAGATCTGCGCCCTATTAAAAAAAATAATGAAGCGTCTTTCCTACTGCAGTTTGGAGAGTACACATAACAAAAGCTGCAACAACAAACCAACCAAAAAAAAAAGTCAGTTGCATCTCTGTTACACAAAAGAAGAGGAGTCTTAATCGTGATTTCTGCTATTAGGAGAAGGAACTCCACTTCTGCGTCAGATAGCATTAATGATCCGGGAAAACCTCATTGCATCCATTATCGAACTTCTCTGGAGCTCCAAGAATTAGACGGGTCAGCAGATGAGTGGACAGCTACGAAATAAACAGCGCCTTCCTTTCTCTCTTCGATTGATGCAACTTGCAGACATTGCACTTAATGTATTAGATTGTTATCAGATTTCTGTAAAAGCTGGAGAGACAGAGAGAGGATTTTGCTGCATCCAGTCCCAAAAGTCTAAGGTACACAAACGGTTTTTTTGTTATCGAACCTTCTTTTTTTTTGTTCTTGTTGAGTTTCTTGATGGCTTTTTTCTTCTTCTTGTTGTTGTTGTTAGGTTTCTTAAGAGGTTTTTTCCAAAAAAATAAATTGTTTTTGAAAAGAATTATGAATGATTGATTAAAAATTTTTCTTTTCATTGTATATATCAGCAGATAAATATTGTCTATGTGTAATGTATATCTTTTTTCATGGCAAGTGGGGTAACTATAGGTTAGTAGCTATATTATACTGTAACTACAGGAAACCGTAGGTTGTAATATTGTATGCAATAGGACGGAGGTTCGATTTTTCTGGTGAGTGTTTTTACAGTTACTATATGGAAAAATAAATAAATTTGGTATAAAATATTTTCTTTTCATTATATATCAGCAGATAAATATTGTTTATAGGTAATGTATATCTTTTTCGTGGCAAGTGGTAGTAAACTATAGGTTGTCTGTAAGAGGATAGAGGTTCTATTTTTCTGTTGGAGTGCTTTTATACTTACTAAATGAAAAAATAAATAGATTTGGTGTAACTTTTAACAGTGTTATGCATCGACACTCAATTTGTGTGATTGTATTTTCTTGATATTACATAACATGGAGATTCGATTCTTTCTGGTAGAGGGCTTTTACAAACAAAATTGAATTTTCAATAATTGTAAATCCATCCATTTCACTGCCGGGATTCGAACTCTAAACCTGTGGTACCGAGTGCCAGATCACTAGCCACTCGGTCATTCAGGTGGATATACTTACTGAAAATTACTTATAAAGTTATACTTACTTACAAACTGAATAAAACATTGGATATACTTACTGAAAATTATTTATAAACTATACTTACTTATAAACTGAACAAACCATTGCATATACTGAAAAGATTCGATCCAATGCAAAGACAAAAGGTTGAGTGACATTTCGATAACTGCTTACAATTCAGGAAAAAAGATGGAAACATTAACTTGTTTTAGAGAAACATGATCGATTTTATCTTATCTGCAATCGACGCCACCTCTTAAAAAATAATGAAGAGCCTTTTCCACGGCCAGTTTCTAACTTAGACATAAGAAAAGCTGCAACAAAACAACAAACTCAAAAAAGGGCAGTTGCATCTCTGTTACACAAAAGAAGAGGAGTCTTAATCGTGATTTCTGCTATTAGGATGAAGGGACTCCAGACTGCGTCAGATAGCATTAATGATCCAGGAAACCTCATTGCATCCATTATCGGACTTCTCTGGAGCTCCAAGAATTAGACGGGTCAGTAGATGAGTGGACAGCTACGAAATAACAGAGCGCCTTCTTTTCTTCGATTGGTGCAACTTGCAGACACGGCACTTAATATTATGTGCACTTATTAGATTGTTATCAGATTTCTGTAAAAGCTGGAGAGAGAGAGAGAATTTTGCTGCACCCAGTCACAAAAGTCAAAGGTAAACAAACGGGTTTTTTTTAATCGGTTTTTTTTGTTGTTGTGTTTCTTGATGGCTTTATTTTCTTCTTCTTGTTGTTGTTGTTGGGTTTCTTAAGAGGTTTTTTTCAAAAATAATGTGTTGTTGAAAAGAATCATGAATGATTGATCATTGTAGTATATCAGCAGATAAATATTGTTTATGGGTAATGTATATCTTTTTCGTGGCAAGTTGTAGTAAAATGTAGGTTGTATGCTACAGGATGGAGGTTTTATGTTTCTGTTGGACTGCTTTTGCGGTTACTATATGGAAAATTAAATAGATTTGGTGTCATTTGGATAATAATATTTGGATATAATATAAATAGATTTGGTGTAAATATTTTTTATTTTCATTGTATATCAGCAGATAAATATTGCTTACGGTTAATAGATATCTTTTTCGTGGCAAGTGGTAGTAAATTATAGGTTGTATGCGACAGGATAGAGGTTCGATTTTTCTCGTGCAGTGGTTTTACAGTTACTATATAAAAAAATAAATAAATTTGATGTAATTTTTAACAGTATTAGGCATCAACACTCAATGAGTATGATTGTATTTTCTTGATTTTACACAACATGGGGATTCAATTCTTTCTTGTAGAATGTCTTTGCAATGTGTTGAAAAATGAGTAGATTTGGTGGAATTTGACAGAGGTCTAGGCATTGACACTAAAACTACTGTCGTTATATTGTCTATGTTTTATTCTGGTATATAAGTAAAATTTCCTCCAATTTTAAAAGTAATTGTAAATAATTACAATTTAAAAAAAAAAATTTTTTTTTCAAGGTAATCTTGTAATTCTACACCTATCCATTTTTGGAGAGAAGCAACGAGATGAAAAAAAAATAAATAAAACAAATTCGACTAAAAATGTATATTCAAAGTGATGTGATTCCAATTTCATTATGTTTAATAGATCTTATTGATGGGAGTTTGCTACGTCAGTAAAATATTGATTTATTGTTGGTAATGTATTTAGCTGTCTTTAAGATTTGAAATATTAAATTGTAGTGTCATAAGTTATATGTGATTTAAGTTTTTTTTTTTCTCTTACAATTCCTTCATGATGTCTAAATATGAATGTATTACATTTTTTTGTAATATAAACTTTTCAAACCAACACGTAGTTCATTATTCTTTTTTATCATTACCAGAAACCATTAAATATTCTTCTTAAAATTAATTAGTATTAAACATTTATTTAATTTCGATAAAAATCTTTCTGTTTTGATTAAATGGGGGAACTTTATAGTAAAGTTATTTAAAGATCTATAATACTTGAAATTTGTTATCAAAAGGTTTAATCTCATTTGTACAATAAATAATAATTATTATTCTATAGGTAAAATAAATAATGAATATTATTTAATTTGCAATATTCTCTAGATTGCGAAAAATTATTTACATACAAAACAACTTTTATTTAAGTTCATTAAATATTATATTTTTTTCAATTAATCACCAGTTTACTTAATATTTGTAATAATAGTGAAGTCCATCTAAAACTTTAGAACTCTACATTTATATTTCCTTCAAAATTATTGACACAATTTATTTACATGTAATTTTACGAAGAGCGAAAATCTGTTTATCTGTTAATTAGTGAATAAGCAAGCATAGAAATAGTACGTAAAAATAATGTATTCTGTAACATCTCGGCCTATACTAGACTTAAAGCGGCTTCAAGAAGAGGTTCACTTTCAGGTTTATGAGAACACTTTAATTTTTATTTACAAGCATTATATACATATATACAGAACTCTATTCACAAAAATTAAATTTAAAAATAATTTGATTCACAAGTGCAGTTCACTAAAAAGACCGAATCAAATACGCTAGTATAAATTAATTATCACACGGCGTGATACACGAAACCACAAAGGACTCACTTTGGAAACAAGTGGAAATTCCTACCTATTCAGAGATTATTATCTATTAATTCAGAGAAAAAAAAAGTAAGACACTTTTGGTCGATTGGTCGCAGAACTCTGTCCCTTTTTCACCAAAAAAAAAACTCCTTTTATGACAATCCGACAAGATGGGGAGGGGTCAGCTTCTCTCACTTCTCTCAGCTTCTCTCACTTTCTTCATCTCTCAGCTCGTGGTCTATCACCCATCACGATGGAACAACTCATGGTGTAGTTCACATTCAAACTGTAGTTGTTTCGACCTGTGAAAGCCGCACAGACATTCGCTAATTTCATCATTGCACATGATACCGAATATCTGCTATCCGATTTGAGTGACAGGTGATTCTCATTAGTACAAAACACTAATTGCATGCAATATAACTAGTCACAAAAAAACTCGTCTGCTGTTGAATTTGAGTGATGGGTTTATTATATATTTGCTAAATGGCATACATTCCTCCCTCCTGGGAATGAAATGCCAAAACTCTTCACGTGAGAAAAGAATGCTACAATTTATTAAATAGTATTTGAAAAAAAAACCAGATTTATTGAGTATAATATGTGAAATAACGTTTATGTAGTGAACACACATCAGTTAATAAGGATTATTTATTTGAATTATACAATTAAAAATTTTACAAACAGCATACTGTTAATTTAACATTTCATTTTAAATGACTTAATTATTATTTCATAACATTTAAGTAAATGTCAGACTTACACCTCCCAGCTAATGTCATTTCTACACAAAAATAGAACCGTAGAAGAAAATGAATGCATAAATATCACCTTAGATTATTACAAGTAAGCCTCGAGAAAACATTGAAATATTGTAAAATTCCGACACATTTCAGGGAAAGAAAATAGGAAAGTCGCAATACAATTTTTTCGGAACACCAACGTATCCGGACGACTTAGAAAAATAATATTCATTCATATTTTATTTTTATTATTATTCATTCATATTTTATTTTTATTTTATTTATTCATATTTTATTTTGTGAACGTACAAACTTCAATTATTAATCCTTATTTATTTGAATTATGCATTTAAAAACTTTACAAGCAGTATACTGTAAATTTAAGATTTAATTTTGACTTATTATTTCATAACATTTAAGTAAATATCAGATTCACCCCAGCTTATGTCATTTCTGTACAAAAATAGAACAGTAGAAAAAACAAATGCATAAATATCACCTAAGATTATAACAAGCAAGCCTCGAAAAAGTTGAAATATGGCAAAATTCCGACACATTTCAGGGACAGAAAATAGGAAAGTCGTAGTACACAATTTCTACGCAACACCAGCGCACGACTTATAAAAAATAATATCCATTCATATTTTACTATTTCTTGCGCTGCTTATTCCATTTCTCAACCGACTTTAAAAATTATAGTATCGGAGGGAATAGAGGTAGGACTATATTTCCCCCTTTCTCCCATTTCTTTTCCCCACGCTAGAACAAAGCTACCTACACAGAAGGGACAACAAAAGAAAAATTATGTATTACAACATTCTGCCAAAATGGAAAGTTCCGGATCTTTATACGACTTTCGGGTGAGAATACGTTCCGAATAATAAAAGCGAATAAATAAACCGGACTTCTTGAAAAACGCCGTGAAATGTTATTGTTTTCGAGATCAAACGACGACTGGGGACGCTAAAAAATAAGCAATAGAAAACAGCGAGCGAAGAAAACACGAATTCGAGTTGACATCTGATATAGGTCGACTTCGCCAACTCCTAGCAGCTTGAACAGATATATTGGATTACCCAAGGTGAAAAATAACGTTGCTTTTCTTTACTTTATATATATGTATATATATATATATATATTCATTTTACTAAGGTCCACAGTTCAGTTCTTTCGCTACAAAAACTTCTTCCAAGAGCCTTGGAGAAGTTCCCTTACGTATATAAAAATATTCAAGATATATCCAACTAGGATATCCTGAGATGTATCGCCTATCGCACAAGTTTCTTTTTTTCCTGGGATCAAACTTTTCAACTAAAGAACTACGGAAGCGGCGTAGGATAGCTGAACTCAAGAATATATTTCTGAAGTATAAATTTTTTTAAGACTGAATTATTGTAAAATAAGTTTGCTGTTTCTAAGAATTCGTATAAAATTTTTATATTCAGCTCTTTATATTTTTAAGACATTTTTTCTTCATTAAATAGTAATCATCAAATGTTATTTAAGCAATTATAAAAATGATTCGTGGGACAGCCGGTACTCGAGCCCGAAATCTGTAATACTGATTGCCACAGCACTAGCTACTCGGCCATTCAGGCCCATTGTAATTATATTATTAATAAAAATTTATTAATGAGAAAGATGTGATGATATTATATGATTGTTAAATATAAAAGTTAGAAAAGAAAATAGAATTTTCAATAATTGTAAATATATTATTAATAAGAAATTTTTAATTATAAAGATAAGGTGATAAAATTAGATGATTATTAAACTGAAAGTTACAATGATTGAAAATTAAATTTTCCTTTCTAAATATATTATTAATAAGAATGTTTTTAGGATTTTACTCAACCACATACTAGATTCCGTTTAAGAAAACCACTGAAAAGCGCATGATGTTTATAAGTTATAATTTAAAATTTACTTTATTCTTACTTTTAAGTACAGAAAATTTCATATCATAGACATCACGAACAGAGATTTGTTAAAATACAAACGTTTTACTGATTCACATTTTCAATTTACAATATTTACTCTAAGTTTAATTCTAATATTTAAAATTCGGCACGATATCCCTTTCACAAACAGTGTCATCAAAGGTTCCATCGTGTTGCAAGCGCGGCCGCGGAACATCATTTGACGGCAAACACGCCACTCTTTGAGGACTCCTGCGAGCAAAACTCTGAAAAGGAAAATCCATGAGAGGAAAACCATTTGATCTTCAGCTCTCCGTAAGGTCAACATGGACTTGACGCAATTTTATAAGAAAAGCCGAATTAAACATGAAACGATGTATTTATAAATATTAAATGTTGGTATTTATGAGGGCCCGTATTTCATAAATACGAAGCTTTGAATAAGTCTGTTGGAAAATTTAGGAAAAGTCTTTTCTGAGAACCTGAATACTTTTTTCTGTTTTTTCTTTGCGTTATAAATCGAAATTGGCAGATATGGCAAATGCAAATATTCCTCGTGAGAGTTGAAAGAGCTTGAATCTCTTGAATAGTGTCATTTTTAAAATATTTGAATGAAACTTGATATTCCTCTCAAAATCTCATAACTCTTTTCACTGTTTTCTTCTTTTATGTCTAGATGACTGAAAAGAATCGTTTTTCTCCTATCGGAAAGTTGTTCGCTGGGACTGGGACAAAAGGGACGCTTTGCAATGTTACAGGAATAATTTGTGCTTGTTTAAAAATGCACGTTACCTGATATTCGCAGTTCCATTTGAAGAAGTGAAGCAACTGTTAAGAAACATTTAAACACTTAAAATACGAACATAAGCTAACACGTAAACTACAGAAATAATGGAAATAAGCATTATTTTTTTAACACTTAAGCAACAGAAATGATGCAAAAAAACGTTATGTTTTATCCTTTAAACAGCAGAAATAATGCAAAGAAAGATTGTTTTCTCTTTTAAACAATCAGCATGATGGCCAATTTACTAGCGTTCAGGCCTTTGGTACCGCAGGCTTCAGGTTTGAAACCTGGCATCATGGTTTGAAACCTGGTAGCATAGATGTTCGTTAGTGGTTCGGAATTCCCATTAAACTGAAAGACCCGGTTTAATTAGTCCAAAATGTGCAAAAAAATTTCCGTTGAGCGTAAACAAACCTCTTAAAAAGGGGAAATAATGCAATAGAAATACGAATTTAAGCAACATAAATATTGCAAAGCAAATATAAATGAAAAATATTTAAAACACAATGGTAAATATTATATAATATATGAGCGGCAAATTTATACAATTTTACAACAAATACATATTTTAAAACAAATTCATATAATTTTACAGCAAAATCCTGCAACTTCAAAAATTTCATGCGACTTTTTTTATAGACATACAACCACATATTCTGTAAAAAAAAATAATAATTTAAAATTTATTTATTCTTTAAGTACAGAAAATTACATAATATGGCATGACGAAAAAATTTATTAAAATACAAACATTTTACTGATTCACATTTTCAATTTACACTATTTACTCAATTTTGAGTTTAATTCTAATATTTAAAATACGGCCCGATATCCCTTTCACAAATAATGTCATCAAAGGTTTCCACTGTGTCGCAAAACGCGGGTGCGGAACATCATTTGACGACAAACACGCCACTCTATGCTCTTTCCTATTGAAAGTTGCTCGCTGAGACTGTGACAAAAGAAATGATTCAAAAAACGTTATTTTTTAACACTTAAGCAACAGAAATGATGTAAAGAAATATTGCTGTCCTTTTTAAGTGTTCTGGTCTTTGGGACCACAAACTTCAGGTTCGCACCTGGCAAATTCACACAACTTTACAACGTATTTAATCAATTTTACAACAAAGTCACGCAATTTTTTATATACACAAACAACGTTACACCACCACAGATTCTGTAAAAAAAAATTTTAAAAAAAACCCCTGAATCTTTTAAAATTATAATTTAAAATTTACTTTATCTTTTACTTTGTTTTTATTAAAATTTACTTTAAGTATAGAAAATTTCATAACATGGACATCATGAACAGATATTTATTAAAATAGTAACGTTTTACTGATTCACATTTTCCATTTACACTATTTACTCACTTTTAATTTAATTCTAATATTTAAAATTCGGCCCTATATCCCTTTCACAAATAGTATCATCAAAGGTTTCCGTCGTGTCTCAAACGCGGCAACGGAACATCACTTGACGACAAACACGCCATTCTAAGCGGAGTCCTGCGAGCAAAACTCCGAAGATTAGTCCATCAGAGGAGAACCTTTTGATCTTCATCTCTCCGTAAGGTCAACATGGACTCCAACTTTTACCTCTCAAAGGAATACTTCCTGGAACCGTATCATCAGAAAATGTGAACCTAAATTCTTAACGCAATTTTATACGAAATGCTGAACTAAACATTAAACGACGCATTTGTAAATATTAAATGACGTATTTATGAGGCCCGTTCTTTCATAAATGCGAAACTTTTAATATAATTCTGTTGGAATATTTAGGAAAAGTCTTTTCTGTGAACTTGAATACATTTTCCTCTTTTATCTCTCCCCGTTAAAAACCTAGATTCGCAGAAATGGGAAATGCAAATATTCCTCGCGCGAGTTCAAAGAGCTTGAATCTCTTGAATAGTTTCCTTTTTAAAATGTTTGAATGAAAATTGATATTCCTTTGAAAATCTCATAACTCTTTTCGCTGAGACTGTGACAAAAGCGATGCTTTGCAATAATAGAGGAAGGATTCGTTTCTGTTTCATAAAAATGCACGCTACCTGATATATTGCAGTTGGATTTGAAGAAAGACTAGCAGCTATTTCCGAACATTAGAGCACTTAAATAAGTATCATAAACTAACAAGTGAACAACAAGAATAATGGAAATAAACATTTTTTAACACTTAAACAACAGAAATAATGTAAAGACAAATTGTTTCCCCTCTTAAACAAGGGAAATAATGCAACAGAAATTGGAAGGAACAGAATTTGAACAACGGAAGTAATATTTACATTAGAAAGGCATATATTCAGCATTTACCAGGGTACATAATGAGAGGAGTGGACAACTGCACCCATCTTGGCCACTACAATTAGAAACGGAGATTCTGAAAGGCATCATTTCGGAAAATAATTCGCATTGTAAATACTTTCTGGCGTACATATTTAATATATCCATCAACGGCATTAAAACGGAAGTTTTAATTCGGGTTCCGCCTGTCCTGTTCCGGACCTTGTATGTATTACTCGAAACTGAACTTACAGATCAACCCAACCGAATTTTTGATATGGATATTAATAAAAAAATAATAATAAAATGAAGCGTAGACAATGCATTTTTTATTGATGTTATTTCTTTGTATTCAAATAAACGACAGTAAAGGATGAATGTACGAGGACGAATTATTTGCTGGAATATATATTCAACAAGGGAAAATAACTGATGTTTTTTAAATGAATATTAATTGTTGCAAATGAAATTAATTGTTTTTAATAATTGTTTTCTTAGAAGATTTAAATCATTTTAAAATTGAACTTTAATTAATTGCTGGTGAGTTCAGAAAAAATATTCATGAATTTCTGTTGGAATTCTGTTGGTTTTTGAATAGGAAATGTAGAATTAGTTTTAATAACGATGCCAAATGCCTTTTTAATAAATTATGACAAAATAATTAATTAAAATGTTTAAATCTCCATGAAAATGCAGAAGTTTTAGTTTTAAATCTACGTACGTTCAATATTTACTCATAGTATTCAAGTATATTCTCATTTATCATAACAAGATCAATTCACTTACATTAATTTACTTAAATTAGAGAATTTACATTAAATTAAACTAGAGAACTTACATTAGATGGTTGGATGAACTTATATAAATATCATTTAGATAAAAAGAAAAAACATTAAAATGGTAGGATTAAACAGCAGTAAACGATAAGCCTATAAAAATATTTCACAAACAAGTTTCTTTTCATTAATCAAGTAATAAAGGTTTCAAAAAAAAATTATGAACAGATATCCAATTGTTTTTGGCATTGCAATACTTGTCTGTACTTTCAAGGCATTATCAGTATAATGAAATTAAGTGTATTTCAATTTTTCGTAGCGTTTGCAATCATTTATCAATTCCTCAAAACATATTCTATGTTTAAAGAAATACTATAGCTCTTAAATTACATTAATTTTGCTGCTTCGTCTGTTCTTCCAAATGGGTACATGTGACACATTTCCAAACATATAACAGAGATTCCACATCTGGTCTGCTTCTCATTGCCCGATGACCCTGACCGGACGCTGCTCGTTTAACCCCGATCGGAAATGAACAAAACTGAGCTGAACCCCGTTCTCGGTCCTGCTAAGGAAAAAAAAGAGATCTTCCAATAGCATTCCAGGAATAGGGGTGGACTTTTCCCTCGAACGGGCAATTTGACGCATGATTAAGTCCGGACACCATCCGTTAGCAGCCAGATGCAGCGTAAATCTCAGTTGGCCACAGTTCAAGAACTACCGTTGGAGGACGCAACAAAGAGAAGAAAAGAGAAACAATCCCCTCCAAGAAGTCCTGGCGTCATAGATAACCGGAGGAATTCGACGCTCCGGAGGAACGGGGGAAGTGTTCGTTGGACCTTACTTCCTATTAGGGTGGAAGAAAAAACAGTCGCGCTCTGAAGATATTTCGTGCAATTTTTTCTTCGAATTCGAGGATTCGGAGAAATCGGAATCCTCGACGAATCGAGGATTCGTTTTAGTCGTTGGAAAGAAGAGGAAGAATGAATTTATGAGTTTTGCATTACAGACACAAATTTAAGCAAATGAGCTTGAATTCTGTAAGGCAGTGGTTCGCTGAGTCCATATCCTCAAGCGATCGCGAACAGATTTTAGGGGTCATGAAAAATAATTTTTTTTATAAAATTCCTACAATAGTTCACTTTCTCCCTATATATATATATACACTGAAGTGACAAAAGTCATGGGATACCTCTTAATATCGTGTCGGCCCTCCTTTCGCCCGGCGAAGTGCAGCAACTCGAAGTGGCATGGAATCAACAAGTCGTTGGAAGTCTTCTGCAGGAATATTGAGCCATGCTGTCTCGATAGACGTCCATAATTGTGAAAGCGTTGATGGTGCAGGATTTTGGGCACGAACAGACCTCTCGATGACGTCCCATAAATGCTCGATGGGATTCATGTCGGTCGATCTAGGTGGCCAGATCATTCGTTGGAATTGTCCAGAATGCTCTTCAAACCAATCGCGAACAGTTGTGGCCCGGTACATGGCGCATTGTCATCCATAAAAATCCCATCGTTGTTTGGGTACATGAAGTCCATGAATGGCTGCAAGTGATCTCCAAGTAGCTGAACATAAGCATTTCCAGTCAATGTTCGGTCCAGTCGCACCAGAGGACCAATTTCATGCCATGAAAAAACAACCCACACCATTACGGAGCCACCACCAGCTTGAACAGTGCCTTGCTGACAGTTTGGGTCCATGGCTTCGTGGGGTCTGCGCCACAGTCGAACCCTACCATCAGCTCTTACCAACTGAAATCGTGACTCATCGGACCAAGCCACGGTTTTCCATTCATCTAGGGACCAACAGATATGCTCACGTGCCCACGAGAGTCGCTGCAAGCGATGTCGTTCTGTCAGTAAAGGCACTCGAGTCGGTCTTCTGCTGGAATAGCCCAAGAAAGCCAAATTTCTCTACACAGTTCTAACAGACAAGTCCCTTGTACGTCCCACATTGATTTCTGCTGTTATTTGACGCAGTGTTGCTTGTCTGTTAGAATTTACGACTCTTTGCAGACGTCGCCGGTATCGGTCGTTAAGTGCAGGCGGTCGACCACTGCGCTGTCCATGGTGGGATGTTATGCCTGAAATTTCATACTCTCGACACACTCTTGACACAGTGGATCTGGGAATGTTGAATTCCCTAGCGATTTCCGAAATGGCATGACCCATGCGCCTAGCTCCAATTAACATTCCGCGTTCAAAGTCTGTTAATTCCCGTCGTGCGGTCATCATCACGTCAAAACCTCTTCACATGAATAACTTGAACAGAAATGGAAGCTCTGCGCATTTATACCTTTTCTACGCGATGCTACTGCCATCTGAAAATTTGCATATTGCTATCCCATGACTTTTGTCACTTCAGTGTATATCTTGTTCAAAATTTCAATCGTTTATAAAATACTTTTTATTCATCCACTCAAGTTCAAATACATTTTTTTTTAACTTGTAGTGGATGTCACTTGATGTTAATGCAGTTTTTGCAAATATTAATTAATTATATATAATTTTTAGATTTAAGTTGAATATATCTACCAATAGATGGCGCCAGATGTAAGAGGAAAATTTCAACTTTATTGGTTAAAGAGTTTCTGCAATTGAGTGAGAAAAAAAAGAAGGAATAGACTTTAATTTTTTTTTTATATTACTGGTTTTACTTTTATTTTTTGTTACTTTACAGTTTAAACATTTAAATTTTTGTTATTAACGCTTATCTTTAATTAATTTTTTTTGACATTTTGCAGGTATCACACTTTTTAGTTCTTGTGATCATATAAACATTTTTTTTTATGTATTAGAATTGAATAATAAAATTTAGTTTTCATATGTTTTGCACATCGGTATAAGGGATCGTTGGAGTATGAAATTTCAACGCGTGTTACTGGAAATTTTTAAAGCTAAAAGTTATTTTTATACCTAATACTTTATTGCTTAAAAACCGTTAACCTTAATTATGTGTTAAGAAAAAACAGATATATACGTTATTATAATAAAGACATATTACACATATATACCTTTTTAAAATATTGTTGTTGATTTATTGAGAACAAAGCGATGCTAATACATTGTTTATTTTTCACAACTAAAGATTTACGAAAAACAATAAAAATTAAATTAATATTTTTATCTTAAATAATTTAAAATTAAATTGGACCAAAATGTTGGAAAAAATTATATCAATTTTGGTTTTTAGTGTAAAATGAACTACCACAATTGAACGTGCCTTTCTACAAAACAGATTTTCACATTAATATTTCGCACGCTTGTACATCACAAAATAGAACTTGACATTGTTTTGTTCTTTTTGTCTGAAAATTAAGATTTTTGTTAAATTGATATAATTTATTTTGAAGATTTAATTTTTCTGTTTGAAGATGTAATGTTTAATTTTTTCTGTTTTCATATCGCACCGACACTCGAGCAAAATATTTTAACGAACAAATTCATTAATTTATTTTATAGCTGGATTAATAATGTTGGAAAATAAAACGAGAAATAAATACAATTTCTGTACAAAATAAAAACTGTTTCTTTTACAAATCGTTATTCGTAATCATGTAAAAAAAAGAACAAAATATAAAGGATGCATTGCGAATTTGTTAAAAATATTTTGTCATTTTTTATTACCTTATTGGAAACAAAAGAACTTTTTTTTAAATGTTTTAGACCACGTAAAGAAATATAAAAAATTTAAAATGTTAAGCATTTTTTATTTTGAATTATTCATTGTTTGTTTTATATAAGTTATGTTTTGCCACTTAAGTTCATTTTATGGAATTTTATAGCAGAATTTTTTTTTGTGTCAGATTGCTACGAAACATGTGATGCTACACATTATCTTAAAAAAAGATATAAATAATTTAATTAAAACTATTTAGATATGAATGAAAGATATGATATGAACTGTTTAGATATTTAGCTTGGGATATGAGCAATGTGTGTTATAATCAAAATGAAATGTTTGGGGTAATTATAATTAAAGTTTTTCCAGGACTTTTAATTTTATAGAAGAAAAATATCATTGATAAAAGTCATGCTTATAAAATTAAGATAAAGACGAGAGAATATATATATATATATATATATATATACATACATATATATATGCGTAATTATTTGTTTATTTATTTATTTATGTTAGACATACTTAATTTACTTTCAGTTCAGTACTTACAGAAGAAACCGTACTTAGTGGAATAGAAACAATTGGATAATGGTCTAAATATATTGCTTGTTACCTATTAATTAAATTTAACAAATGCAAAATTTATTTATCCAAAATTCTATTGGCAATTTTTTTAATGTTCTTTTTCTAGTGTTTCTTTAAATAGCCTTTCGTTGTTGTGATTATATATAATTTGTTATTCAATATTTCATCTTTTTATGTAAAAACTATTAAACTCGAGTTAAAATTTTTGGATCAAGAATTTATTTAAATATTTTTAATGTTGTGTTTGAAAAAATTAATTTTAACACTGAATATTTTTTATTGTAATTCACTTAACATTCATAATTTTATTAAAACAATTGTTGTTATTTCATTCTCATTTGTAATATCTAAAAATGAATAACCATATATGCCACAAAAATCAGAGCTACTATTAGTTACAAAAATTGATCATTGCACGCAAATATTTAGGAATAATCTTTCCAAATTTTTTCTAATTTTTCTGTTGAACAAACAACAATCACAGTTTTCCTTATGGAAATGTTTAGAATGCCACTCAATATTCCAACAAAGAACTCCTTGAAGTAAATTTGTTAATTTTTTAGCAAAATTAAGTCATTTACTTTTATCAGCCTTATCATTAAGTTAAGATAATAAAGAAAAAAAACAATCTGCTAAATTATCTATGATAAATTTAGCACAGCTAACTTTTACTCGTTAATAAATCATTCAAGAAAGCTTGAAACCAGAATGAATAATTAATTTCAGAAGATCTTCTTAAAAAAAAAGGCATCTCGTCAAGCAACTTTCATTCTTGCTTGGATCAGTGTTTGCTTAAGAACTCAAAGCCCAAACGGGAAGATCTATTAAGAGTGGAAAAATTTCATATCTCTTGTAGAATCTCAGAAATACTTCTCCTTTTTTTTTCGCTTCTTCTTCACTCGTTCCTTTTTCTTCTCCCATTTTTCGCGATGTCCCGGGAAAAATTAGCATCGGATATGGCACTCCCTGTAGCGCAAATAGCAATCATTTTCTTCCTGATAATCCTGGTTTTTACCTTCTTCCTCACCTATGAAGCTGTTCCTCTGCTATCAGCATAACAATCTCTGGGAGGATATGACAAGAAAAGTTTATAGGACACATTTTTTTGTAGGAAAGAAGAAATGGAATGAAGTAGAACTGCTATTTCTTGTTTTTGCGGAATTGATGTGTACTTTTAGTTTGCAGAGGAATTGTAAAGAGGACTAATTTTTCCGACATTATTGATGAAGCACTTGCATTTCAAGAGTAACGAAAGGTTTCTAAATTCTAATTGCTTGTCTTTTAGCAATCCATATTGCGTCTAACTATTAATTTACTTTTGTTTATAAATTTTACGCAAAAATAAACTCATCACAGATCAGTTACATGAAATTTAAATTTTCATGTAACTGATCTGTGTCTAGTTGTCAAGATACGTAATTTAAAATAAAAATTTACTAATCATAAGCATCATAATCTGCAATATTTATTAACATTTTTTATAACATTAAAAATTTATTATTAATTAGAAGTAGGAAGGCGTAATTAGACGTAGGGCGTATCGTTTCACAACCACCGTATACTGGCTATTCCCTAAACTTAAAAGACCAATCCAGGGGCACCGTTTTGAGTCGATTGAAGAGATTCAACGTGAATCGCCTCGCGCTTTGAAGGCCATCCTTTAATTTTATACATTTTTACTTTTATTTACGAATTTTAGAGAAAAGAATGTTCCTAAATTTAAAGAAAATTTCATTAAAAAGTAATTAAAAAATATTCGGGAAAAAATTATAGTGAATTGAAAATTATTTTTTGTCATAAATTGTAATATTTAGGTATTTGTTATGATACGAATTTTTCCTTATTAAATCTTTGCCGGAATGAATGAATTTTAAATATTGGAAAAGTCTACCAAAATCTGAAAAAAAATCTTCATGAGAATTGAAGTTTTATTAACACAGAATTAATCATCAGGGCACTTTTTCAAGTAAGCAATCATCATGCTCATTAAGCAAGCAATCCCGATCTTGTATCTGACTGGTCAGCAATTTGAAAACATGATAAAATGTTTTAACGCGAGAACCTTTTAAAAACAGACAAAAACTCAATCAACTCCATAAAACTCCCAACAAATTCAAATTTCACAATGGAGTATATAAGTAATTCAATATGTTAATTTCGTCCAAAGTAAAATTTTAATTCCTCCATCAAATCAAGAACCGAGACTTTCCAACACCATCTTGACACTTAAAGCCGAGTGATACAAAATTTAACTTAACAGACATGAAAAAAAAAGGTTCTAGGGATGAGATACGTTAATTGAAATTGCTTTTCAATTAACAGTTTTTCGATAATGAATTTCACTCCAAAGGGGATTGAGAGATTGGTAGAAGCAAATCTTCAAGTTATTTTCCTCGGAAGATTTTGACTTCATTTCCACTTTGTTTTCTTTCTATTGATGAAGAGTTGTTTGATCAGGGATATACTTTGGGACTAGTTTACCAGTTCTAATTACCTCAGTGTCGTTGATGATGCAAAGTTATTACATCGCTGCAAGTAGATTTTGAAATGTTATTAAGAGAGGGAAATGACTTCATTGCATACAGCAGATGATGATTCAACATTTTTTTTTTTTAATTAAAGGAGTTTTGTTTTGAATTAAACTTGCTGCTCACTTTTATTGAAAAGCAAACTTAGACTGTTGTTAACAAGAGAAAAAATGCAATTATGTCTTCGCGATTTGAGCAATCAAACAAAAGTAAATTCATATATTTTTGTTTCAGTTGTCAAGAAATTGATTTTAAGCAAAATTTGACTTGATATTGATTTACTTTTTGTTATTAATACTCTAGCACTTTGAAGTTTCTTAATGAAGATATTATTTAAGCATAAATATTTGACTTAAACGAGTGTAACTTGAATTTTGAATTGCATGAAGCTATGAAACATGTTTTTAATCTAAACTCTTTATTTGTAAGACATAATTACTTTTTTAAACAACTTCGGGTTTACTCAAAACTATCCTGAATTTTTCTTCAGAAAGATTTTTTTCTCAAAAATGTGAATTAAGTTCCTTTTAATTGGATATTTTGTTTTTCAAACATATACTGTTAAATGAAATATCCAGTTTTTTTAAAAAACTTCTTGATTTCAATTCTATTCCAAATTAAATTAATTATGTAGTCTGGTTTTTAGTGGAAGAATAGTACGGATTTTTAATCACCAACTTAAAGTACAAAAAGACCTCCGATGTCTTGATTGAATATTTAATTAAACACGGGATTTCATGATTTTAAATAAAATTTATTTTTTATATAATTCCTGTCCTAAATTTTGTCATCTTTTAGTGCAGGGGTGGCCGCCCCAAATAATCCTGATGGCCACTTTGTGAATGCCTCATAATTCCAAACGCCGTATATAAAATTTAAATCAACATATTAGGTATAGACCCACTATAGACATTTTTTGGAGAGAAAAATTTAAACATAGAGTTATTATTATATCTACTATCAGATTGATGTGAGGCTGGTCACGTTATACAAAATACTAATTGCATGTTATATAACTATCCACAGTGCTGCTAGTTTGCTCTCGAATTTGAGTGACATGTTTTATTATATATTTCTCAAATAAAATACATTCCTGTCTCATGGGAATTAAATGCCAAAATTCTTCACGTGAGAAAAGAATGCTTCAATTCATACAAATAGTATGAACAAAAAACCCAGGTAGATCGAATATAAAATAATATGTGAAATAAAGTTTATGTAGTGAACATACAAACTTCAAGTAATAACGTATGGAATTTTTATATACATCCCTTTATATTGTTAGACATTTTTTCTTCGTTAAATATGAATCATCACATTTTTTTAAAGCAATAAATATAATTGAAATGGGGCCTGATCTGGCGTTCGAGGCGTTCTTTTGGGTTCGAGTACCGGCGGTGCAATGGATGTTTGTAGTCGTTCGGAATCCCCTTGAAACAATACGTCCCAGTCTATAATATGATCGTAGATCGTAGTGGGGGTAGTATATTAGAAACAAAATTGTTGTTCTTAACCAGCTGGCAATACAGAGACAGTTACTTTTTATGTCATAAGCAAGGGCTACACCACTACTACTTGTTTAGCACTACCCAGGGATAGCCTGAAAATATACTAGGGACGCAAGTAACACTACCCCCAAAACAAAGTTATTTCGTTAAACATTGGGTCGGAAAAATGTAGTAAATGTAGAAAACCCAGTGTTACAGTGTTAGTAACGTTGAATCTGCTGCATATCTGCCGTTGCAAAGGAAAAATACTTTATTAAAAGAGTAAAGAATTTGAAGCAAAACAAAAAAAAAATGTTTATTTTTTATATAATTAATAAAGTCTTAAGATATTTTTTATAAATTTAAATATTGATGGGAAATTTTATCCCAAAAAAACATAGTTTATTGTTTTCAAGGTCAAACGACGGCTGAGGATGCTAAAAAAAAGCAATAGAAAAACAGCGAACGAAGAAAACACGAATTCGGGATGATATATGATATAGGTCGACTTCCCCAACTCCTAACAGCTTGAACAGATATATTAGATTACCTAAGGTGAACCTTTAAGTTTAACCTTGGTTACCCCTTTTCTTTACTTTATTTATATATCTATATATATATATATATATATACATATATTCATTTTACTGAGGTCCATAGTAGAGTTCTTTCGATTCACGAACTTCTTCTAAGAGTGTAGGGAGAACTTCCCTTATGTCTAAAAATATTCAAATATATCCAACTAGGATATCCTGAGATGTATCGCCTATCACACAAGTTTCTTTTATTCCGTCGATCAAACTTTTCAGCTAAAGCATAGTAGCGGCGGAGAAACTCAAGAATATATTCCTAAAGTATAACTTTTTTTTTCCAGACAGGATTATTATAAAATACGTTTGCCGTCTCTAACAATTCGAATAAAGTTTTTGCATACAGCCCTTTAAATTTTTCGACATTTTTTCTTCATTAAATAGGAATCATCAAATGTTTTTTAAGCAATAAATGTAATTGAAGCTCAATGCAATTGCATGATGTTTTCAAATATTTTTTTTTCTAATGCAGCTAGCAAACATGCTTGTCTTTTATGCATTAAAGGAAAGCTACACCGACGTTACTCACTTAGCACCTCCCCGGAGGTGCAAGTAGCTTGAATATAAGCTACGGACGCGGAGTAACAGTACCCCCGCAATGATCGACTATCATGTTAAACCGAGACAAACGATTTAAAGTGGATTTCGAAACACTAAAAACATCTATGGCACAACCGGGACTCGAACACGAAACCATTTAAATAAATGTCAGATTTACACTCTCTAATCTCATTTCTTCACAAAAATTGAACCGTAGAAAAAATATTACCTTAGATTATAACAAGCGAGCCTCGAAAACGTTGAAATATTGTAAAATTCCAACACATTTCAGGGACAGAAAATAGGAAAGTTGCAATACACAATTTCTTCGGAACACCAACGTGTCCGGACGAGTTAGAAAAAATAATATCCATTCATATTTTATTCTTTCTTGCATTGCTTATTCCATTTCTCAACAGACTTTAAAAATTATGGTTTCGGAGGTAATAGAGGCAGGACTGCTTTTTACATTTTTTCTATTTTTTTCCCTTTTCCAGAACAAAGCTCCCTACACAGAAGGGGGATACGTTCCGAATAATAAAAGCGAATAAATAAACCGGGCTTCTTGAAAAACGCCATGAAATGTTATTGTTTTCCAGATCAAACGACGGCTGGGGACGCTAAAAAATAAGCAATAGAAAACAGCGAACGAAGAAAACACGACTTCCTGTTGACATATGATATTGGTCGACTTCGCCAACTCCTAGCAGCTTGAACAGATATATTCGATTACTGAAGGTGAAAAATAACGTTGCTTTCCTTTACTTTATTTATTTATATATATATATTTTTTCATTTTACTAAGGCCCACAGTACAGTTCTTTCCATACAAAAAGTGTAGGGATAAGTTCCTTACGTCTCAAAATATTCAAGATCTATCCACCCAGGATATCCTGGGATGTATCGCCTATCACACAAGTTTCTTTTTTTCCTTTGAGCAAACTTTTCAGCTGAAGCACAGTAGCAGCGGCAGAGGAAAGCTGAACTCAAGAATATATTTCTAAATTATAACTTTTTCATTTTTCCGACCGAATTATTGTAAAATACATTTGCCATTTCTAAGAATACGTACACAATTTTTATATTCAGCTCTTTTATATTTGCTCTTATAGACATTTTTTTTTTCATTAAATAGGAATCTTCAAATGTTATTTAAACAATAAATGTAATGCAAATAAAAAAAAAATCACAATATGTTTTATAATATGCAGGGTGGTTAATTCCATCGAAAAATTTTGAATTACTATTTGGAATAATATTTATGTCTTTAAAAAAATAATTATTTTACCTCGTGATTATTTTGATTTATTTTTTTAACCATGAAAGAGTTATGTTAGTTCACCACATACAAATTGATACAACTTTACAACAAATTCATAAAATTTTGCAGCAAATTCATATAACTTTACAAGAAATTCATTAAAAAAATTCATAGAATATCTTTTTTTATATACAAAGTAATATATATTTTTTTTCAGAATCTGTCGTGCTGTAAAGTTTCATAACTTTACACAAGTTCTTCCATGACAGATTCTATGCAAAAAATTAAAAAAAATAACCTGAACCTTTTAAAGTTATAATTTAAAATTTACTTTATCATTACTTTAAGTATAGAAAATTTTATAACATGGACATCATGAACAGAGATTTATTAAAATAGTAACGTTTTACTGATTCACATTTTCAATTTACACTATTTACTCATTTTTAAGTTTAATTCTAATATTTAAAATTCGGCACGATATCCCTTTCACAGACAGTGTCATCAAAGGTATCCATCATGTTGCAAACGCGGCAGCGGACCATCAATTTAACTTCAAACACGCCACTCTGCGCGGAGTCTGGCGAGCGAAACTCTGAAGATGAAAATCCATGAGAGGAAAACCTTTTGATCTTCAGCTCTCCGTAAGGTCAGCATGGATTCCAACTTTTACTCCTCAAAGGAATACTTTCTGGAACCCTATCATCAGAAAATGCGAACCTAAATTCCTGACGCAATTTTATACGAAACGCTGAACTGAACATTAAACGATGCATTTGTAAATATTAAATGCTGTATTTATGAGACCCCGTCTTTCATAAATACGAAACTTTGAATATAAGTCTGGTGGAATATTAAGGAAAAGTCTTTTCTGCGAACCTGAATACATTTTTCTGTTTTATCTCTCCCCGTTACAAACCCTAATTCGCAGAAATGGCAGATGCAAATATCCCTCGCGAGAGTTGAAAGGACTTGAATCTCTTGAATAGCTTCCCTTCTGAAAATATTTGAATGAAAATTGATATTCCTCTCAAAATCTCATAACTCTTTTCACTCTACCTCCCTTTACGTCTGGATTACTGAAAAGATGTCGTTTTTCTCCTATCGGAAAGTTTTTCTCTGAGACTATGACAAAAGCGATGCTTTGCAATAATAGAGGAAGGATTCGTGTTTGTTTCATAAAAAGGCACGCTACCTGATATTCGCAGTTCGATTTGAAGAAAGACTAGCAACTATTACGAAACATTAGAACACTTAAACAACTTACATAAACTAAGAAGTAAACAATATTCATAAACTAACAACAGAAATGATGGAAATAAACATTATTTTTTAATACTTATGCAACAGAAATGATGCAAAGAAATGTTATGTTTTATCCCTTAAACAACAGAAATAATCTAAAGAAACACTGTTTCTCCTCTTAAACAACAGAAATAATGCAACAGAAATATGAATTCAAACAACGTTTGCATTAGAAAGACAGATATTCAACAAATTCATTTACCTGGGTACTTAATGAGAAGAGTGGACTTCTAAAACTACACCCATCTTGGCCACTACAATTAGAAACGAAGAACCAGAGAGGCATCATTTTTAAAAATACTTCTGAAAATAATTTGCATTGCAAATACTTTCTGACTTACATATTTCATATATCCATCAACGGCATGGAAACGGAAGTTTTAATTCGAATCCCGCTTGTTCAATTCCAGACCATACATATTCTGCTCGAAACTGAACTTGGAACCCAACCCAACCAACTTTTTGAAATGCATATTATTAAAAAAAAAAAGATTACAACGAGGAGTAGACAATGTATATTTTTATCGGTGTGTTTTTTATTGAAAACGAAATATAATTAATATAAAATATATTAGTGGACTTATGTAAATGGATCCAACCATTTAATGTAAGTTTCATTTAGATAAAAAGAAATCGGACGAACATGGTAGGATTGAACAACAGTTAACGATAAGCATATAAAATATTTCACAAATGAATTTCCTTCCATGTATTAAATAATAAAATTTAAAAAAAAAATTATGAACTGATATCCCATTGTTTTTGGCATTGCAATACTTGGTTGCACTTCCAAAGCATTATCAGCATAATTCGTAACGCTATCAATCATTTATTGCACAGCATATTCTATGTTTAATTAAATACCAAAACTCTTAAGATACATTAATTTTGCTGCTCCGTCTGTTCTTCCGAGTAGGTACCTGTGACACACTTCCGAACATTAACAGAGATTCAACATCTGCTATGCTTCTCATTGCCCGATGACCCTGACCGGACACTGTTAGTTTTCCCCGGATCGGAAATGAACCAAAATTGAGCTACACCCCTTTGTCGATCCTGCAAAATAAAATAAAACAAGAGCTTCCAATAGCATTCCAGGAATAGGGGTGGACTTTTCCCTCGAATGGGCAATTGGGCGCATGATTAAGTCCGGGCACCATCCGTTAACAGCCAGATGCAGCATGAATCTCAGTTGGCCACAGTTCAAGAACTACTATTAAGAGGACAGAAGAAACGGAAACAGCAGAAACAATCGCTTCCGAGAAGTCCTGGCGTCATAGATAACCGGAGGAATTCGACGCTCCGGGGGGAAAATGCTGGAAAAGTTGTCTTCTGTTCGTTTGTGTTCGTTGGACCTTACTTCCTATTAGGGTAGAATAAAAAACAGTCACGCTCTGAAGATATTTCGCGGAATTTTTTGTGGAGGATTCGTTTTAGTAGTTCTAAGAAAGAGGAAGAATAAATTTAAGAATTTTGCGTTACAAACTCAAATTTAAGCAAACGAACTTGAATTCTTTAAGGCAGTGGTTCTCTGAATCCCAATCCTCAAGCGATCTCGAAAATATTTTAGGGGTCAGGCAAGATAATAGAAAATTGTTCTCTTTTTCAATTCCTTCTATTAGTTCACACACTCACTATATATATCTTGTTCAACTTTTCAATCCTTAATAAAGTACTTTTTTTTTCCTCCACTCACATTCAAGTACATTTTTTTGAACTTGTAATGGAGGATACTTGATGTTAATACAATGTTTTCAAATATTAATTCATTAATTATAATTAATTAATTAATTTAAGGTTTTTTTAAATTTAAGTTGCATGTATCTACCAATAGATGGCGCCAGATGTAAGAGGAAAATTTCAACTTTATTTATAAATCACTTTCTGCAATATATTGAAAAAAAAATAGGAATTGTTTTTACAAATTTTTTTATATTACTTCTTTTACTTTTATTTATTTTTACTTTAAAGTTTAATCTTTACTTTAAGATTCTTGTTATTAACGTTTATTTACAACTAATTTTTTTTCCATCGGCCACAATTAACAGAGCTAATAATAGATTAAAAATTAATCACTGTATACAAATATTTAGGAATAATCATTCCAAATTCTTTCTAATTTTTCTGCTGAATAAAAAAAAACCACAGTTTTTCTTATCGAAATGTATGGAATGCCACTCAACATTCCAATAAAGATCACCTTGAGGTAAATTTGTTAATTTTACAGCAAAATTAAGTCATTTATTTTTTCAGCCTTATCATTAAGTTAAGATAATGAAGAAAAAAAAGCCAATCTGCTAAATTATCTATGATAAATTAAGCAGAGCTAACTTTTACGCACATTAATAAATCATTCAAGAAAGCTTGAAACCACTATGAATAATTAATTTCAGAAGATCTTCTTAAAAAAAAAAGCATCTCGTCGAGCAACTTTCATTCTTGCTTGGATCAGTGATTGCTTAAGAACTCAAAACCCAAACTGGAAGATTTATTAAGAGTGGAAAAAGTTCATATCTCTTGAAAGATCTCCGAAATACTTCTCCTTTTTTTTTTCTTCTTCTTCACTCGTTCACTTTTCTTTTCCCGTTTTTCGCGATGTCCCAGGAAAAATTAGCATCGGATAGGGCACTCCCTGTAGCACAAACAGCAATCTTTTTCTTCCTGATAAACCTGGATTTTTCTTCTTCTTCGCCAATGAAGACGCTGTTCCTCTGCTATCAATATAATAATCTCCGGGAGGATATTGCCAGAAAAGTTTATTGAACACTTTTTCTTTCTGAAGGGAAGACGTTTTTGAAGCAGAAATGGAGTGAAGTAGAATTGCCATTTCCCGTTTTTGTGAAATTGAGGTGTACCTTAAGTTGCAGTGGAAGTGGAAAGGTGACTCATTTTTCAGACATTACTGATGAAGCACTTGCATTTCAAGGATAATTGCTTGTGATTAATTAATTGTGATTGCTAGTCTTTCAGCAATCCATATTGTGCATAACTATTAATTTACACATACTTATCAATTGCAAACAAAAATAAACGCTTTAATAGAAATTTAAATTTTAATATTACTCTTCTGATTGGCAAGTTATACAATTTAAAAAAAATTCGCTGATGCATCAGAAGCTGCAATGTTTATTAAATTGCTTATGACATAGAACATCTAAACATTTAATATTTATTAGATGTAGATACATAATTTAGTTATAGTTCATTACCTACAGAAGAAAACGAACATAGTGGAATAAAAACAATTGGGTAATGGTCTAAATATATTGTGTGATTTCCATTAATTAAATTTAACAAATACAAAATTTATTTATTCAAAATTCTATTGCCAATTTTTTTTATTTATTATTTTTTTTTTTAAATATACATAAGCTTTCTTTGTTATGATTATATATAATTCGTTATTCAATGTATCATCCTTTTCTGTAAAATGTAAAAAAGTATTGAATCCGAGCTATAGTTGTTTTTGTGAATAAATTATTTAAATATTCTCTTCATGCTACTTTTGAAGAACTTCGTTCTAAAATAGAATTTTTTATAACAACTTATATAATATTCATAATTTTATCAAAACAATTGTAGACTTTTCCTTCTTCTTTGTAATGTCAATAAATGTATAATATATAGCACAAAAATCGGATCTAATATTAGTTAAAAAACTTGATCACTGTATTCAAATATTTAAGAATAATCCTTCCAAATGTTTTTCTAATTTTTCTGCTGAACAAAAAAAACCCCACAGTTTTCCTTATTAAAATATTTAGAATGATACTCAATATTTCAATAAAGAACACTTTGAGGTAAATTTGTTAATTTTACAGCACAATTAAGTCATTTACTGTTTTTTAGCCTTATCATTAAATTAATTAAAAAAAGACAATTACTTAAGAAAAAAAGACAATTTGCTAAATTATCTATGATAAATTTAGCAAAGCTAATTTTTACTAGCATTTATAAATCATTCAAGAAAGCTTGAAACCACTATGAATCATTAATTTCAGAAGATCTTAAAAAAAAAGGGCATCTCGTCAAGCAACTTTCATTCTGGCTTGGATCAGTGTTTGCTTAAGAACCCAAAGCCCAAACCGGGAAGATTTATTAAGAGTGGAAAAACTTCATATCTCTTGAAGAATCTCCGAAATACTTCAAATTTTTTTTTGTTTCTTTTTCTTCATTCGTTCCCTTTTCTTTTCCCATTTTTCACGATGTCCCAGGAAATATTAGCATCGGACATGGCACTCCCTGTAGCGCAAACATCAATCTTTTTTTTCCTGATAATCCGGGATTTTTCTTCTTGGCCAATGAAGACGCCGTTCCTCTGCTATCAGCATAATAATCTCCGGGAGGACATTGCCAGAGAACTTTATTGAGCACTTTTTTTTTGAAGGGAAGAAGAAATGGAGTGAAGTAGAACTGCCATTTCTCGTTTTTGAGGAATGGATGTGTACCTTAGGTTGCAGTGGAATTGGAAAGTTGACTAATTTTTCAGACATTATTCATGAAGCACTTGCATTTCAAGAATAATGAAAGGTTTCTAAATTGTGATTGCTTGTATTTCAGCAGTCCATATTGCGTCTAACTATTAATTTAATTGTATTTAGGAATTGCAAGTAAAACTAAGCGTCTTAATATAAATTTAAATTTTCATGTAACTCATATGTGACAAGTAATGTCTCATGTATATGTCTGATTGTCAAGTTATGTAATTTAAAATAAAAATTCACTAATCATAAGCATCATAATCAGCATTATAAGCTGCATTGTTTATGATATAAAAAAAGTAATTTCGATTTTTCATAATGTTTTCATTTATACCATCCTTAACGTATTCCACGTTTACAAAAATCCTATAACTGCTAAGTTACATTAATTTTACTGCTTGGTCTGTTCTTCCGATTCGGTACCTGTGACACACTTACAAACAACAGCAGATCCCCATCTGCTCTGCTTCTCATTGTCCGATGACCCTGAGCGGACGGTGTTCCTTTATCCCGGATCGGAAATGAACAGAATTGAGCTACACCCCTTTCTTAGTCCTGTGAAGAAAAAAAGGAGCTCCCAATAGCATTCCAGGAATAGGGGTGGCCATTTCCCTCGAATGGGCAATTGGACGCGTGATTAAGTCTGGACACCATCCGTTAACAGCCAGATGCAGCATGAATCTCAGTTGGCCACAGGCTCCGAGGGAAAGGGTTCTATGGGTTCTATGGTCTGTTTTGTTCTATGGGGAAAATTCTGGAAAAGTTGTCAGGCTGATTCGTTTGTGTTCGTTGGACCTTACTTCCTATTAGAGTAGGTGAAAAAAAAAACAGTCGCGCTCTGAAGATATTTCACGGAATTTTTTGTGGAGGATTCGTTTTAGTCGTTCTAAGGAAGAGGAAGAATAAATTTAAGAATTTTGCATTACAGACACAAATTTAAGGAAACGAACTTGAATTCTCTAAGGCAGTGGTTCTCTGCGAACGTGATCACGCCATAGCGAAAAGATTTTAGTTATCGGAAAAAATAATAGAAAATTGTTTTCTTTTTCAATTTCTTCTATTAGTTCACACTCTCCCTATATATATCTTGTTCAAATATTTAATCGTTAATAAAATACTTTTTATTCATTCACTGAAGTTCAAATACATTTTTTTTACACGCAATGTGTGTTATAAGAATCAAAATGAAATGTTTAGAGTAATTAAAGTAATTATTATTAAAGGATTTCCGGGAATTTTAATTTTATAGAAGGAAATTATTATTAATAAAAATCATGTTTATTAAACGAGGATACAGAATCATATATATATATTTATATAAATATATAGATATATATGTTTATTTATGTTAAATAATAATTTAGTTATAGTTCATTACCTACAAAAAAAACGAACTTAGTGGAGTAGAAATAATTAGATAATGGTCTAAATATTTAGGTGATGCATATTAATTAAATTTAACCACTAAAAAATTTGTTTTGCCAAAATTCTATTACCAATTTTGTTAATATATTTTTAAATATACATCTATAAACTCTCTTTGTTGTGATTATAAAAAATTTCCTATTCAATGTTTCATCTTTCTATGTAAAAAGTATTAAACTCGAGCTACAAATTTTTTTATGACGATTTTATTTAAATGCTTTTTTATACTATTTTTAAAGAAATTCATTTTAACATTTAATATTTTTTTTAGTAATTTACTTACTATTCATAATTTTATTAAAGTAATTGTTTTCATTTCTGTTTTTTTGTGTGCAATATTTATAAATGAATAAGAATACAGGCCACAAATATCAGAGCTAATAATAGTTAAAAAACGTATCCCTGCATGCAAGTATTGAGGAATATTCATTTCAAATTTTTTCTAATTTTTCTGTTGAACAAAAAATAATCACAGTTTTCCTTATTAAAATATTTATCATGCCAGTCAATATTCCAATAAAGAACACCTTGCAATAAATTTTTTAATTTTATGCGAAATTAAGTCATTTACTTTTTTCGGCCTTATCATTAAGTTAAGTTAATGCAGGAAAAAAAACAATCTGATAAATTATCTATGATAAATTTAGCAGAGCTAACTTTTACTCGTATACAAAAATCATTAAAGAAATCTTGAAACCACAATGAATAATTAATTTCAGAAGATCTTCTTAAAAAAAAAGGGCATCTCGTCAAGCAACTTTCATTCTTGCTTGGATCAGTGTTTGCTTAAGAACTCAAAGCCCAAACTGGAAGATTTATTAAAAAGTGAAAAAACTTCATATCTCTTGAAGAATCTCCGAAATACTTCTCCTTTTTTTGTTTAATTTTTCTTCATTCGTTCCCTTTCCTTTTCCCATTTTTCGCGATGTCCCAGGAAAAATTAGCATCGTATATGGCTCTCCCTGTAGCGCAAACAGCAATCTTTTTCTTCCGGATAATCCAGGATTTTTCTTTTTCTTCGTCAATGAAGACGCTGTTCCTCTGCTATCAGCATAATAATCTCTGGGAGGATATTGCCAGAAAAGTTTATTGAGCACGTTTTTTTTTTTTTTTTTTAAGGGAAGAAGAAATGGAGTGAAGTAGAACTGCCATTTATCCTTTTTTGTGGAATGGATGTGTACCTTAGGTTGCAGGGGAATTGGAAAGATGACTCATTTTTTACAGACATTTTTGATGCAGCACTTGCATTTCAGAAATAATGAAAGATTTCTAAATTGTGATTGCTTGTCTCTCAGCTATCCATATTGCGTCTAAGTATTAATTTACTTTTATTTATGAATTGCAAACAAAAATCAACGTTTTAATAGAAATTTAAATTTTCATGTAACTGATCTGTGTTTGATTGTCAAGTTCTGTAATTTAAAATAAAAATTCACTAATCATAAGCATCATAATTTGCAATGTTTATTAAAATGTTTTTGAGATTTAACGTTTATTATAATATCAGATAAAGATAGCATGAGCCTACAATATTTACTTTTATTTGCGAATTTTAGAGAAAAGATAATTTTTTAATTTAAAGAAATTTTCATTCAAACCTAAAAAATAAAAAAAAATAATTAAAAAAAATCGTGAAAAATTTATCTGGAATTGAAAATTAATTTTTTGTCATAAATTGTAATGTTCAATAAATTTGTTTATGACACGAACTATTCATTATTAAATCATTTCAGGAATTTATGACTTTTTAAAGATTGGAAAAATCATCGAAAATTTGGAAAAAAAAGCTAATTCATTGCTAATGAGAATTGAAATTTTTATCAACGCAGAACAACGGATACATAACGGGACACATCTTCAAGTAAGCAATCATGGTGGTCATTAATCAAGCAATCCCGATCTCGTATCTGGCTGGTCAGCAATTTGCAAACATGATTAAGTGTTTTAACTCGAGAACCTTTTATAAACAGACAAAAACTCAATCAACTCCATAAAACTCAGAACAAATTTAAATTTCACAATGGGGTATCTAAATAATTCAATATGTTAATTTCGTCCAACGTAAAATTCTAATTCCTCCATCAAATCAAGAACACTATGATGAATTTTCAAAACCATCTTGACTCTTAAGGCCGAGTGATACAAAATTTAACTTAACAGACATGAAAAAAAAGGTTCTTGGGATGAGATAAGTTAAATGAAATTGCTTTTCAATTAACAGTTTTTCGATAATGAATTTCACTCCAAAGGGGATTCATAGAGATTGGTAGAAGCAAATCTTCAAGTTATTTTCCTCCGAAGATTTTGACTTCATTTCCACTTTGTTTTCTTTCTTTTGATGAAGCGTTGTTTGATCAGGGATATACTTTGGAACTAGTTTACCAGTTTTAATTACCTCCATGTCTTTGATGATGCAAAGTTATTACATCGCAAGTAGATTTTGAAATGTTTTTAAAAGAGGGAAATGACTTCATTGGAGACAGCAGATGGTGATTTAACATTTTTTTAAATTAAAGGAGTTTAGTTTCGAATTAAAGATGCTGCTCACTTTTGTTGAAGAAGTAAACTTAGGCTGTTGTTAACAAGAGAAAAAATGCCTTCATGATTTGAGCAATCAAATGAAAGTAAACTGAAATATTTTTGTTTCAGTTAGTTGAAAATTATTTTAAGCAAAATTTGACTGGATATTGATTTACTTTTTGTTATTAATACTCACTCCAGCACTTTACATTTTCTTAATGAAGGTATCATTTAAACATAAATATTTTACTTAAACTAGTGTAAATTGAATTTTGAATTGCATAAAGCAATAAAGCATGTATTTTATCTAAACTCTTTATGTGTAAGACATAATTACGTTTTTTAAACAACTTTTGGTTTTCACTAAACTATCCTGAATTTTTTTGCAGAAAGACTTCTTTTTCAAAAATTTGAATTAAATTCCTTTTAATTGGATATTGGATTTTCAAACCATTTTCATTGGATGAGATATCCAGTTTTTTTTTAAAAATCTCTTGATTTCAATTCTATTAAAGCTTAAATTATTTATGTAGTCTGTTTAAAGGGGAATAATAATAGGAATTTTTAATCACCAAAATAAAGTACAAAAGGATCTCCGATGTCTTGATTGAATATATAATTAAACACGAGATTTCATGATTTTCAATACAGTTTCTTTTATCTATAATTCATGTAATAAATTATGTCAACTTTTATTGCAGGGGTGGCCAGCCCAAATAATCCCGAGGGCCACTTTATGAATGCATCATAACTCCAAACGCCATATATAAAATAGTATAAACCCATATTAGATTTAGATCCACTATAGACAACTTTTTGAGAGACAAATTGAAACATGATGAGTTATTAGCATATCCGCTATCAGATTTAAGTGACAGACTGTTTTCATTAGTACAAAATACTCATTGCATGTAATATAACTACACACAATAAAACTCGTCTGCTGTTGAATTTGAGGGATACGTTTATTATATATTTGCTAAATGACATAAATTCTTCTCTCCTGGGAATGAAATGCGAAACTCTTCTCGTGAAAAAAAATGCTACTACTAATTTCACAAATAGTATATGAAAAAAACCCATATAGGTTGAGTATAAAATAATATGTGAAATACTGTTTATGTAATGAACATAAAAATCTAATTATTTATTTGAATAATAACAAAAACTTTATAAACAACATACTGCTAATTTAAGATTTAATTTTAAATGATTTAATTATTATTTCATAGCATTTTAATAAATGTCAGATTTAACTCAAAAAAAGTCATTTCTGCACAAAAATAAAACCGTAGAAAAAATAAATGCGTAAATATCACCTTAGATTATAACACGCAAGCCTCGAGAAAATGTTGAAATATTGTGAAATTCCGACACATTTCAGGGACAGAAAATAGGAACGTCGCAATACAATTTCTGCGGAACACCAACGTGTTCGGACGACTTAGAAAAAATAATATTCATTCATATTTTATTCTTTCTTGCGTTGCTTATTCCATTTCTCAACCGACTTTAAAAATTATAGTTTCAGAGGGAAGAGAGGCAGGATTTCTTTTTAACTTTTTCCATTTTTTTCCCCACGCCAGAACAAAACTCCCTACACAGAAGGGCAACAAAAGAAAGACTATGTATTACAACTTTCTGTCGAAACGGAAAGTTCTGGATCTTTTTACGACTTTCGGGTGAGAATACGTTCCGAATAATAAAAGCGAATAAATAAACCGGACTTCTTGAAGACGCCATGAAATGTTATTGTTTTCGAGAGCAAACGACGGCTAGGGACGCTAAAAAATAAGCAATAGAAACAGCGAGCGAAGAAAATATGATTCAGGTTGACATATGATATAGGTCGACTTCGCCAACTCCTAGCAGCTTGAACAGATATATTAGATTACCTAAGGTGAAAAATAACGTTGCTTTTCTTTACTTTATTTATATATATATATATATATTTTCATTTTACTAAGGCCCATAGCACAGTTCTTTCGCTACAAAAACTTCTTCCAAGAGTGTAGGGAGAAGTTCCCTCACGTCTCAAAATATTCAAGATATATCCAACTAGATATCCTGAGATGTATCGCCTATCACACAAGTTTCTTTTTTTCATTCGATCAAACTTTTCAGCTAAAGCACAAGCAACTACGGAGGAAAGCTGAACTCAAGTACATATTTTTTTAGTAAAACTTTTTTTTTTTGAGACTGAATTATTGTAAAATACATTTGCCGTTTCTAAGAACTAGTACAAATTTTTTTTATTCAGACATTTATACTTTTAGGCATCTTTATTCGTTAAATATGAATCATCAAATGTTATTTAAGCAATAAATATAATTGAAGCTGATTGTGCAACAAAAATCGCACCATGTTTTCTAATATACAGTGCTATTATAATTAAAGTTGAACTTTCAAATGGTGTAAAAAAAAAAAAACACTCGTCACAATGAGTTCACGTTTGAATTGAAGATTTTTGAAGAAGGGTGTACGTCCCCAAAAAGTTTCTAATTGTATTAATAGATAATTCTGGCAGTTGAGTTGCACATTATACCAACTGTAGTGTTCAATGTGCTTGATTGTTTCGGTCTTTTTTGAAGGAAAAAAAAACTTCCAAGTTATTTAACAGTTGTGACACTGTGAGTGGAAATAACGTCCACCACGACAAGGTCATACAAAATTGGATGGGAAAAATCGGCGAAACTTTTTTTGGAACATTCTTTTTTTGATATCATACCCTCTGTGCTTTCAGTTCAAATTGGAATTCATTGTGACGAATAAATAAACCGGACTTCTTGGAAAACGCCAAAAAATGTTATTGTTTTCAAGATCAAACGACGGCTGTAGATGTTAAAAATAAGCAATACAAACAGCGAACGAAGAAAACACGAATTCGGGTTGACATATGATATAGGCTGACTTGGTCAACTCCTAGCAGCTGGAACAGATATATTAGATTACTTAAGGTGAAAAATAATGTTGCTTTTCTTTACTTTATTTATTTATATACATTTTTTCATTTTACTACAAGGTCCATAGTAGAGTTCTTTCCTTACACAAACTTTTCCTAAGAGTGTAGGGAGAAGTTCTCTTGCGTCTAAAAATATTCAAGATACATCCAAGTAGGATATCCTGAGATGCATCGCCTATCACACAAGTTTCTTTTTTCCTTCGATCAAACTTTTCAGCTAAAGCACAGCAGCATCGGAGAAACTCCAGAATATATATCTAAAGTATAACTTTTTTTTTTTCGAACTGAATTATTGTAAAATATATTTGCCGTTTCTAAGAATTCGTATAAAATTTTTATATTCAACTCTTTATATGTTTAGACAGTGTTTTCTTCATTAAATTGGAATCATCAAATGTTACTTAAGCAATAAATATAATCGAAGCTAAATGCGATGTAAATAAAAATCACACAATGTTTTCTAATATACAAGGTGATAATTAAAGTCTCATTTTAAAAATACCGAAAAAAAAAAAGGACCACTCGTCCCAATGAGTTCAAATTTGAACTGAAGATACTTGTAGGAGGGAGAAACGGCAAGGCATTAAAAAATGGTCCAAAATGTATTAATAGATGGCGCTGTAAGCGGCATAAAGTAAGTGAATTCGGCTGTCAGTGATAATTTGAATTGAAATGACAATATTGTAAAATACATTTTTCATAAATTTTTATATTCAGCTTTTTATATTTTTAGGCATTTTTTTCTTCATTAAATATGAATCATCATGAGTTATTTAAGCAATAAATATAATTGAAGCTTAATGCAATGTAAATAAATAAAAAAAACATGATTTTTCTAAATTTTTTTTTTTTTAATGCAGCTGGCAAACGCTTAGACAGTTGTGTTTTATGCCTTAAAGAAAAGCTGCACCGCCGTTAGTCACTTAGAACTCTCCTGGAGGTGCTTGTAGCTTGAAGATAAATTGCAGATGCCGAGTAACAATACCACTGCAATGCTCTATGATCATGTTAGATCGGTCATACAATTTAAAGGGGATTCTGAACCACTACAGACATCCATGGCACCGCCGGGACTCGAACACAAAACCTATGGTACCGAACTCCAAAGCGCTAGCCATTCGGCCATTCAGGCCTTGTACATAAGATAATGTATTCATCGAAATAATATGTGAAAAAAAAACAGAATGAGTATAAAATAATATGTGAAATAAAGTTTATGGAGCGAACATACCAACTTCAATTAATAATGAATATATATTTGAATAATATAAAAAAACATTGCAAAAGACTTACTGTTAATTTCAGAATTAATTTTACATGACTTAAATATTATTTCATAAAATTTAATTAAATGTCAGATTTGCATCAGCCAATGTTATTTCTGCACAAAATTTGAACCGTAGAGAAAAACAAATGCATAAATGTCACCCTAGATTATAACACGCAAGCCATGAGAAACTGTTGAAATATTGTAAAATTCCTACATATTTCAAGGACAGAAAATAGGAAAGTCGCGATACAATTTCCTCGGAACACCAACGTGTCCGGAAGAAAAACGCCATGAAATTTAAATTCGTATTTGGAATAAGATTTATCATCATCATTAGCGCAACAACTCAATCGTGGGCCAAGGTCGTCTGCCTAATGGCAGATTGTATGATGAGATATGTTAGTTTTATATTGTAGGGTTGTCAGTCCTACGTCCAACAGCCATAATAGACAGGGGCTTACGGTTTTAATGCGGATTCTTAAGCACTGCAAATGACCATGGTACCGCCGGCTCTCGAACACGAAACCTGTGGCACCGAGCGCCAGAGTAACTCGGCCATAAGGTCCCAATAATGCTTATGCCTTTACAAATTTAATTATTTTAAATCTTAAATATTTTTATTCATTTTTTGTTAAAATTGAAGATATGCTGATAAAATTAGATGATTATTTAACTAAAAGATAGAAAACCAAATTGAATTTTCAATAATTGTAAATGCATCATTAATAATAATGTTTTCAAGACTTTAGTTCACTACTTAAAAATTCATTCAATTGTACAACAAATTCATATAACTTTATAACAAATTCATTCAATAAGCTCATACAACTTTACAACAAATTCATTCAACAAATTCATGTAACTTTACAGCAAATTCCTTCCACAAATTCATGTAACTTTACAACAAATTCATACAACTTTACAAGAAATTCATTTAACAAATTTTTCCAAAATTTTAACAAAAACTTTACAACACCACAGATTCTGTAAGAAAAATTTAAAAAAAACCCTGAATCTTTTAGAATTATAATTTAAAATTTACTTTCTTCTTTCTTTATATATAACAAATTCATAATAGGGCACGACGACAGAGATTTATTAAAATACAAACATTTTATTTATTCGCATTTTCATTTTACACTATTTACTCATTTTTAAGTTTAATTCTAATATTTAAAATTCGGCCCGATATCCCTTTCACAAATAATGTCTTCAAAGGTTCCATCGTGTCGCAAACGCGGCAGCGGAACACCATTTGACGGCAAACATGCCAGTGCGGAGTCCTGCAAGGCAAAACTCTGAAAAGGAATCCATGAGAGGAAAACCGTTTGATCTTCGGCTCTGCGTAAGGTCAACAGGGACTCCAAATTTTACCCCTCAAATGACTATTTTCTGGAACCCTATCATCAGAAAATGGGAACCTAAACTCTTTACACAGTTTGATACGAAAAGCTGAACTCAACATTAAACGATGCATTTGTAAATATTAAATGCTGTATTTATGAGGCCCGTCTTTCTTAAATACGAAACTTTGAATAAGTCTGTTGGAATATTTAGGAAAAGTCTTGTTTGCGAACCTGAATGAATTTTTGCTGTTTTATCTCTCCCCGTTACAAACAGAGATTAGCAGAAATGGCAGATGCAAATATTCCTCGCGAGAGTTGAAAGAGCTTGAATCTCTTGAATAGTCTCGTTTTTTAAATATTTGAATGAAAATTGATATGCCTCTCAAAATCTCATAAATCTTTTCACTGCTTCCTCCTTTTATGTCTAGATGACTGAAAAGAAGTCGTTTTTCTAATCGGAAAGTTGTTCGCTGAGACCTGTGACAAAAGCGATGCTTTGCAATAATAGAGGAAGTATTCATGCTCGTTTAAAAAAAAATGCACGTTACCTGATATTCGCAGTTCGATTTTAAGAACGACTAGCAACTATTACGAAACATTAAAGTACTTAAATAACTTTCATAAACTAACAAGTAAACAGCAGAAATAATGTAAATAAACATTTTTTCCCGCTTAAACAAGGGAAATAATGCAACAGAAATACGAATTTAAACAACAGAAATAATGTTTACATTAGAAAGACAGATATTTAGCATATTCAGCTTTACCAGGGTACATAATGAGAAGATTGGACTTCTATAACTGCACCCATTCCACTAAAATTACAAACGAAGGTTTTAAGATTCATCATTTGTTAAAACACTTCTGAAAATAATTCACATCATTATCTTCGTGCTCATTGGAAATACTTTCTGGCATAGATATTTAATATATCCATTCACGGCATGGAAAGTTTTAATTCGGATCCCGCCTGTACAGTTATAGACCTTGCATATCCTATTCGAAACTGAACTTGCAAATCAACCCAACCAATTTTTTGAAATTTATATTAGTAAAAAAGGTATAACAGTAATAAAAAAAAGAGGAATAAAATGAAGCGTAGAAAATACATTTTTTTATCTGTACGTTTTTTTATTGAAAAAGACACGCCAGTAAATGGAATGTAATTCAACAATAAGTGAAAATAACTGATGTTTTTTAAATGAACATTAATTGTTGTAATTGAAATTGTTTTTAATAATGGTTTTGTTAGAAGATTTAATTATTTTTTAAATTGAACTACAATTAATTGTTGCAGATTTCGGAGCAAAATATGAATGAATTTCTGTTAATAGTAGGAAGTGTAGAATTAGTATAATTCGATGTCAGATTTTTTTTTAAATCGTAATTTATTAAAATAATTACGAAAAAAGACTAATAATTTTATATGTTTAAATCTCCATGAAAAAAGGAGAAATTTTAGTTTTAAAGCTATGTACCTTAAAACATACTACTGTGTTGAAAATGTAAAAGATGTTTTTGGCCTCAAACTTGTCAAATCTCGATTGGTACCAAAAACACTGAATCCGCCAGCTCACACTGCATTAATTCTTAATGACTTTCGCCGAAAACGAAACCCATATCACTTCACAACCATCGTATTCACCTAATTTAGCATTGCTCTATTTCCAGCTATTCTCTAAGCTCAAAAGACTACTCCGGGGATACCATTTTGAGTTCATTGAAGAGACATTTCAAAAATCGCCGGAATCATTCATAGCATCTCACAAAGCCTAGCGTAACTCGAGTACTAATGAATATTTTGACTTCAAATTTCCCACAGGCATCAAGGACAGCGCCAACAACCTAAAAATAAAAAAAATAATTAAAATACCAGAATTTAAATTGAAAACTTGTCTTACTTTTCGGATACAGTAGTATTCCATGTTTAAAGAAATACTATATCTCTTAAGTTACATTAATTTTGATGCTTCGTTTGTTCTTCCGAGTCGGTACCTGTGACACACTTCCAAACATAAACAGAGATTTTATATCTGCTCTGCTTCTCATTGCCCGATGACCCCGACCGGACGCTGTTAATTCATCCTGGTTTGGAAATGAACAAAAGTGAGCTATACCCCGTTCTCGGTCCTGCTAAGGAAAAAAAGAGCTTCCAATAGCATTCCAGGAATAGGGGTGGACTTTTCCCTCGAACGGGCAATTTGACGCATGATTAAGTCCGGACACCATCCGTTAGCATCCAGATGCAGCTTAAATCTCAGTTGGCCACAGTTCAAGAACTGCCGTTGGAGGACACAGCAGAGAGAAGAAAAGGAAACGGCAGAAACAATCGCTTCCAAGAAGTCCTGGCGTCATAGATAACCGGAGGAATTCGACGCTCCGGGGAACGGGGAGGGGGGTTTGTTCTGTGGGGAAAATTCTGGAAAAGTTGTCTTCTGCCGGGTGATTCGTTTGTATTCGTCGGGCCTTACTTTCTATTAGGCTCCAGGAAAAAAAACAGTCGCTCTCTGAAGATATTTCGTGGAATTTTTTCTGGAGGATTCGGTTTAGTCGTTGGAAGAAAGATGAAGAATAAATTTAAGATTTTTGCATTACAAACACAAATTTGAGCAAACGAACTTGAATTCTGTAATGCAACGGTTCTCTGAGTCCTTTCTCCAATCTTTTTAGAGATCACAAAAAGATTTTAGAGGGTTTGTTACTCTACGGTCGTCTTGTGCACACTTTAAGCTAAACAGACGGGGACATACAGTTTAAAGTGGATTTCGGACCCCTAACAAGAATTCATGTCACCGGCAGGATTCGAACTTGGAGCCTGGGATACCAAAGACCAGAGCCAGAGGGTGTCAGAAAAAATAATAGAAATTTTTTCTCTTTCCCAATTCCTTCTATTAGTTTACACACTCGCTATATATATCTTGTTCAAATATTTAATCGTTCATAAAATACTTTTTATTCCTCCATTCAAGTTCAACTACATTTTTTTTTAACTTGCAGTGGATGGCAGTTGATGTTAATACAGTTTTTTTTCAAATATTAATTCATTAATTAAATTAAATTATTTAATTATATATATTTTTTTAGATTTAAGTTGCATATATCTACTAATAGATGGCGCCAGATGTAAGAGAAAAATTTTAACTTTGTTTATAAAGCACTTTCTGCTATATAGTGAAAAAAAAGTAGGAATTGACTTTAATTTTTTTTTTTTTTTTATATTACTTGTTTTACTTTTATATATTTTTACTTTAAAGTTTAAACTTATAAATTTTTGTTATTAACGTTTATTTTTAATTAATTTTTTTTTACACTGTTGCATGTACCACACTTTTTATTTTTTTGAGATTATGTAATTTTTTTTTTATGTATTACAATTGAATAATAAAATTTAGACTTCATATCAAGTTATTTTCATATGTTTTTCACATCGGTATAGGGGATCGTAGAAATTTCAACGGGTGTTATTGGAAATTTTTAAAGCTAAAAGTTATTTTTATATCTAATAATTATGCGTTAATTATCCTTAATTATGTGTTAAGAAAAAACAGATATCTAAGTTATTGTTATTATGTAGATATATGCGTTTTTAATAATTTGTTGTTGATTTATTGGGAACAAAGCGATGCTAATACATTGTTTATTTTTAACAAATGAAGATTTTAAAAAACCAATAAAATTACATAAATATTTTTATTAATAATTTAAGATTAAATTGAAAAAATTATATTAATTTTGGTTTTTTGCGTAAAATGATCTGCCACTAGAATGTGTCTTTGTGCAAAACGGATTTTCACGCTAATACCTGGCACACTTGTGAATCACAAAATTGTAACAATCACACTTGATGGGTTTTTGTTTTCTCTGTTTTATCTGTATCTGTTTGTTTTATCTGTGTTTTATCAGTTTTGTTTTATCTGTTTTGTTTTATCTGCTTTTTGTTTTATCTGCTTTTTGTTAAATTGGTATAATTTATTTTGAAGATGTAATTTTTTTCTGTTTTCATATCGCAAGCAAAATATTTTAACGAACAAATGCATTAATTTATTTTATAACTTGAATAATAATGTTGGAAAATAAAAAGAGAAATAAATGCAATTTCTATACAAAATAAAAACTGTTTCTTTTACAAATCGTTATTCATAATCGTGCAAAAGAAAAGAACAAAATATAAACAACGAACTGCGAGTTTGTTAAAAATATTTTGTTATTTTTTTGTTAACTTATTAGAAACCGAAGTACTTTTTTTTTAATGTTTTAGACCAGTTAAAGAATTCATGTAAAAAGTTAAGCGTTTTTTATTTTGAATTATTCATTGCTTGTATTATATTAGTTGCGTTTAGCCACTTACGTTCATTTTATGGAATTTTGTTGGATAACTTTTTTTTTTGTCAGATTGTTACGAAACAAATGATGGTATACATTATGTTTTACGTTTTAAGTTTTAAGTTAAGTTAAGATATAAATAATTAAATTAAAGCTATTTAGATATGAATGAATTAAATAACTATTTAGATATTGTGTATATAAGTGATATGAACAATGTGTGTTATAATCAAAATGAAATATTTGGGATAATTAAAGTAATTATAATTAAAGGTTTTTTAGGGCTTTTACTTTTATAGAAGAAAATGATCATTAATAAAAATCATGTTTATTAAACGATGATAAGTAATCGGATATATATTTGTTTATTTATTTAGTTACAGTTCAGTACTTACAGAAGAAAACGAACTCAGTGGAGTAGTAACAGTTAGGTAATGGTCTTAATATATTGCTTGATACCTATAAATTAATTTAATAAATACTAAATTTGATCATCCAAAATTCTATTAATATCTTTTAAAATATATCTATAAACTTTCTTTGAATAACAAATTTTATATAATCACAACAATGTTTCATCTTTCTATGTGAAAAGTATTAAACTCGAGCTACAGATTTTTTATGAATAATTTATTTAAATATTTTTTATGTTATTTTTGAAAAAAATTCATTTTAACATTTAATATACATAATTTTACTAAATCAGTTGTTTTCATTTGTGTTTTTCGTGTAATATTTATAAATGAATAAGAATATTCACAAATATCAGAGCTAATAATAGTTAAAAAATGTATCACTGCATGCAAATATTTAGGAATATACATTACAAATTCCGTTTAATTTTTTTGTTGAACAAAAAACAATCACAGTTTTCCTTATTAAAATATTTATAATGCCACTCAATATTCCAATAAAGATCACCATAAGGTAAATTTGTTAATTTTAAAGCAAAATTAAGTCGTACTTTTTTCAGCCTTATCATTAATGAAGAAAAAAAAACAATCTGCTAAATTATTTATGATAAATTTATCCGAGCTAACTTTTACTCGTATTAATAAATCATTTAAGAAAGCTTGAAACCACTATGAATCATTAATTTCAGAAGATCTTAAAAAAAAAGGCATCTCGTCAAGCAACTTTCATTCTTGCTTGGATTAGTGTTTGCTTAAGGACTCAAAGCCCATGACCGGAAGATTTATTAAGAGTGGAAAAACTTCATATCTCTTGAAGAATCTCCGAAATACTTTTCCTTTTCTTTCGCTTCTTCTTCACTCGTTCCCGTTTCTTTTCCCATTTTTCGCGATGTCCCGGGAAAAATTAGCATCGGACATGGCACTCCCTGTAGCGCAAACAGCAATCTTTTTATCCTGATAATCCTGGATTTTTCCTGCTTCTCCAATGAAGACGCCGTTTCTCTGCTATCAGCATAATAATCTCTGGGTGGATATTGCCAGGAAAGTTTATCGAACACTTTTTTTCAAGGGAAGAAGAAATGGAGTGAAGTAGAAATGCCGATTCTCGTTTTTGTGGAATGGATGTGTACTTTAGGTTGCAGTGGAATTGACTCATTTTTCAGACATTATTGATGAAGCACTTGCATTTCAAGAATAATGAAAAGATTCTAAATTGTGATTACTTGTCTTTCAGCAACCCATATTTTGTCTAAATAGTAATTTAAGTTTATTACGCTGCAATATTTATTTAAATGTTTGTGACATAAAACACTAAAACATTTATTATTAATTATATATATAATTAATAATAATATACTCGTCAAAATGAGTTCAACTTTGAACCTGAAAAGGGGGAAAAGGTATGACATAAAAAACAAAGTTCCAAAGTGTATTAATAGATGGCGTCGTAAGCGGCATAAAGGAAGTGAATTCGGGTGCCAGTCATATTTTGAATCGAAATGACAATGTATTTGACAGGGGTTGCACATGAAACCAACTGTAGTGTTCAATGTGCTTGTTTGTTTAGGTTTTTTTTACCGGAAAAATGACTTTCCACTTATTCAACAGGTGTATTACTGCTAGTGGAAAGCCCATCCACAAAGGCAAGTGATACCAAATTGGATGGGAAAAATCGGTGGACCGTTTCCCTCTTCTTCAAGTATCCTCAGTTCAAAATTGAACTCATTTTAACAAATGTTTCTTTTTTTACAACATTTTGAAAGTAGGACTTTATTTATAATCACCCTATATATATATATATATATATATATATATATAATGTTTTGCACATAATTAGTTTAGTTATAGTTCACTACATGCATAGTGTAGTAGAAACAATTAGGTAATATATTGTGTGATACCTATTAATTAAATTTAACAAATATAAAATTTATTTATCCCAAATTCTATTAACAATTTTTGCTAATGTTTTTTTCTAGTTTTTTTTTTTTTTAAATACATATAAGCTTTCTGTCTTGTGATTAGATATAATGCGTTATTCAATATTGCTTCTTTTTATGTAAAAAAATAAAAAAGTATTAAACTCGAGCTATAATTTTTTGATGAAGAATTTATTTAAATATTTTTTTATTTTGTTTTTGAAAAAAAAATTATTTTAACACTGAATATTTTTATAATAATTTACTTAATATTCATAATATTATTAAAGATATTATTGTCATTTCCTTCTTATTTGTAATATCTATAAACGAATAAGTATATATATGTCACAATAATCAGAGCTACTATTAGTTAAAAAATTTATCACTGTATACAATGGAATTAAGCACTGTATGCAGTGGAATTAGAAAGATGACTCATTTTTCAGACATTATGGATGAAACACTTGCATTTCAAGTGTAATGAAAGGTTTCTAAATTGTGAGTACTTGTTTTTAAGCAATCCAAATTGCGTCTAAATATAATTTACTTTTGTTTATGAATTGCAAGCAAAAGTAAGCGCCTTAATAGAAATTTAAATTTCCATGTAACTGATCTGTGACAAGTAATGTCTTATATAACTGTCTGATTGTCAAGTTAAGTAAATTAAAATAAAAATTCACTATTCATAAGCATCATCATTAGCATCATACGTTTCAATATTTATTAAAATGTTTATGGCATAAAACATTTACACAGGTATTATTAATTAGGCGTAGGGATATATATGTATATATATATATATATATATATATATATATATATAATGTATTTAAAGATAACTAGAAGTCAACATTTAATTTTATTTACGAATTTTAATGAAAAGATCATTCATAAATTGAAAAAAAATTATCAAAAAGTAATTAAAAAATATTTGTGAAAAATTCATCGTGAATTGAAAATTACTTGTCTGACATAAAGTATAATGTTTAAGATATTCGTTTTTGACACGAATTTTTCATAATTAAATCTTTGCAGGAATGAATGAATTTTAAATATTGGAAAAGAAATTAATGAGAATTGAAATTTTATTAACACAGAATTAATCGTCCCATAACGGGACAATTCTTCAGGTAAGCAATCATCGTGATCATTAAACAATCAATCGTATCTGGCTGGTAAGCAATTTGCAACATGATTAAAGCGGGAACCTTTTATAAACAAACAAAAACTCAATCAACTTCATAAAACTCCGAACAAATTTAAATTTGACAATGGAGTGTCTAAATAATTCAATATGTTAATTTCGTCCAAAGTAAAATTTTAATTCCTGCATCAAATCAAGAAGAATATAATGACTTTCCAACACCATCTTGACTCTTATAGCCGAGTGATACAAAATTTAACTAAACAGACATGGGAAAAAAAGGTTCTTAGGATGAGATAAGTTAAATGAAATTGGTTTTCAATTAACAGCTTTTCGATAATAAATTTCACTCCAAAGGGGATTGAGAAATTGGTGGAAGCAAATCTTCAAGTTATTTTCCTCGGAAGATTTTGACTTCATTTCCTCATTGTTTTCTTTCTCTGACGAAGCGTTGTTTGATCAGGGATATATTTTGGAACTAGTTTACCAGTTTTAATTACGTCCTTGTCTTTAATGGTGCAAAGTTATTACATCGCAAGTGGATTTTGAAATGTTTTTAAAAGAGGGAACATTTGAGACAGCAGATGGTGATTCAACATTTTTTAAATTAAAGGAGTTTAGTTTCGAATTAAATTTGCTGCTCACTTTTGTTGAAGAGCAAACTTAGACTGTTGTTAACAAGAGAAAAAATGCAATTATGCCTTCAGGATTTGAGCTATCAAATATATATTTGTTTTAGTTGTTGAAAATTGATTTTAAGAAAAATTTGACTGGATATTGATTTGATTTTTATTGTTAATGCTCTAGCACTTTAAATTGTCTTTATGTAGGTATTATTTAAACATAAATATTTTACTTAAACGTGCATAAATTGAATTTTGAGAAAACGCGTCTTTTTGCGTCTACTCTGAATTTTTCTTCAGAAAGACTTTTTTCTCAATAATGTGAATTAAGATCCTTCTAATTGGATATTGGGTTTTTTAAACCTATGCTTTAAATGAGATATCCAGGTCTTTTTTAAAACCTGTTGATTTCAATTCTATTCCAGCTTAAATTATATATGTAGTCTGCTTAAAGTGCAAGAATAGTACGAATTTTTAATCACTATCTTAAAGTACAAAATGACCTCCGATGTCTGTATTGAATTTTTAATTAAACACGGGATTTCATTATTTTAAATGCAATTTATTTTATATAAAATTCATGTCCTAAATTTTAGTGCAGGGGGGTCCAACCCGAATAATCCTGAGGGCCACTTTGTGAATGCATCATAACTCCAAACGCCGTATATAAAATTATAAATCTTCATATTAGAATTAGACAAACTATAGACATTTTTTTGAGGGAGAAATTGAAACATAATGAGTTACTATTACATCTGCACTCATATTTAAGGGACAGGTTATTCTCGCTAGTACAAAATACTAATTGCCTGTCAAATGAAATGCATTCATCTTTCTTGGGAATGAAATGCCGAAACTCTTCTCGTGATTAAAGAAAATGCTTCAATTCATACAAATAGTATGTGAAAAAAACAAAACAGATTGAGTATAAAATAATATGTGAAATACGGTTGATGTAGTGAAAATAAAAACTTTCAATTAATAATGAATTACTATTTTAATAATGCAATAAAAATTTTGCAAAAGAATTACTGTTATTTTAAGATTTATTTTTAAATGACTTAATTATTATTTAAGTAAATATCATATTTACCCCCAGCTAATATCATTTCTGCACAAAAATAGAACAGTAGAAAAAAACAAATGCATAAATATGACCTTAGATTATAACACGCAAGCCACGAAAACATTGAAATATTGTAAAATTCCGACATTTTTTGGAACAGAAAATAGAAAAGTCGCAATACGCAATTTCTTCGGAACACCAACGTGTCCGGACGAATTAGAAAAAAATATTCATTCACATTTTATTCTTTCTTGCGTTGCTTATTCCATTTCTCAAACCGACTTAAAAAATTATAGTTTCGGAGGGAATAGAGGCAGGACTGGGTTTTTTCCCCTTTTTTCCCTTATGCCAGAACAAAGCTCTCTACACAGAAGGGACAACAAAAGTAAAATTATGTATTACAACTTTCCGCCGAAATGGAAAGTTCGGGATCTTTATACGACTTTTGGGTGAGAATACGTTCCGAATAATAAAAGCGAAAAAATAAACCGGACTTCTTGAAGAACGACATGAAATGTTATTGTTTTCGAGATCAAACGACGGTTGGGAACGCTAAAAAATAAGCAATAGAAAACAGCGAACGAAAAAAACACGAATTCGGGTTTACATATGATATAGGTTGACTTCGCCAACTCCTAGAATCTTGAGCAGATATATTAGATTACCTAAGGTGAAAAATAACATTGCTTTTCTTTACTTGAAATATATATATATATTTCATTTTACTAAGGCCCCTAGTACAGTTCTTTCGCTACAAAAACTTCTTCTAAGAGTGAGGGAGAAGTTCCCTTGCGTCTAACAACGTCTAATGAGTACAAAATAATATGTGATATGAAGTTTATGTTTAGAACATACTTCAGGTAATAACGATTATTTATTTGAACTATACAATTAAAAATATTACAAGAAACCTACTGTTAATTATGATATAATTTTAATTATTATTTTTTTTCCCTTTGTCCATTTTTTTTCCTCGCTCCAGCACAAAGCTTCCTACACAGAAGGGACAGCAAAAGAAAAATTACGTATTACAACTTTCTAGCGAAATGGAAAGTTCCGGGATCTTTATACGACTTTTGGGTGAGCATACGTTCCGAATAATAAAAGCGAATAAATAAACCGGACTTCTTGAAGAACGCCATGAAATGTTATTGTTTTCGAGAGCAAACGACGGCTGGGGACGCTAAAAAATAAGCAATAGAAAACAGCGAGCGAAGAAAACACGAACTCGGGTTGACATATGATATGGGTCGACTTCACCGACTCCTAGCAGCTTGAACAGATATATTAGATTACCTAAGGTGAAAAATAACCTTGATTTTTCTTTACTTTATTTATTTATATATATATATATTTCATTTTACTAAGGCCCACAGTACAGTTCTTTCGCTACAAAAACTTCTTCTAAGAGTGAGGGAGAAGTTCCCTTGCGTCTAACAATATTCAAGATATATCCAACTAGTATATCCCGAGATGTATCGCCTATCGCACAAGTTTTTTTTTGCCTAGATCAAACTTTTCAGCTAAAGCACAGCAGTGACGAAGGAACTCAAGAATATATTTCTAAAGTATGACTTTTTTTTCCAGACTGAATTATTGTAAAATGCATTTGTCGTTTCTAAGAATTCGAATAAAATTTTTTATATTCAGCCCCTTGTATTTTTAGACATTTTTTCTTCATTAAATAGGATTCATCAAATGTTATTTAAGCAATAAATATAATAGGAACTAAATGCAATGTATATTAAAAATCACACCATGTTTTGCTAATATACAGGGTGATTATAATTGAAATTCCACTTTCAAAATGCTGTAAATATAAAATATTTAATAACTCAATATTTAAAAAAAAAGAGAAGAGGTATTTTAAAAAAAGCAACTTCAAATAATCATCCTTTTAATCAAGAACATTTTTAAAGTAATGTAAAAAACAACTAGAATTCGTTTACTCAAATACACTGGTGGACAAAATTAAGAGATGGAAAGCATTTTCGCACATTTCTCTACAAATACCGCACAAAATCTGGACAGTTGATTGCCATATATGGTCACAGTAGCGCTATTGGCGTAAGATAACGTATTCTTGTGGGCGTTGCTAAAACCAGCAGGAGGTATAAAAGTCCGCATCGAGCTGTTCATCTCATTCCACTCTTCAACACAGTTGCAGATTTTAGTGCATTTTTTTAATAATCTTGTTGTTTCTTGCTGGTTTTTAGGTGACATGAGTGAACATCCTCGTTTAGACGAAGGTATGAGGTGGAGAATTGTGGGTAGACATGAGGCAGGCCGGTCCCAAGCACAGGTTGCTGGGGAATTGGATATAACACCAAGCATCATTTCCAATTTGTGGAGTCAATTTAAAACTAGTGGGACAGTATGCAGACGACCAGGACAAGGTCGCCCGAGGGCTACAACGACCAATGAAGACCGGTATTTGTTTCTTTCAGCTAAGCGCCAGAGGACGGCTACAGCCACTCAATTGTCTAGGGGCCTCGCGGCTGCTACAGGAACATCAATTTCGAGTAAGTCAGTTTCCAGGACACTCCATGAAAGAAGGCTGTATGCCAGGAAGCCCGCTATTTGCATCCCACTCCCTCCCTCCCACAAAAGAGCGCGTGCAGAATGGTGCAGACACCGATGAGTCCAGATTCTTTCTACAACCTGATTCTGGACGGTTATTGATATGGAGGTAACCTGGAACCCGATACCATCCTAGCAATATTATCGAAAGGGACCATTATGCTAGTGGAGGAGTCATGGTTTGGGCAGTGATCATGCAAGATACCCGCACACCGCTCCATGTGTTTGACAATGGTTCCGTAAATGCCCAGAGGTACAGAGCCCTATGTGCATCTTTTCAAGGGCGCTGTGGGCTCTGAGTTCATTTTTATGGACGACAATGCGCGACCACATAGGGCTCTCATGGTTGATGAGTATCTGGAAAGCGAGGATATTCAACGAATGGATTGGCCAGCCAAATCGCCTGACCTGAATCATGTTGAACATTCTTGGGATGCTCTTGGGAGAGCTATTGGGATGCGTCAACCTCCGCCCAGAACCATTCTGGAGTTAAAAATTGCTCTGGTGGAAGAATGAGAGGGTCTTCCACAAGCCCTCCTTAACTCCCTTATTAACAGCATGCATACTCGTTGTGCATGCTGTCTGTCTGTCAGGGGCGACCCTACACCATACTAGAGGCAACACAAACTGTACAAGCCTCACTTTTATTGTCATCTTTTATCCTTAAGTTCAGACTACATTGGATTTATTGGCAAAAGGTCATGCCAGTGAAGGACACTTTCATTTTTGTTTTGAATACTTTATTATCATGGAATAAGCTATATCCATAATACATTTCATTTATTTATATTCAGTATTTTTTGAGATATTTGGGAAAATGTCTTCCATCTCTTAATTTTGTCCACCAGTGTATATTCAAATTATTTAACACTTAATGTGAATTAAAAGAAGATTTAATTTTTGAACTTCAGAAGATTACATTTTGTTTCACTGCAAGAGTTATCAAAGAGTAAAGCATTACTTAGTTAAAAAAATACTAAGAGTTTCTTTTGGACACGTTTTGTTTATACCGGATAAATGTACCAACGAAAAATGGGAATTTGTATTTGGAATAATATTTATGTCCTTACAAAATTAATTATTATAAATCTCGATTATTTTAATTCATTTTTTATGAACATCAAGTATGTGGTGATAAAATTAGATGATTATTAAACTAAAAGTTAGAAAACAAAATTTAATAATTTATAAGAATTATTTTTAATAATTTTAAATGTACTATTTATAAAAATGTTTTCAGGACTTTAGTTCACCACACACAAATTAATATGTCTTTACAATAAATTCATACTAATTTACAACAAATTCTTGAATTTTTACGACAAATTTATTCAACAAATTCATAAAATTTTACAACAAATTGATAAAATTTTACAACAAATTCATAAAATTTTACAACAAATTGATAAAATTTTACAACAAATTCATAAAATTTTACAACAAATTCATAAAATTTTACAACAAATTCATAAAATTTTACAACAAAGTCATAAAATTTTACAAGAAATTCATACTATTTTACAAGTAATTCAAACTATTTTACAACTTCAAAAAATTCATACAGCTTCTTTTATACACAAACAACTTTATACAACACCAAATTCTGTAAAAAAAAATTTTTAAGAACCCCTGAATCTTTTAAATTTATAATTTAAAATTTACTTTATTCAAACTTTAAGTATAGAAAATTTTATAATAAGACAGGACGACAGAGATTTATTAAAATACAAACGTTTCACTGATTCACAATTTCCATTTACAATATTTACTCATTTTTAAGTTTAATTCTAATATTTAAAATTCGGCACGATATCCCTTTCACAAAGAATGTCATCAAAGGTTTCCGTCTTGTCGTAAACGCGGCAACGGAACATCATTTGACGACAAACACGCCACTCTACGCGCAGACCGGCGAGCAAAACTCCGAAGACGAGCCCATCAGAAGAAAACCTTTTGATCTTCAGCTCTCCGTAAGGTCAACATGGACTCCAACTTTTACCTCTCAAAGGAATACTTTCTGGAACCCTATCATCAGAAAATGTGAACCTAAATTGCTGACGCAATTTTATACGAAAAGCTGAACTAAACATTAAACGATGCATTTGTAAATATTAAATGCTGTATTTATGAGGCCCGTCTTTCATAGATACGAAACTTTGAATAAATCTGTTGGAATATTTAGGAAAAGTCTTTTTTGCGGACCTAGATACATTTTTTCTGTTTTATCTCCCCGTTACACAAACCGAAATCAGCAGAAATGGCAAATGCAAATATTCCTCGCGAGAGTTGAAAGAGCTTGAATCTCTTGAATAGTCTCCTTTTTAAAATGTTCGAATGGAAATTGATATTCCTCTCAAAATCTCATAAATATTTTCGCTGTTTCTCCTTTTATGTCTATAGGACTGAAGATAAGTCGTTTTTACTATAGGAAGGTTGTTCTCTGAAACTGTGACAAAAGCGATGCATTGCAATAATAGAGGAAGGATTCATGCCTGTTTCTTAAAAATGCAAGCTACCTGATATTCGCATTTCTATTTGAAGAAAGACGAACAACTATTACGAAACATTAGAACACTTAAACAACGGACATAAACTAGCACTACAGAAATAATGGAAATAAACTTGTTTTTTTAACAGTTAAGCAACGTAAATGATGCAAAGAAACGTTTTTATCCCATAAACAGCAGAAATAATGTAAAGTAACATTGTTTTTCCCTCTTAAACAAGGGAATTATTACAACAGAAATACGAATTTAAAGAACAGAAATAATGTTTGCATTAGAAAGGCAGATATTCAGCATATTCAGCTTTACCAGGGTACATAATGAGAAGAGTGGACTTCTACAACTGCACCCATTTTTGCCACTACAATTGCAAACGAAGATCCTCAGAGGCATTATTTGTAAAAATACTTCTGAAAATATTTCGTATCGTTCTCTTCGAGCTCATTGTAAATAATTTCTGGCATACATATTTAATGTATCCATTCACGCCATGGAAACGGAAGTAATAACTTAGATCTTGCCTGCCCAGTTCCGGACCTTGCATACCCTACTTGAAAATGAACTTGCAGCTGGGCCCAACCAACTTTTTGAAATTAGTATTGTTTAAAAAAAAAAAAAGAAGAAAGGAGGAATAAAATGAAGAGTAGACAATACATATTTTTATCGATATGTTTTTTATTGAAAACGAAATGACAGTAAAGAATGAAAGCACAGTGACGGTTAATTTGCTGGAATATATATATTCAACAATAATAAAATAATAACTGATGTTTTTAAAATGAATATTAATTGTTGTAACTGAAATTAATTGTTTTTAATAATTGTTCTGTAAGAAGATTCAATTGTTTTTTAAATTGAACTTCAATTAATTTTTGAAAATTTCGGAAAAAAATATGCATAATTTTCTGCTAATAGTAGGAAATGCAGAATTAGTTTTAATACCTATGTCAAATGCCTTTTTAATAAATTATGACAAAATGCTAATAATTTTAAAAGTTTAAATCTCCATGAAAATGCAGAAGTTATAGTTTTAAAGCTTTGTATGTACCATATTGAATCATAGTATTCAAGCATATTTTCATTAATCCCACCAAGATGATTTCGCTTACATTAATTCACATAAATTGGAGAATTTTTATTAAATTAAAATAGAGAACTTGCATTAAATGGATAGGTCCACATATATAAATTTCATTTACACTCATGTCCATAAATTAAGGATAATTCAGAATCACACAGAAAGTAAACTCTAAAATAAAAATTTCACCTGTAGAATTATCACACACATCTTGAAGAAGAATATGCAAATTACAGGAAACCACCAGATGGCGCGGATAGTACGTCACAATGACGAGAGTGTCAGAGAGGGGTATATAAGGAATGGTGGCAAAGAAGTAAAATTGTTTACAAGCGCTTTAAAAGCCTTTCAGTGCAATAACCGCATAGTTAGGGCACAAAGGAAGCATTTGGATGATTTTTTACGTGGTAGAATTATCGGACGACTGGAATGTGAACGTAGCCAGCTAAAAGTATCCGAGGAACTTGGAATCGCCCAGAGTGTCATCTCCAGGCTTTGGCAACGATTCCAAGATGATGGTAATGTGAGTAGATGTTACAGCATAGGTCGCGTCCGAGTTACAACGCCGAATGAGGACCGGTATTTAGCAGTTACTGCCAAAAGAAACAGACGGAGCACAGCATCAGACCTGTCTCGTCAGCTCTCTTCAACTACCGGTACGACAGTCTCAACGCAGACCGTGTATAGACGCTTAGGGCACATTGGTCTATATGCTCGTAGGCTTGTCAGATGTGTTCCACTTACCGCAACTCAGTCGCCTGCGATTAACCTGGAGTAGAAAGCGGGCATTGTGGACACCGCAACAGTGGTCTTGTGTGATGTTTTCCGACGAGTCCAGGTTTAGTTTGCTGTCTGATTCTCGCAGGACTTTCATATGGTGAGCGCTAGGTACCCGTTACAACCAAGAGAACACCATTGGACGACACCGTTACGGTGGTGCAGGAGGGCTCGTTTGGTTAGGAATTATTCTTGGTTCCAGAACTGACCTGAATGTTCGGAGTATAACGATGACAGGCCACATCTATCGGGATGTCATTCTGGAACAACATGTACGTTTCTTTCGGGGCGCCATGGGTGCTGAATTTCTGGTTATGGATGACAACGCCCGTCCTCACCGTGCAAACATTGTAGACGAATGCCTTCAATTGGAGAATATCACCCGTATGGATTGGCCAGCATACTCACCGGACTTGAATCTAATAGAGCATGTTTGGAATATGCTTGGCCGACGAATTGCAGCCCGTCAACCCCCTCCGACCTGTCAACCGAAACTTCGGAGGGCATTGCTTGATGAGTGGTGTAATATTCCCCAAGATCAGATTGTTAATTTGACACTCAGCGTTGTAAGGCCTGTATTGCATCGTCCGGCAGACATACTACATATTAACCAAAATACTAACCATGTTATACTGTTTTTTGTTAATAGGTTCTTTTTTTAAATTTGCTCCAGGGATTAAAAATCGCAATTTTTATTAATTATGTCAAACATACAGCACCTTTTTTGCTCTTTACCTTTTGTTTAATAAATAGACTTTACAAATAAGTCAAATTTGTTTTGCTTCTGTCTCTTTCTTTGACTGAACTTCATTATATTTAATTTATGGACATGAGTGTAGATAAACAGAAATAGGATGAACATAGTAGGAATAAACAACAGTTAACGCTAAGCGTGTCAAAATATTTCACAAGTTTCCTTTCATGAATCATATAATAACGGTTTTTAAGAAAAATTATGAACAGATATCCAATGGTTTTTGGCATTGGAATATTTGTCTGTACTTCCAATGGACTATCAGGATAATAAAATTAAGTGTATTTCGATTTTTCGTAACGTTTTCAACCATTTATCCCATCCTTATAGGATTTCTTTAAACATAGAATATGTTTTAAGAAATCCTATAACACTTAAGTTAAATTAATTTTGATGCTTCGTCTGTTCTTCCAAGTGGGTACCAGTGACACACTTTCAAACACAACAGAAATTCCACATCTGCTCTGCTTTTCATTGACCGATGACCCTAACCGGATGCTGCTATTTATTTCTTGGTCCTGCGAAAAAGAAACAAACAAGAGCTCCCAGTAGCATTCCAGGAATAGGGTTGGACATTTCCCTCGAATGGGCAATTGCACGCGTGATTAAGTCCGGACACCGTCCGTTAACAGACAGATGCAGCATGAATCTCAGTTGGCCACAGTTCTAGAACTACGGTTGGAGGACACAGCAATGAGATGAAGAAAGGGAAACAGTAGAAACAATCGCTTCCAAGAAGTCCTGGCGTCGTAGATAACCGGAAGAATTCGACGCTCCGGGGGGAACGGGGGGGGAAATGTTTTGTTCTGTGGGGAAAATTCTGGAAAAGTTGTCTTCTTGCTGGGTGATTCGTTTGTGTTCGTTGAACCTTACTTCCTGTAAGGGTCGGTGAAAAAACAGTCGCGCACTGAAGATATTTCGTGGAATTTTTTCTTTAGGATTGGTTTTAGTCGTGGGAAGGAAGATGAAGAATGAATTTATGAGTTTTGCATTACAGTCACAAATTTAAGCAAACGAGCTTGAAATCTGTATGGCAGTGGTTCTCTGAGTCCCTATCCTCAAGCGATATCGAAAAGATTTTACGAGTCAGGAAAAATATTAGAATAAATAATAAACGGATTTTTACCTTAATACCCTTACCTTGTACATCACAAATAGAAACAGTTAAACTCGATGGTTATTTTTTTTTTTTTTTTTTGCTGTAAAATTAGACTTTTTGTTAAATTGGTATAATTTATTTTGAAGACGTAATTTTTTTCTGTTAACTTATTTCAACGAACAAGTTCATTCATTTATTTTATAGGAATAATAATGTCTGGAAATAAAAAGAGAAATAAATGCAACTTTTGTACAAAATATAAACTGTTCCTTTTACAAATCGTTATTCGCAATCATGTAAAAAAAAGAAAAAAAAACATAACGGACGAACTGCGAGATTGTTAAAAACGTTTTATTTTTTGTTAACGTATTGAAAACAAAAGTACTTTTTTTAATGTTTTAGGCCAGGTAAAGAATTCATATAAAAAACTTAAAATGTTAAGTATTTTTTTATTTTTAGTTATTCATTGTTTGTACTATATAAGTTGTGTTTAGATACTTAAGTTCATTTTATGGAATTTTATTCGATAAATTTTTTTTTGTTTATTGTTACGAAACAAATGATGCTATACATTATGTTTTAAATTAAAAAAAAGATGTAAATAATTAAATTAAAACTATTTAGGTATGACTGACTGATATTATACGAACTATTTAGATATTTAGCTTGGGATATGAACAATGTGTGTTATAATCAAAATGAAATGTTTGGGGTAATCAAAGTAATTATAATTAAAGGTTTTCTGGGAATTTTACTTTTATAGAAGAAAATGTTCAATAATAAAAATCAGGTTTATTAAACAAAAAGAATCGGATATATTATATGTCCCATTATTATTTATTTATGTTAGACATAATTAATTTATTTACAGTTCAGTATTTACAGAAGAAAACGAATTTAGTGGAGTACAAACAATTAGGTAATGGTCTAAATATATTGCATTATACCTGTTAATTAAAATTTATCAACTACAAAATTTGTTTATCCAAAATTCTATAACTTTGTTTGTATATAAATTTGTTAATTTCACAGGAAAATTATGTCCTTTAGTTTTTTTCAGCCTTATCATTAAATTAAGGTAATCAAGGGGGAAAAAAATCTGCTAAATTATCAATGATAAATTTAACAGCGCTAACTTTTACTCGCATTAATAAATCATTCAAGAAAGCATGAAATCACTATGAATAATTAATTTCAGAAGATCTTCTTACAAAAAAGCCATCTCGTCAAGCAACTTTCATTGTTGCTTGGATCAGTGTTTGCTTAAGAACTCGAATCCCAAACCGGAAGATTTATTAAGAGTGGAAAAACTTCATGTCTCTTGAAGAATCTTCCGAAATACTTCTCCTTTTTTGCTTGTTCTTCATTCGTCTCTTTTCTTTTCCCATTTTCCGCGATGTCCCAGGAAAAATTAGCATCGGATATGGCACTCCCTTGTAGCGCAAACAGTAATCTTTTTTTCCTGATAATCCAGGATTTTTCTTCTTCTTCGCCAATGAAGACACTGTTCCTCTGCTATCAGCATAACAATCTCTGGGATATTGCCAGAAAAGTTTGTTGAACACTGTTTTTTTCAAGGGAAGAAGAAAGGGAGTGAAGTAGAACTGTCATTTCTTGCTTTTGTGGAATGGATGTGTATCTTAGGTTTCGATGGAATTGGAAAGACGACTCATTTTTCAGGCATTACTGATGAAGCACTTGCATTTCAGGAATAATGAAAGGTTTCTAAATTGTGATTGCTGGTCTTTCAGTAATCCATATTGCGTCTAACAATTAATTTAATTTTGTTGATGAATTTCACACAAAAATAAATGCTTGAATAAAAATTTAAATTTTCATGTAGCTGATCTGTGTCTGATTGTCAAGTTATGTAATTTAAAATAAAAATTCGCTAATCATAAGCATCATAATATGCAATGTTTATTCAAATGTTTATGACATTAAAAATTTACTATTAATTAGACGTAGGGAGACGTAATTAGATGTCGGGCGTAACGTTCCACAACCACCGTATTCACACTGTGTGACTTTTTTCTATTCCTTAAACATAAAAGACCACTCCAGGGACACCGCTTTGAATCGATTGAAGAAAATCGCCGCGCGCTTTGAAGGCCATTCCTGCCGGTGACTTTTTAGCAGGTATGGAAATAAAGTTGGCATAAATGCATCGTGTCCGGAGGGGATTACTTTGAAGGTGATGAATTAAATTTGGAAGAATAAATAAAGAGTGTTTGAGAAAACAAAATAATTGTTCTTACATTTTGGGCACAGTAATATACATATATAACATGAAGTCTACATTTATTTTTAGTTACGAATATTAAAGAAAAGATAATTCATAAATTTAAAGAAAATTTCATTAAAATATAATTAAAAAATATTCGTAAAAAATTCATCGTTAATTGAAAATTACTTGTTTGTCATAAATTGCAATGTTTAATATATTTGTTATGACACGAAATATTTCTTATTATATCTTTTCATGAATGAATGATTTTTAAATATTAGAAAGTCTTCGAAAATTTGAAAAAAAATTAATGAGAATTTAAATTTTATCAACACGGAATTATTCATCCCATAACGGGACACATAAGCAATCCTCTTGCTCATTAACACAATCAATCCAAATCTCCTATCTGACTGGTCTGCAATTTGCAAACATGATTAAATGTTTTAAAGCAGGGGACATTTTATAAAGCGATAAAAACTCAATCAACTCCATAAAACTCAGAACAAATTTAAATTTTACAATGGAGTGTCTAAATAATTCAATATGTTAATTTCGTCCAACGTAAAATTTTAATTCCTGCATCAAATCAAGAACACTATAATGACTTTCCAACACAGTCTTGACTCTTAAAGCCGAGTGATACAAAATTTAACTTAACAGACATGAAAAAAAAAAGACGGTTCTTGGGATGAGATAAGTTAAATGAAATTGCTTTTCAATTAACAGTTTTTCGATAATGAATTTCACTCCAAAGGGGATTCAGAGAGATTGGTAGAAGCAAATCTTCAAGTTATTTTCCTCCGAAGATTTTGACTTCATTTCCACTTTGTTTTCTTTCTTCGACGAAGCGTTGTTCCATCAGGAATATATTTTGGAACTAGTTTACCAGTTTTAATTACCTCCCTGTCTTTGATAATGCAAAGTTATTACATCGCAAGACGATTTTGAAATGTTTTTAAAATAGGGGAATGACTTCATTGGAGACAGCAGATGGCGATTTAACATTTTTTTAATTAAAGGTGTTTAGTTTCGAATTAAACTTGCTGCTCACTTTTGTTGAAGAAGCAAACTTAGACTACTGTTAACCAGAGAAAAAAAGCAATTATGCCTTCACGATTGGAGCAATCAAATAAAAGTAAATTTATATATTCTTGTTTCAGTTGTTAAAAATTGATTTTAAGCAAAATTTGATTGTATATTGATTTCCTTTTTGTTGTTAATTGCCTAGCATTTTGATTTTTCTTAATGAATGTATTATTTAAACATAAATATTTTACTAAAACGAGTTTAAATTAAATTTGGAATTGCGTAAAGCTATGAAACATGTCTTTTAACTAAACTCTTTATTTGTAAAACGTAATTACTTTTTAAGACAGCTTCTGGTTTCCACTAAGCTATCCTGAATGTTTCTTCAAAAAGATTTTTTTTCCTAAAAATATGAGTTAATACAACTCATATTTTTTAAGTTAAAAAAAATAATCGTTTTATGAACAATTCTAAAAATGTAACTAATCTGTCAGCAATCTTCTTCAAACTGTCAGAAGACGTCATATACCTCGTACCCAATGAAGTGTTTACAACTGTCATATTTGCTCTGATCAACAGGATGTGACCATCTGTCACTTAAACGAGTGTCTTAGAGAAAAGACCATCGGAGATTGATCAAATAGCACCCACCAAAGTTCATATGAGATGACCTAATTTAAAAATGTAAATAAAATATATCTAAAATTTTCCAATTGTTTTATTTTGTAATCTTTTCTCATAGCAGTCGATTATTTCATAAACTCACTTTTGAACTTTCACTTATGAAAGCAAAAGACACATTACTCACCTCATTTGGAGGATTACATAAGTCAAGTCTTCAAATGGCGTTGGATGAAATCGCAATTTAACGATAAAAAAAGGTTCTAAATATAATTGTTAATTAGTTTTTAAATATAATAATATTTTATTTTTATAAAAAATAATAATGAAAAAAAAAATGAAATCTGCTCGGCAAATTTCAACTTATGTGAGAACAATGTTTAATAACACAATGTTTAATAACGCACAAGATATATGAACCAATAGATTGGAATACTACAAGAATGAACAAATTCAATATCCAAATGATATTTAATGAATATAGCAATGCTGAATAGATAAAGAACTACATGAAGAATGAATTGTTCAAGAATATACAAAAAAGAAAAAAGAAAAAAATATACAAAAGTAAGATAAATGTCGTCGAAAATGAAGAATGAAGTATTCAAAATTCTATAAGAAACGTTATCACATTCAATAGCCAAAAGAATATATTAAAGTTTGAAATTCTAGTTGTAAATGAAAAATGAAGCATTCCCAATTCTGCAAGAAACACTATAGCATTCAATACGCAAAAGAATACATCAATGTTTTGTTATTACAAATACAATAAGAAGTACTATACAGCTCCATAAGCACGGGAGAATGCCAAAAGTGATAAATGTGAAACTTCAAGAAGGAATTGTTCAACGTACTATGAATACTTATAGCTATTGGATATACAAATATTTAAAATAACAAGCCAAGACGTGAAAAGTGCTTCAAAACCATACTACAAAAAAAAACTACAAACAAAAGCCAAATTCTCCAGAAAATTCCTTAAGACTAACGTTATTCATGAAGCATTTCAATAGTTCAGGGGCCCAAACTACCATTTTCCGCCAAAATTTGAAATGGAGTTTTATTTGCTTGGCACTCATTTTCCGATAACGTCACGGTCCCCTATCCAGGACAACATCATGTTCACATATGATAATAAAATACATGACATTTTTTTTGTGAGTTCTGTTCTAATTTTTAAGTCTATGTAGTGTAAACAGATACACAAATTCCTTGGTTTTGTATAGAGAAATTAAGGCAATTTAAAATAAATAATATAATTTTAATCTAGTTGTATAATTTTATAGCTTAATAATTTTTAAAATTTTAATATTATAATTTGAGTATTAAATGTAATTTATATATTTTAATAGTAACGCTGTATTAGATTAAATTTTTTAATATTTTAAGTTAAATGTCGTTTTTATTACCCAATAATTCTATCACTCATTGTCATATTTTAAAAAAAGATGTCATTTTAGCGATATTATTGTGCTTAATATAGTGATCAAATAAATCATTTATTTTTTTTTTTTTTTTTTTAGCAGAAACAAATTAATTTCTTGTTATGTTTTTCTGATTCTATAAGAGTTTTATGGAAGACAAATTTAAACAAATGGATATCATTATTTCTAAATTCCATTAGATATCATGAAATTAATTTCTTATTGCACAGTTCTTTTTTGAAATGATTTTATGGAATCTCTTAGAATTTCTAAAGTAATAGCGTTTCCCAAAAATGAATTCCCAAAGAAACAGCTATTCCGCGCAGAAATTTATGGCCTCACGTATATCATCTAAATCGTTACTGTGCGAGCAGCATCAAGTGTTATGGTATCCGTTGTCTGGGAACACCCATTTGTAGAAATGCTTCTGATGTTTTGACTTTGACAAAATTCGAATTTTGAAAATGGGCGTATGACAAGTTTCCGACCACTGAAGTTCGACATATATGACCCACTTCAAAACTGCCTGCTTGAAAGAAAAAAAATTAATGTGTCTTTATGAGATTTTTTTTTTTTTTTTTGAAAAGATATGCTGAGTTTTTCTGATTAAATGTATCAATTCATTACATTAAAATTATTTTTGGATTCTTTTACTATCCAAACTGTCCCTGATAAATTTTTTTATTGATTTTTATCTACTAGTACATATAACTAGACTATATAATATAAAGCTGTAATAAAAATTAATACGGCTAGTATTAAAAATTAATACTGCTAGTACTAAAAATTTATTAAATTTAATGATTGAATTAATATTTGAAATAAACTGCATTAACATCAAGTGCCAGCCACTACAAGTTAAAAAAAAAATGTAAAAAATAGAAAGTATTTTATGAACGATTGAAAATTTGAAGAAGACATATAAATATGTGTAGGGAGAGTGTAAACTAATAGTAGGAATTAAAAAAATGACCGGCATACTTCCCAGGCAATAATCTATATAAAATGTTAACTGGAAAATTCTTTATGTTTATTGTCAATTTTTGAAAAGGAAAAATTTCATTTCAACCTGATTTCGTTGATTCAAATTTAGATACACGACTCAAACTCTGAAAAATGAACATTTTGTCATAGCACATTTTAACAATGCACGCATTCTTATAGTATTTATCATTGTACAAACTGTTATTCATTAATTCACATTTAATACAGAAATATTTGTTAATAGAAATTACTACATCCTCATTTATTACATATGACAATCAAAATCTCAGAAAAATGCTATATGTATAAATTAAATCAACTTGTAGATATCAAATTTTTCTGAAACGCAATTCAATGTATTAGTTTCAATTATGACGGAGTTAATTCTTATTTTCATAAATATTTGAAAAACTAATAATAATAATAATTTCAGCAATATAAAGAAAAAAAATTAAAGCCTTCTGCCAATTTCTGAATTGCATAATATCACATATTTTGACTAAAAATGTATTGAAATTGGAAAATGTATTTCAAAATATATTAAAAATGTATCATAATAGAAATTACTAAAACAGTTTTAAACATATTTAGCAGAAATTATTTTATGTTTCGAATCATGCTAATCAAACAATGTTTAAATAAAGTTAATTTTAATTATATTTTAACCTGTCGTTAGACATGATTTCAAACATTTCAGTTCATAAATCAAGGGAATCATACATACATTTCATGCATACCTTTATGTCAATATTTTCTACAACTCATAAGTTTCTGTATTAATGAATAAAATATTTCCAACAAAGCGTATGCGGTAATGAGAACTGTAATATAAATTTTAAAACTCAATTACTTACAATTAATAACTATTATTATAAACATAACAAAGTTCTTTTAATTTAGCGTTAATTACTTTTTCACGTACAACGAACATATTCAACCAGTTCAAAGAATGCATAATTAATAATGTGTTCAATTATATATTTCATTATACTTTAAAATGTCTGGCAGTGAATATTTAATTAACAATTGATTCTTAAATAAATGATCGTTAGTTAATTTATGATGATATCTACTCTTAAAAATTAATCATCATCGATCGTGGTTAAAATGAAACAAGATTTATTCACTGAATAAAGCACGAACTATTTCGAATAAATTATTTCCAATTTAATTTAATTCAAATAAATGGATTATTCCATAGATTGTGTTTGCAATTTATTACAATGTGTTGAGCTTTTGCTGTTTTGTAATTTCATTGTTTAAAATTCCTTTTATTAAAACACTAATTATTCAATTCCTTCTATTAGCTCACACTCTCTCTCTCTCTATATATATATCTTGTTCAAATTTTCAATCTTTCATAAAATACTTGCAAGTTCCTCCACTGCAAGTTCAAATACCTTTTTTTTTTAACTTGCAGTGGATAACACGGGATGTTAATATATTTTTTTCAAATATTAATTCATTAATTAAATTAATTAATTATAGTTTTTTTTTAGATTTAAGTTGCATGTATCTACCAATAGATGGCGCCAGATAAATTAAAAAAAAATGAATAAAATTATTTATAAAGGACTTTCTGCAATACAGTGAAAAAAAAAGTAGGAATTGACTTTAATTTTTTTTTTTATGTTACATTATTTTTTTAAAGAATATTTGGACGGCTTTAATGTTTGATTTAAATATTCATAAATGTATACAACAGCTTAAATGTAATTTTTTCTGCAAGGGAAATAAATTGCAGTAATTTAAAAGATATTACAAATTTAATTTCGTTTTTCTTATCAGTCAGCTTTAATATAAGTGATCTGCAATCCATTTTTAATCCTGGGATTAAATGGAGAACCTCGGTTAATCTTTTGATAGCATCTAATCACCTCTCTTTTAAGAAAGAGAGTATTATCAGCAATTAAGTGCTTAATCCTTATATTTTTCACCTTAGTTAATCAGTGTTGTTAGTTAATCAGTCTATATATATCTTGTTCAAGTTTTCAATCGTTCATAAAATACTTTAAATTCCTCCAATATGGCAATGCATCGTTGGAGTTTTAAAGTCGTCTATTGATGAGCTTTTATTTCTTACAAGAAATCTTATAAGCGCTTCTAAAATAGTATGTTTTTTCTAGCTTGATTGATTAATTTTGTTAATCAATCAAGTGAGAAAAAAAAATCCAATCTTTAATAGAACTTATTTTAGTAGTTTCTTTTGGAAAAGTTTTTTCTAAAAAATTCAGAAAATTTATATATAACAGGTGGACTGAAAAGTTCGTAGGCTGACACATAGATTCTGCTACTAGTATTAATTTCATATGATTGTTAGTTAGCCCTAGCCTTCAAAAGACACGTGAATAAATTTGACAGCTGTTGCAAAATTAATATGTGAGTTATAACATTTTTAGTGTTCATCACGTGCACCCACTCAGCTGACTGTCGATTGGACTCCGGTGTGAAACGATGGAGCCATGTTTCATCCATTGTCACATATCGACGCAAAAATTCGGGTTTATTACGATTGAACAGCTCCAAACTCTGCTTAGAATCATCAATTCGTTGTTGTTTTTGGTCGATTGTGAGCTCTGTGCGTTACCCACTTTCGCATATCGAAATATTCGTTCACGATATGTCCAACGAGAGATATGAGAGAGAGAGAGAGAGAGAACATATGTGTATATATATATATATATATATATATGTATGTATATATATTTATCAATCTACTTTATTCAATTCCTTCTATTAACTCACACTCCTCACTTCCTTATATATATGTTTTTTTCAAATATTAATTCCTTCATTAAATTTAATTAATTAATTTTAGTTTTTTTAAGATTTAAGTTGCGTATATCTACCAATAGATGGCGCTAGATAAACTTAAAAAAAATGAATGAATTTTTTTTTATAAAGGACTTTCTGCAATAGAGTGAAAAAAAGTAGATATTGACTTAATTTTTTTTTTTTTTAATATTACTTGTTAATATTAGTAAGACATAAACATTGACATGCTTCACGTCCAGACCTTTCGTTCTTTTTTTTTCACTGTGAAAAAAGAAAAGAAAGGAATTGTTCAGGATCTGATGTGTAGATATGCTGCAGAAACTATATTCATTCTAAATCATTAGACAAACAAAAATGTCAAAAAAGGGTGAACAGCTAATACTAGCAGGCATATACTAATACTTGGCAGATAGAAAACGACATAGATCCCTCGGGGGATCCTGTAACCCCTAGAGGGCGCGTCCCCAGGAGGCGGATCAGGGGATGCCTCCATCGGTCTCCGATGGGTGGTAGGAGGGAAATAAAATACCTCCCGCAGACCAACTGGAAGAAGTCCAACCTTTCGAGGCTCTGGCAACCTTTTTCCATGGTTTGTGAATCATGTCATCTTCAATGGATTCCTGCACATGTCAACATTGAGGGCAACGAATGCGCTGACTCTTTAGCCAAAGAAGCCAGGGACAATGATCAACACAGGACTACCATCACACTTGCCGATGCTAACGCAATTGTCTAAAGCCGACTCATTCCTCATAATTTTAGGAAGCCACTCATCACGGACTTCAACTGCCCTAGGAAGTTGACATCAGTTATTAGCAGACTCAGAACTAACCATTACAGAGGGATGAAGATTCTCCCAGACAAGATCAGGGAATACATCCCCTGCAGAAATAGCCCCAACGCTTTCCTAACACCTAAGCACATCTTAGAATGCCCAGCACTCACTCCCCATTTTTTTGCAACTGGGTAGGGTGCCAATCGAGGCCAACTTAAGAGAAGTCCTGTAGAGTGAAGCGGCGTCGTTGCTTGCGGCCGCTATTGCGAAGACTTTTGACTTGATCTTACTTTCTTAATAATATTTTAAATCCATGGACACGATTACAACAACAACAAAAACAAACGACACAGATATTTATGCAAAATATACAATAACTGGGAGTGGACCAAATTGATTAAGAAATCAGTCAAACCAAACAGAAATACTTGTAAAAAAAAAATCTGAACTAAATTCTTTATAACATACTCAGGATAGTTTTATTGAGAAATGATCTTACTTTCACTCAGGATATAATAAGCTATGCTATTTCTGTTGTTTGTTGTTACTTATCCCACTTGGTAGATATCTAATCTAGACCAAGCCCTCAAATCCGTATGGACTCATGGTTGAAGGGGAAGGAAGCAGCTTCTGCTGTGATGGAGCACCCGTAGGTAGAAGTTTGACTTTGGCTCCGTAACGCTCTTACAGTCATAGGAGACCGGTACCCACGGCTTAAAGTGGATTACAAACCACTACAAACATCCATGGCACCGCCGGGACTCGAACCCGAAACCGGTGGTACCGAGCGCCAGAGCGCTAGCCACTCGACCATGCAGGCCCCTATGCTATTTCTAGTAGATAGATGAGCAGATCCAAATCAACCAGACATCTAGCGACATTCCGATAACAGGGAGTAGACAGTATTTCCTACGTTTTAGAGCAATAGGATTATCATCATCATTGACAACCGGTCCCATTGTGGGCCAAGACCGTCAGCCTACTGGCAGATTACGAGACGAGAGATGTTTTTATTTTTACGGGGTAGTGTTGCCAGCCATATTAGATAGCTCTGGCCCCATATAGTCCTGACACCGCTGGGACTTGAACCCGAAACCTGTGGCATCGAACTCCAGAGCGCTAGTGAATATATATACATATATACATATACATATACATATACATATACATATATATATATAAAAGACTGTTAAATGACATTAAGACTGTTAAAATGAAATAAATTAAGTACCGGTCGAAAATATTTTCACTTCTCGATTTAAAATGTATAGAAATATAATCTTTTGTAACCTTTTCAACTTTGTTGATATGCCACTAATATCTGAAAGCCACAAATTAGTTGAATACTAAATATATATATATATATTGCTAGTTCATGAACTTTATAATTTAAAATCATCAATCATAATTCAATGTGCATTCCATAGGCAGGAACGCAAACACCATCAAGCCCCATAGGATTATAGAAAAACTATATGTATATGCCTTGTGATGTTTAATTTATGTAGAAATCATGTCATTAAGACAGTTAAAATTAAATAAATTAAGTACTGGATTATTAGAAAAAGTATCGACGATTTGAAGTGTATAGAAAAATAACTGTTCAATAATGCCACTACTTTCTGGAAGCCACAAATTAGTTGAGTACAAAAAAATGTATGACAGTTTATAACCTTTATAATTTTAAATCTCCATCATAATTCAAATTATTTTACATAGGCAGCAATAACACAAAACACAAACTCAATTCAGAATAGTTTAAGAACTAATTCCTGGAAAAGTAATTATCAAGAAATTGTTTCCGATGCAAAATTTCCAAAGCAAGCAAGCGAAAAAAGATCTTCGCATGTTATTTTTTTTTCCAGTGATTCGTTCTCGTGCGAAAACCCAAGAAAAATAAGGACCACAGCTTTCGTCTCTGTAAACGAAACATAATTCATACAGATGAAAACTCTTTGGACAGACTGCTAAGTGACATTCTTTGAGGATGCATGTCATCCATCTTCTGCGTCGGCAATCACGCACTTTCTTTTCTGTCACCATGAATTGCCTCTGTGCTTGACAAAGAGAGTCTGTTTTGTTCCTTCACTGTTTGCTACATTGTCGTTGCTAAAGTCGTTGGATGATTAACTTTGGTACTTTCCGATTCACCAGTAATTGACTGATTGAACGTATTTTGTTTCTTCTATTGTTTATAAAGTGAAATATTGTATAATCTTAAACAAATCACATGCGTTAAATATATGTTATATACACCGCAAACCCATTTTAATCAACAATTTCAGAAAATATAAAGTTTTCATTATTTCCCAGCTCGAACACAATGTAAGGAATTTCCGGTTAATGGATATGATATACCCTTTCCTGGCTTAGAAAGTGGAGCTTCCGGTTAATGATAGATTTTTTCTTTTAGGTCTACTATATTACACCACACCACACCACTGTGCCTAGATCGCATTTTAGAATGATGTGGGGGAGAAGTCTGATTGTGTTCTGTGACGCTCTGCGGTCATATGAGACCGAAACCTACAGTTTAAAACGGACCTCGAACTACTACAACCATACATGGCACCGCTGGGATTCGTAACCAAAACCTGTGGTACCGGGCGACACAGCGCTAGCCACTCGGTCATCAGTCCTCTCTCACCTTTAGTTCGGATCATCAGGAATGAAACGTAGATCTACGCTCTCGTGTTGCACTCCAGAAAATTTCTGATACGACAAAATGTTATAAAAACATGGCCTTCAGTCTGTATTTCAGTGTGAGTTTCATTGTGGATTGTTTGTTTTTAACGGAAAAGAGAACTTCAACAATTGCGACACTGTTAGTCGAAATTCCATCCACCACGGCAAGAACATATCAAATTGGATGGGAAAAATCGGTGGACAAACTTCTTTTGATGCCCTTCTTCAAGTATCTTCACTTCAAATGTGAACTCATTATGACCATTGGTACTTTCTTTTACAGCATTTTGAAAATGGGACTTTAATTATAATCACACTATACTTTATAATAAGTTAATGAAACATTATTCAAGCAGATTTAAATAAATGAAAGCTTAAGCAAAACTCTTCGCAATCCTGGTATTTTGACACAGGTTAGATTGCTAAAATAAACTATAAATTATTATTATGCATGGCATTCAATCAGTGTTTAAGAGCTAAATACTGTTTTAGACTGTTTTAAAGATGCAATAGACTAATTATTAATTAGTTTTATAGATGCAATAGACTAATTACTAATTAGTTTAACAGATAGGCTGAGATCTTAATTTGTAAGCGGTGGCAAATTGCATTATTTTGATGGCTAACATGTCAATAATGATGGTTAAGAAGTTGATGGAACTTTTTTTTATGTTTATATATCAGGAAGGCTAAACTGAAACCTATCGCATCATTTATCAGGTCACTCTGGATAACTTTCTCTATCATGTCGTGTGCGACCTGATGGCCAATTGACTAGAGCTCTGGTCTTTGGTATCACATGCTCGAATCTTGGAGATACCATCGATGTTTGTTAATGGTTCGGAATCCACTTTAAACTGTAGGTAGCGCTATAATTATCCCAAAGTGTGCACAAAATTACCGTAAACCAATTTAATGCTTAACCCCCCTCCCGTAAAGAGAATTCTTATAGAGTGACTTTTTAGAAAAACTCCCGAGAAGCTTGTTTCGTTACTCTCAACATGAAGTAAATCTGCCTTGACATTCAAAAATTCAGTTTATGATATGCTTGACCTTTGACGAATATGTTGAGATGTCAGAAAAGTCATGTAACAACAAACCGCACTGTTATTATACGTTCTATCGAAATGGAGTACAGAATGCTTCCTGCAATCAAACTACGGAGGGTAGAAGTTGGCTGAGCGTACAGCGATGACCTCATGTGAGTGGAAATGGTGGCTTGTTCATAATGCAGGTAAAGAAATAAGTGCTCCTTATAAGGCTTAAATAGCTCTTTTACTTAGGTTTCATAGTAATATTTTAATAAATTTTCAGTTTTAATGTTATATTAATACTTAGATTCCAATGAGCTGCAATTTACTTGAACTAATTTCTATCAAACATTCTTCCTATAAACATCTAGATTGCATAAGGATTGCATACAGATAAGTCACTGCAACCGTACATTTATTTGTCATCGGAAGAGACGACAGTTATTTCATTTTCTGGAGAGTTTTACCCTCTCTCTTTTTTTATCTATTAACTTGACACGGGGAGGATTAATAAATCATTCGTCGTGTCACGGCTGAGAGATCGGCTATTCGAATTACAAATCGACGGAATTCGGAGCAAACAGAAAAATAGAAAAAAGAAAGGAAAGAATCAATGGGAGAACTAAAGAAGACACAATCATGTCGAGTAGCATGAGATTGATGATACTTATTTATGCTTGCCGCGTTCTCTGCACCCTCTCGAAGCTTTCTTTTTTCTTTTTTTTTACTTCTATCTGTGTCAATTATGCCCCGTTTATAGAGAAGAAAACTGTTCCTTTTTTATTTTCGGGGTAGAGAGGGGGATGGACGGTTGGGTGAACAATCTCCAGAAAAGGTTGACGGTGGAAGAGAAGTAGAACTAATTACTTTTCAGCGAAATGGTCCTTTTACGGATTCAGATTCTTGCTTTCCTTCTTGACCTGTTGGTATTTATTTTTTATGGAATATGTTTTCACGTATATATATTCCAGGACATTAAATTTGAAACCTTAATTTGACAGCGGTGGTAAATTGCAGTATTTTTTTTTTAAACAATGATGGTCAACAAGTCAATAATGATGGTTAAGGAGTTATTTTTTATTATCATTTGTGAATATGATGTTGTCCTGGTTAGGGATTCGTGATATTATCCGAAGATGAGGGTCAAGCAAATAAAACTCGATTGCAAATTTTGGCGGAAAATGGTACTTTGGGTCCCTTAACTCTTGAAATGCTTCATGAATAACGTTAATCTTCAGAAATTTTCTGGGGAATTTGGCTTTTGCTTGAAGTGTTTTGTAGTGTGGTTTTGGAGCTCTTTTCACTTTTTGGCTTGGGATTTTAAACATTTGTATATTCAATAGCTATAAGTACACGTAGTGCGTTGATCAATTCCTTTTTCTTGAAGTTTCACATTTATCACATTTGACATTTTCCCATGCTTATGGAGCAGTATAGTGCTTCTTATTGTATTTGGAATATTTCATTCTTCATTTATGCCTAAAATTTTTTAACTTCGATCTATTTTTTGGTTATTTAATGTTATAGTATTTCGTGTAGAATTGGGAATATTTCATTCTTTATTTACGACTAATATTTTCAAACTTTATATTCTTTTGGCTATTGAATATAATAACGTTTCTTGTAGAATTTGGAATACTTCATTCTTCATTTACGACGACATTTATCTTACTTTTGAGCATACGTTTAAAGATTCTATTCTATTAAATCTATTCAACATTGCTATATTCATTTAGCTATTGAATTTGGTCATTCTTGTAGTATTCCAATAAATTGTTTCACATATCTCTTGCTTTATTAAACATTGGTATATATTCATTGAGTTTATTCGTGCGTTCTCGAATGTTCACACATGATTGCACTCCTGATATTCCGAACTAAAGGAGAAAATCTATCATTAATCGAAAGCTCTCATTCATAAGTCGGACACTCCTTACATTATGTTCGAGCTGAGAAATAATGAAAACCTTATATTTGTTCATATTGTATGCTAAAATGGGTTTGCTGTGTATATAAAATATATATTTAACGCATGAAACATATGACTTTTCTTATGATTATGCAATATTTCACTTTCTAAACATAAAAGAAATGCAAAATGCATCCAATCAGTCAATTACTGGCGAAATGGAAAGTGGCGAAGTTAATCATCCAACGACTTTGGCAACGACAATGTAACAAACAATGACGGAACAAAACCGAATATTTTTGTCAAGCACAGAAGCATTTCACGGTGACAGAAAAGCAAGTGCGTGATTGCCGACGCAGAAGATGGATGACATGCATCGTCCTTAAAGAATGTCACTTAGCAGTCTGTCCGAAGAGTTTCCATCTGTATCAATTAGGCTTCGTTTGCAGAGAAGAAAACTGTGATCTTCATTTTTCATGGGTCTCGCACGAGAACAAATCACTGAAAAAAAAATAACAAGCTAAAACAGACTTTTTCGTTTGCTTGCTTCTGAAATTTTACATCGGAAACTACTTCATGATAACTAGTTTTCAAGGAATTAGTTCTTAAACTTTACGGAATTGAGTTTGTGTGGTTGCTTTCTATGAAAAATATTTGGTCTTAATAATCTTGGTGTTAGAAAATACTGGCTGTTATTTTTCTGTACACTTCAAATCGTCGATACTTTTTCGAATAAACCAGTACTTAATTTACTTACCTTTAACTGTCTTAATGATATTTTTCTACATAAATTAAACATCACAATGTATATATATAATTTTACTATAATCATGTACCAACTCTAGCGGTCTGATGGTCGATTTATCTAGTTTTCTGGCCAATAGTACTATAGGCTTAAGGTTCGAATCTGAATGGTGACCTGGATGTTTGTAGTAGTTCGGAATTCACTTTCCGGCGTAGATCCTGGTCTCATAGGATCGTAGAGCATCACAGAGTCCAATAAGACTTTTACCCCACATCATTCCTAAATGTGCTCTAGGCATAGTGATGTGGTGTAGTAGTAGTAGAGCTAAAGGAAAAAAAATCTATCATTAACTGAAAACTCCCCTTTCTATGCGAGGAATGGGTACACTACATCCATACATCGGAAATTCCTAACATTGTGTTCGAACTGATAAATAATGTAAACCTTATATTTGTTCAAATTGTTTGCTAAAATTGGTTTGCGGGGTATATATCACATATATTTAACGCATAAAACATATAATTTGTTTATAACTATACAATAATTCACTTTCTAAACTATAGAAGAAACAAAACACATTCAATCAGTCAATTACTGGTGAAATGGAAAGGGGCTAAGTTAATCACCCAACGACTTTAGCAACGGCAATGTAGCGAACAGTGAAGGAACAAAACAGAATCTTTTTGTCAAGCACAGAAGCGGTTCACGGTGACAGAAAAGAAAGTGCGTGATTGCCGACGCAGAAGACGGATGACATGCATCCTCAAAGAATGTCACTTAGCAGTCTGTTCAAAGATTTTTCATCTGTATCAATTATGCTTCGTTTACGGAGACGAAAGCTGAGATCATCATTTTTCATGGGTCTCGCACGAGAACGAATCACTGAAAAAAAATAACATGCGAAGAAGATCTTTTTCGCTTGCTTGCTTGCTTTGGAAATTTTGCATCAGAAACAATTTCATGATAATTACTTTTCCAGGAATTAGTTCTTAAACTATGCTGTATTGAATTTATGTGGTTGCGGCCTATGGAAAATACTCTGAGTTATGAATGATGATTGAAAATTATAAAGGTTACAAATACACACACATTGGTATTCACCTAATTTGTGGCTTTCAGAAATCAGTGGCAAATCAACAAAATTGGTGGTTATTTTGCCATACAGTTTTCGAATAAACCAGTACTTAATATTCTTAATTTTAACTACCTTAATGACATAATTAACATGTTGACAAAAATTAAACATCACAAATCACAAGGTAGAATATATAATATAGAATGTGCATATAACAAATATTTAATGCACAAAGCATATTCTGTGACTTTTCTTATGATTATGCAATATTTTACTTTTTAAGCATAAAGTAAGAACAAAGTACTTTCAATCAATCAATTATTGGCGAAATGGTAAGTGGCGAAGTTAATCATCCAAAGACTTTAGCAACGTCGTTTAACATATTTTTTGTTTCTAATGACAGGCTACAATAAGCAACAAGATAAAAAGAACACAGGGAATATGAAAGCAACAACGAGAATCGAAGGAAATCACATGTTGTGAACATATTTATATATTCTATAATCCTATCGAGGCCTGATAACCAAATGACCAGCGCTGAGGCGCTCAGTGCCATGAATGTTTATAGTGATTCAGAATCCATTTTGAACTGTATGTCCCTGGTCTAACATGGCTGTTGAATGTTAGGTGTAGGACAACCCTACCCCGTAAAAAGAAAAACGTCACTCGTCTCGTAATCTGTCAGTAGGCAGACGGCCTTGGCCCACATTGGGACTGTTGGCCAATGATGATGATAATCATATTGCTCTAAAACGTAAGAAATACTGTCTACTCCCTGTTATCGGATCCACGGATTTGGATCCACTCATCTACTGAGTAGAAATAACGCTTGTTATATCCTGAGGGTGGGTATTCCTCAATAAAACTATCACGAGTAGGCTATAATTACTTTATTTCAGTTTTTTTACGCGTATTTCTTTTTGGTTTTACTTATTTCTTGGTCAATTTGTTTCACACCCAGGTATTGTACATTTAATCCGTGCAAGCATAATATAGCGTAATATCGCGTACGTGATAATATTGCGTGTAGCATAAATATCTGTGTCGTTTTTATTAGCCAATGTAGTTTTAGCTGTTCACTCTTTAGATGTTTTTGTTTGCCTAATGATTTTGAATTAAATTTATGCAGCATATGTGTACATCGGATCTTGAGCAATTTCTTTCTTTCTTTCTTTTCATTTTTCTTCCTGTGAAAAAAGAAAAGAAAGAACGAAAGGTCTGGACGTGAAGCCTTTCAATGTTTATGTCTTATTAATACTTATAAAGTGGAATGATATATATATATATATATATATATATATATATATATATATATATATATATATATATATATATATATATATATATATATATATATATATATATATATATATATATATATATATATATATATATATAACATTATACGTATGCTATATATTTTTTTCTGATTTAGCTGGCAAATACTTAGACCGTCTTTTTTTATGCCATGAGGGCTGCATCGACGTTACTCACTTAGCATTACTCAGAGAGTGCGTGTAACTTGAAGATAAGCTACGGAAGCGGAGTAACAATGCCCCAGCAATGCTCTACGATCCTATTAGACTGGGACCTACGGTTTAAAGTGGATACCGAACCACTACAAACATCCATGGCACCATTGGGACTCGAACACGATACCTCTGGTACTGAGAGCCAGAGCGCTAGCCACTCGGCCATACAGGTCCTATGCTATATACATAAATTTCCTGAATTTTCTTAAAACACTTTTCCAAAAGAGACTACCAAAAGAAGTTCTGTTAAAGATAAGATTTTTTTCCCCTCTTGATTGATTAATTTTCTTAATCAAGCGAGAAAAAACATAGAACCTCTTATAAGATTTCTTGTTAGAGATAGAGGCTCATCATGAGATAACTTTAAAACTCCAACGATGCATTGCATGTCACAACACTGATTAACTAAGGTAAAAAATAAAAGCATTAAGCACTGAATTGCTGATAATCCTTTACTTCTTTAAAGGGAAGAGATTAGATGCTATCAAAAGATTAACCAAGGTTCTCCATTTAATCCCAGGATTAAAATGGATTGCAGATCACATATTAAAGCTCACTGATAAGAGAAACGATATTAATTTTGCAATATCTTTTAAATTACTGCAATTTTTTCTCCCTCGTAGAAAAAATAACATTTAAACTGTTGTATTTATTTATGAACATTTTAATCAAAAATTAAAACAGTCCTAATATCAAAGAAACTAAAGTAATCTACATACTATTGCAATTTTGTATTTCAGCGTTGAAATGTTGTTGGACAAAAGAGAATTTGCATATTAAGTCGTTTTTTTTATTTTATTAAAGGCCTATGTAGAAACGAATGTTTCCAAACAAAGACGCAGATATACACTGTCAAATACGTAAGCAGATACGAGTGTGGGATTTAGTTTGTCACTCTACGGTCATTTTGTGCACACTTTAAGCTAAATAGACCGGGACCTACAGTTTAACGTGGATTCCAAACCATTCACAAACATGCATGCTACCGTCAGGATTCCAACCTGAAGCCTGTGGTACCAAAGGCCAGAGCGTAGCCAAATAGCCATCAGGCCATACGAGCGTGTGGAAAGTGCATGTATCGTTAAAAGCGTTAGAACCCTATTATCGATTTTCTTTCTGTCAGAGACCTCTTAAATCAGACGTACTCAGATATACATTTTGTAAAACATTTCACAACACTAACTAAAAATTAATATGTGATATGATAATATGATAAAGTGTCAGTCATCAAAAAAAATTTCCACCGATTTTTCCCATCCAATTTGATATGACCTTGCCGTGGTGGATAGGCTTTCCACTCACAGTGTCAGAACTGTTGAATGACTTGGAATTCATTTTTCCGTCAAAAAACCGAAACAATGAAGCACATGGAACACTGCAGTGGGTTTAATGTGCAACTCATACCAAATATACGTTGTCATTTAGTTTCAAAATATCACTAGCAGCAGGATTCACTTTCTTTATGCCGCTTACAGTGCCATCTATTAATAGACTTTAAAACGTTTTTTGATGTCGTACCGTTTTCCCGTTCTTCAAATATCTTCAGTTCAAATTTGAACTTATTCTGACGAGTGGTTCTTTTTTTACAGCATTTTGAAAGTGGGATAATTATAATCACCCTGTATATATACATATTAAAATTTCTTATTTCTCATATCTTATTTCATGAAATATATTTCAATAATATATATATATTAATATACATTTAGATATGAGAGTAGATATTAATATTAAATTAATATTTATTTATGAAATAAAGCTAAAAGTGTAACAGACAGCAAAATAATTGAACAATATTAACTGCAACTATGGTGGACTGCTAGCACCACCCATGAAATCTGAGAGGATGATAAAACTTAAACTATGTAATGAACTGAAGCGTGATCGTAATCTTTCTGAAATTACTTTCGTTTATGTAAATGTCTGTCCTGTGCTTGTTTTGTGTCTGCGTATCGTCTTCATGAATGCTTGTCAACCAGCGCTTAACATAAAATGTTTATAAGTCGTGGTTGTATCCTTATCAAAGTGATGTAAACCTACACATGTTAAAAGTCCATGGCATCAAAATAATATTTTATTTGACTTGATGAGGTGCTTTGAGATTCATGATTTCGTAAGCTCCCCTGTTAACATGTTGTTCTTATGTGTGGATTCTAGTCAAAACAACTGAAAGGAAACACAGAGTTGGTTCAAAATATAAATTTGTTGTTTGTTTGCCGAAATATTCGATGTTATTCGATACGTTTACATGCGATAAAAGCATAATCATAAAATAATCGGGAAAGGATCTAAAGTTCCTTTCTAGCCAATGTAATTATTATTCAGTATTTAAACTCAGTATATATTAACATACATTTTTCAGGTTTTTATTCTGGTTATTTTCAATAAAATGAGTGATTTGTAACGTTTTAAGTTATTGGAGAGGAATGAATGTTGATTTATATCAATATTTATAATACGAAAATATTCATTATTGCCATTTTAAATATCGATTAAAGGAAATAAAAATAGCAAATGACATATTAATGAATGCTATAATACAGGGTGATTATAATTAAAGTTTCACTATCAAAATTCTGTAAAAAAAGAACCACTCGTCACAATGAGTTCAAATTTTAACCGAAGATACATGAAGAAGCGGGAAACGGTATGGTATCAGAAAAGAGTTCAACCGAGTTTTCCCACAAAATTTGTTATGTCCTTTCCGTGGTGAATGAGCTTCGTGGTGAATCCTATTTTACAGTATTTTGAAAAAGGGGGACTTTAATTATAATCACCATATATGTATGTATGTATGTATGTATGTATACAGGGTGATTATAGATATTAATAGTACTGAATTAATATTTATGAAGAAAAATCTAAAAGTATAATCGACAGCAAAATAATCGGACACTATTAACTGTGCGGACTGCTAGCGTTCCCCCCCCATGGAATCTGAGATGGGATATTAAATCTTAAACTTTGTAATACACTTTATTCCACTTTATTGTAATGAACTGAAGAGTAATCTGCCTGAAATTTCTTTCGTTTATGTAAATGTCTGTCCTGTGCTTGTTTTGTGTCTGTGCATCGTCTCCATGAATGTTTGTCAACCAGCGCTTAACATAAAATGTTTTTAAGTCGTGGTTGTCTCCTTAAATAAGTGATGTAATCCTATACTTGAGAAAAGTCCATGACACCAAAATAACATGTTATTTGACTTGATGAGGTGCTTCGAGATTCATGATTTCGTAAGCTCCCCTGTTAACATGTTGTTCTTATGTGTGGATTCTAGTCAAAAAAGGCGAAAGGAAACACGGAGTTGCTTCAAAATAAACATCTTGCTGTTTGTTTGCTGAAATATTCGATGTTATTCGATACCTTTATATGGGATGAAAGCATAATCATAAATTAATTGTGAAAGGATTCAAAGTTCCTTTCTGACTAATGTATGGTAGTTATTAATCAGTATTTAAACTCAATATATATTTAAATACAATTTTCAGATTTGTTTTCTGGTTATTTTCAATAAAATGCGTGATTTGTAGCATTTTCAGTTATTGAATGGGAATAAATGTTGATTTGTATCAATATTTATGATACGAAAACATTCATTATTTTCATTTTAAACGTCGATGTAAGGAAATATAAATAGCAAATGACATATTAATGAATATGGGGCGTGATGGTCGAGTGGCTAGAAGTCTGACACTCGGTATCACAGGTTTCAGGTTCGGTGCGGGTGTGCTATCTCGGCGGTGCCATGGGTATTTGCAGTGGTTCGGAATCCACTTTAAACCGTAATCCACTTAACGTTGCGGGGTGTATTGTTACTCCGCGTCCGTAGCTTATCTTCAAGCTACACGCGGACTACTTTCTTCCTGTGTAGTGCTAAGTGAGAAACATCGGTGCAGCGCTTGACTCAAGGCATCCGAGACAACTGTCTAAGTGTTTGCCAGCTGAATCTGAAAAAAAATATTAATAAATATTATCATCATCATCATCGACACAACAGCTCCATAGTAGGCCAAGGCCGTCTGCCTACTGGAAGAGTTCCAGACAGAAGATGCTTTCTTTTTAAGGAGTAGGGTCGTCAGCACTACGCACTATGCTATACAGTCATAATAGACTAGGACCTACGTTTTAAAGTGGATTCCGAATCAGTACAAACATCCATGGCACCGATCGCCAGAGCGCTAGTCACTTGGCCATCGGGTACCAATTAATGCTATAATGTTTCAAAATTCAAAGTAATTTATTATCAAACGCGAAAGTTTGATGCTACACAGGATAAAATCTTTATTATAAAGAATTTTTTTTTTTCATTTTTAACAATATAAATAAAGAAATCACAAATAAAAAAATATTTTAGTCACAAATAAAGACATTTAAATCAGAAAAAAAGACATTAAGAGAACATTTTAGCATTACCATAAGCTTCATCGTCCTTGCTGTATGCTGGTTTCTTGGTAGTTTTAAAGATTTTCCATTGAGTTGTATTTGTGGCAGCAGTGGGTATTTTTCTTTAAGGATAAGGTGACAATCTTTGCGAAAAAAATAAAAAACGAAATATTTCATTTTTTTATTTCAAAGATTAGACCTTTAACTTCCGAAAAAAGTTTTAGGTTTTTTTTCCTAGAGCCATTAGAAGTCGGGGTACATCTATTTAAATACGAGCTGCTAGGATACTGCACTCATGCATTTAAAACTTTTAACTGAATTTCTATGAAATTTCTTTTATGCGCAATATAATAACACTCAAAATATATTAAACAATAATAATAATAATAAACTAGTAAAATTTTAAATATATTATTTTAATGATGTTATGTATGCATTTAACCAAAAGGTTTGGAGTATTGTAATTTTTGTTAGACATTACACTTTGTTCCTAAAGTTTTGCTCAAAAGTATTCGATTGATAGCAACTCAGCTATAGTAGTATATAATAATTCAAAAACAGAAATAGTATCATTCATTTAGTTCAATGGATGCTTAAAGGATTTACAGAGTGATTCAACGTCCATGGAATAAAGTTTGAGGAATGGTACTACAAAATACATTTTTATGTATAGGAATATAGAGTAACGTGCGTAACCCTGTACTTGATATTCGGTGCGTATGTAGCAGTTACTTGGTAAGCAAACTGCACACTTTATTACACCTACGTACTTAATACTCGATACGTGTGAAGCAGTCACTTGATACGTACTGTAACCTACTGCACGGTGTTAATGTATGTAGCTCGGTATGAAGTAGCAATTACTTGCTGTGACGTGACGTGCACACTCTACAGCACTATAGTCAGCGTAAACCTATTGAAAAGTATCACTGGTGAAAGTTTAAAGTTATATCAAGTGAAAAAATCGTAAAATCGTATGTGTAATAACTTAATTATCTTTGAAAATATAATTTATATCTTTGTCTTTATACATTATATTTTCAATCTTATTTGATTACTCGAACTCATTGAAATGAATTTTTTAATGAATCAAAACAGCCTAAATCGTGTCCATTCTCAGCCTATACGCGGAAAGTTAAAGTCAACGATCATCTTATTGCCAGCTTTAGAATTAAATGACTCAGTTTGGAGAACTATTCCCCCCATAGTTGTTTCCCCCAGGACATTCCATGCTCAGAACATTTCAGATACGTACTTGATACTCGGTACGTGTGAAGCAGTTACTTGATACGCACTGTGCATACCCCAGTACACGGTGTTAACGTACGTAACTCAGTACTTGATACTAGGTACGTAAGTAACGTTAAAACGTACATTTTACACTTTATTCCACATATGCACTTGATACTCGGGTGTAAAGCAGTCACTCGATATGTTTATATATACTATACTGTGCATATCTTAGAGCGCCGTGTTAACGTATGTAGATCGGTACTTGATACTCGATACGTATGTAGCAGTTATTTGATAAGCAAATTTCACACTTTATTCCACGTACGTATGTAGCAATTACTTAATATGTGACGTGCACACGAGAGTTACGTGTCTAGAGCATAATAGTCAGCGTAAACCTATTGAAAGGTACTACTGGTGAAACTTTAAAGTTATATCGAGTGGAAAATATCGTAAAATTGTATGTGTAATAATTTAATTATCTTTGTAAAATATAATTACTATCTTTGTCTTTATACATTACATCTTTATCTGATTACTCGAACTCAATGAAATAATTTGGTTTCGTTTGTCGCTCTACGGTCATCTTGTGCACAATTTAGGCTAAACAGACCAGGACCTATAGTTTAACGTGGATTCCGAGCCACTAACATACAATCATTCCACATTCAGGATTTGAACCTAAAGCCTGTGGTACCAAGGGCCAGAACGCTAGCCAATTGTCCACCAGGGAGCGACTCAAGGAAATTATTTCTCGGAATGAATCAAAACAGTCTCAATCGTGCCCATTCTCAGGCTGTAAGACGAAAATTCCAGTCGACGATCCTCTTTTTGCCGGCTTTCGAATTGGATGACTCAGTTTGGAGAACGAATTCCTCCAGGGCACTCCAGGCTCTGAACCTTCCAGATTTCTTGATCCATTCGCAACAGTGAAATAAATAATTGTTCTGCAAGAAAATAAATTTCATCTTAAAACAACAAATGGAAACTGAGACAAAATTATTGGTCACATTTTCGTTTTCCTCCTCCTTTGAAGGCCAATAAATAAATTTCAAAAACTTCTTCTGCCGCTTTATTTCTTCTTTTTGTACATAAGAGATTTGCCGACACAAAATTTCATTTTCTGTGTTCTTCCAGCACTTTAAAAACTCCTTTTGGAAAAAAAAAAAAAAAAAAAAAAACCTAGGACGAAAACGAATTGTGAAATCTTCTCCAAGAAAAGACTTTCAGCAAAACCCCTAACGTTTAGAAAAAAAAATGGCTAGAAAATTTCGAACGAAGATCTGCAAGAAGAAAAATACTAAATTCAATACGTCTTGACGATCTCATACGTCAGTGCTGCAAGAGGTGCCCGTTGCCAAATCCCAGAGATAAATTTTAGCCGGCGTTCTGCGCTAAAGCTTGGTCAGTAGAGTTTGGTGACAAGAAAAAAAAATGATTAGAGGAGAAGAGAGGGGGAATCCCTTTGTTTAGTGGCTTGGATGCGATACCTAGATGTATTTTTCGTCAGTTTTTGTGTTATATCAGGTGTGAGAGTCCATATATTTATATAAAAGATGTCTGGAAAAATTATTTTCAATATAATGGACATAAATTCAGATTATATTTAGAATGATGGGCTAGAGCCTTTATTTAATGCATATTGAAATTGTCAGGAATCATAATATAGATGATCTTAGTACTTAAACTTAGTACTTAGAACATAGTTAAAAAATAATTATCTCTGTTGTCTCTTTCCCATAATTATATCTGTTGTCTCTTCGCCATAATTATCTCTGTTGCCTCATTGAAACTATGGTCACTTGCCATTAAAATGATCACATATAGCAAATACAGCTTTCAACAGGATTATAAATATTCTGCTGCACTGTACCCATATTTTCTCATATCCCTTCGAAATGAATCTTTACAGGGATTCCTTTTGGAAACCCATATAATCCTCCATTTCATAGTGGAATTCAAAGGAGATAAATTCCGACTCACGGATTTAACATACTTTCCTCCGTATAGAGCATGGAATCTTTCAGTTTAGTCAGAAGTTTATATCAGGTATGAGAATCAATATATTTATATAAAAGATGTCTAAGAAAACTTATTTTCAATATAATGGACATAAATTCAGATTATATTTAGAATGATGGGCTATAGACCTTATTTAAAGCAGAGTGAAAATGTTAGCATTGAAAATATAGATGATCTACTATAAATTTATGAATATTAGACAATGATAGTGCCGATTCTATATAGATCGAGATAATTGAAGAAAAAAAAATTTCCAAGGATGTAAACTTTGCAAACTTGTTTCAATTAATCACTTAAATTACCACTAAAACCAATAATGCTTTTCGTAAAAGCCTTTTGCAGTGAAAAGGACACAAAAAATCTTCATACTTGGAGACAAATATTTTGTGTACATCTGAGATGGCATTTATTGATAAAATCTCCTTTGGGTAAAATATTTCGAGTGTTTAGCTATTAACTCCCATAGGGCATAGTTGTGTTTCTTTACCGTCTTACATACTCTGGTAAACATCAATTGTTGCTTTTTTGAACCATTTGAATTCATTGTAATTCTATTGGTCCCAACATCAACTTTTTGAACTTGATTTTGATCCATTTTGAACCCCCCACTCTAGTTTCACGAATTTTTAGAAATTATATTGTGATGAATGCTGTTTATAAAGATGTTTTATGTTGCATAACTTTAGTATAGTAATATCATTATTTTAACAAGTTAGAGCCTGATGGCTGAATGACTAGCGCTCAAACTCTCAGTACCACAGGTTGCGGGTTCAAACCTCGGCGGTGGCAGTGATGTTTCTAGTGGTTCAGAATCAATCTTAGGTATCGGTCTAATATTACTGTAGAGCGTCGGGTTAACAATCTTACCCCTTAAAAAGAAAACATTTACATTCAAGAAAAGGCTCACCATAGGCCTTGATGATGATGATAGTTTAACAAGTATTAATTATTATGTAACGTTAGAAATATTTATTAAAACTTTCGTTACATACTGTTATGTTGGCTGTGTCGCAAATATATTTATTATGAACAGCGAGTTTGTTATGTTTTTATTAGAAAAATAAAAGGTTTTTTTCTTAAATTCAAATAAATATTCAATTCTCGTAAAGGATGTTAATCAGAAATGTCGTTTATCCATATCAAATTATTCGATCTTAATGAAATGATTTTTTTTTGAATGAATTAAAACAGCCTAAATCATGCCCGTTCTCAGCCTATACGCGGGACATGCCAGTCGACGATCATCTTATTGACCGCTTTCGAATTGAGTGACTCATTTTTGGAGAACTAATTCCCCCAGAGCACACCAGGATTTAAACCTTCTAGATTTCTTGATCCATTCACAATAAGAGAGAAATAATTGCTCTGCAAGAAAATAAGTGTCATCTTAAAACAACAAATGGAAACGGAGACAAAATTATTGGTCACCTAATCGTTTTCTACTACTTTGAAGGCCAATAAATAAATTTCAAAAACTTCTTCTACCGCTTTATTTCTTCTTTTGTACATAAGAGATTTGCCGACACAAAATTTCATTTTCTGTGTTCGTCCAGCACTTTGAAAACCCCTTTTAAAAAAAAATAGTGAAAAACGAAGGACGAAAACGAATTGTGAAATCTTCTCCAAGAAAAGGCTTTCAGCAAAACCCCTAACGTTTAGAAAGAAAGAAAAAATGGCTAGAAAAATTCGAACGAAGAAAAATACTAAATTCAATACGTCTTGACGATCTCATACGTCAGTGTTGCAGATGCGCCCGTTGCTAAATCCTAGAGATAAATTTCAGCCGGCGTTCCGCACTAAGGCCTGGTCAGTAGTGTTTGGTGACAAGGGAAAAAATTATTGGGAGAGAAGGGGGAATCCCTTTGTTTAGTGACTTGAAGGCGATACCTAGATGTATTTTTCATCAGTTTTTGAGTTATATATCAGGTGTGAGAATCCATATATTTATGTAAAAAATGTCTGGAAAATTTATTTTCAATATAATGGTCATAAATTCAGATTATATTTAGAATGATGGGCTTGAGCCTTTATTTATTGTATATTGAAATTGTCAGGAATCGATAAATAGATGATCTACTATAACTTTATGAATATTAGAAAATTATAGTGCGATTCCATATAGAAAATTGAAAAAAAAATTTTTTTTTTCCCATGGATTTCAACTTTGCAAACTTGTTTCAATTACTCATATAAATTACCACCAAAATCAATAATGTTCTTCGCAACAGCCTTTTGCAATGAAAATACTTGGAGACAAATATTTTGTGCATATTTTACATGGCATTCCTTGATAAAATCTCCTTTGGTAAAAGATTTCGAGTATTTAGCTATTAACTAGCTGTCTTTCACTACAGTCTTACACACTCTGGTAAACGTCAATTGTTGCTTTTCTGAACCATTTGAACTAATTGTAATTTTTTTTTGTCCCTACTTTGAACTTGTTTTGATCCAATTTGAACCCCCAACTCTGATTTTCTGAATTTTTAAGAATTATATTGTGATTAACTCTGTTTATAAATAAAGGTGTTTTATGTTGCATAACTTTAGTATAGTAATATCATTAGTTTAAAAAGTTAGAGCCTGATGGCTGAATGACTAGCGCTCAAGCTCTCAATACGACAGGTTTCGAGTTCGAGTCCCGGAGGTGCCTTGTATGTTTTATGTGGTGCCATGCATGTTTACGGAAACCCCTTTAAACCACATTTCCAGGTATAATATCGCTGTAGAGTGTTGGGCTAAGGACTAACAACCCTACCTCATAAAAAGAAAACATCTACTGTCAAGAAATCTGCCAGCAGGTAGCCGCCTTGACCCGCCATGGGGCATTGCGCCAATGAGGATGATGATGGTTAAAAATTATTAATAATTGTGTGTCGTTAGAAATTTTCATTAAAACTTTTGTTACATACTGTTTTGTTGGATGTGTCACAAATACACTTATTGTGGCCAGTGAGCAGCGAGTTTGTTGTGCTTTTATTAGAAAAATAAAAATACATATTATTTAAATAAATGCAAATATTGATTTACACTTATTTAAGAATAAATGCAAATTTTAATTTATATCTATATTAATAAAATGTTTACCGAATATTATTTTGCATCTCGTAAAGGACACCCTAGCGAAGAACAGAAGAGTGCTATAAAACTTGGACTCATATGGGCATTTTCAATATTTTTCATTGATGGTAAAATTCTAATAAACAAAATCTCAAAGGCTCCTCTTGTAAACAATATTTAGCAACAGACCAAATGATTCCCAATGCCATCTTCAACTTTTAAAAAGTCACTCCGTACCAAACAGACCTCACTGCACTGCGATATAAATCAGCCCTTCCCTATTCATTCGTTGAAAAAGGGGCTTGAGTAACACTCCGTTGCGCCCTGTTTGGATGATGACAGGCCAGCCCTGGCAAGTGATGTATAGCCACAGAGGGCTGCGCGCCGTGCCCAATTAGCCCTGCAGCCCCTAATCGCAGTCAACGAGCGACCCATATCTTAGCGGGGGAAGGGTAGGGTGGAGGGGGGTGGGGCAGGTAACAAATAGTCGCATCACTAGTTTGCTTCTCAAGTTACGTTTATCAACGTCAATAGCACTCGCTGATCGAACACGAGTTCGATTCTGTGTTGTCGATAATGTTTCTGGTGTCGCCGGAAAGGATGCTTTTGGCGGGAAATAAATGGCCCCTTTCTCTGAAACTGAATTAGATTTACCCTTCTGGTCAGTATAATTTTTCTAACATGCACGAATATTACAGTAAGCTTTTTTTTAAATCCAGCAGCCCGTAGTAGTACCGGATTACCGAGTATCGATAGAGTTTTAATGGGAATACCAAAGTTACATTTTTCTAAATCAGGGATGACCAACCCAAATGATCTTGCGGGCCACTTTGGAAATGCATCCTAACTCCGCGGGCGGAATATGAAATTATAAATCTCCCTATTAAATTTAGATCCACTCAAGACATTTTTATGAAGTGAAAAATAGAAACATAATGAGTTGTTACTTTTGTGTTTATTATTATCATTACAAGTAAACATAGATAATATAATAATAATGATACTAGACGCACGTTGTAAAGAAATATAGAACTCTCAAAATGAAATATAAAATATATATAAATATAAATGAAATAAAAAAATGAAATCATTAAAAAATATTTATTTTACTATTGCGATATTTCTTTTTCCACTCTTTCATTTAGCTTTCGCAAGTCGACGAGCATCATGAGTTCGCAGAATATAATTGAATTATTCTGTGTACTCATAATTGTAAATCCATAAATTAAACAGGTAATACCTATCATATATTCACAAGAATATTATTATAAAATCAAAGATAATTTTTTTATCATAATTTCGACAGTTAAGTTTTAAATATATGGATGCACACATGAATGAATATATGCATGCATTTTTATAATACATTGGTTTTTACTACTCTGGCTATTATAAAATAAATATAGTTTGTAAAAATGTGATAAATCTCACGGGCCGGAGAATTTTTCAATGCGGGCCGCGGTTTGGCCACCCCTGTACTAGATAATAATTTAAGTGATAAACATGCACATATTCTATTTGTAAAACCTGCGCAGATCTCACCAATATCTGGCAAAGCGTTTTGTCATTCTATCAATTAACCCGAATCCTACGACAACTACAGCCAATCACTCGACCATCAGGCCCCCATTTAGTCATTTTCGCAAATAAAAAATTAAATTCATATATTTATAATTAATCATAAATATTTAATCAAAATAAATATTATATTATTAAATAAATATTAATAATTAATAAATATTTAATCAAAATAAATATTATGTTATTAAATAAATGTAATAATAACTAAATATTAATAATTAATTAATATTTAATCAAAATAATGTTCAATTTTTATTAAATATTCATCTATGAATGAAAACCAAAACAAAACAAAAATCACTGCTGTACTATAATAGCTGAAACAAGTTGTGGCAAGCTACTCTATGGCAAAAAAATGTTACCAATGAGTCTGCCATACTGTTTAAAAAAAATATTTCATTCGGTGATCGTCAAAATATCGTTAGGAATTTTACACAAATTTATGAGTTTCACAATTTATATGTTCTGAGTTTATTTATGAGGCACACATTTACAAACTCAAATTACAAATTACGTCTTGTTAAAAAAATCTTAATTGTTGTTTAAAAAAAACTTTTAAATCTTCGCAGTTTAAATATTCAATAAACTTGATCAAGAATGCAGCCACCGAGGAAAATGCATTGCAGGTCATTTTTAGTTTATTAAACAGTAGAATAGATAATTTTAGAACTTAGCAATAACTTAGAATTTTATAAGAAATTTATATACCACGGTCCGGAACCAATTTAATAACAGAAATATACAAATTAAATTATTTATGAAATATTTTTGTACAAAAAAAAAAATCAAATATTTTAAATGTTTTATTTTCCACTTATTTTAAACCTACGGAATAAGAATTTTCTCAAGGACAAGCTAGTTTCTTGCATGTTGTCTGTTATTTATATTCCTTCTTTCCCCCTTCTAAGAATCCAAACTCTGTTGTTTATCAACTATCAGCACAATTCCGTAGCAAGAGTGCATAACACATTCTTCAAGATTAATACCAAACCACTTTCAATAAAGTGCCTTTGATCGTTTCCAGATACTACAATAGGAAGTGCAAACCTATTTAGATCAGCATATGTTGTGCATAAATGTGCAAAATCATTTTCTAGCATGAATATTCAGACTTAATATTTGAACAGAATAGATTACAAATATACATATTTGAATAGAATGGATTAGAAATATACATATTTGAACAGAAGGGATAAAATATTAGAATGGAGAATAGATTAGAGAATAGAATAGGTCACAGAAGTAGAAACCATTACACTTATCATTAAAAAAAAATAAAATAACCTCAAACATTTTAGCAATTTAATTTAAAAAAATTTAGCAATAAATTTAGCAGTTTAATTAAAAAATTTTAGCAATAAATCTAGTAATTTAATTCAAATTTGGCTAATTTTAATTTAATTGCCTCAAGTAAAATAAACAACAAAAACGAATCTTAGTTCAATTGCAAATACAATTATCAATAAGAAGTATGCATTATTCAATACGAAACTACTGAAGTTATTGAAGAAATTGATATATTTTAATGGATTTATTACATATATTAATGATCATTATTATACGTAATAAATCCTTTACATACAGGGTGATTATAATTAAAGTCCCTCTTTCAAAATGCTGTCAAAAAAGCCACTCGTCAAAATGAGTTCACATTTGAACTGAAAATAATTCAAGAAGGCGGAAATGGTACGGCATCAAAAAAAGTTCCAAAGTGTATTAATAGAGTGCACTGTAAGCCGCATAAAGAAAGTGAATTCGGCTGCAAGTGATATTTTGAATCAAAATGTTAGCATATTTGTCACGAGTTGCATATTAAACCAACTGTAGTGTTCAATGTTCTTGGTTGTTTCGGTGTTTTGACGGAAAAAATGACTTCCCAGTTATTCAACAGTTGTGACACTGTTAGTGGAAAGCTCATTCACCAAGACAAGGTCATATGAAATTGAATGGGAAAAATCCTGGGAACTTTTTTTTGGATGCCATACTATTTCCGCCTTCTTGAATTATTTTCCGTTTAAATGTGAACTCATTTTGACGAGTGGCTTTTTTGACAGCATTTTGAAAGAGGGACTTTAATTATAATCACCCTGTATAATAAATCCTTAAAATCACAATATAAAGTAAATCTTTAAAATTATTAAATATATCAAATCCTTAAAATTATTATATATATTAAATAATTCATGATTATTACATATGATATTGAGAATTCTTTTGTAATTGTTTCTAATAGTCATCTCGTGACAATTATTTTTGGGGAGCTTTACCAACAGTGCACACATCACCAAGCTGAATATGAAACTTTTACCGACATAGCGCTTTTTTAACATTTAAAACAGGAAAAATTACCGATTTTTTTAACATTAACTTTATTTACAAGTAAACTAATTATAATAACTGAATTTCAAACAAAAAAAAAAAAAAATAAAAAAAAAATCCCAGAAAACTTACATAAACAGAATCGTCAAAAGAAGTAGAAAAATAATAAAAATGGTTCATATAACCATTCCAATCATTTCCAACGTAATCACCCTATACCTGTAAGCATGGGTAGGTTTTCTCACACCCTGGACACAGCTGTTATCTACCATTATTGTTTGGAAGATGTGCCAACCTAGAGATTTTAAGATTTCACTCCCGGCGAAACATTTGGAAACAATCCATGCCTTCAAGCAAAATAAGATGTATCATTGTATGTAGGGTAAGGGCTGCTATACTTATAAATGACATCAAAAACATCTGGTCGAAAATTCTGAAGTCTTCTTGTATGGGCGTAAATGGATGGACGAATTCTTTGTGCATTTTTGGGGCTTATGATCTTTTACTTCTATAATATAAATAACTTTAACTCAAATTTTATTGAATATATGTACAACACCATGGTAATTCCAAAACGTTTGGAGGAAAGATGATTTTGTGTATGTCGTCTGTATGATTGCGAATATGTCATGTGTTAAAGATAGGTTTCTGGCAACTGATGTACCGATTACGGAGTACCAATGGGGATAGATCCCTTACCGTCCTCTTCTTAATTCATATATAAAATTTACGATTTTTATTTGGCTGCATAAGGTTAGTACGTGATAAAAAAGAAAGTTTCTAGAAATTAAAAAATAGTACTCTAAAAATTAAAAAATATTACAAATAAACAAGTAATATAAAAAAAAAAATTTTAAAGTTAATTCCTACTTTTTTTCATTCTACTGCAGAAAGTCCTTTATAAATAATCTTCATGAATTTTTTTAAGTTTATCGGGCGCCATTTATGGGTAGATGCATGCAACTTAAATAAAAAAAACAACTAAAATTAATTAATTAAATTTTATTACTGAATTAATATTTGAAAAAACAGTATTCACATCCAGTGCCATCCACTACAAGTTCAAAAAAATGTATTTGATCTTGAGTGGATGAATAAAAAGCATTTCATGAATGATTGAAAATTTAAACAAGGTATATATATGTATAGTGAGAGTGTGATCTAATAGAAGTAATTGTATAAAAGTAAGATAAAAAATAAAAAAGCTGGGCTTGGATTCGAGAGCTAAGTTTCTACTACTACACGAATGCAATATGACCACTGTTAACACACTGAATGTTTGAAAAATCAATTCTTTTTTAAACACGCATTCCGTAAATTGTTCTAAAAATAAAAAAATATGAAATCATCTATATGTTTTTTAATCTAAATTTTTGAAGTTTTTTTCAGAAGTAAGAAAATTCGGATTATATTAATAAAATTATGTAAAAATTAAACATCATCATAGATTGGTTTAGTTTGGCGCTCTATAGTCATTCTGGGCACCCTAAGGCTTAAAGTGAATTCCGAACCACTCACAAACATCCATGGCACCTTCGGGATTCAAACCTGAAATCTGTGGTACCAAAGGCCAGAGCGCTAGCCAATTGGCCATCAGGCCTCTATCCTTCAATGGGACCCAAGTTGGAAAGTGACGCACCTTCCAGATATCATTCTTAGGTGTGTTTCTTCAACGTTATGCTAACAAAATGTGAAAGTAGTGCAGCAGGTAGTAGTAAAGTCTATGAGGACGAACGCTGAATCTGTTACAGATCTGCTTTCTAGGCGCAAATGACAAATATCAATGCCCTGCCATTCGAAAGCAACAAAGTTTCTTTCTTATTTTCTGGTTTATTTTAGGTAATCAAAGGTTAGTTATTTCAGCTACCCACTCTGATACTTAAAATAATTCGTCCATTAATTTCCGAAAAAAAATATTTAGTAAAAAGTTTTTAAAATATCGTAATTTTTAAATTTTAAATAAATATTATATAATATGAATCTCATTTGAACGTTCGACATTTTTTAATAGGATTCACATGCGTAATACCCCAAAATACATCTGTTTACAAAACTGACAAGACTAAAACTTCATCGCAAAAATGCATAGCTGATCCAAAACATGTATCTGCTATCCAACAAATCTCTTTCGCTGCTACTTCTTTATTAAGATGTGAAAGGAGATGTAATCCAGATCCTTCTGACAGCAAAATAAGCGATAATATCCAGACTTAGTATGTTGTTAAGAAATTGCAAATTGATAAATATACCAGATGGTAATCCATTCATATACAGGTTTACGAACTCACACTTTTGGTGTATTAAGTTTTTGCCAATTTCGTAATAGCTCGCACTGTGTATGGTTGCGCGGAGGTTTTAACAAATTTTTATTTTTTTGGACGTTTGAACGTTAACCGACAAGTCTTTTGAAGATCTATATAGTATTGCCTTACCTTTTTATAGAGTTCTATTATTTTTATTGAAAAACTATTATGGGGAATATATAATATATATGACGTATGAATTATGTTTTTATCATTGAAGATATGCTTAATAAGCAAAACAGCAATAAATTTTTCTGTGAAAATAAACAGCTCTAAAAATTGTTAACATAGTCTTTAAATAATCTAATCGAAAAATGACATTACAGTGATATCAGGCATAGTTTCTTCAAAAATGCAACGTCTTTCTCAATTCCTACTATTAGTTCACACACTCGCTATGTAAATCTTTCTTAAATTTTTAATCGTTAATAGAATACTTTTTAATCCTCCACTCAGGTTCAAATACATTTTTTGAAACTTGTAGTGGAGGACACTTGATGTTGATAGAGTTCTTTCAAATATTAATTAATTAATTTTAGTTTTTTTAGATTTAAGTTAGATGCATCTATCGATAGATGGCGCCAGATGCAAGAGAAAAATTGCAAATTTATTTATAAAGGACTTCCTGCAATACAGTGAAAAAAAAATATAAAATCACTTTAAAAATGTTTTTTTTTATATTACTTGTTTTTAACTTAAATTGTTTCTCCCACCAATATATTTATTTTTTTGATGATTTTGATACACATTTAAATCTATATTTCGTAAAATACCCGAATTAAATGGATCTAACCCAGAGAACACGTAGCAGAAAAAATACAATAATTTCAAACAATTCACAATAAATCTTACTTTTTCTTTATAAAAGTAACTTCTAAAGCCAATATACAATTACAAATAAATAAGTTTCTAGGCATGTAATTAATGAACAATTCATTTGACAAAAATTCAGAAAACTGAAAAGAAAACACTTGAAAAGAAATATGCTTGCAGCAATTTAATGAAACATTTGTAGATTTTTACTCCTAACAATTGAAAAATTAAAACTGAAATAATAGAATTTGAGTTACTTTTATTAAATAAGGAATTCTTAATATTTTGTTACAAATCTTTCCTTATTGCCTCCAACACAGACTCGAATAACTTTTTGTTGTATCTGAAGATATTTTATTCTTTCTTCTTGAAGAGCATGTTTCAAATTACATTTGTTCTTCATTTGAAGTTGTCTTTTCGAGTGTGGACCAAATTTATTCAATGATAATGATGTTGGAAATTTTGCAAGGTAAGTAATTGTTGTTACTGTCATTAAAGGCACCACATTTTTACAATAGGCTGCTTATACTTGGTGATTGCTCTCTTGCTAGAATATGAAATTTTTATACCATCCCAGATTAATGTCATTTTCTTTAACATTATCTTCGAATAAACCTAAATAAACTATGTGGTTCCGTACACAAAATAAACTGCAATCGTTTGTGAAAGCTCAATAGGTTATACTAAGTAATAAGAAATGTATTTTAAATCGAAATTCTAATTCATTATGTATTATATTTTACTACTTTTTTTGAGAATATTAATATTACATTGCACGGCACAAAAAATGAAAATTTAATTGCAAAAAAAAAACATCATGTAACGTTATAAATTAAAATTCAATTTTCGTATTTCATTTGGCTGTTTATCGATTAAATCGTTTATGGCAACTTCAATATTTCGATGAATATTTATTGAAGGTAAATCATTTAGGCGTTTTTTGCTTAAGTAACATTTAAAAAGATCTCACGATAGAAAATTAAACGATCTTACCCTAAAAAGATCGCACGATGTCTCTTTATCACTGTTACAGTGTGATACAGATATATTAGTATCAGACATATCTAAAGATATGATATAGGTATAGATAGAGATAGTGATACAGATATCTATATATCCCTGTTATGGTCTTTATCACTGTTACAGATGTATTCCTGTTGCATTGTTGTTAAACATTCGCCTAATACTTCAATGGCCTTTATGTATTATGTTTTTCCTTTATGTTATGAAAAATTCGTGGAACAGTATTAATTTAATTAGTATAATGGAGGTGTTAATTGAAATATTATACAAATTCATAAATATATAAAGTCATATAACTTTGTTTCTGTCAGTTTATCGTTACTTTTAAAAAGTCCTTCAATAATTTTATATAGTTTTATTAGTAATAAACTCCTTTTTAATTTGACTCAACAATCAATCTAAGAATAGCATAAATATTGTTTTCCGGAAAAAAAATCTTCTATGGAATAGACTAATATTTGGTAGTACTCAACAATCGGTCTAACAAGTGGTTTGGTACTCAACAATAGGTCTAAAGATGGTGTAAATATTGTTTTTCGGATAAAAAAAAATCTTCTATGGAATAGGCTAGTATTTGATGGAAAATAATTTTCGTGTTATTATTTAAAAATTTAATTTTTGAGTTAGATCACTAACAGCAATTCATTAAATATTTTTTGTTTGAATTAGATGTTCTTTGCAAATTAAACCAACTCAAGCGATAACGTCATCGATAATATTTAATGCAACGTAAATTTTTGTTATCAGATTTTTGTAATAATTTGCACAGATTGGTTGGTTGGTTGGGGTTTCATGGTACAAGAGTCAGAGTTGGCCATTCTGTGCCAAACGACAGTACTATTTTTAAATTCTGCTAAAATGAAATGGCTGAAAGCAAAAAAAGTAAAACACAGGACCTAGTAAAATCAGATAAAAAATAAAATAAAATTTTGATCTAAAATCCAGCAAAATTGTCGCTATTAAGCTGTCAATCAAAAAGCAGGTCAATTATACTGATGGAAAAACAAGAGAAAATGGTGCAACAAACAAATTTCAAACATATGGCATAAAGCCAATTTGCGCAACAAATAAAGATTAGCGTGGGGTGTATCTCCCAGTAAGTCATACTGTGGCTGTTAAACATTGTCAATTAAAAAGCAGGTAAATTATACTGATAAAAACAAGATAAAATGGTGCAACAAACAAATTTAAAATATATGGCATAAAGCCAATCTGCACAACAAATAAAGATTAGCATGGTGAGTGTCTCCCAGTAAGTCTGATAAGGTTGGATGATCACGACCGAAAATCTCGAGTCGTTTTTTTTTTTTAAATCTTGGGCATTCGATTAGTATATGTTTGACGAAAAATAGGAACAGGATCTGAGTGAAGTAAATGCGAATGTGTAAAATAAGTATGGACTAGACGAAGTCGTGTCAGCCTGACGCTTTGTCGATTATTTAAATCAATTTGTTTAAAACCTGTAATTTGCACAGAAGAAATGCATACGCGTACAATTTATCGAATACATGCACCGATACTAAAAACTTTTTTTCACACTAAAACTTTGTTTCATTATATTTTCCTAGAGGAAACAAAAACATTTCTAAATAGAAGAGTACATAAAATATTTCCACCAACCTGAACTGTAATCGCCTGATCCCGATGCACTGTAGTCACTTGAATTAGATCTAGAAACACTGTCATCATTAGAACTAGATCCAGAAAAAACTGTCACCACTTGAACTAGTTCCAGAAACTCTTTCACCACTTGAACTAGATCCAGAAACACTGTCACCACTTGAACTAGATCCAGAAACCCTGTCACCACTTGAACTAGATCCAGAAACACTGTCACCACTTGAACTAGATCCAGAAACACTGTCATCATTTAAACTAGATCCAGAAACACTGTCATCATTTAAACTAGATCCAGAAACACCATCATTTGAACTAGATCCAGAAACACCATCATTTGAACTAGATCCAGAAACACTGTACCCACTTGAACAAGATTCAGAAACATTGTCATCACTTGAAGTAGATCCAAAAACACTGTCCTCTCTTGAACTAGATCCAGAAACTGTGTCTCACTTGAACTAGATCCAGAAACATTGCCACCACTTGGATCAGATACAGAAGCACTGTAATCACTTGCAGCTGCATGCATTACAGCAGTAGGTGATATTTGTCAGTTTCTATCAAGTCCCTTAATGAAAATGGTAAATTCATCACTTTCCACTAGATTCTATTACATGTTGGAACTGATGAAAACGAAAAGGCAGATTTTCTGACAAAAAAAATATAAAGGAACAGAAGACGCTCCTGGACAGTGTCCTATCCCTCTTGACTCTTTTAGGAGAACTATACAAGACAAAATTAAGTCATCGCATATTAGAAAAAGTCCGGGAGATCGGAATGACTGGAAAAAATTTAGTGGAAAAACTCGCAAAGAAGGTGTTGCCAAATTTAGATTAATAAGTGGACAAGATTGCTTGACAGAACATCTGTTCAAAATAGAGAGGGGCCTGATGGCCGAGTGGCTAGCGGTCTGACGCTCGGTAAAACAGATCTCAGGTTCGAACACCGGAGGTGCCATGAAAGTTTGTAGCGGTTAGGAATCCACTTTAAACCGTAGGTCCCGGTCTAATTAGTCTAAAATGTGCACAAAATGACCGTAGAATGAACAAGCCAAAGCTCAAAATAAAGATTGTGGACTTTGAATGAATAAGGCCTATTTACTTCATTTGCTCGGGATTGGACTTAGGAAACAGAATCAGAATCGTGATTAGTGTACTCTTTACTGAAGGGTCAGAGAAAATATCCCCTATTCACACGAACTTTTATTATTGTGCTTCTAGCTTTTTCAAAATTTTATCCTTAGAACATTTAGCTTTTTTTTAAGATCATATGACCGTTTTTGTAAAGAATGTCTGTCTTTTACTTTTGTAATTTTGATTCGTTTATATGCTCTTTTTATTTCTACGGTAAATATTCCAACGGTCGAAAAATATTCCAATTCTCATATTCCTTTACAACCATATATCCAGCAATTTGTGAGCCACTTTTTCCTACACAGTTAAAGAAGCGGGAATATTTACATTAAACCATATTTTCAATCCTTGAATAACAACTCAATTAAATTTTTGTAATTATGAAAACTAAAAACTTCTTTTCTCATTTACAGAAAAAAAAAAAAAAAAAAAAAAAAAATTGTCGAAAATGCTGTCTATCAAGAACTTTTTGAATTATTTACCACGTGAACTCTTTGCCACTCTACTTAACTGCAACCGTTCTTCTGAGTGAGAATTTTTGTCCCTAAATTTTAGAACTTTCACATCCGGGTTAGATGTGGGTTTTTGTGTGTGTGTGTGTTTCTATTATTTTTGTGTGCCATACCATCATTGTAACATGTAAATAAAAGTATTGCATTGATTTGAATTAACTAACTACAGTCTGTCCTTTGGATATCTCACTGACAGTGCGGTTCATTGAACTAGAAAGGTAAGAGAAATTTTATGTGAAATTTTTCTAGTTTGGCGGATTGTTTTGGGTAGGTAATAACCCATAACTTTTTCCGATTCTTCCAAATTTTCATCTGTATTCATAACTTTATTTCTATGTTCTGTAATAATATCATGCAAATCACTAGGATCGCTTTTATATAAATTATAAACAAAATTTGCATTAATAAAATAATTTTATTCTGTATCATTGCTTTTTACTGCATTACTCATTTTTATAGGTACATTCCGTACACTTCCAAATAATGTGCTGACATAATACAAGGGGTATTTGGGTAAACTCCTGTTTTGACATATATCTGGTTTGGATGATCAAAAATGTTGTGTGATAAACGAACGTTATTTCGACTATGCTTGCACCAAAATAAGTCACTTTTCACTTTTTAAGTGCATCTCCAAAATTTTTTAAAGAAGCCTCTATAGCCGTGTTTGGAATGACCAAGCTATTTCTGAAGCATCATAAGGAGAAAATAAATTAATAGTTCTTGAACAGATTTTAAGTAATCATCAAATTTGGTGATCCTTTACCATGTTCGAGTAAGAAAAAATGGCAAAAAGTAGGAAACTAAATTTTTTTCAATTTCATTTATGTATGTATTTCAACGAACTGCCTTTTGAGTGAGTTTGTAGTAGCATTATGTAGTGTTAAAATTATTTCATTCAATCTCATATCATTATAAATAGATTCTTTTTCATATTGAAACAGATTCTTAATTTTCCTTTCTATTGTTATGGGAAGATTTCATTCGGTATATGTTCAATGCTGTCCTTGTCCTGGATCTGTTCCTGCCTAAGGATCGAATAAAGGAGATATACCGAGGAATCACTGTATATTTACTTTCGTTGCTAAAAATGTCCTTCCTCCAAAAGTTTTGTATCTTTAAATTGATGTATTTTAGTATATTTTGAACATTTTCTTTGAATCTCACAGCTGTTGAACGTTTTCTTTCCCGTCACTCTACCATTATAACTACCTCTTCTGATGGCATTTTGCACCATTTGGAATTAATAGCTTACCAATGGTTGCAAGCAATTCTGTAACAAGTTTAACGGCCTTTACTTTGGGGTGGAACTTGATTTCTTACAATACTTTTTCCTTTTGCAACTTTATTCAGAATTTCATTTATTCCTCTTCCACTGATATTTTGAGGCATGATGGCCAATTGAATAACACTCTGGCTATTGGTACCACAGGATTCAGGTTCGAATCCTAGCGACGGCAGAGATGTTTGTTTGTGGTTCCGAATCCATGTTAAGTTGTAGCTCCCGGTCTAATTAGTCTAAAGGGGCTGCAAAAGGACGTAGAGTGACAAACGAAACGAAACATTCTTATATTATCGTTAACTTAATCTATTTAAAATTTTCCAATACTTTTCTGAACACACGTGGGAGTTAGTCTTGTAATTTTAACGATTGCACGAAAGATTTATCTTCCTTTAATAACCTTAAAAACCCAGTTTTTAACTTCAACATTTCTTCCTTTTTAAGATTCTGTATTATCAAAAACTTAAGCTTGAAATATAACTAAAACGATAGATTTGAAGGCTCAACAATTAGTAACGTTTGTAGTAAGCTTTCTTGATTCTTACTTGAAAATATTAAAATTTTAGTTCAAAATTAGTGGTATTTAAATATATTCTTTTTAAGAGTGTATACTTATTTTATTGGAGCAAAAGTCTGCAATTGTTCAGTTGAAATTCTATACATTTTTTATTTTCAGTTTATTCTTAACTTTTTTGTATTTTTGTCACAAATGATATTACTTAAAAGAATTGATGTATGCACTTATTAGTAATTATGTATTTACTTTTGGATTTTTATTTTTCAAGAAAAAATTGGAACTATTTTTTCTTCCATTATTTTATTCAGTATTGGATTCTCCTCAGTTTCTGTAATCATTGTATTTGTAAGTAATATTATTTGTTTCATTTCAAGAAGTCTCAATGTTACCATTATTAAAGAGTTCTAACCTTCATATTTCCAAATATAAATAATGGAAATACTTTTTGGAAAGGAATATAGTTCACTTTCAGTCATGTACTTTCTGCAAAATTCAGGATATCTGTACGCCGCAATAGTTAGTCTCAAGATATAAGACCATAAAATACATGACAAATAAATTTGTTTAATTAATTAAAATAATTGTAATGAGTTTAAAATTTGTATATGAAGTTTTTTATAGTTTGTATGCCCTATTGAGAAATTATCTATTTCTCGAAAAGTGTTTTGTAGTCAAATGTCGGTTTGTTTGTGCAGCTGTATCTGGGTGTAGTCGAGTTGAACACATAATTTTATGAACACACCACATTTATTTATATACGCACAAACACCACATTCACATACGACTAATACACAACATATAATTTATCTAAAACATCTAATTACACGTGTATGGAAGGATTCCACTTCTAGCTCTCGGGATGAGAGATTGTAATTCAGCGCCAGTTGCGCCGGTCTCGCTGTACTTCCTCTCTGGCGAGAGTCTTGACGCCTACTGATGTTTTTTTCTTACGATTTTTTTCTTTCTTCTTCTTTTCCACTCTTACGCACTGCAAGAGCGCCATAGGGGGCGCTCTTGCTAGTACAGGACAAAAACGATCTTGACTTACTGAAGTATTGTAAAGCGCCTCTCAGAAATACAAGTAAATCCATGCAATGCAATTAGAGTAGCAGAAGAGAAGTTATGAGGTTGTGAATACAAGAAAAATTGTTAAAGCAAAATTTATTTAAAGTAAACAATTATTTAATTTAGATTTTAGAAATTTTACTGGCCAAATCTTAAATTTTGTTAAAAATTACACAGGTGCACACTATTACACTATTGAATAAGATGAAACATTTCACAATTCAATTAATCTCTACCAAAGTTTTAAATGAGCGTTATGAAATTTCTTTTACAACCTCACGAACCGAATATATTTTAACAACCTTTGAGAATGAAATGAAGAATCTTTTCTTACATTTTCCTGACACATCAAAGAGGATTAAATCTGATTGAAAGATTATGCATATCTATTTTCATTTAAAAACGAAAGTGAATAACAAAAATATAAGTAATAACCTTAAAACTTAATCCTTTTCCTTCTTTGAAACGCAATTTAGGAATTATAAATGCATAAGCGTTTGCAAAGGCAGCAAAATCATCTTCTTTCTACCTTAACAGGATTAGACTTGACTGAGACGAATTACGTCTGAGGGTTGCCTTTCTAATTTCACCTACCTTCGTTGTGAGCTATTCGAACCATTTTCTTGTAGAGGAAAGATTAAAAAGCAAAGCGATCTCTACTTTTCTTGAGTCCGGGAAACTCGATTAGAAGGCCAGAAAAATCTGATTAAACATAGTGAAAAGTAAAAGCTTTTGTTAGGAAATCCAGAGTTCAGCTTTCTAGCACTGGAGAGAGAGGAAAATTTAATAAATTTTGGCCCCAATGGAGTTATTTCGGTCACTTATTTTTGAAATGCTCGAAATAGAAAGCCTTCTAGGATGAAAATTCAGTCCGTTTCAAATTAAGTAGTAATTTCCTTCCAAAAACACTTGGAAAATGTAATATAATAGGATAATTACATCCCATTCATATTTTCGGTAAAACCTATTATAAATGAGACGAGATGAGACGTAAAAAAAATGGTGACTTCCAGTCAAATTCGGTCGAAACAATCTATGGAATCATCGACTTCCAATTAAACAAGTAATGTAAAAGTCAATTCCTGCTTTTTCTCCACTACATTGCAGAAAAGTAATTTATAAATAATTTTCATTGATTTTTTTTAATTTTATCAGGCGCTATCTATTGGTAGATATGTGCAACTTAAATCTAAAAAAAATATAATTAATTAATTAAATTTAATTACTGAATTAATATTTGCAAAAACTGTATTAACATCTAATGTCCTCCACTGTAGTTCAAAAAAACTTTATTTGAACTTGAGTAGATGAATAAAAAGTATTTTATTAACGATTGAAAATTTCAACAAGATATATATAGGGAGAGTGTGTGCTAATAGAAGGAATTGATAAATACCAGTTACAGTTACAGGCAAAATTGACAATTCTAGAATAATGGTAAATTTGATAAAGATATTTTAAGCTTGGTTACACTACATTTAATCTATGAATTTCAACTTTTATATTAAGCGCTCTATAGTAGTAGTGTCTTTTGATTGTTTTAAATGCATCTCTTTATGATTCTGAAAGGCAGTCTCCAAACTTGATAATAATCTCAAATTTTATACTTGACTAACTGAAATATTGCAAAATGCCTCTCAGAAATACATGAAAATCCATGCAATAGTAGCCAAAGAGAAATTGCGAGGTTGTTAAAACAAGAAAAACCGTTAAAGCAAAATAAAAATTTATTTAAATGTAAACAATTATTTAATTTAGATTTTAGAAACTTTACCAGCCGAATCTTAAATTTTGGTAAAAATTACATAGGTAGCCCTAAGGACATATTATTATTGAATAAGATGAAACATTACACAATTTCCATTCCATTAACCCTACCAAAGATTTAAATGAGCGTTATAAAATTTTCTTTTGCAACCTTATGAACCTGAATATATTTTAACAACCTTTGAGAATAAAAAATTATAATATTTTGTTACATTTTCCTCACACATCAAAAGGGATTAAACCGGATTGAAAGATTATGTATATCTATTTTCATTTTAAAAAGAACGTGAATAAAACTAAATAATAACCTTAACTTAAAATTTAATCCTTTTCCATTCTTTGAAAGGCAATTTAGGAATTATAAATGCAAAAGCGTTTGCAAAGGCAGCAAAAATCTTGTTCCTTTAACAGGATTAGACTAGACTGAGACGAATCACGTCTCAGGGTTGCCTTTCTAATTTCACCTGCCTTCGTCGTGAGCGATTCGAATAATTTTCTTGTAGAGGAAAGATTAAAAAGCAAGTCTGGAAAACTCGATTAGAAGGCCAGAAAAATCTGATTAAACATAGAGAAAAGTAAAAGCTTTTGTTGGGAAATCCAGAGTTCAGCTTTTCTAGCACTGAAAAAGAGAGAGAGAGAGAGGTAAATTTAATAAATTTTGGACCCAATGGAGTTATTTTCTTTCACTTATTTTGGAAATGCTTGAAAAAGAAAGACTTCTAGGATGAATGTTTAGTTAGTTTCATCTTTGATAATAAATTAGTAATTTTCTTTCAAAAACATGACATAAAATAATAGGATATTTGCATCCCATTCATATTTTCAGCTTATTATTTACAATGTCAAGTAAAAAATGATGACTTCCAGTCAAAATTGCGCCAAAAAAGCTATGTGTTTCATCGAATTCCCATTAAAACAATACCAGTTACAGTTACACACAAAAACGGTAATTCTAAAACAGGGGTAAATTGGTAAAGATATTTTAAAGCTTGGTTACCTCGTGGTTTCTCGCTAAAGTGAAGTTGCATATTACCTTTAGCCATAAAACAGTTGCCTGCGACGTTGTCTCCCGGACTTGGTGCAGGCTTTCCTGCAACATTGGGATTGGTAATAGCGACACTTGAGCTATATCGTTTTGCTGAAATATTTTCCACTTTCTATAAACGGTGGATGCGAGATAATTGAAAAAACAAAGAAATGTAAATTTGATGCTTATTGCTTCAAAGTACAATAAGTTTTACTATATCAATTTAAAGGTTTTGCCAATACAGGATAAAACCAATCTTGACTCACTGAAGTTTTGTAAAATGGCTCTCAGAAATACAAGCTATCCAAACTAATTAACAGAAGAGAAATTATGAGGTTACTAAAGCAAGTTAAAGTGTTAGTGCAAAATCAAAATTTATTTAAAGTTAATAATTATTTAATTTCGATATTAGAAACTTTACCAGCCAAATCCTGAATTTTAGTAAAAATTACATAAGTAGCCCTGGGACATATTATTGAACAAGATGAAACATTTCAATTCCATTATTCCCTACCAAAGATTTAAATGAGCGTTATGAAATTTATTTTACAACCTTATGAACCGAATATATTTAACAACCTTTTCAGAATAAAATTAAGAATCTTTCGTTACATTTTCCTCACACATCAAAGAGGATTAAATCTGATTGAAAGATTATGCATATCTATTTTCATTTTAAAACGAAAGTGAATAAAAAAAAAATAAGAACCTTAAAACTTAATCCTTTTCCATTCTTTGAAACGCAATTTAGGAATTATAAATGCAAAAGCGTTTGCAAAGGCAGCAAAATCTTGTTCCTTTAACAGGATTAGACTAGACTGAGACGAATCACGTCTGAGGGTTGCCTTTCTAATTTCACCTGCCTTCGTCATCAGTGATTCGAATCATTTTCTTGTAGAGGAAAGATTAAAAAGCAAGTCTGGAAAACTCGATTAGAAGGCCAGATAAATCTGATTAAACATGGAGAAAAGTAAAAGTTTTTGTTGGGAAATCCATAGTTCAGCTCTTCTATCACTGGAGAGAAAGAGGTAAATTTTATAAATTTTGGACTCGATAGAGTTATTTTCGGTCACTTATTTTGAAATGTTTGAAAAAGAAAGCCTCCTAGGAAAGTTTAGTCAGTTTCCTCATTTATAATAAATTAAGTAGTAATTTTCTTGGAAAAAAAACCCATGCCATGCAAGGATAGGATATTTGCATCAAATTCATATTTCCAACTTATTTTACGCCAATATTTGCAATGCGATGTAAAAAATGGTGACTACCAGTTAAAATTGCTCCAAACAAGCTATTTGTTTAATCGAATTTCAATTAAAATAATACCAGTTACAGTTACAGGCAAAAATTGCAATTTTAGAACATTGGTAAATTAGTTAAAGATATTTTAAAGCTTGACTACACTAGAACTACATTTAATCTATGAATTTTAACTTTTATATTAAGCGGTCTTTAATAATAGTGTCTCCTGATTGTTTTAAAAGAATCTCTACGATTCAAAAAGGCAATCTTCAAATTTTATAATTATCTCAAACTTTATACTTGACTCACTGAAGTATTGCAAAATGCCTCTCAGAAATACATGCAATAGCAGCAAAAGAAAAATTACGAGGTTGTTAAAACAAGAAAAACTGTTAAAGAAAAAGCAAAATTTATTTAAAGTAAACAATTATTTAATTTAGATTTTAGAAATTTTACCAGCCAAATATTACGTTTTGACAAAAATTTCATTGGCAGCCCTGGTATATATTGTTATTGAATAAAATAAAACAATTCTCAATTCCATTAAACTCTACCAAATATTTAAATGTTATGAAATTTCTTTTACAACCTCATGAACCGAATATATTTTAACAACCCTTTTCAGAATAAAATTAAGAATCTTTTGTTACATTTCCCCCTCACATATCAAAGGGGATTAAATCTGATTGAAAGATTATGCATATTTATTTTCTTTTTAAAACGAACGTGAATAAAAAAAAGAAAAAGAAGAACCTTAAAACTTAATCCTTCCCCATTCTTTGAAACTAAATTTAGGAATTATAAATGCAAAAGCGTTTGAATGGCAGCAAAGTTTTCTTCCTTCTTCCTTAACAGGATTAGACTTGACTGAGACGAATCACGTCTGAGGGTTGCCGTTCTAATTTTACCTGCCTTCGTCGTGAGCGATTCGAATCATTTTATTGTAGAGGAAAGATTAAAAAGCAAGTCTGGAAAATTCGATTAGAAGGACAACAAAAAATCTGATTAAACATAGGGAAAAGTAAAAGCTTTTGTTGGGAAATCCAGAGTTCAGCTTTTCTAGCACTGGAAAGAGAGAGAGAGAGGTAAATTTAATAAATTTTGGACCCAATGGAGTTATTTCGGTCACTTATTTTGGAAATGCTTGAAAAAGAAAGCCTTCTAGATTGACAATTCAGTCAGTTTAATCATTTAGAGTAAATTAAGTAGTAATTATCTTTCAAAAACACTTGCACATGATATAAAATAATAGGATATTTACATTCCATTCATATTTTCGGTAAAAATTGGTATAACTCAGCCCAATGCAATGTAATAAAAAAAATGTTTGTAGTGGATTGACATTAAACCGTTTTCCACTTTAAACCGTAAATCCCGGTCGAATCTGAATTGAGGTTTTGTCAGTCTTCAGACGTCGTGGTGCATCCCTAAAGTGAAGTTGCATATTAGCTTTAGCCATTAACCAGTTACCTGCGACGGGGTCTCTTGGACCTGGTGAAGGCTTTCCTGTACCAGGGGGATTAGTAACAACAACTTGAGTCAATTCGTGTTGCTGAAACATTTTTAACTATTTGGTGGATGCATTTTAATGCGAGATAATTAACTCCAACAAAAAGAAATGTAAATTTGATGCTTAGTGTTTTAAAGTACAATAAGTTTTACTACATAAAATTAAAGGATTTGCCAGTACAGGACAAAACCAATCTTGAGTCAATGAAGTCTTGAAAAATGGCTTAGAAATATAAGCAAATCCAAACTAAGTAACAGAAGAGAAATTATGAGCTTACTAAAGCAAGATAAAGTGTTATAGCAAAATCAAAATTTCTTTAAAGTTAATAATTATTTAATTTAGATTTTAGAAATTTTACCAAACAAATCTTACGTTCTGATAAAAATTTGATTGGTAGCCCTGGGATATATTATTATTGAATAAGATGAAACATTCCACTACTTAAATTATATTCATCCCTTCGAAAGTTTTAAATGAACGTTATGAAATTTCTTTTACAACCTTACGAACCGAATATATCTTAACAACATTTTGAGAATAAAATTAAGAATCTTTTGTTACATTTTTCCTCACACGTCAAAGAGGATTAAATCTGATTGAAAGATTATGCATATCTATTTTCATTTTAAAACGAGCGTGAATAAAAAAAAGAAAAAGATAAGAACCTTACAACTTAATCCTTTCCCATTCTTTGAAACGCAATTTAAGAATTATAAATGCAAAAGCGTTTGCAAAGGCAGCAAAATCTTCTTCCTTTTTCCTTAACAGGATTAGACTTGACTGAGACGAATCACGTTTGAGGGTTGCCTTTCTATGTAATTTCACCTGCCTTCGACCTGAGCGATTCAAATCATTTTCTTGTAGAGAAAAAGATTAAAAAGCAAGCGTTTTCTTGAGTCTGGAAAATTCTATTAGAAGGCTAGAAAAATTTGATTAAACATAGAGAATAGTAAAAGCTCTTGTTTGGAAATCCAGAGTTCAGTTTTTCTAGCACTCGAGAGAGTGAGGTAAATTTAATATATTTTGGACCCAATGGAGTTATTTTCGGTCACTTATTTTGTAATGCTCGAGAAAGAAAGCATACTAGGATGAAAGTTCCGTCAGTTTCATCATTAATAGTAAATTAAGTAGTAGTTTTCTTCCAAAAAACACTTGCAAGATGTAATATAATATTATATTTACATCCCACTCATATTTTCGGTAAAAATAATTTTAACTCACCTCAATGCGACGTAAAAAAATGGTGACTTCTAGTCAAAATTGCTCGAAACAATCTATGGAATCATCGCTTCCAATTAAAAAAAAATACCAGTTACAGTTACAGGCAAAAATGACGATTCTAGAATAATGGTAAATTGGATAAAAATATTTTAAAACTCTGTTATACTAGAACTATATTCAATTTATGAATTTTAACTTTTATATTAAGCGTTCTATAGTAATAGTGTCTTTTGATTGTTTTAAGAGAAGAGATTTTGGATTCAGAAAGGCAATCTCGAAACTTTATCAATTTTTGCAACTATATAATCAATGTCACTTCAAATTGGGTAATTGGTTTCTTCAATTATCACTCCAATTTGGGCAAGTGATTTCTTCAATTATCACTTCAATTTGGGAAATTGGTTTCTTCAATTATCACTTCATTTTGGGCAATTGGTTTCTTCAATTATCACTTTAATTTCATTGTTGACTTCTATTAGCGCTACCTCTTCTCGGTTGTGCTGCTTGGTTTATCTTGTTCTCCGTGTTTAATATTTTTGTTAACATCGCAGTCAGATATAAGTTAAAGAAACTCTACCAACAATGTTTTCAATTCAACAATGTTAATTCAAAATTTATTCTTTATTTTCAAAAATTGAAAAGAAAAAGTCCACTTGTCCGCCATTTTTATTTCTGCTGACTATGAAGAGAATGAGAAAGATATCCTTATTTAATGGTAAATGAGGTTGCGTATTTTTTTTTTGAATAGTTTATAAGCCTGCCACATTTTGTAGAACATCGCCTGTTTGGCGAAAGAAGGTGGACTGAACTACGATTCAATCCATATTTTCTTTAAACATTCTTACCTATATTTAAATTTCTTTCTCAGTAATTGACGATCAACACACCAGGCTCCAGATGTAATAATTTTCAATTTGAGATCCGGAAAGCGTAGCTTAAAGCCGGTGTCCAGTCAGCAGAGATGTGGAGTCGGCCAAAATATTTCTCAATACTAACAGCCGACTCATGAGTCGAATTTTTTAAACCGAATTCTGACTCTTTACCGTAGTTTAATGTACTATTTTTTCACTATTGGAATTAGAAAAATTTGAGAAATAATTATAATGAGTATTATTATACTCAGATATCTGTAAAAAGATTTTTGCGTTAACAAAAGTTTTATTAAAACTTTAAACTGTAGAATTTGTACCCACTTAAAATACATCCTTGTGCTCAAGATTTGATTATAAAAATATATGTCCTGTAAAAATATAAATACTAAATTAATACGTAACGAAGAACAATATTTATAAGCATTTTCTATCAATATTTATAAGCATTTTAAATGTTTCTTAATTTCTTTGTTTCCTATTATTATTTTACTTATGCATTAAAATTACTTAATTCAAAACGCAGGCACACTAAAACAGCATCCAATTTATCATATTTATATGTGTTATTATTTTCGAATACCAAAACTTTCAGAATTCTAGATTAGAATGGCTGATATGTAGCAGTTTCTGCTTTAACTAGAGTGCATTACGATCTCCAAAAATTATATATGGAGAATCATCACATTTCTCTCTAAACTCAATGAAATTCAAGAATTACACCTTACAGATTTAGAAGAGGATGACTTTCGTTCGCTTTCACTCCGATTTTGAAATTCCGAAATTCACACCGTTATCTCCCTTCCCCCATTATTTTCACATCCGTACGAAATGTTATTTGATTCAGATTACAAAATTAATTTACATTAGCTGACATTTAAAAGTCGAACTTGCATTTTAGTCCTATTAAAAACAATACTTTAATTAGATGTGCAATTATTTAGTGTGCCGATATAATTTACGAACACGTTATTAAGCTAGTGGCGATTCAGTTCAGCTGTTATCGATGTAGAGATTTGCATCTGTACACAACAGCGCCAGACATGGTAAATATCAATTAGCAGCGAACTACATATCGCAGTCGCCAACAAGCAAATTTATTAAAATAAACGACTGAAAGACATTTGCCATGGCAGAGTGAATTAGCAAATACATTAGGAACTGGAGAACTAATTCAATAGTATTAAATCAAATGAATGTTTTGAAACTTTAAATATTATTAGATACTGTACTTTCTAATGTTGATTGACTTGAGGAAAAAATAATTTTGTTGAATGGTAAACATGCTGAAGTTTAAGTTCATACGCACTCATTTGCTGGATTAGCAAAGGAATTCGTAAGGTACTACTGTATCCAAAAAGTAAGACCAGTTTTCAATTTAACTTTCCCGGAGCTTAGGGAATTTAATTTTTTTTTCTTTTTTAGGTTGCTGGCAATGTTCTTGACATCTGTGGGAAATCTGACGTCAAAATATTCATTCAGTAGTTGAGATACGCATCGCTTTGTGAGACGCTAAAACGGATTCAGACGATTTTTGAAATGACTTTTCAATGGACTCAAAACGATGTCCCCGGAGTGGTGTTTTGAGTTTAGAGAATAGCCAGAAGTAGCACAATGCTACATTAGGTGAATGCGGTGTTTCTTGAATGATATGGGTTTCATTTTTGACGAAAAATGTGAGCTGGCGCATTCGGTGTTTTCTGTACCAATCACGATTTGATACGTTTGAGGGCCCAGACATCTTTTAAATGGAATTTTGAAATTCTAACATCATCATCAAGGTATCTAATTGTAAATCGACAGTTTGCGAGCACCAAATCTTTAATTGTTGGGACGTGAGCTTCGTCGGTTGAGGTTGATGGTCGACCAGAGGGCTCTTCGTCATTAACGCTTTCTCTGCCTTCTTTGAACTGTTTATACCACTTCTAAACATTTCTTTCCGTTATAGGAGTGCACACCGAATGCCTTTTGTAACATTCTGTACGTTTCCGTAAACAAAATTGAATGCAAGTTCTTTGCTTAATTCATTCAGACATTTCGAAAATCGCCGGAATCAGTTTTAGCGTCTCACAAAACCAAACGTAACTCCAGCACTAATGAATATTTTGACGTCCAATTTCACACAGATATCAAGGACAGTGCCAACAACCTAAAAAAGAAAATTGAAATTCCATAAGTTCCGAGAATTTTAAGCCGAAAATTGGTCTTACTTTTTGGACACAGTAGTATTCTAAATTCCAAGTAGAATGTTCTTCTTTCTTTTCTGTCCTCTCTGGCTCTTGCGATGTATTTCTACTTGAAATATTTCACAACTAGATCGTTCAATGCCTCCTTGTTTATTAAAACGAATCACCTTCCAATAACTGATGTAATGAAAATAACGTGTTTCATTTTCATGTAATTTCAAAATATATTTTTAGTTTTCTTTTAAACTGCTGTACCAGTCATACAATTTTTAAAAAACTCCATGTACAGGGTGATTATAATTAAAGTCCCACTTTCAAAATGCTGTAACAAAAAACATTTGTCTCAATGAATTCAAATTTGAACCAAAGATACTTGTAGAATGAGGAAACGGTACGACATCTAAAAAGTTTAAAAGTGTATTAATAGATGGCGCTGTAAATGGCTTGAAGAAAGTGAATTCGGCTGCCATTGATATTTTGAATCGAAATGACAACGTATTTGGCATGAGTTGCACATTAAACCTACTGTAGTGTTCAATGTACTTAGTTGTTTTGGTTTTTTTGACGAAAAAAGGGACTTCCAAGTCATTCAACAGTTTTGACACTGTGAGTGGAAAGCCCCTCCACCACGGCAAGGTCGTACCCAATTGGATGGGAAAAATTGGTGGAACTTTTTTTGATGCCACACCGTTTCCCCCTTCTTCAAGTATCTTCAATTCGAATTTGAACTCAATGTGACGGGTGGTTCTTTTTTTGCAGCATTTTGAAAATGGGACATCAATTATAATCACTTTATATATAGACAAATTAGGATTTAACTACAATAAAAATAGAAAGTACTTTTTTTTAAACTCAATAGATAAAAATTATTCAATTTAAATTCATCATGTTAGAATCGTGACAGCAAGTTGAGCAAATTTTTTTTTTACCGAAGGAGAGTGGTTATTTTGTTTACTTTGTGTGTATCTAGGTATATACTTCATCACTTCCTGTTTACATTCATAGAGCGAGAATCGGTCTATTCCATCAGAATAAAGGTCGCTTCAACATACTCAATGTTGATCGTTTCTGTTGCTTTCTCATGGATGGAAAACAATGGATCTATTCAGATTTTGATCTAATTCTGATAAAGATCTTTCGGCGACTTTTTTTAAATGAGCAACCAAGATAATGATTCATTATTTCATACTCTATTACCTATACTATCTATATAATTAATTATATCTAGCTCTTTAATAAATCTTGTTGATGACAAACTGGAATTTTTCCCTTTTCGCCACAGGCACATAAACATGAAGATCAACTACAGCCATGCAAAATTTTGGCCCACACACACGCTAAAATACCCTTTTACGATAAGGCCTATTTTCTAAAATAATTTCATGTGGGATTTTCATATACAATGTAAATGTCTCATTATCATGATTACAGTTATTATCATGATTAAGAATTTCATTGATAGATTATAGGAATTAAGAATTTTATAGATAATCAATTCAGTGATTAATAAAAAGATAATATTCACAAAATTAAGATAAAATTGTTTGTTATTAGCAACTATTTATAACTGGAATATGAATAGTTCATAATAACTAGATAAGAAAATGTTCATAAATAAGTAATATAAAAAAAAAAAAAAATTAAAGTCAATTCCTACTTTTTTTCACTCTATTGCAGAAAAGTCCTTTACAAATAAAGTTGAAATTTTCTTCTTACATCTGGCGCCATCTATTGGTAGATGCATGCAACTTAGATCTGAAAAAAACTAAAATTAGTGAATCAAATTTAATGAATGAACACTTGAAAAAACTGTATTAACATCAAGTGTCATCCACTACAAGTTTTAAAAAATGTATTTGAACTAGTGTGGATGAATAAAATGTATTTCATGAACGATTGAAAATTCGAACAAAGTTTATATCCTCATAACTTAAAAAAACCATTAATCAAGGACTTGAAGTGCCCTAGGAAGCTGACATCAGTTATTAGCAGACTCACAACTAATTATTACAGAGGGATGAAGATTCTCCCAGACAGGACCAGGGAATACGTCCCCTGCAGAAATTGCCGCAACGCTTTCCTAACACCTAAGCACATTCTGCAGTGCCCAGCACTCCCTCCCCATGTTTTGCAATTGGGTAGGGTGCCGATCGAGGCCAAGTTAAGAGAAGTCCTGTAGAGTGAAGCGGCATCGTTGCTTGCGGCCGCTATCGAGAAGACTTTTGACTTGATCTAACTTTATTAATAATATTTTAAATCCATGGACACGATAACAACAACAACCTATATCATGTCTCTGAAAGAGCTTTTTCTATAGTTTTAATGTCAACTTCACAATTGAAAATATTGGAATATCCGAAAATTAAATTCGATTCTACTATAATTAAAAAAAAATTATATACAAATAATTTTTGTCTGAAAATTATTTGAAAGAAAATGACATTCGTAATCTAACGGTAAATGATTTATATCTCAGCATTTTTTTCTTCAGAATTAAGTTGAAAATTCAAAATATAGGAATTTTCGAAATATCGATTCTGTTGTAACTAAAAAAATTATATACTAATAAATAGGGCCTGATGGCACAGGATGCTCGGTACCACAGTGTTTGAGTTCGAGTCAAGGTAGTGCCATGGATGTTTGTAGCGGTTCGGAATCCATTTTAAGCCATAGGTCCCGGTCTAATAGGACCGTAGAACGTTGCGACAATAGTGTGACTCGCGCCCATAGCCTAACTTCAAGCTACATTTTTTCCCTGGGTGGTGCTAAATGAGTAACAGCTGCGCAGCCCTTGCCTATGGCATAAAGGTTAACCGTCTCTGTATTGTAAGCTGCATTAGAACAACGCGACATAGAAAAATAATTTTTTCTAACTTTGATTGGATAGAAAAGGACATCATTAAACGAATGGTACCTTTTTTATGTCACTGTAAGATTTGTTCAGATGTTACAAAGTTAAATTAAAAATGTAGAAAATATATTTTGATTGGCTTTGTTAGACGCTAAAACTAATACCAGCTATTTTTGAAATGACTGAATTAATTGAGCAAAGAACTTGCATTCCATTTTGTTTGCGAAAATGTATAGAATGTTGTAGAAGGCATTCGGTGAGCGATTCGGTTCTATATCGAAAATAAATGTTTACAAGTGGTATAAACAGTTCACAGAAGGCAGAGAACGTATTGAAGACGAAGAGCGTTCTGGTCGACCGTCAACCTCAACCTATGAAGCTCGTGTCCAAAAAATTAAAGATTTGGTGCTTGCAAACCGTCGATTTACAATAAGAGACCTTGCTAATGATGTTGGAATTTCAAAAGGATCGGTCGAATCAATTTCGGGCTCCAAACGCGTCCAATCTCGATGGGTACCGAAAAGACTGAATGCGCCAGATCACACTGCATTGATTCTTTGTGGTCTTTTCACCAAAAATGAAACCCATATCGTTCCACATCCACCGTATTCACACTGTGCGACTTCTGGCTATTCCCTAAACTCAATTATGAGTCAATTGAAGAGATTCATCGGGGATCATCGCACGCTTTGAAGGCCATCCCTGTCGATGACTTTTTAGCATGCATTGAGGATTGGTAAAAAAGTTGGCATAAGTTTATTGTGTCCGAAGGTGATTAATCTGGAGGCGATGAAATAAATTTGGAAGAATAAATAAAGAATTTTTGAAAAAAAAATTGGTCTTACTTTTTGGGCACAGTAGTAGTTCGCTATTAAATAAACAATACATTCTTATTTTAAAGTAATCTTGTACCTTTTCGCATTATAACGAAAATGCGAATAAATGGAAATCTACAAAAGTCAAATAAAACTGATAAGTGAGAAGAGCGAAATCGTCACTTATTGCACAGAAATAGTTTGACGGTGCTCAGAAAAATCGTCCTTAAACCCAATTTGGAAAAAAATATCGGGACTAACTCCAAGGCCAGGGACTACTCGTGCTGGAGCCGATAGATATAAATGGAGTTAATCAGGCAACTGTCTCCTCTTCGGGTTCGAGTCCCGGCGGTGCCATGCATGTTTGCAGTGGTTCGTAATCCACTTTAAACCATAGTTCCCGGTCTAACAGGATCGTAGAGCGTTGCGGGGGTTGTGTTACTCCGCGTCCGTAGCTTATCTTCAAACTGCCTTCCTTGGCAGGCTTCCTACACGCTTTCCTTGGTAGTGCTAAGTGAGTAACGTCGGTGCAACGCTTGCCTTAACTTAAAGACTGTCTAAGTGTTCGCCAGCTGCATTAGAACAAAAAAATATTAATAGAATTGTTTAAATTAATTAACAAACAACTTGAAATTAAATAATATTTTATAATAAAGCCAATAGATGGCGCCAGGAGGACTAAAATGGATAATTATAAGCCATAAATTATTAAAGTTAATTAAAAAAGGATAATACTTCACCTTTAAAAAAATGTATTCTGATGTGTATAATGATATCTGATCTGTATATTTCACATTACAATTAAAATGCGAATAAATGGGAATCTACGAAAGTTAAATAAAACTGAAAATTGAAAAAACGAAATTGTCATGGAAATAATTTGACGACGTTCAGAAAAGTCGTCCTTAAACCCAATTTGGGAAAAAGTACCAGGACTAACTCTTGATCCAGGGACTACTCGTGCTGGAGCTGATAGATATAAATGGAGTTGATCAGGCAACTGCCACCGTCTCCTCTCGAAATTCCCCGCCTTCTGTGACAGTTTAATCCTTTTTGTTCGCAGGTCCGAGTGATTTATGCGCGTTTTAAAGTGCGCGTCTCCCCGGAAATGTCCCGGAGTGTCTCCGCGATTCCTAGGAAGCCATCGGCGTCCACGGAGATTAATGGCCGGCGATTGGCTTAATGGTATTTGGCAATCATCGGAATATTCCCTCTACCCTTTTTTTGCTTCTTGGTTAAAGACTGTTTTAAAAGAAAAGACGGTAAAAGACGGAATTTTCAGTTTTAGACACTCTTGTCTGAAAGTGTATTTGGTTATTGGATCTGGATTGTGAAGAGAGTGCGTTATTATTTTGATGGAAACTTTCAAGTTCGTGAATTCTGGAAAATTTAAGACAATCTAGTGCAATTGTATTTCTGCCAACAGAAGAATGACACTATTACGAGTGCTTATATAGCATTGCTCAATTGAAATATATATGATAAATTGTAATTTAATTTTTACGAAAAACTATCTCATACATTCAGGGCCGGATTTAGATGAAAGGGCTCCGTTAGTGGAATAGCCTAGATCTTTTTTCATCTCCCATTTTTAAGTTTGTAAATTACACGAGAGATAATAAAATACATCATTACTGTGATATATATCAATACGTTAAATGAAACATGTTGTAATGGGTACTAATCTTTATAAAAAAAATGTGGCACGGATCATAAATTTAAAAAAAAGTCGACAACAATTAATTGAGATTTATTCTCATCACCATATATAGTACAAGATAATCAAATGACGTGTACGCAATCCTAAAATAAGAATCTTTTCTAATAGCATTTACACGTATTTCATATTATCGAAGTAATACGAATATAACCGAACATCGGGGTGTCAATAGATCTGTTCCAATATACAACTTTATATATGCATTAACAAACCAGAGCATAGTAGCATAAGGCACGTCAAAATTTGCCATAGCGATCAGTGAACGTATTAACTGTACTTTGGTGCAATCTAGTATACATGAACGAACAGACCCAATGAGCCGAACGCGTTGATCTTAACCCATACATTTTTACGTTTTTTTATTAGTCATATGTGCAGAATTTCTCCTTATTTTTGATTCAGTGTTTTAGAGTTTACGGTTATTAGAATAGTGTAATTTTAATTTTGCTAACAATTTGAATGTAGGCCCCTCTTGATCTTGAAGCCTAGTTAGCTTATAGGAAAATCCCGCCTTGAAAAAACTATTTGATACACTCACGTAAGTAAAAGAAAAATATCTTTCTCTCCTTATATTAATTCCAAAAATGTTTGGAAAGATCAAATTAAATATTATACATTATATCATAGCTTGTTTAAAGATATGAGCAAAATAACTTTTTATATAACTGTATGACACATTTTGAAACATATATATATTTTACAGTTTCGAATGATCATTTTCAATCTTTTATTACCAAAGACACATTGACTTATGATTTATGTGAAACGTACTTTTTTAACTATACCAATATTTCGATTCTAGCATTTTAATTTTTCATGACTTTGAGAATATCGAAAATTCAAATTTCTTATATTTGTAATTTGCAAATTAACTTTTAAAACTTATTAAAAAAATTTTACGAAGATATAAAAAAGGTACCGCCTGATTTAGAGATATAACCTCTATCAAAGAAAAGTTAGAATAATCATTATTATAAAATGATATACAGCAAAATAGCAATTTCGAAGTTTCCAATATTTTGAAATGTTAAGTTATCCGTATAACTTCTGAAAAAACTTTTGAAGAAACATAATACCCTTCTTTTACGGATGTCATTTCCCATCAATAAAATTACTATTTCATATTTTTCATGCGCCAACGGCCATACCATGCTGAATATACCGGTTCTCGTTAGATCACCGAAGTCAAGTATCATTGGGCACGGCCAGTACTTGGGTGGGGGACCACCGCGTGCTGTTGGCATTCACAAATTTGTGACCTGAATGGCCGAGTGTCTAGCGCTCTGGCGCCACAGGTTTCGGGTTCGTATCCCGGCGGTGCCATGGATGTTTGTAGTGGTTCAGAATCCACTTTAAGCCGTAGGCCCCGGTCTCCTATGACTGTAAGAGCGCCACGGAGCAAAAGTTCGGCTTCTAACTACGGGGGTGCTCCATCACAACAGAAGCTGCTTCCTTCCCTTCAATCATGAGCGCGTATGGGCTCGTGGGCTTGGCCAGCCAAGTGGGATAAGGAACAACAACAAACAATATTTTTCATAGATTTTTGAAATTTCCTATATTTTGAAATTTCAAGTTAATTTTGTAACATCTAAAAATATTTTTACAGACACATAAAAAAAGTACCGTTGGATTAAGGTATGTCCTTTTCTATCTGAAACATTTGCGAAAAAATTATTAGTATATAATATTTTAAATTACGCCAGAGAGGAGATTCCAATATTTTGAAAATTTAAGTTAAATTTATAAGTTCTGAAACATATTTTAAAAAGACATAATACAGGTACCCTTCAATTACAGGATGCCATTTTCTATTAAATACAAATTACAGCAGAATAAAATTTTTCGAATTTTCCAATATTTTAAAATTTCAAATTAACTTCGTGACATCTAAAAATTTTTTTCAAAGACATAAAAGGTACCATTTGACATGGGATGCTATCTTCTATTAAATAAAGCTCAGAAAAAATTACTAGCATATAATATTTTAAATTAAACTTATTCGAATTTTTGAAGATTCTAATATTTTGAAAATTAAAATTATCTTTATAACTTCTGAAAAATCTTTTAGAGAGACATAATAAAGCTAGTGTTCCATAACTGATGTGATATTCTATCAAATAAAACTTCGAAAAAAATTATTAATAAATAATATTTTAAATTGCTGCACAGTATATTTTTCGAAATTTCATATATTTTAAATTTTTCAATTAATGTCTGAAACAGGGACCTAAAAAAGGTAACTTTCGATTACGGTTATCATTTTACATCAAGTAATACGAAGAAAAAATTATTAGTATACAGACTTTTTAGATTACAACAGAATGGAGTTTTCGGAATTCCATATATTTTGAATATTTCAGTTCACTTTTTAACATCTGTAAAAAACGGATGTTATTTTCTATCAAATAAAGTTAGAAAAAAAAATATTAATAGATAATTTTTTAAATTACAGCAGAATAAATTTTCGAAATTTCCTATATTTTGAATTTTCAAGTTAACTGTATGATTTCTACAAATATTTTTGCAGAGACATAAGGAAAGACTGTTCGATTAGGGATGCCTTTTATCGTCAAATAAATAATAATAATAATAATTTTAGAATATAATTTTTAAAGTTATTAGTATATAATTTTTTACATTACAGTAGAATTGATTTTTCGAAATTTTTGCATATTTTAAATTTTAAATCTATAAAAAAAATATTTGTAGAAGTCACATTGAATTATTATAAATAATTTTTATAATTTCTGTAAAAAATTTGCCGAAACATTAAAACATTTACCATTCGATTAGAGACATCATTTTCTATCAAGTAAAACTAAAGTGGAAATCTTTTTTCTCTATCAAATAAAAGTTAGATTTTTTTCTAATGCAGCTGGCAAACACTTAGTCAGCTGTCTTGGATGCCTCAAGGCAAGCACTGCACAGACGGCACTCACTTTGAATTATCCAGGGGCTCGTGTTATCCAGGGGCTTGAAGATAAGCCACGGACGAGGAGTAACAATGCCCTCGCAACACTCTACGATCCTATTAAACCAGGCCTATGGTTTAAAGTGGAATCCGAACCACTCCAAACATCCATGGCACCGCCGGGACTCGAACTTGAAACCTATGGTACCGAACGTCAGGGCGCTAGCCACTCGGCCATTCAGGCCCTATTTTCTATGAAATAAAAGTTAGAAAAAAATTGTTAGTATATTATTTTTTATATTTAGATGTTGTGAAACTATCTAAATTTTCAAATTTAAAGTTAACTTCTAACAAAAAAATTTGTAAAGGCCAAAAAATGTACCCTTCGTTTACGGAGGTAATTTTCAAGGAAATAAAAGTTTGAAAAAAATGTGCAGCATATAATTTTTTAAATTGCAGCAAAATAGATATTTCGAAATTTCCTATACATTTCCTATAACATATATTTCCAATACATTGTTACCATCTGAACAAAATTTTGCCGAGGTATAAAAAAGGTTCCGTTCATTGATGGATGCAATTTTCTATCAAATAAAACTGCTACTAATATTTGATTTTTAAATTACAGCACAATAGACTTTGTGAACTTTCCTATATTTTCAATTTTCAAGTTGATATCATTACAGCTGTAAAATTTCTTACAGATACATAAATTTTTTAAGTGAATTCCTACTTTTTTTTCACTCTATTGCAGAAAGTCCTTTATAAATAATTTTCATTCATATTATTTAACTGTGTATGTGTTATAAAGTGTGTATGTGTGAGAGAGAGAGAAAAAATTATCTCTCTCTCTCGCACACACACTTTCCATCTCTGTCACTCATTTATTCAGATGTTTCATTTTCCATTTTGTTCCCACCTAGACTCAGACTAGAACCCACAATGAAAAAAGAATCTAAAAAAGAAATTTTTTTTCCACACGCTTCGCCACTGACGGTATTTATTCATAAATTTATATCCTGCTAAATATCTTATAGGAGAGAAATTTTTCTCTCAAATATAAAACTAAAATTAATTAACTAAAATTAATTAACTAAATTTAATGAATGAATTAATATTTGAAAAAACTGTATTCACATCCAGTGTCATCCACTGCAAGTTTTAAAAAAATGTATTTGAACTCGAGGTGGATGAATAAGAAGTGTTTTATGAACGATTGAAAATTGGAACAAGATATACATAGGGGGAGGTGTGAACTAATAGTAGGTATTGAAAGAAGAACCGTTCGTTTGTGGATATCATTTTCTATCAAATAAAACTGAAATAGAAAAAAAAATTTCAATCAAACAAAAGTTAGAAAAAATTATAAGCATGTAAATTTTTAAATTACAGCAAAATAGATTTTTCGGAATTCAATATATGTTGATTTTTCTGGTTAACTTTATAATATCTGAAAAAATATTTTTTTGCAGAGACATAAAAAGGTATCGTTCGATTACGGATGCCATTTTCTATCAAATAAAAGTTAGAAAAAAACATTTTTCTATAATATTGAAATTTTTTTTTCTTCTAATGAAGCTGGCAAATAGACCTTGATCTTCGCCATAAGGGCTGCACCGATGTTACTCACTTTGCATTACCCAGGGGGCGCGTGTAACTAGAAGATACGGACGCGGAGTAACATTGCCCCCGCAACGCTCTACGATACTATTAGGACAGGGACCTACAGTTTAAAGTGGATTCCGAACCACTACAACACCCATGGGCAAAGCCGGGATTTGAACCCGATAGAGCGCTAGCCATTCGGCCAATAGGTCCCTATAATATAATATTTAAATTACGGCATAATATATTTTTCGAAATTATAGAAATATTTCGAATTTTCAAATTAACTTTGTAAATTCTGAAAGAAATTCAAAGAGACATAAAAAAGTTACCGTGTGATTACGGATATCATTTTCCATCAAATAATTTTAGAAATAAAAATATTATTACCAAATAATTTTTTAAATTAGTGCAAAATCAAAATTTCTTATATTTTGAATTTTCAAGTTTATTTTAAAAATGATGAAAAATATTTTGCAGAGACATACAAAATGAGCATTTCGAATTCTGATGAAATTTCCTATCAAATAAAATTTAGAAAATAATTATTAGTGTACAATTTTTTAAATATATTGGTACTAATTGCGTACAGATTACGAAGTACCAATGGGGATATACCCCTTAACCTTCTCATCTTAATTCATAGATAAAGTTAACAATTATGAGTGAATGAGATACATGCCTAACAAGGTGAGGTGATTCGATGTTTTTATTGAGACATCTTGTTTCTTGAGTCAATAGTAACTTCTATTTAAGTCAATATCAATCCAGCAAAATATATAATTATAAACCTTCTCCAACAAATGTAAATAATAGTTTATTATTAAAATATTTTTAATTTTTTGTACAATTTTAATTTAAAAAAAAATATATAATACAATTGGTAAAATCTTGACGATTTTTGCGACTCAACTAAAAATATTGTTGAAGAAATGCAAATGTTGCAGAAGATACTTTTATTTTCTAATTTACTGGAATTATGAACAATAGTTTCAAATTCAGTTCGTCGTGCGAGTATCAAATTAATCGGCTGATATTGTGTATTCCGATGATTGTTTTTATTTTATAATGAATACATTATGATATTAATGATTACTTAACATCTTATGTTTATATTTAAGGTTTACATAACTTGATATACATAAAATGTGGGCTTTTCTATGTACCTACTATCCTTTTAATCCCATCGATTATGACTCGCACATTCTGTTCCCTGTATGGCACATAGAAGGAATGTGCATTCAGATTACAATGTATGCATTCAATATGCAATGATTCTATGTATGTCTTGTTAAGATATGTGCAAACCCTTCTGGTTACAATCATAATACATTACTCAATAATCTCTGGTCTGACACATATATGGCAACACTGTTGGCAGACCTTTATTATTTCTGGATAGTAGCATCATTCAAACGACATATATCAAAATTTCATAACGTTCTGATAATTAGTTTATAGAATACAGTGGTTTTAGGGACCCCAGCTTTATAATTTAGAAAGCAATGAATAAAAAAGAATTTCGTGTGTTGATTTAATATTGTTTTTTGATGAGGAAAATACTATTGAAGCCAAAAAATGGCTTGATAAGCGTTGTGGAGACTCTGCACTAGGAAATCGACTATTATGGAACGAGTATGCTGAATTTAAACGTTGTCGTACAAATACCGATGATGCTGAATACTTTGGTAAACCAAAATCAGCCGTTGTTCCCGAAAACATAAACATCTTCACAAAATAGTTTTGAAAGACTGTAAAGTGAAGTTGCGTGAGATAGAGGACACCTTAAAGATATTAGAAAGTAGTGTGTTTACAATTTTACACGAAACTTTCAGCATGCGTAAGTTGCTTTCGAAGTGGGTACCACGTTTGCTCACACCGGACAAAAAATAAAAACGTGTCGACCATTCAGAGTGCATTCAAGATGAAAAGGATTCCTTGCTGCGATATGTGACAAGGTGGAGACATGGATCCACTACTACACACCTGGATCGAAAATATCGTCAGATGAGTGGATAGCAGTCGGTGAAATTCGTCCAAAGTCAAAAGTCAGCTGCCAAGGTTATGACATCCGTATTTTGGGACGCGCATAGTATTTTGTTCATCGACTATCTTAAGAATGATAAAACTATCAATATTAAGTATTGCATTACATTATTGGATTAATTGAGTGTAGAAATCAAGAAAAAAAACACCTCAAAGAAGAAACATTCAAAAGAAAAAGTGCTCCTTCACCGAGACAATTTTTCGTGTCACAAGTCGATGAAAATGATGGTTCAAATGTATGAATTAAGCTTTGAATTGCTTCCCCACACACTGAACCCTCCAGATCTAGCATCCAACAACTACTGCTTTTTTGCAGACATTTGTATATAAAACCCTACTAAAATGCGGCCATTTATTCCTAAAGTTCCTTCAAACAGTAGTACGCTAATATCCAGAGGAAAAAGTTAATACTCCAAAATGGTACTACATAGTTTAAAGTAGTTAACACACTTTGCAGGGTTCCTCGAACATTTCATCAGAGAATCCTCAGCCTTTTTGGCAGAGAAAGTTGTAACAGTCTTACTTTCAAAAATATAACTCTTCTCTCTGGGAAGGAAAGAAAATATCTTTGCTCTCTCTCTCTCTCTGAACAAATCCCATTCGAACTAATCAAACATCAGAGCAGCAACCAAAAGCAGACAAATAACAAAGCAAAAAGTGGAAGAAGACGCGACAACATCTGGAGGAGATGGCAGATGTAAAATATCACCCCTCTACTCTACCAAGATGACAGACGGAAGAAGGATGTAGGGGGTTCAAGAAGAAAAAAAAAAATGAAGTCATTCGAACAACAGATAGCGAGATCCTTCTGTGCTCGAGACCCGAACTGCGCATGCTTCCAGAGATGTGTCCACTGGAGCGCGAGACGTTTCATGTGATGCGTCGGAATACACAAAGGAGTCCTGGATTAGATATGCGTGTCATATTAAAGAATCATCACATTCACAGGCCGTGAGCAATTCTTTGCTGTTCGCTGTTCGATGTCTGGGATAAGGGAGGATAGATTGGATCGAAGATAAAATGAGATGGGCTAAATATAGACACGGGTGGAGATTTGCTGTGTGTGGGATCCTTTTAATCCTTTGGCTTAGAATAACATGTAGGATCACACTGTTTTCGTCATCCTCAAGTTACATGAAAGCGTACCAAGAAAGGCTAATGTGTCATTTAGAAAAAATTATTTTATGTTAATCTTTATGATTTATAATTCAGAAAAAAGGAAATAATAACTTTAACTCAGCAGTTTTAGATATCAAAAATTTTAGTTATTATTATTAACATTATTTGAATTAAGAAATTATAACATCTAGATAATTATTATCCCTTCTTTTTAATCTTTCTTTACCCATCTTTTTAATTTATATGAAAAAATAAACACACAAAAATTTTGTTTTATATAGAATAAAGAAGCAATTTAAGGCAATAAACAAAATTTTACGATCCGGGATGGCCGAGTGGCTAGCCCTCGCGTGCACGGTGTCACAGGTTTCATGTTCGAGTCTCAGAGGTGCCATGGATGATTGTAGTGGTTCGAAATCCTCTTTAAATGTATGCAAGGAATATAGACAGTGCATTAATGACGATGATATTCATTTAGTGAATGCAATGAATCAAAGATGATGATTTAGTGAACACAATATATGAAAGATGATGAGAGGATGAAGATTCATTGAATGCAATAGATCGCACAGGATGGGATTGTATGCATGCAATGGATTAAATATGATGTGAGGATGACGATCTACAATAGGTAGAACATTAATGATAATGATCCAGTGAATACAACGTTCGAATGATGATGGATGGTGATTCAATGAATGTAATAGAGCACACAAGATGATGATTGACTGTATACGATATATTAATGATGATGAGTGGATGAATTTCTTCTTATGAAATGCTTAGTTTCTGCCAAAGAATCACAAATAAATCCTTTTATTGTATTATTTAGATGGAAGATATTTCATTGGCAGTCAGACTTTCTGATGGACATGAATGAGTTTTATGTAAAACCATGTTTAAATGCGGGTATTTATTCCTAAAATCCCTTTAAACATCAATACGCTAATATACCGATTGAAAAAGCTAATACTTCTAAATGGTGCTACTTAGTTTAAAGTAGTTAGCACATTTTTCAAGGTTTAACACACAACATTTTTCAGAAGAATAGAACATTTTCGGTTAGAACATTTTTCAGAGCATCATCACCATTTTGGGAGAAAGTCAGAAAGGTCTTACACTTTCAAAAATATAACTCTTTCTATGGGAAGGAAAGGAAAATATTTTTTCTCTCTCTGAACAAATCCCATTTCGAACTAATCAAACAGCAGAGGAGCAGCCGAAAGCAGACAAAAGTAACAAAGCAAAAAGTAGGAAGAAGACTCGACAACATCTGGAGGAGATGGCAGATGTAAAAAGAAGGGCCTCTACTCTACCAAGATGACAAACGAAAGAAGGCGTAGGGGGTTGAAGAAGAAAGAAAAAAAAAAGAAGTCATTCGAACAACAGATAGATCCTTCTGTGTTCCAGAACGGAACTGCGCATGATCCCAGAGACGTGTCCACTGGTGCGCGAGACGTTGCATGTGATGCGTTGGTATGTGATGCGGTACACAAAGGTGTCCTGGATTACATATGCGTGTCATATTAAAGAATCATCACATTCACAGGCCATGAGCAATTCTTCGCTGTTCGATTTCTAGGGGGGGAAGGATGGATAGATAGATTGGATCGAAGGTAAAATACGATGGGCTGAATATAGACACGGGGGGAGATCTGCTGTGTGGGATCCTTTTAATAACATGTGGAATACACTCCTCCTCAGTTACATAAAAGCGTGATAAGATAGATAGGCTATTGTATCATTTAGAAAAAATTATTTTGTGTTAATCTTTATGATTTGTAAATCAGAAAAATAAAATAATATTAATAATTTTAACTTATGAGTTTTAGATGTCAAAAAGTTAAGTTATTATTATTATTATTATTGTTGTTATTTGATTTAAGAAATTATAACATATAGGTAAACTTATTTAATTTATATAAAAAAAAAAACACATAACAAACATTTTGTTTCATATAGAATGAAGAAGCAATTTAAGCCATGATAATGTTAGAATTTCCTCAGATAAACTGCTCAGTTTCTGCCATTGAAAAACAAATAAATAAAGTGGTGATTTAGACAGAGGATATTGCATTGGCCGTTGAACTTTCTGGTGGACATTAATGGGTTTTATATAAAACCGGTTCAAATGGATAGTTGGCTATAAACTGATTGACTATTTAACCAAACCATGGATATATATTCCTAAAGTCCCTTCAAACTGCAGTACGCTAATATCCTGAGGCCAAAGCTAATACTCCTAAGTTGTGCTACTTTAAACTAAGTATCACACACTTTTCAGGTTTCACACTAAGTAGTTAACACACTTTTCAAGTTCATCGAACATTTTTCGGAGAAACATCGGCATTCTTGGCGAGAAAGTTTGAAACGTATTACACTTTCAAAAATGTAAGTCTTTCTCTGGGAAGGAAAGTAAAATATTTTTGCCTTCTCCCTCTCTCTCTCTGAACAAATCCCATTTCGAACTAATCATACATCAGAGGAGCAGCCAAACGCTTACAAAAGTAACAAAGCAAAAAGTGGAAGAAGACTCGACAACATCTGGAGGAGATGGCAGATGTAAAATATCGCCCCTCTACTCCACCAAGATGACAGACGGAAGAAGGGGTAGGAGGGGTTAAAGAAGAAAGAAATAAAAAAGAATGAAGTCATTCGAACACCAGATAGCGAGATCCTTCTGTGCCCGAGACTCGAACTGCGCATGCTTCCCAGAGATGTGTCCACTGGAGCGCGAGACGTTCCAATGTGATGCGTTGGAATACACAAAGGCGTCCTGGATTACATATGCGTGTCATATTAAAGAATCATCACATTCACAGGCCGTGAGCAATTCATAGCTGTTCTCTGTTCGACGTCTGGGGGAAGGGAGGGTAGCTTGGATCGAAGATAAAATGCGATGGGCTAAATATAGAAGCGGGAGGAAATCTGCTGTATGTTGGATCCTTTTAATATTTTGGCTTAGAATAACATGTAGGATCACACTCATCCTCAGTTACATGAAACCGTACGAAGTAAGATAGGCTAAATGTATCATATAAAAAATTTATTTTGTGTTAATGTTGATGATTTGTGGTTCAGTAAAAAGAAAGAAAAAATAATAATAATTTTAACCTAACAGTTCTAGATATCAAACCAGTGAAGTTATTTTTGATTTAAAAATTATAACATGTAGGTAAACGATTTTAATTTATATGAAAAACAAACACACAAACATTTTGTTTCATATAGAATGAAGAAGCAATTTAAGGCAATAAATAAAATATTACTATCCGGGAAGGCCTCTGGCACTCGGTGCCACAGGCTTTGGGCTCGAGAGCCGGAGGTGCCACGGGTATTTTTAGAAGCTCGGAATCCACTTTAAACCGTAGGTCCGGGTCTAATAGGATCGTAGAGCGTTGCGAGTATATTGTTACTCGCGTCCGTAGCATGTCTTTCAAGCTACACGTGCCGCTTGGGTAGTGCTCAATGAGCAACAGCGGTGCAGGTCTTGCGTATGGCAAGGCCTGCTGATTAACTGTCTCTGTATTTTGAGCTGAATTAGGGAAAAAATAATAGTGATAGTTCAGTAGGATTCACTGGCGATAAAAATCTTTTTGAGGTGATCAAGATGAAACTTAAATCTATGTTTTAGATGAAATGATGAGATGAAGATGAAGATGAAGAATGGTGATATTAGGTGATACGGTTGAAAATGAAGTCACCTTGAAGAAAGAGAGGATTGATAAAATGTGTACACGAGATTGAAGTTTCTTAACAATCGAACTATACGAAAATTTATTGGCTGATTCTTTTTTCATATTGAGATAAAGTTCAAGACTGCCGTAGGCTTTTTTAAAAGGAGAAAACATTTGAGAGGAATGGTTCGAACATACTACTCTATGGTTTCAAGTGTTCTTTGGTTAAGCAGCCAAGAGAAAGTTGATTGTGTCTTCTGGTTATTCGATGTGTAGTGAACAATGTTTTTGTTCTAATTCAGCTGGCAAACACTTAGTCAGTTGTCTTTGAGGCCTTGAGACAAGCGCTGCACCGACATTACTCACTCAGCACTACCCAGGAGATGTGTATAGCTTGAAGAGAAATTACGGACACGGAGTAACAATGCCCTCGCAACGCTCTACGATCCTATTAGACGGGACCTACGGTTTAAAGTGGATTCAGAACCACTACAGGCATCCATTGCACTGCCGGGTCTCGAACCTGAAACCTGTGATACCGAGCGCCAGAACACTATCCACTCGACCATTCAGGCCCCTGTATCGTGAATATTCACTAATATTTTTCTGCACTGTGGCTAAGGGCTGACCTTATATAAATTGCATAACACTCAAACCACCGGTGTGAATGCATGTTGAAGATAAATGAAGCTGTTCCCAGTAGACTGATCCATTTAACTTCACATAATTAATTATTTACATATTTCTAATTAACACTAACATTATATATATTAACTTACATTAACTATATTTCTTAACTATTATAAATTTTGCATATTGTTATAAGAAGCATATCAAAGTTAATGTCTTCAAAACTTTCTTTTTATCTGAATTCCACTAACTATTCTTCGCTATATGAATGAATGGTTTATATCAGCTAGAAAGTAGTTACTCATTATGTTAGTTAAAATTATATACTATTCACTTTTTATCTGCATAAACAGATGTTTTTGTGAATTTGCTTACTTTCTTGCATTAAATAAATCAAGATACTAGCAAAAATTGAGGCTGGTATCTCTTTATTCTTGAATGAAAAAAGAATTGGTTTGAAAAAAAATATTTTTGACTTGGAATGATTTTAATTAAAAAACCTTAATGCACTTCTTCGTATGTGCTAATGTCGCAGAAGAGATAAAAAATATATTTATGGGTATTTAAACTTCACATACTTTAATATTCATATATTTCTTCTAATTGATTATTCAGTAAGATTATTAATTATGCATTTCTACAAATGAATACTGCAAATTAAATCTAAAAAGATAATTTTGTTTTTCTATTTCGATTCCTTTAATATTAATGAACTTGATTTCTTTATAAAATTAACGAATATATACTAATGTTATTAAATATTATAACTTAGAAACTAGTTACACATTTAATGCATAATGTGTATGTTAAATATTAATATTATTCCGTTTTTTCATTTAAATAAGCATATATTATTCTTAATTTACTTTTAAGTTACTAATGAATCGAAATTCGTAAAAACATTCAATATTTTATAAGTAAATAAATGAAACTACGTTTTTACTAGCTCTCTTACTAACATTTTAAATATTTACAAGATTGTATAAATGTAATCAAACGGTTTTAATCATTGAATTTTGAAAAATAAAGAAAAACTACTGATGTTTAAATTAAATAACATATCGTTATGATTCATTTCGTAGTAAGAAAAATATGGAAAATATCATAATGTGTTTTAAAGTTCAACTGAAAGTACCAATTTTATAGAAAATATTTAAAAACATTTATAACTATTTCTATTTTTTCTGAATTTTAATGTTCTATTATGTCTGATGAAAAAATCCGTTAATGATATAAATCATCATTTCAGTGCTTTTGAGTGCCATATGGCAAAAAATCAAAAACATCCATTATGCAATTTGAATGTCAATGCGGGACCTTTACACAAATAATTTAAATTTTCATTGAGTCTGCAACGGACTCTACGGGCCGATTGTTACCATATGTCTATTGTCAATGAACCACGAATCAGATTAAAAATGTGTGTATGTGAAAATTGGCGCACTTTTATTTGTGGCGTTATAAGGCAAGTAAAATTGGATGAAAACTATTACTTATTTATTGTTTAGCATGGTAAGTTAGAATATGTAATTCGGCCAGCCCGAAGGCACACGCTAGATCGGTGTCGCAACCCCAACCAAATATCAAAGAACCGGCCCAGACGCCCTGCACCGTGGCCAACCGGAAAACCTAGCTGCTAGCCTTCTCCGCAGGATCAGACCAAGCAAACATTTATTGAAATTAAATTTCACATATCTTGGGTACAAAATATTTAAAAGACAATATACATACAATACAATTTCACAATTACATGACATGCAGTATACATAACAGTAATAAAAATGAAAAGAAAAAAAAAGAAATAAAAAGAAAGTCAGTGTTCTTTCATTTGTTGAAATGTTCGTGCGTAAAGAGTTTATTGAGTCAGTCTTCCTCCTCGGAGGGTTGAAGGTCTGATTGCAGCTTATGTCGCATAATGCTAATTAGTCCTTGTTTTGAGATGCTGTTGGCCAGAAGAAGACCAAGAGCTGCGTTCTTATAGCCTTTGGGAAAGGATTTTTTTCTTATTTCATTCCACAGTGGGCATTCATAGACAATATGATTTCTGTCCTCCTGTGGATGTCCGCACTGACAGGTGGTTGGTATGCCAAAGAACCTGGCCTGATAGACCGCAAAGGTTCCATGGCCTGTATAGTTTTGGTTAAGGAAGAAGTTCCCCAGTGTTCTGGTTTCTCTTACTTCTGAGAGTAGAGAGAACACTTCATTGAGACTCCTCGTTTCTGAAAACAGTAACTGCAACGGTCTCTATGGGTCAATTATTACCTTATGTCTGCTGTCAATGAACCACAAATAAGATTAAAAATGTGTTCCTTTTGTAGAATCGCCACCACCAGGATTTCTTTTTTAATGAGCTTCTTGGCAAAGCGAGAATCGAAGGCCACCATGTGGTCGGCGTCGGTTCTGAGTGTGGCAGCTTTGGCAAGTTCATCCGCCCTTTCATTGCCAATGTGTCCCACGTGCGCCTTGACCCAGTGTAGAGTGATTTTTCCTGGATGTTCTTTAATCATGTTCTTAGTACCTCGAATTTCCGCGTCGATGTTGTTGACGTTTTCCATGGCCAGAAGTACCGATCTGGAATCAGAAATGATGTTGATGTTTGAGAGACCGTTGAGGATGGCATATTCAGTTGCTCTCTTTATCGCCAATAGTTTCGCTGAGTAGACGGTGGCGTTGTCACTCAGTCTTAAACATTGGTGGTGAACTTCTGATTTATTATTGTATACGACAAAGGCTCCTCCCACTTTGCCGTTTATTTTGGACCCGTCAGTGGAGATTGACAGGCCCGGAAGTTCTTGCTGGAATATGTTCCATGGAGGAATGATGGGCTTTAAGAAGCTGAAGTTGTACTGTCGAATGGCAAAATCTCTTATTAGGATTAGGATTTAGGATTTAGGATTAAATCTGTGGAATTAGGTAGCCTTTAGGATTTTAAATCTGTGGAATCCTTGCTGGAAACGAAGCTTGGTGTCTAGAGGCTGGATACCTGCTGGCACTCGTAGAGAGTCCGTGGCTACCGTCTTGTAGCACTTTGTGATATTTAGCAGTCCAATCCTTTGCAGTTGGAGGATCTTGATATTTTGTTTGCATTTGTCCTGGAACCAGATTTCCTGACCATAGGAAATGACTCTTTCGATTACTTTTAGGTAGATTTATTTCCTTACTTTAGGGTTTAATCCCCAAGTTGCTCTGGTAATTCTTATTAGCTTCTGGTGAAGGTTATTAATTTTGTCTTGTACAGTATTAAGGTGAAAACTCCAGTTTAATTTAGAGTCAAAGTAAATACCTAGGTATTTAAGGTTTTTATTGTATTTAATTCTTTCGTTAGAGATTTTAATAGATGGAAAGTGGATAAAGATCTTGGGTGATAAGATTGTAAAACAAGTTTTGTCAAAGTTGATGGTCAGGTTATCATTATTGGTCTAGGACTCGATCAAACGCAATGGTTATTTGCTGTCTTTAGAGAAGCAGTAGGAAGCTGGTGCTCTCATCATGAGCATAATGTCATCTGCAAAGGCTTGGACTTGGATGTTGGTGCCGAAATTAACGCTCAGTAAATGGTAATCGAGGAAAAACTCACCCCCTCCCAGGGGGCATTCGATAAAAGATGATCGGTGTCTCAAGCAGCAACCCAACCAACAGTACAAAAGCAACCCGGAACTTTCTCCCGGCACACACGTCACTCGAGCGTCCCGGCACTGTACTACCACAGTGAGACCAGACCAAGCGCAAATTTATTTAAAAATTCAAAACTTTTTACAGTATATGAAAGATACAGGCAATACTTCTTACAAGGAAGTAGTTACAATAAAAAGATTAAAATAAAATGGTAGTAGTCCTTGGTTAAAATATACATAAAAAATAAGTATAAATATCTTGATTAACAGCATAAAAAGAAGTAAAGGTATTAGTCCTTGTTACTTAAGAGTTCATTTTTATTCAAGTCAAGGGTAGTTAATCATTGAGGCCATCGATGATAGTCTCTAGTTTATTTTTCACAATAAGTTCGATACCTACCCTGACCTGATAGTTCTCTAGTAACTTGACAAGTTTCATTTTTTCAAAGTTTGTCGGGAAGTATACCCGTCTAATATCAGTCCAGTTTGTACACTTATAAATGATATGATGTCGATCTTCAATGGATAGTCCGCAGGAGCTCAGTCAATGGTAAATCGACTTACATGATTCCTATATCATTAGCTGATGGCATCGATATTTAGAGTTTCATGTAAAATATTAGAACAATCAACTGTATCTGATACAATTATTCTATAGAATAATGTATTCAAACATCAATATCTCTTACAAAGTAACAATGCAATGCGATTACGTTGTATGTAGTTTAAAAAAAAGTCTCATCTCTCCTAAGGATGATTGAAGGAATAGGAAATAGGGATAGATATGAATAGGAAATAGGGATATGTGTGAATAGGGAATAGGAATATGTGTGAATAGGGAATAGGAATATGTGTGAATAGGGAATAGGAATATGTGTGAATAGGGAATAGGAATATGTGTGAATAGGGAATAGGAATATGTATAAATACGGAATATGAATATGTATAAATAGGAAATATGAATATGTATGTATAGAATTTTGTATACAAAAAGATGAAGAACCAATTTCTTCTGTGGAGCTACGGTGAAAGCATTCAAAAATAAATAAACTCGATGAAAGTGCAGACAGACACTATTGCATCAGCCAAGACTATCGGATTAGAATTTCATGTGATAATTGTTCAGTGAAGGTAATGGATCAAAGATGATGAAAGGATGATGATCCAGAATAGGCAGAGCATTAATGATTATGATATTGATTCAGTGAATACAACGCATGAAAGACGAGAGGATGAAGATCCAGTATAGGCAGTGCATTAATGATGATGATATTGATTCAGTGAATGCAATGGATCAAAGATGATGAGAGGAGGGTGATCCAGGATGGGCAGTGCATTAATGATGATGATATTGATTCAGTGAATGCAATGGATCAAAGATGATGAGAGGATGACGATTCCAGGATAGGCAGTGCATGAATGATGATATTGATTCAATGAATGCAATGGATCAAAGATGATGATCCAGTGAATACAATGTAGGAAAGATGATGAGAGGATGGAGATTCAATGAATGCAATATATCACGCAGGATGATGATCAAATGTATGCAATGGATCAAAGAGGATGAGAGGAAGATGATCCAATTTATTCTCGTTGAGTTGCTTAGTTTCTGCCATTGAAAAAAAAAATAAAGTGGTGATTTAGACAGAGGATATTGCATTGGCAATAAGACTTTCTGATGGACAAATCGTTCTACAAAAAAGGCATCGATAAGTTAGAGGAGCGCTGGAATGAATGCATCACTTTTGAAGAAGAGTATGTTAACAAAAAAAAGTCGAATTTCTAAAAACAACCTAGACTGGAGACTTATTACGTGATGTGTTACATATGGTCACATATTTATGCAATATTATATGACTATTACAGTATTTCCATGTTGTTCTGCCAACGGCCGTACCATGCTGAATATACCGGTTCTCGTTAGATCACCGAAGTCCAGCATCATTGGGCGCGGTCAGTAATTGGGTGGGTGACCACCTGGGAACACCGCGTGCCGTTGGCAAATTTGGGAGCTGAATGGCCGAGTGTCTAGCGCTCTGGCGCTTGGTGCCACAGGTTTCGGGTTCGAATCCCGGCGGTGCCATGGATGTTTGTAGTGGTTCGGAATCCACTTTAAGCCGTAGGTCCCGGTCTTCTATGACTGTAAGAGCGTCACGGAGCAAAAGTCAGGCTTCTACCTACGGGTGCTCCATCGCAACAGAAGCTGCTTCCTTCCCCTTCAACCATGAGTACGTATGGGCTCGTGGGCTTGGCCAGCCAAGTGGGATAAGAAACAACAAAACAACATGTTGTTCTTTTACCATGCTGTCATAATCGCAATTATATGCTGTGTGGTCACAGTCATATATATTATCACATACTTACGCAGCAGTAAGTGACCCTAACAGTACACTGGTCATACTGTTCTCTCACAATTATTTCATACTGTTTAGTGGCCTCAATATTTTCCACTAAAATCTCACTGGCTACATACTTAAGCAACAGTGAGGGACCCAAACAGTACACTGGACATACTGTTCTCTCACAATTATGGCATACTGTTTATAGGCCTCAATATTTTCCACTAAAATATCACGCACTACATACTTAAGCAACAGTGAGGGACCCTAACAATACACTGGGCATACTGTTCTCTCACAGTTATAACATACTGTTTATTGGCATCAATATTTTCCACTAAAATTTCAAGCGTTTAAAACCCTTCTGGAGATCATTATATCACAATTAGGGATTTTGCTTTCAATCTTTCCCTACGAAAGATAAAATGTCGGAACAATGTATAAACCATGCGATTTCAATCTAAATCCATGCTGTTTGGACCCCACGACGATGATGTAAGGGTTGGCACGAAAACGTTGGCGAGAAAAAGTTGAAAATCACATTTTCGATACGCTTTAATCTGGAATATCAATAAAGTGAACCGATGCTTGAAAGTCACGCTTGGCGAAACGCGCTTCTCGATTGCCAAGGGATAAAAATGAGAGATTTTTTTTTTTTTTTAATGGGGGGGAAGATGTATTCGAAAGACCTAGATGACACATTTCTGAAATCATTTTATTCGAGTTTTGATTGACGGGTGCGAGAAAAAACATTCCTGCTATTTCCGTGAAATTTAATGTGAGCTGATTCCTCGCATATGAAACATTGAAATCAATATGCTTGGTCTTATCATTGATATTGATTTCTGTCTAATTCTAGAACTGTCTAATTATGGGGCATACTTAGAAAAATATAATTTTCATTGTATGGTATCGAAATAGGTCATTTTTCATAGAAATAGCATTTATACATCTTTGTTATTATTATTATTATTTATTTATTTAAATTACTCTATCTTTATTTTATTTAACATTATTCTTTTTTTTTCCTACAAAATATTTCCTTGTGATTTTAATACAATATTTTGTATTCATGCATTTTTTAGGCATGAAATGTAGTATACCAAGCAAAATTCATACTAAGTTATAATTTCAATTACGACATTTTTATGTAAATTGTTTTCTAATAGAATATAGATTCATTTAGTTTTCTACCGAATACAAAATTGGGGACTTTACTAAGTAGCTCTTTCTTTTTCTAATCTCAAGGAAGGTTGTTCTTGCCAACGGATTTATTTTTCATATATCCAAAAAAGACCATGAAATTTTCGGTTGGGCTTCACTAATTAAATAAGTCAGCTCTAGCCCAGGCATTATAGTCACACTAACAGCTTTGAAAATATTGTTTACTATCAATTGTAGTGTTACTTATTATGAAATTATCAACGAACTTAGTAATTTTACTTGCTGACAGGCAGAAGTAAAGATGATACAAATGTGTAGAGTCAGACAGCTTTCTTCTCTTACAGGAGCGGCCAAATAGCCAATTGGCTAGCGCTCTGGCCGTTGGTACTATAGGTTTCAGGTCCGAATCCTGGCAGGTGTCATAAATGTTTTTGAATGGTTTGGAATCTAAGTTAAACTGTAGGTCCCGATCTAATTAGTCCAAAGTATGCACAAAATGATGGTAGAGCGACAAACCAAACCAAATCTCTTCCGAGAATCAAAACAACTTGAATTCGATAAATATACACTTAATATTAAATAATTAAAATATTTCGTGCCTATTATCAGCGATCAATAGCATCATCGATATAAAAAAAATCATCGAAGTTTATTTCCAAGTCCCTATTTATAACCTTCAAGTAAAGAAAACCGATTGATAGAAAGTATGCATAGTAAGCAACAAACGGAAATAAATTCCGTTTCATTCTGACACAGCAACGCATACATTAAAATAAATCTCATTTCCTGTGCACAAAATGGAGCGGGGGAAGGAAAGACAACTAATTATCGAAAAGCACTTAACCCAGGGAAAAATCAGATAGCTTTCAGCATCAGCAAATGCTGAAACATGAAATGGCTGTTCTTCTTCTCCCAGAGCTTTTCCCAGTCAGATAAACGAATTATCTCTTTGCTTCTTTTTTTATTGTTCCATTTCCGTGGCAATTAAAGCGGCGGCTTCCATTAACATTATTAAAGTGGGTGAAATTTATAACTAAAATAAATACAGCGAATGTATGTTGAGATGGAATATCTAATTAAAGATCATAGGTGAGTTAAAAGAGTATATTCTCCACTTTCAGTTCAAAGTAATTGTATTTATAATAATGATATTTTTGCGTGTGCAATAATCGTTTAGTTTTTCATAACACTAACAGCTAAAGGATTCTGACCTCTGTTAGTTTTGCTTCTTAGCTTTTTTGAAGCATGTCCCTTTATTATCTACATTTAAGATAAACATGTATATGTACATATGTACGTATTCTATATACCACCTTACTCTAGCCTGTTATACATCACCAAATGTGATATATAGAACATAATTTGTATATTCTATTGTCCTGTATAGTGCAATGCGAGGCATATTCTTCTCAACATGTGTAGGATGTATCTGTAATTTTCTTCTAATCTCTTGAATAGCGGCAAGCTGCACCCCTCCTTCCATGAGGGATACAACAACTACATTTCACGTTGAAAATCTTCAAAATACTTTATCACTTTTCCCTACTCGCAACCCAGTGCTAGTGTGTATTAGCTAGCATATATTAGTGCGATATATATTGCCCTAAATTATCTCCTAAGGAAATATATTAGTTACAGATGATAATTATAATATTTTTATCGTTGGGCAAACAGCCAAACTAGGGTTTTCAATATGTTTCCCGTAACGACATTCAAGTGAAGCCAACTCAACTTCAAAATTATTATCTCCTATAAATTCTCCAGACTCCTTCACAATTTTGGGAATGATAAGGATAAAGTGAACATTCCTATCAAAAAATTATATTCTGGCAGTTCGACTTCGCTAATTCATTTATCATCATCATCATTATTGTCGCAACTGCCCTGTGGTGGGCCAAGTTTGTTTGCCTACTGACCGATTTCGAGACAGGAGATGTTATTTTTTTGGGGTAGAGTTGTCAGCCCTACGCCCAACGCTTTACGATCATATTAGACTGGGACCTAGGGTTTAAAGTCGATTCCAAACCTCTGACAAACATCAACAAGGATGTGAATTTGAAGCCTATGACACCGATAACCAGAGCGCTAGTAATTCATTTATAGACAAGGAAATTTTCGTTTCGGCTTCGCTAATTCAGTAAGTCAGCTCTGGCCCAGGCATTATAGTCACACTAACAACTTAGGAAATACTGTTGACTATCCTGTGTAGTGTTACTTATTTTGAAATTATCTATGAGCTTAGCAGTTTTACTTGCTGACAGGATGAAGTAAAGAGGACGCAAATGAGTAGAGTCAGACTACTTTCTTCTACTAAATAATTAAAATATGTCGCGCCCATTATGAATGATCGAAAGCATCATCGATAAAACAAAAATGCATCAAAGTTCATCTCCAAGTGCCTATTTATAACCTTGAAGTAAAGAAAACAGATTGATAGAAAGTATACATATTTGACAATAAACGGAAATAAATTTCGTTTCATACTGACACAGCAACGGATACATTAAAATAAATCTCATTCCCTGCGCACAAAATGGAGCGGGGGAAAGAAAAGGCAACTAATTATCGAAAAGCACTTAACCCAGGGAAAAATCAGATAGCTTTCAGCATCAGCAAATGCTGAAACATGAAATGGCTGCTCTTCTTCGCCCAGAGCTCTCTTCCCAATCAGATAAACGAATTATCTATTTTCCTCTTTTTTTTTCTGTTCCCTTTCCGTGGCAATTAAAGCGGCGCCTTCCATTAACATTATTAAAGTGGGAGAAATTTATAACTAAAATAAATACAGCGAATGCCTGTTAGAATGGCGTATCTAAATATAGATCATAGGTGAGGTAAAACAGTGTATATTTCTCTTTCAGCGTAAATTTATTTTATTTATTATAATAGTCTTTTTGCGTGTGAGATAATTGTTTCGTTTTTCATAACACAGCTAAAGGATTCTGACCTCTGCTTTTTCTGCTTGTTATATTTTTGAAGCCTGACTATTTATTATCAGCATTAAAAATAAACATGTATATGTACATATTTATCTTCATTTGGATCAGATTGACCCAGATTATTCGCCACTAGGACTGCAAACAAGTAACAGATTCAACGTTATCCAGATACGGCAAAACTGATATAAATTATACCACCACTATTTGGAATGAGCAATTTCGAAGAGGTCATTTTAGACATATTCATTCCAACGGTAATACATTCCTTCTAATGTTCATCGGGTCTTTTACCTTACTGCTATACATGTTGTTGTTACTAATCCCTCTGGTGCAAGAAAGCCTACAACAAGTCCAAAAGACCCCAACGCAGGCGACTGGACTATGGCTAAGTGTAATATGCAGCTTCACTTTAGCGATTAACCACGAAGGCTGAAGACTGACTAGACCTCAAGACAACTCTATAATCCTATTATACCGGGACTTACAGTTTAAAGTGAATTCCGAACCACTCATAAACATCCATGCCACGGCCACGATTCTCAAATGTGTAGAGCTAGACAGCTTTATTTTCTTGAGGAATCAAAAGAACTTAAATTCGATAAATATACACTTACTAATAAATAATTAAAATATTTCTTGCTTATTATCAAAAATCCATGTCATCATCGATAAAAAAAAAATATGCATCGAAGTTCATCTCCAAGTCCCTATTTATAAACTTGAAGTAAAGAAAAGAGATTGATGGAAAGTATACATATTAGGCAGCAAACGGAAATAAATTCCGTTTCATTCTGAAACAGAAACGCATACATTAAAATAAATCTCATGTCCTGAGCACAAAATGGCGTAGGGGAAGGAAAGACAACTAATTATCGAAAAGCACTTAACCCAAGGAAAAATCAGATAGCTTTCAGCATCAGAAAATGCTGAAACATGAAATGACTGTTCTTCGCCCAAAGCTCTTCCCAATCAAATAAATGAATTATCTCTTTTCCTCTTTTTTTTTTCTGTTCCTTTCCAGGCAATTAAATCGGCGCCTTCCATTAACATTATTAAAGTTCTTGAAATTTATAACTAAAATAAATACAGCAAATATATAGTTAGAATATAGCATATAAATGTAGATCATGAGGTGAGTTCAAAGAGTGTATTTTTCTCCTTCATTTTAAATTAGTTGTACTACTTTGTCGAAAAAGTAAGGCCGATTTTCAATTTAAATTTCCCGAGCTTAAGGTATTTCAATTTTATTTTATATTTTAGGTAGTTGACACTGTCCTCGACATCAGTGTGAAATTTGATGTCGAAATTTTCATTAGTGTTTCAGTTACGCTTGGTTTTGTGAGATGCTAAAACTGATTCCTGCGACTTTTGAAATGTCCGAATGAATTCAGCAAAGAATTTGCATGAAATTTTGCTTGCGGAAATGTATAAAATGTTGTAGAAAGCATTCGGTGAGCATTCCTATATCGGAAAGAAAGGTTTACAAGTGGTATAAACAGTTCAAAGAAGGCAGAGAATGCGTTGAAGACGAAGAGCCCTCTGGTCGACCCTCAACCTCAAACGACGAGGCTCACGTCCAAAAAATTAAAGATTTGGTGCTTGCAAACCGTCGATTTACAATTAGAGAACGTGCCGATGATGTCAGAATTTCAAAAGGATCGGACCCATTACTCTTCATATTAGATACACGGGATTCTTCGCCTTTTATTTTGTATTTCCGTAAATTGGCTAAAAAAAAAAAATTTAAATATCTGGTGAACGTACAAATCATGTCTGTTTTTAAAATATATAGTATTTTAAATAGAGTTTTGTTAAAAAAATTATTCCAAATTAATGATATTAATTTTATATGTAATATAATTGCATGTAATATTCGATAAGATAATAATAATAATTATTAATAAAAAATATAGGTGGTGCAGTTTGATTCACAATATTTTTTTTTATAATACAGCTAGCAATACAAAGACAATTATGTTTATGCTATGAGCAAAGGCTGCACCGCTGTTGCTCATTTAGCACTAAGCAAAATGCACATGTAGCTTGAAGATAGGCTACTGAAAGGTGTAACACCACTACCAGGTTTATTACGGTTACAGTGGATTTCAAACTACTTCAAATATCCATGTCACCACCGAACCTGAAACCTGTGTCACCGAGCTCCAGAGTGCTAGCCACTCAGCCATTAGTCCATCCCGGATCGTAAAACTGCGTTTATTGCCGTAAATTACTTCTTTATTCTATATGAAACAAAATGTTTGTGTGTGTGTTTTTGATATAAATGTAAAAACAAAATACATAGAGGTTATATTTTTTTTAAAATCAAAACATAACTTCAATTTTTGATAGCTAAAACTGCAGTATTAAAATTATTATTACTAATTCTTTTTTATAAATAATAAATCATAAAGATTAACATATCATATTTTCTAAATGATACAATATCCTATCTTTCATCGTACGCTTACATGTAACTGATGATATCCAAAACAATGCTCTCCTACATGTTATTCTAAGCCAAAAGGATTAAAAGGATTCCACACACAGCAAATCTCCCCCGATGTCTATATTTATCCCATCGCAATTTATCTTCGACCCAATCTATCCTCCCTTCCCCCAGACGTCGAACAGCGAGCAGCAAAGAATTGCTCACGGCCTGTAAATGTGATGATTCTTTAATATGACACGCATATGTAATCCAGGACGGCTTTGTGTATTCCGACACATGACATTCAACGTCTCGTGCTCCAGTGGACACATCTCTGGGGGCATGCGCAGTTCGGGTCTCGAGAACAGAAGGATCTCGCTATCTGTTGTTCGAATGACTGCATTCTTTTTTTTTTATTCTTCCTTAACCCCCTACCCCTTCTTCCGTCTGCCATCTTGGTAGAATAGAGGGGCGATATTTTATATCTGCCATCACCTCCAGATGTTGTCGAGTCTTCTGCCTGCTTTTTGCTTTGTTACTTTGTCTGCTTTTGACTGCTCCTCTGATGTTTGATTAGTTCGAAATGGGATTTGTTCAGAGAGAGAAAAAATATGTTCTTTCCTTCCCACAGAAAGAGTTATATTTTTGAAAATGTAAGACTTTTCTAACTTTCTCTTCCAAAAATGCTGATGATTCTCTGACTAATGTTCGAAGAACCTGAGAAGTGTGTTAACTACTTAAAACTAAGTGGGACCACTTAGGAATATTAGCTTTGGCCTGGCGATATTAATTTATTGTTGTTCGAAGGGACTTTAGGAATAAAAAACGTATTTGAGCATGTTTTTATATAAAACCCTTTAATGTCCATTAGAAACTTTGAATGCTAATGCAATATCCCGTGTGTAAATCACCACTTTATTTGTTTTTTAATGGTACCAGAAGAATAAGAAGCTCACCAGAAGAAATTGGATCATCGTACTTTCATCATCTTTAATCCATTGAATAAATTCGAGCATCCTCTATTACATTCATTATTAATCATCCTATTACATTCGTTAAATCACTATCCATCATCTTTCATACGTTTATTCACTGGATAGTTATCATCATCATTAATGCACTGCCTATCCTGGATCGCCATCCTCTCATCATCTTTGATTCATCGCATACATTGGATCATCTTCCAGTGTGATCTATTGCATTAATTGAATCCCCACCTCTTATCATCTTTCATATGTTGTATTCACTGGATCATTACCATCATCATCATTAATCACTGCTTGTCCTGGATCGTTATTCTCTCATCATCTTTGATCCATTGCATACATTCGATCATCATCCTGTATGATCTATTGCCTTCATTGAATCCCCAATCTCTCATCATCTTTCAGACGTTGTATTCACTGGATCCTTATCATCATCATTAATGCACTGCTTGTCCTGAATCGTTATTCTCTCATCACCTTTGATCCATTGCATACATTCGATCATCATCCTGTATGATCTATTGCCTTCATTGAATCCCCAACCTCTCATCATCTTTCAGACGTTGTATTCACTGGATCCTTATCATCATCATTAATGCACTGCTTGTCCTGAATCGTTATTCTCTCATCACCTTTGATCCATTGCATACATTCGATCATCATCCTGTATGATCTATTGCCTTCATTGAATCCCCAACCTCTCATCATCTTTCAGACGTTGTATTCACTGGATCCTTATCATCATCATTAATGCACTGCTTGTCCTGAATCGTTATTCTCTCATCACCTTTGATCCATTGCATACATTCGATCATCATCCTGTATGATCTATTGCCTTCATTGAATCCCCAACCTCTCATCATCTTTCAGACGTTGTATTCACTGGATCCTTATCATCATCATTAATGCACTGCTTGTCCTGAATCGTTATTCTCTCATCATCTTTGATCCACTGCATACATTCGATCATCATCCTGTGTGATCTATTGCATTTATTGAATCCCTATCCTCTGATCTTCTTTCATACGTTGTATTTACTGGATCATTATCATTATCATTAATCTGCATTGTCATCGAAGTTCTTTTGTTTTTGAATGGTTTCACCATAGCCCCACAGAAGAAATCGTGTCTTCATCGTCTTGTATGCGAATTCCTATACATATATATCCCTATTATCTATTCATACATATCCATATTCTCTATTCACATTATACCCTTTTCATACATATTCCTATTCCCTATTCTTGTATATCCTTCTTCCATATTCACACATATCCCTACTCCTTATTATCCCTACTCTCTATTACCTATTCACACACATCACCATTTCTATTCATGTATAGCCCTACTCCTTATTCATACATATCCTTATTCCCTATTCACACATATCTCCTTTTCTATTCATTTATTTCCCTATTCTCTATTTATACAAATTCCTATTCCATACTCATATATATCCCTATTCCATACTCATATATATCCCTAGTCCCTATTCACGCATATATCTCTATTCCCTATTCATACATATTCCTATTTCTTATTTATGTATATCCCTATTCCCTACACATACAATTGTCCTTAAGGGAGATGAGACTTTTTTAAAACTACATACAGTAATTAGTATACAGTAATAGTATAATAGTAAGTAACATATATTGTTACTTTGTAAGATATATTGATGTTTGAATGCATTATTCTATATAAGAATTGCTGTTGAGAATCCTTTTGCGTTCTTTCATAGTTCTAATATTTTACATGGAGCCATACATATTGCTGTTATCAGCTAGTAATTTAGAAATCATGCAAGTCAATTTACCATACTAAACAATAAATAAGTAATGGTTTTAATCCTATTTCACTCGCCTTACCAAAAAGGGCGCGAAAAAGGGACCAACGCAACCAAGAAGGGCTCCAATTTTCACATGCACACATTTTGTAATCTCTTTCGTGGTTCATTGATAACAGACATAAGGTATTATTTGAACAGTGCAATAACTGTTTTCAGAGATGATGACGCTCAATGAAAATTCAAATTAGCTGTGTAAACGTCTCGCATTGACATTCAAATTGTATGATGGGAGTTTCTGGTTTTTACACAAAAGCATTGAAATGATACCTAAAAAGATGAAGCACTTTGGAAAACGAGGAGACTCAATGGAAATTTAAATTATCTGCGTAAAGGTCTCACATTGACATTCAAATTGCAAGAGGGGAGATTCCGGTTTTTCTCTCATACAACGAGCAAAAGCATTGAAATAATTTACATCGTTAGCGGATTTTTCATCAGACATGATAGAACATTAAAATTCAGAAGAAATACAAATAGAGAGTGTTTCTCAATTTTTCCTATAAATTTGTATTTGTACTTTTCAGTTTAGTTTTGAAATGCATTATAATATTTCCAATATTTTTCTTACTACAAAATGAATCATAAAGATATGTTATTTAATTTAGGCATCAGTTATTTTTTTTTATTTTTTTTTTTTCAAAATTCTATGATTAAAACAGTTTGATTATACTTATTCAATCCTGTAAATATTTAATATGTTAGTAAGAGCGCTAGTAAAAATTTTGTTTCATATATTTACTTATCAAGTATTGAATGATTTTACGAGTTTCGGTTCATTAGTAACTTAAAAATAAATTAGGAACAATATTTCCTTATGTAAAGGAAAAAACGAATAATATTAATATTTAACATACACAATATGCATTAAATATGTAACTGGTTTCTAAGTTAGAATATTTAATAGCATTAAAATACTAGTATATTCATTAATTTTATAAAGAAATCAAGTTCATTAATATTAAAGGAATCGAAATAAAAAAAGAAATTATTTTTTTAGATTGAATTTGCTGCATTCATTTGTTGAAATGCATAATTAATAGTCTTACTAAATAATCAACTAGAAGAAATATATGAATATTAAAGCATGTGAAGTTAAAATCCCCTTAAAAATACTTTTTTAGCTCTTTTGGGACATTGGTACACATGAAGAAGTAAGTTCAGGTTTTTTAATTAAAATTATTCCAAGTCAAAAATTAATTTTTTTGTCAAACAAACAATTTTTTTTTTACCATTCTAAAAGAAAGAGATACCATCCCCAATTTTTGCTGGTATCATGATTTAGTTAATGCAAGAAAGAAAGCAAATTCACAAAAACATCTTTTTTATGTAAATAAAAAAAGTGAATACTATATCAATTTAACCAGTATATAATGAATTAAATAAATAACTATTTTCTAACTGATATAAACTATTCATTCGTATAACGAAGAATAGTTAGTGGAATTCAAATAAAAAGAAAATTTTGAAGACATTAACTTTGATATCATTCTTATAACAGTATGCAAAATTTATAATAGTTAAGAAGTATAGTTATATAATTAATTTGAAGTATATAAATAATAAATTATGCGAAATTAAATGTATCATTCAACTGGGAACAGCTTCAACATGCATTCGCACCTGTGGTTTATTTAACATTCATCATTAAAAAGAGCATAGAAAAAATATTAGTGATTGTTCACTATACATCGAACACCCAGAAGTCACAAAGGAAATTAAGAAAATTGTACCTATTTTCATATCCAAATATCCAACTTTCTCGTGACTTCTTAATCAAAGAAAGCTTGAAATAGTATGATAGAAGGTTAGAATTGGGGCTCTCAATTTTTTCATAATTCTTCTTTAAAAAAAAACACTACCTAAACTTCACTTTATCTGAATGTGAACAAAGAATCAGCTAAGAAAATTTCATATCGTTCGATTATTAAGAAACTTTCAAATTCATCTTATCAATCAGCTCTTTCTCTGCGCTGTCTTCATTTTCAACCATATACCACCTCATCTCATCTAATATCACCATTCTTCATTATTCATCCTCATCTCATCATTTCATCTAAAACATAGACTTAAGTTTCATTTTCATCGCCTCATAATGATTTTTTATCACCATGAAATCTTACCGAACTATCACTATCATTTTTTCAACCTAATGCAGCTGGTATCTTTATTTCTAAGGCAAGGACTGCACCGACATTACTCATTTAGCACTACCCAGGGGGCATGTGTAGTTTCAAGGTATGCTACTGAAGAGAGTAACATTATTCCCACAATCGCCTACGGTTTAAAGTGGATTTCGAACTACTGCAAATATTCATTGCACTACCGGGACTCGAACCTGAAACCTGTTACAGAGTTCTAGCCCCTCGGCCTTGTTTTTTACTTCAAATTGCTTCTTCCTTCTATATGAAACAAAATATTTGGGTTATTTGTTTATTTTTCATATAAATTATAAAGTCTCACTTATATGCCACACTTATAACTTCAATTTCTTATATCTAAAACTGCTCAGTTAAAATTATTATTAATTATTCTTTCTTTCTGAATTACAAATCATAAAGATTAACACAAAATAATTCCCGTAAATGATACATTAGCCTATCTTTTTCCGTACGCTTTCATGTAACTGAGCATGACGAAAAAAACCGTACTCCTACATGTCATTCTATAAGGGCTGAAGGCTTTGCCCATGGGTGTTTGTAGTGGTTCGGAATCCACTTTAAGCCGTAGGTCACGGTCCTAATAGGATCGTAGAGCGCTGCGGGGGCGCTGTTACTCCGCGTCCGTGGCTTACCATCAAGTTACACGCGCCCCCTGGCTAATTCAAAGTGAGTAACATCGGTGCAGCCCTTCTGGCGAAGATCACGGTCTATTTGCCAGCTGCATTGGAAAGAAAAAAAAAGAAAAAAACATGTCATTCTAAGCCAAAGGATTAAAAGGATCCAACACACAGCAAATCTCCCCCCGTGTCTATATTTAGCCCATCGCATTTTATCTTCGATCCAATCTATCCTCCCTTACCTCAGACGTCGAACAGCGAAAAGCGAAGAATTGCTCACGGCCTGTGAATGTGATGATTCTTCAATATGACACGCATATGTAATCCAGGATGCCTTTGTGTATTCCGACGCATCACATGAGAATGTCTCGCGCTCCAGTGGACACATCTCTGGGAGCATGCGCAGTTCGGGTCTCGATCACAGAAGGATCTCGCTATCTGTTGTTCGAATGACATCATTCTTCTTTTTCTTTCTTCTTATTTAACCCACCTACCCCTTCTTCCGTTTGTCATCTTGGTAGAGTAGAGGGGTGATATTTTACATCTGCCATTCCCCCCAGATATTGTCGAGTCTTCTGCCTGCTTTTTGCTTTGTTACTTTGTCTGCTTTTGGCCGCTCCTCTTATGTTTGATTATTACGAAATGGGATTTGTTAAGAGAGAGAGAGTGCAAAAATATTTTCTTTCCTTCTTTCCCAAAGATAAGTTATATTTTTGAAGGTGTAAGACTTTTCTGACTTTCTGTCCAAAAATGCTGATGATGTTCTGAAAAATATTCTAACAGAAAATGTTATAACCTTCTGAAAAATGTTCTCTATTGAACCTTGAAAAGTGTGTTAACTACTTTAAACTAAGAGGGATCACTTAGGTGTGTGAGATTCGGTCTGGGCATAATAGCATATTGCTGTTCGAAGGGGCTTTAGGAATAATTACCCGCATTTGAGCATGATGTTATAAAAAACTTATTAATGTACATCAGAAAGTCTGGCTGCCAATGCAATAAATATCCTCTGTTTAAATCACCACTTTATTTATTTGCATCTCAATGGCAGAAACTAAGCAGCTCACCAGAAGAAATTGGATCATCGTTTTCTCATCAACTTTAATATATTGTATACAATGTATCATACTCCTGTTCATTCATTGAATCACTATCTATCATCTTTCATACGTTGCATTTGCTGGATCATCATCTTTGATCCATCGCATTCACTAAATAATCCTCATCATCATAAATGCACTTCATATCGTGGATCGCCCTCCTCTCATGATCTTTTATCTACTACATTGAATGAATAAATATCATCATTATTAAAGCACTGCTTATCATGGTATACTAGATAAATTATTATTAAGTTATTATTATTATTATTATTGTTAAGAAAATAATAATAATAACAATAACTGCAACGTTTTGATATCTAAAACTGTTGAGTTAAAATTATTATTTTCTTTTTTCTAAATTAAAAATCATAAACACTAACACAAAATAATTTTTACTAAATGATGCATCAGCCTATCTTTCTTGGTACGATTTTATGTAACTGAGAATGACCAAAATACCGTGCTCCTACATGTTATTCTAAGCCAAAGGATTAAGAGGATCCCACACACAGCAAATCTCCCCCCGTGTCTATATTTATCCCATTGCAATTTATCGTCGATCCAATCTATCCTCCCTTCCCCCAGACGTCGAACAGCGAGCAGCAAAGAATTGCTCACGGCCTGTGAATGTGATGATTCTTTAATATGACACGCATATGTAATCCAGGACGCCTTGTGTATTCCGACGCATCACATGAAACGTCTCGCGCTCCGATGGACACATCTCTGGGAGCATGCGCAGTCAGGTCTCGAGCACAGAAGGATATCGCTATCTGTTGCTCGAATGAGTTCATTCTTTTTTATTTCCTTCTTCTTTTAACCCCCCCCCCCTCCCCTTCTTCCGTCTGTCATCTTGGCAGAGTAGAGGAGCGATATTTTACATCTATCTTCCCCTCCAGATATTGTCGAGTCTTCTTCCTACTTTTTGCTTTGTTACTTTGTCTGCTTTTGGCTGCTCCTCTGATGTTTGATTAGTTTGAAATGACATTAGTTCAGAGAGAGAGAGAGAGAGAGAGAAGGCAAAAATATTTTCTTTCCTTCCCAGAGAAGAGTTATATATTTTGAAAGTGTAAGACTTTTCTAACTTTATCTTCCAAAAATGCTGTTGATTCTCTGAAAAATGTTCGATGAACCTGAAAAGTGTGTTAACTATTTAGTGTGAAACCTGAAAAGTGTGTGCTACTTAGTTTAAAGTTGCACCACTTATGAGTATTGGCTTTGACCTCAGGATATTAGCGTTTTACAGCTCGAAGAGACTTTGGGAATAAATATCCGTAGTCTTGTTAAATAGTCAAATAGTTAATAGTCAAATATCGATTTGAGCATGGTTGTATATAAAACCTAATAATGTCCTTCAGAAAGTCTGACTGCCAATGCAATGTCCTCAGTCTAAATGCCGTTATATTTATTTACACCCATGTCCATAAATTAAGGATAATGAAGTTCAGGCAAAGAAAGAGATAGAAGCAAAACAAATTTGACTTATTTGTAAAGTCTATTTATTAAACAAAAGGTAAAGAGCAAAAAAGATGCTATATGTTTGACATAATTAATAAAAATTGCGATTTTTACTACCTGGAGCAAATTTCAAAAAAGAACCTATTTACAAAAAACAGTATAACATGGTTAGTATGATGGTTAATATGGAGTATGTCTCCCGGACGATGCAATACAGGCCTTACAACGCCTAGGCATGCTGAGTATCAAATTATCAATCTGATCTTGGGGAATATTACACCACTCATCAAGCAATGCCCTCCGAAGTTCCGGTTGACAGGTGGGAGGGGTTTGACGGCCTGCAATTGGTCGGCCAAGCATATCCCACACATGCTCTATTGGATTCAAGTCCGGTGAGTATGCTGGCCAATCCATACGGGTGATATCCTCCAATTGAAGGCATTCGTCTACAATGTTTGCACGGTGAGGACAAGCGTTGTCGTCCATAAACCGAAATTCAGCTCCAATGGCGCCCCGAAATAAACATACATGATGTTCCAGAATGACATCTCGATAGATGTGGCCTGTCATCGTTACACTCTGAACATGCAGGTCAGTTCTGGAACCAAGAATAATTCCTCCCCAAACGAGCCATCCTGCATCACCGTAACGGTGTCTTTCAATGGTGTTCTCTTGGTGGTAACGGGTACCTGGCGCTGTCCATATGGAAGTCCATCGAGAATCAGACTGCAAACTAAACCTGGACTCGTCGGAAAACATCACACAAGACCACTGTTGCGGTGTCCACAATGCATGCTTTCTACTCCAGGTTAATCGCAGGCGACAGTGAGTTGCGGTAAGTGGAACACATCTGACAGGCCTACGAGCATATAGACGAATGTGCCCTAAGCGTCTGTACACGGTCTGCCTTGAAACTGTCGTACCGGTAGCTGAAGAGACCTGACGAGACAGGTCTGATGCTGTGCTCCGTCTGTTTCTTTTGGCAGTAACTGCTAAATACCGGTCTTCATTCGGCGTGGTAACTCGGGGGCGACCTTTGCTGTAACATCTACTCACATTACCATCATCTTGGAATCGTTGCCAAAGCCTGGAGATGACACTCTGGGCGATTCCAAGTTCGTCGGATACTTCCAGCTGGGTACGTCCACATTCCAGTCGTTCGATAATTCTACCACGTAAAAAATCATCCAAATGCTTCCTTTGTGCCATAACTATGCGGTTATAGCACTGAAAGGCTTTTGAAGCCCTTGTGAACAATTTTACTTCTTTGCCACCATTCCTTATATACCCCTCTCTTACACTCTCGTCATTGTGACGTACTATCCGCGCCATCTGGTGGTTTCCTGTAAATTGCATATTCTTCAAGATGTGTGTGATAATTCTACAGGTGCTCTTTAACTTCAACAAGAGCGAATCAAGGTTTGGAAGGATTTTAAAACATGTTTTTTTTAAAGACATGATCTAACATGTTATAATTATATTATTTATTTAGTTATAAACATTTCTATTTATGAACTGAATATATTTTATATATTCAGTACATTATTGGGCAATTTTGGACCATTATAAATAATAGACAGAACATTATTGGCCAAATTATGAATAATTAGTTTGATTTCATTACGTTTAAAAAATTTAGTTTATAAATACTTATAAAATATTAATGATTACCACATAGATTCAGTAAGGTAACTTAGATGTTAAAATAATTCATATTACTTTATTAAATAGTTTTATATTTCCAAATCTGGGGCCTGATGGTCAACTAGCTAGCACCTTGGTGCTTGATAGGGTTGCACCGGGGTTCGAGTCCGGGCGATGCTATGGGTGTTTGTAGTGGTTCTGAATCCACTTTAAACCTTAGGTGCCTGTCTAATATGATCGCAGTTTGGTTTGTCGCTTTACGGTCATTTTGTGCACATTTTAGGTTAAATAGACCGGGACTTACAAGTAGAAATCTAGGAAAGTAGATTCCAAATCCCTCACAAACATCCATGCCACCGCCAGGATTCGAATCTGAAGCTTGTGGTGCCAAAGGTCAGAGAGCTAGTCAATTGTCACCAGGCCACATCTGAATGGAAGGACTTAATGCTTAATACAGGGCCTCTGTTATTTAGTAGCGAGGTTTAATTTGGTTGGTCGCTCTATGGTCATCCTATTCACTCGAAGGCTAAGCAGACCAGGACCTGCAGTCTAAAGTGTATTCCAAACTATTAACAAACATCCATGCTACAGCGAGGATTCGAACCTGAAGCCTGTGGTATCAAAGGCCAGAGCGCTAGCCACTTGGCCACCAAGCCACTTAGTAGAGCGGGGGGAATAAAAATTGATGGAGTAGTTTATTGTTTCTTGAAAGAAACTTGAGTGGAAACATTTGCAATGTGGAGTAATTATTATGGAAATGGAAACTAAGAACTACGAAGAAAATTTTTAATAATAATGAACTGGGAGATTACAGATTAAAAACATACTGGCAAAGAAAAATTTCTGGGTTACTATTTTTATTAAAAGAATACTCTAAAGTTCGTTTCTTTGTTGCTGTTTAAAAGTAGTGTTGCTAGATTTAAGTTTGAGTAGTTGATCAATGATCCTATTGTGAGGCATTGTGATTCTGATATTGGAGTATATGGTATGGTTGGATTCGAACTTGAAGCTTGTGGTACCAACAGCCAGAGAGCTAGCTAATTGGCTCCACGGTGTAAATATATAAACAGTTAAGCGAAATTCTTTTCTTTCCAAAATATATTAATTTGTGATAACGTAAATATTAATAGTAAGAAATTCAGCTTGAAGATTATTTGTATTAGCCAATTTTTAAAATAAACTCTATTGTAAAAATATGACATATTTTTTGATATTTTAGATGGTTGAAAAGAACAGTTCATCAACATGTCTGTAAGCATATTTGTGAATAAACTCTTTCGAAGTAGTGTCGATAAAGATAAGCGAACAAGGACGACTATTTAGTTCCTTCTGGAATAACTTCAGTTTTAATGTATTCTTTTTCCTAATATCTCTGATCTGAATCTGATCAGATTCAGGAATTCATTCGCCTTAAATATCTCCAAGATATAAATTGGTCTCTTCAGATGGTACTTTCTTCATTACTGCACTTGGTGCAAACTGGAAATTCCTAAGCACCATGGAAAAATCTGAGGGGTTTTAAATGCCCAGTAGACAGTCGAGCTAAAGCAATTTGATCTCTCCTGTCACCCACGAGCACACTCACTAAAAAAGCACTGGTAAAAACTTTCAGAAATATTCTTCAACCGCCAACATTTGGCCATTCAAGAGATCGTACAATATGAACCGAACTCCAATTTTAAAAGACCTAGGAATATTCTGCTCTGACCTACCTAAATTCAATTTTGAATTTTTGACCTCTTTCAATTATCACGATTTCCTTTAATCTGTGTGCATTGCCAATGTTTTCATTCTCTTATGTTTGTCATCACCGGGGACCTTAGTGATCTCCAATCATTTTCAAAATCATCATCAGGCACTCACTAAGATATAACTGATGTGTGGGTGGTTGTTTCCGAGATGTGTATATAGAAGCTTTACTTCTCAAATACAGCTCAAGTTACGTCAGAAGTTCCTCATTAACCTAAGTCATGGAAGTTCCTCCTTTTGAAAGTCCATCAGCAATATTATTATATTTTAAATTCACATGGGACAGAATCCCTTAAAGATGAAGGACAGAAAAACCAGGTAAGTTCCAGTTTTTCAATAAGGCTAATTCCTTTTGATCCCCAATAAGTCTCCAATTCTGTAGATATTGAATTGCACAAAGTTTGAATGTAAAGATGCTTATTATTGCATATACGATTATTGGAAATGCAGAGTTTAAAGATTTTATTCACTAATCGAAGTTTACATTTAGAATATTTTTATAATTGTGGTAAAGTGAATCTAAGGTATTTTGGATGCTTTTAAGAGCAATTCTGGTAAATATATTCTTAAAATGAAAGGTATCTATAGAACAGATAATGTTTGACGAGCCATTCAATTTTTTTTTAAAACAGGATTATTGCTATTAAAAATTCGCATGTTATTCTGTTATGTTGGCTCTAGAAATGATATTAAGAAGATTAACGAAATATTTTAACATATATTGATATCACATGTGATAAAGCGATAAGAATTTGGAGTTTTGAGCAATATTGTATAAAATTTTACATAAGGAAATTTAATGCAGTGGTTAGTGATTTTAAAACTATTAAAAGGAAGGATTTTTCATTGATTGTTTTTATTAAATCGTATGTAGCAGAATTATTGAGTTCTCTATTAAGCAAATTGAGTTAATGTAGCTTACATATGAAGGAATTGTTATTAGAGATTTTATCAATCGATGTAATAAAAGCATTTCAGTCATGTTGGGTCTAGAAATGATATTGAGATGATTAACAAAATATCTCAACAGGTTTATCGATATATGTATTGGTATCACGGGTGATAAAGCGATATCATTTTGGAGTTTTGAGCAATATTGTAGGAATTGTTACATAAATCTAATGGAGTGGTTAGTGTTTTCAAAGACTTTGTTAAAAAGAAGAATTTTTTATTGACCACATTATGAGTTGTTTTTATAGATTTATATGTAGCAGAATTAATTGAGTTTTCTATCAAGCAAACTGTGGTAATATAGCTTACAGATAAGGGCATTGTTATTAGAGACGTTATCAATTGGTGTAATAAAAGCACTAATTTAATAAAAGCATGCAGATTTTATATTATTTAATTAATGAAATGTAATTTTAGATCGTGGTGGATCTGGTACAATGTAATTTGTTTAGAATGTAATTATTTGTTATCAAGTGTAAATATGATGTTGTCCTGGTTAGGGGTCAGTGACGATATCCGAAAATGAGGGTCAAGTAAATAAAATTCCATTGCAAATTTTGGCGGAAAAGGCTACTTTGGTCCCCTTAACTCTTGAAATGATTCATGAATAACGTTAGTCTTAAGGAATTTTCTGGAGAATTTTTGGTTTTTAGTTGAAGTGTTTTGTAGTATGGGTTTGAATTCCTTTTCATGTTTAGGTTGGCATTTGAAACATTTGTATATCCAGTGGTTATAAGTACTCGTAGTAGGTTCATCAATTCCTTCTCTTCATATTTATCACTTTTTGCATTTTCCCATGCCTATTGAGCTGTATAGTGTTTCTTATTGCATTTGGAATACTTCATTCTTCATTTATGCCTAGAATTTACAAACTTTGATATATTCTTTTGACTATTGTATGTGGTAACATTTCTTGTAGAATTTCGAATACTTCATTCTTCATTTATGACTACATTTATCTTATTTTTGCATGCTCTTTTTAGAGATCCTTTAACAAATCATTCTTCATGAAGTTCTTGATCTAATATATTTGGCCTTTCTTGTAGTATTCCAATCAATTGCTTCATATATCTCGTACATTATTAATCATTGGCCTATTCCTAAGTTTATTCATCCGTTCCTGAATGGTCACACATGATAGGTTGAAATTTGCGAGCAGATTTCAGCTTTTTTTGTTTATGAATGTTTTACTTCTATTCGATGATAAAAAAAATCAATGGGAGTTGATGAGGGAACAGATGTCTTCTTAAAGAATGCATATGTTTAATACTTTCTGAAAGAATTTTAATTTTAAGTTTGAAAGTCGGTCTGAATTTTCGGTCTGAAGTCCCAAACAATTCTAATGTCGCTAATGACAATATGACTAGAAACTTTGTAAAAGAATGAAGAAAATTTTCCTAGCTGGAAAAACATGTAATATATATTTCTGAGGGAGAATTGTCTTTACAATTTAAATTAAAGTTTTCAACTATAGTTTGAGTTTAGTGCAATATAGTATAAACAGAGAAAACAATGTTCATCTTTGAATATCTTTGCAAATCAGCATTGTCAGTAAGAAAGTTTCAGGTTAACATTAAAACATGTAAGAACCTGTCATGTGTATTAAATTTTAAAATTTTATCAAAATAGCTTGCTGAAAGTCGAAAAGTGGCTCTGTAAATTTACTTATTCTTTGTTTTGTAAGATCTTATACAGGGATTTTGAAGTGAAAATTTTTGTATCATGAATTTTAACGAATTTACGGAAACTCTTGCATTGTTTATTTTTTCAGAGAACATATAATTTTTAATTGATTTACAAGTAATAGTGTTATTTAATGAGCTCTTTTGTGTCTTTAAGGAAATAATTAGGACGTTGGAGTTTTAGTATTAGTTTCATACCATCCTATACACTGAAGTGACAAAAGTCATGGGATACCTCTTAATATCGTGTCGGCCCTCCTTTCGCCCGGCGAAGTGCAGCAAATCGACGTGGCATGGACTCAACAAGTCGTTGGAAGTCTTCTGCAGGAATATTGAGCCATGCTGTCTCGATAGACGTCCATAATTGTGAAAGCGTTGATGGTGCAGGATTTTGCGCACGAACAGACCTCTCGATGATGTCCCATAAATGCTCGATGGGATTTATGTCGGGCGATCTAGGTGGCCAGATCATTCGTTGGAATTGTCCAGAATGTTCTTCAAACCAATCGCGAACAGTTGTGGCCTGGTGACATGGCGCATTGTCATCCATAAAAATCCCATCGTTGTTTGGGTACATGAAGTCCATGAATGGCTGCAAGTGATTTCCAAGTAGCTGAACATAAGCATTTCCAGTCAATGTTCGGTCCAGTCGCCCCAGAGGACCAAGTCCATGCCATGAAAAAACAGCCCACACCATTACGGAGCCACCACCAGCTTGAACAGTGCCTTGCTGACAGTTTGGGTCCATGGCTTTGTGGGGTCTGCGCCACACTCGAACCCTACCATCAGCTCTTACCAATTGAAATTGTGACTCATCGGACCAGGCCACGGTTTTCCATTCATCTAGGGACCAACCGATATGCTCACGTGCCCACGAGAGTCGCTGCAAGCGATGTCGTTCTGTCAGTAAAGGCACTCGAGTCGGTCTTCTGCTGGAATAGCCCAAGAAAGCCAAATTTATCCGCACAGTTCTAACAGACAAGTCCCTTGTACGTCCCACATTGATTTCTGCGGTTATTTGACGCAGTGTTGCTTGTCTGTTAGAATTTACGACGTCGCCGGTCTCGGTCGTTAAGTGCAGGCGGTCGACCACTGCGCTGTCCATGGTGGGATGTTATGCCTGAAATTTCATACTCTCGGCACACTCTTGACACAGTGGATCTGGGAATGTTGAATTCTCTAACGATTTCCGAAATGGCATGACCCATGCGTCTAGCTCCAACTAACATTCCGCGTTCAAAGTCTGTTAATTCCCGTCGTGTGGTCATCATCACGTCAAAACCTCTTCACATGAATAACTTGAACAGAAATGAAAGCTCTGCGAAAGCACTGCGCATTTATACCTGTTCTACGCGATGCTACTGCCATCTGAAAATTTGCATATTGCTATCCCATGACTTTTGTCACTTCAGTGTAATACTTCTATTAGTTTTCTCTTGAGTGTTTCACAAAATTGATGAGTATTTAACGATTATTTCTCTATTATCGAAAATATCATTAAGTCCATGTTGTATGATTGCTAAATATCTTTATATATATATATAGCAATCAATGATAATGATCTATCATATATGTGTAATTCAAATTGATACCATACCATATATACTTTCAAGTTGATTTCTTTGATATCGCTATTAAAATTCTTAACACTTCCGATATAAATATTTTTGACAAAAAAAATTATATTTCACTGTCAATAGACTTACAACTCAATATCAGCAAAATACATTGCAACCTCAACATTAATTAACTGCTTAGAATTGTTTCCATCTGTAGCAAGACTACTTTTAAATAGTAAAAATAAAAAGAAAAGACTTTATAAAATGGTGCCTCAGCTACATTTCTACGTCATTAATTTTTCAATCTGTAATTTCCAAGTAATTATTATCTATGTTGTATCTGTAATTATTGTCAAAACTATATCCTATTATTCCAAAAATATATCCCCAATTACTTCTTTAATGAACATATTACTACAAATAGTTACGAGGTTCTGCCACGTGACACGGTTTTTGTGACTTAAAATAAGCAACAGAGCCATCTTGTTTTACTTCAGTAATAAATCTAACAAACTTTAATTGGAAAGTTAACCAGTTCTCAGAATACGTTTACTAGATGCGGTTTCGACTTATATCCAATTATCTAACGAGCAAAATAAAATGGTTTATAATATCCTGAGGGTATCTTTTCTATGGTTCAGCTATATTCAAGATGTTATAATTAATTTCATTTCGAATTTCATATGTATTTCTTTTATGATTTACAGATTTATTGGACAGCCTGTTTCATATCCTGCTATTGTATGATTTGTATAAGCGGTTCGGGTTTATTTTTGTATTGCAATATAGATCTAGTAATTCCTCTTTTTGAAATTTGTGTTTGTCTAATAATTTTTATTTTCGTCGCTGTAGCGTATGCACATCGAATCTTGAAATTTTTTTCTTCTTTTTTTGTACGATATGAGTAGTAGGATACATGTCAAGGTTTTTGTATTGCGATTGTTACGTTAAGATGATTTTCTTTTAAAATTTGACTATGTTTTTAAGAAGCACGTTGTATTTTAACTAAAGAATAGTATTGTTATTTTCGTAGAGCAAAATGGTTTTCTGTCTGTTTTTTGCAACTATTTTTTTTTATTTTCCTAGTGATACCTATATATGTATAATATATTTATATATCGGGTGATTATTAGTCCCACTTTGAACACATCCACGTTAGTTTTGAACTGAAGATACTTGAAGGGTAAAATAGTACGGCATCAAAAAAAGTTTCATAGTGTATTAATAGATGGCGCTGTAAGCGGCTTAAAGAAAGTGAATTCGGCTGCCAATGATATTTTGAATCGAAATGACAACGTATTTGGCATAAGTTGCACATTAAACCAACTGAATGTTTATTGTGCAACTGTTCTTCTAAGTCATTCAACAGTTGTGAAAGTGTTAGTGAAAAGCCCTTCCACCACGACAAGGCCATACGAAATCAGATGGGAAAACTCGGTGGAACTTTTTTGATGCCATACTATTTCCACCTTCTGCCGTTTAAATTTGAACTCATTGTGATGAGCAGGTCTTTTTTTACAGCATTTTGAAAGTGTGACTTCTATTATAATCACCCGGTGTGTATATATATATTTGAAATTTTTGTTTAACCACCTAATTATCATTATTGTTAAAGATTAAATTGAATATTTTCAATATAATTCATTATTATTTATTTTAAATTTTCACGTACTGCTTCCTATTATGCATTGTTATTTATATTGCTTCCTATTATTACGTATTTATTTATTGCTGAATTGTTCATTCAAAAATACATTTTCTATTATTTATTGGAACAGATATTCTATGGCTTCCAAACTGACAAAACGTTTACTAACATTGTAAGTCTAAGACTGAATTATTCCCCATAGTTTTGATCTAAGTTTCAACTTTTCATCTTTCCTAAGCTCTTTCATTCTGGTGTCAAAATAATCTGCTCCATTTAATACTCATATTAATAATATAAGCATCATTTCCATAAAGTCACACTGTCGCCTGATCCTTATTGGCACACTCAATTAAGAAGATGGTTCTTGTTGAAACTTTTCATTGTTTTGTTGACGTTTTTGGATTATTAGGAAAATTCCAGTGTCTTTTCTTTTTCCAGAAACGTAAATCAGGTAATTTCTTTTTTTTTTTTTTTTTTTTTAATCTTGATCTTATTTTTGTGGATAACATATTTCTGATGAAAGAGACAAAATCTAATCATTTAAGCTTGTCTGAAGTCTTTTGCAAGTTTGGAAATTGAACTCTACATTTTAAAAATTAGTGTTCACTAATTAAGTTTTCGAGTTCAAGTAAGCATTTCATTTTTAATTAAACGATTTTAGAGTTTAAATTTGCCTTTTACGTAAGAGTCTTTAAAAATTACTTAAAATTAAATTTTGAAAAAAAAAGAGATAGAATGAATTATTTTCTTAATGATTTCTTATTGGAAAGTTAAAATAATAAATTCAAATGTACTGAATTTGTTTTAGAAATTCAAATATATCATTGATAAATATATCATTTTTTTTACAAATTCACAAATGAATGAAATTTTTTTTTTTAGAAATTCAAATGTACCGGAATTTTTTCTTACAAATTTAAAAAGGAGTGTTTTTTTTTTTTTTTTAGATTTTTTTTTTTTTTTTTTACAAATTCACAAAGTAGTGAATTTTTTTTTTACAAATTCAAATGTACCGGAATTTTTTTTTTAAGAAGTTCAAATGTACCGGAATTTTTTTTTTTACAAATTCCTCTGTACCGAATTTTTTTTTACAAATTCACAAAGGAGTGAAATTTTTAATCAAAGGGGTACTTGACTTTTTTTTTTTTTTTTTTTTTTTTGATAATATATTGACTTTGGAAATTGTTCTTTTTTGTTTTGATGTATTTGCTTTTAATAGAAGTATTGTTTACATTTATTTTACAAAGAATTCATTCTAAAAATTTGTCCAAAGTGAATTTAAAAATCTGGATGAAATAAATGATTTTTCTTAAATTAAAAAATGTTTGCACATGTTCCAAGCATATAAATATTTTGAAATATAGCTCTTTGATTTAAAAACCAGAGTACACTAATTTAGATTAATGTTAAAAATATATTTTAATGACAAGAATCTTAATAATTATATAATAGATTTAAAATACTGTAATGTGATTAAAGTTACATACTTATGCAATTATAAAACAGTTTATTATTTTTTTACTTAAAATAAATAGGTATTAAAAAAAATAAATTATAAATTTATAAAAGTAGTTTATTTACGTTGAACTATGTACCATTCTTTTTAATCGATATATTTCTTGTGAATCAAAAATACTTTGAAATATACTGATAAGTATTTTACCCAATAGTTAAATTCCATGGAACTTTTACCCTCTAATAAATGCAATTATTAATTATTTACCCTGTAATAATTAATTAGGATACGTTTATATCAACCTTTCACAAAATATATTAAAACAAGCATAAAAATATCATGAACGCATATCAAAACATATCATACAAGCATAAACATAGCATAACATATCATATTCACTCATATTACCTAAAGAAATGCTGCAAAACGAACAAATAAATTCCTAAGTGTACTGATTTGTATCAGGAATATTTTCAATAGCTATTTCGTCAAAAAATATGAGTGTGAAGATCATTAAAAAATAATTATAGATCTAAATTATATAGAGTTTCAAAAATTTAATTATATCTAAGCAATGTTATTAATACGAAAATTGTAAAAAATTTAATTTTTTATTTATTTATTATTTTTATCCTATTATTATATATATATATAAGCTTCTCTCTTTTCCTTCAAAATTCAGCTGTCAACATATCTCGAAATATAATAAGAGAGCTCGAGATCTCTGAAAAGATATTTCTCGGAAGATTTGTCACGAAACAGAAATCCTTTTCGAAGAGATTTGTAGCCAGACAATCCTCTGTAGCTCAACACCTGATGGAATAACAAGAATTCTTTCCTCTACCTCCAGATAAAGTTTTCTTTTTCAATTTAATTCAGATGGAGTCTATTCTAGAATAGTATAAAAGCTCCAGTTGTTGAAATCTGTTTCTCTCCAAATATGAAATAAATATTTATTTACTATTAACAACTCTTGTATAGAAAAAATTAATATTATGGATAAATTTTATTACATTATCTGAAAACTGTTTTGAGTAATAGATTTTTAAGAATAGATTAATTCTTTCTTTTTTATTACTCAAACGTAAAATTTTGTTTGCAAATATGGGATGTAAAAATTGCACATTCTAATTCATTAATTAACACCCATATACAAGGTGCTTATAATAAAATTTCTAGTTTCAAAATGCTGTAAAAAAAAAAGAACCAGTCTTCACATTGAGCTCAAATTTAACTGAGGATACTTGAAGAGGGGTGAAATATCACGGCATCAAAAAAGATCCAAAATGCATTAATAGATGGTGCTGTAAGAGGCATAAAAAAATGAATTATTCTGTCAGTGATATTTTGAATCAAAATTAGAACGTATTTGGCACGATTTACACATTAAACAAGCTGTAGTGTTCAATGTGCCCGTTTGTTTCAATGTTTTGACGGAAAAAGTCATTCCAAGTCATTCAACAGTTGTGACACTATTGACACTATTAGTGGAAAGCCCATCCACCTCGGCAAGGTCATACCAAATTGGATGGGAAAAATCGGTGGAATATTTTTTGGAACTTTTTTGATACCATACCGTTTCCCCTGCTTCTTCAAGTATCTTCAGTTCAAATGTGAAATCGTTGTGCCGAGTGGTCCTTTTTTACAGGATTTTGAGAGTGGGATTATATATATTATAGAGTGATTATAATTTATATATATAGATATATTGTGTGTGTACTAATACATATTGTGTTTATATATATATACGATGGTTAAAAAAATATCACATTTATATCATTATTGTTAAAGATTAAACTGAATCTTTTCAGTATAACTCATTATTATTTATTTTAATTTTTTAAGTACTGCTTCCTATTATACATTGTTTATTGCGAAATTGTTAATTCAAATATATATTTGTTATTCTTTAGTGGAAGAGATGTGCTAGGGATTCAAAACTGACACAAACTTTTCTAGCAATCCAAGTAAGTCCAAGACTGAATTATTCCCCATACTTTTGATCAAAGTTTCAACTTTTCACATTTCGTAAGCTCTGTCATTCTGGTGTCAAAATAATCTGCTCCATTTAATGCTCATATTAATAATTTAAGCATCATTTCCATAAAGTCACATTGTCGCCTGTCCCTTATTGGTAAACCCAATTAAGAAGACCTTTTCATAGTTTTGTTGATCTTTTTGGATTATTAGGCAATTTCCCGGGTCTTTCTTTTTCCAGGACATAAATCAGGTAATTTCTTTTTTTCTGATCTTGATCTTATTTTAGTGGATAACACATTTTTGATAAAAGAGATAAAATCAAATCATTTAATTTTGTTTTAAGTCTGGAAAGTTTGGAAATTGAACCCTCCCTTTTAAAAATTAGTGTTTTCACTAATAAAGTTTTCCCGTCCAAGTAAGCATTTCATTTTTAATTACAAGCCTTTTACGTAAGTGTCTTTAAAAATTATTTAAAATTAAAGTTTGGCATTGTTAAGTATAGAATGAAGTATTTTCTAAATACTTTCATATTGAAAAGTTAAATAGTAAATTTAAATGTTGAAATTTTTTATAAATTCTCAAAGAAGTGAAATTTGTGTTCAAGCGTGTGTTTTTTAAAATAAGATATTTTTGATAACTTATTGTGTTTGAAAATTATTATATTTTTGTTTTGATATATTTGTTTTTAATAAAAGTAATGTTTACATTTCTTTTACAAGAAATTGATTCAAAGAAACACTGTCTAAATTGAGTAAAAACGAATGTTCTAACCATTTAAATATTTTGAAGTATAGCTCTTTGATTTATAAATCAGAGTTCCCTATTTTAGATTCCTGTTAAAAATATATTATAATGAAAAAAATCTTAATAGTTATATAATAAATTAAAAATATTTTAATATGATTAGGGAAAGTTATATAAAGTTATGCAATTAAAAAAAATATTTACTGCTTTTTTATTTAAAATAAATAAGTGTTACTATACTATTATGGTATTATACATTTTTTAAGCAGTATATTTCTTGCGAATTAAAAATATTTTGAAATATACTGATAAGTATTTTATCCAATACTTAAATTCCATGGAGCTTTCATCTCTAATAAATATGTCTTTGTTTTAATTATGATACATTTCTATAAACATTTCCCAAAATATATTAAAACAAACATGATCTTTTCATATTACCTTGATAAATACTGCAAAACAAACTTACTTTCAATAGTTATTTCGTCAAAAATTATCACCCTATGAAGAATAGCAATGGATCTAAATGATAGAGTTAAAAAATTTAATTATATCTAAGCAATGTTATTAATTCAAAAATTGTAAAAAATAAATTTCTTATTTATTTCTATTTTTTTATATATATAAGCTTCTCTCTTTTCCTTCAAAACTCGGCTGTCAGCATATCTCGAAATATAATAAGAGGGCTTGAGATCTCTGAGAAGATATTTCTCAGAAGATTTGTCACGAAACAGAAATCCTTTTCGAAGAGATTTGTAGCCAGACAATTCTATGCAGCTCAACACCTGTTGGAATAACAAGAATTCTTTCGTCTACCTCCAGATAAAGTTTTATTTTTAAATTTAATTCAGCTGGAGTCTATTCTGGAAAAATATAAAAAACTCCTGTTGTTGAAATCTGTTTCTCTCCAAATAGGAAATAAATATTTATTTACTGTTAACAACTCTTGTATAGAAAACTTATTGTTATTGATAACTTTTATTATATTATCTAAAAACGCCCAAATCACTTTGTTGAGTACTGACTAATTTTTTTTTAAACTCATATTTAAAATTTTATTTGCAAATATGTGATGTAAAAATTTTCACGCATTCTAATTCATTAATTAACAATACCAATGTACAGGGTGATCATAATTAAAGTCCCACTTTCAAAATGCTGTCAAAAAAAGAACCAGTTGTCACATTGAGTTCAAATATGAACTGAGGATACTTGAAGAGGGAGGAATATCACGGCATCAAAAAAGATCCAAAGTGCATTAATAGATGGCGCTGTAATTTTTCTGCCAGTTATATTTTGAATTAAAATTAGAACGTATTTGGCATGAGTTCATTCATTCATCCAAATCATTCAACAATTGTGACACTATTAGTGGAAAGCCCTTCCACCACGGGCAGGCCATACCAAATTAGATGGGAAAAATCGGCGGAACATTTTTTTAGAACTTTTTTTGATACCATACTGTTTCCCCCTTCTTCAAGTAACTTCAGTTCGAATGTGATCTCATTGTGACTAGTGTTTTTTTTTTTTTTACAGGATTTTGATAGTGGGACTTTAATTATAATCACTCTATAATATATATATATATATATATAATTTGCGTGTACTTATACATATTGTGTTCTTTTTATATATAATATAAGATGGTTAAATAAAAATTTCAAATATATCATTATTGATAAATATTAAACTGAATATTTGCAGTATAAATCATTATTATTTATTTTAAGTTTTCACATACTGCTTCCTATTATACATTGTTTATTATTTATTACTAAATTGTTCATTCAAAAATACATTATCTATTCTTTATTGGAACATACATGTTTAGTTTTTAACACAGTCAATAAATCTAAGACTGAATTATTTCCCATAATTTTGATCAAAGTTTCAACTTTTCACATTTCCTAAGCTCTTTCATTCTGGTGTCAAAATAATCTGCTCCATTTAATACTCATATTAATAATTTAAGCATCATTTCCATAAAGTCACACTGTCGCCCGTTCCTTATTGGCAAACCCAATTAAGAAGACACTCCTTGAACGTTTTCATTGTTTTGTTGACGTTTTCGGATTATTAGAAAAATTTCCCGTGTATTTCTTTTTCCAGAAGGCAAATCATTTAATTTTCTTTTTTCTGATCTTGATCTTATTTTCGTGGATAACATATTTCTGTTAAGAGGTAAAATCAAATCATTTAAGCTTGTTTTAAATCTTTTGCAAATTTGGAAATTGAACCCTCCATTTTAAAAATTAGTGTTCACTAATTATGTTTTCTCGTTCAAGTCATTATTTCATTTTTAATTAAACGATTTTTAGAGTTTATGTATGCATCTTACATAAGAGCTTATAAAAATTACTTAAAATTAAATTTTGGCATTGTTAAGTATGGAACGAATGTATTTACTTAATGCATTCTCTTAGTATTGGAATGCTAAAATAATAAATTCAAAAGTATTGAAATATTTTTCCAATTTCTCAAAGGAATAAAATTTGTAATGAGATGTTTTTTTTTCAATAAGATATTTTTTGATAATTTATTGAATTTAGAAATAGTTATTTTTTTATTTTGATCTATTTGTTTTTAATAAAAGTATTGTTTACGTTTCTTTTACAAGAAATTTTGATTCCTTTGATTTACTTTTGATTCTTCTTAAATTAAAAAAAAATTTTTAACATGTTCTATTCAGGTAAATATTTTGAAGTATAGATTTTAAATTTATAAATCAGAATTCAATAATTTAGATTCCTGTTAAAAATATATTCTAATGAAAAGAATCTTAATAATTACATAATAGATTTAAAATACTTTAATGTGTTTAGAGAAAGTTACATAAAGTTATGCAATAAAAAACTATTTATTGTTCTTTTTACTTAAAATAAATAAGTGTTAAAAGAAATTAGAAAATTTATAAATTTGCACAAGTAATTTATATATGTTGAGCTATACTGTTTTTTTCAATTCCTACTATTAGCTCACATGCTCCCTATATATATCTTGTTCAAATTTTCAATCGTTCATGAAATACTTTTTATTCGCCCACTCAAGTTCAAATACATTTTTTGTAACTTGTAGTGGATGACACTTGATGTTAATACAGTTTTTTCAAATATTAATTCATTCATTAAATTAAATGAATTAATATTAGATTTTTTTAGATTTAAGTTGCATGTATCTATCAATAGAGGGCCCCAGATAAACTTAAAAAATGAATGAAAATTATTTATAAAGGACTTTCTGTAATATAGTGAAAAAAAAGTAGGAATTGACTTTAATTTTTTTTTTTTATTACTTGTTTTTAATCAGTATATTTTTTCTGAATCAATAATATTTTAGAATATATTTATAAGTATTTTGTCCAATTCCTAAATTCCCCGGAGCTTTTGTCTCTCGCAAATATGTCTGTTTTAATTATTATTACTATCAATATTTCTCAACATGTATTAAAACAAGCATAAACATGGTCCACTCATATTACCTAAAGAAATACTGCAAAACAAACTAATAAATTGCTAACTGTACTGGTTTGTGTCAATACTTTCAATAGTTGTTTCGTCAAAAATTATCATTGTGTGAAGAATAATAAAAATAGTGATGGATCTAAATTATATACAGTTTCAAATATTTAAGCAATGTTATTAATTCAAAAATTCTGAAAAAATATGTTTTTTACTTATGTATATATATAAAATAGAACAAAAATATAAAATATAAGCTTATATTTTCCTTCAAAACTGAGCTGTCAACCTATCTCGAAATATAATAAGAGAGCTTGAGATCTCCGAGAAGATATTTCTCAGAAGATTTGTCACGAAACAGAAATCCTTTTCGAAGAGATTTGTAGCCAGACAATTCTCTGCAGCTCAACACCTGATGGAATAACAGGAATTCTTTCGCCTACTTCCAGATAAAGTTTTCTTTTTCAATTTAATTCAGATGGAGTCTATTCTAGAAAAATATAAAAACTCCAGTTGTTATTTCTGCTTCTGTACAGATGTTTAAAGTAAATAAATATTTATTTCATAACACTTGTATAGAAATTTAATGTTATTAATTACTTTTATTATATTATCTAAAAATCCCTTTGTTGAGTAGTAAATAAGGAATGTAAAAATTCTTATGCATTTCAATTCATTAATAACACCCATATACGGAGTGATGATAATTAAAGTCCCACTGTCAAAATGCTGTAAAAAAAGAACCACTCGTCACACTGAATTCAAATTTGAACTGAAGATACTTGAAGAGGGAAATGGTATGGTATCAGAAAAAGTTCAAAAAAAAAATTCCACCAATTTTCCTCATCCAATTTGGTATGACTTTGCAGCGGTGCAAACAAACCAGCACATTGAACACTACAGTTGGTTTCTTTTTTGGTAGTTCATTTAAGATATTCTATAATATATGCATATTTATATTTAACTTTCTAAATGCTTTTTTTTTTTTTTTTTTTGTAATTTATAAAGGGTTATACAGTAACATTTTCTTTACCATGAGACAAAGTACAATTCTTAATCACTATGGAGACGCATCTGCAATTAAAATGTGTTATTGGTTGCTTTTGCACTTTTCAGCTTTTTTTTTCCTAATAAAATTTACTAAAACTAATGTCAAAATCTCGAAAAAATTATCATATTTTTTTTTATCAGGGTGTTTATTAAAAAATATTAACACAAAATACGAAAAATAAGTTTATGATTTAAATTATATTCATGAATACCTTAATTTCATTAAGAAAAACTTTATTTACTGTACTGGGGTAGGAGATACAAAATTAAAGAGAAACAAAATTCTTTTCCGATGAGGTACTATTTTGGTTATGTGGTGGTTCAGTATTTGAACGCTGTCAATTTCTTAGAGCCCCAACAAATTCTACTTATATTACGGATATTTCTAGCCATTTTAAATCTCCAAAATTAATGTTTTCCGATCTTTTTATGATGAAGTATTAAAAATAAGAAGTTCATAGGAATTGAATTCCAGGTTTTGTATATATATATATATATATATATATACATATATGCTGGTTCGGGATCCACCCGGTCTAGTAGAGTCGAAAAGCTTCTTCGCGTTACTCGCGTCTTTAGCCTATCTTCAAGCTATCCGTGCCCCATGAATAGTGCTAAATGAGTAACCGCAGTGTAGCCCTTGCTTATGGCATAAATATTAACTGTCTCTGTATTGTCAGCTGCATCAGAACAACAGCATCAAACAGTGTCGTGAGTGAATGAGATACTTATCCAGCAAGGTGAGTTGATTTGGTGTTTTTATGGAGATATTTTATTTCCTGAGTCAATGGTAATTTCTATTTAAGTCATTATCAACCCAGCAAATCACGTAATTACGTAGTTCCTCCAAAAATGCTTGGCGATTTTAATGAATGCTTGGCGACGTAACTAAAAATAGTGTTGAGGATGTAGAATAGATCCGAATGTTGCAGAACATACTTTTATTTTCAAGTTTACTGGAATTCTAAACAACAGTTTCAAATTCAATTCATATTCAATGAATATTAAATTAATCGGCTTATATTGTGTATTTCGATAATTGTTTTTATTTTATACTGATACATAATGATATTCTTGATATTTAATTTCTTATGTTTACGTTTCAGGTTTACACAACTTGTTATACATAAAATATTTGCTTTTCTATACCCTGCCACCTTTTTAATCACAACGATTAGGACTCACATGTAAGATTTCTTGTATGTATGACATATAGTGAGACAAATACATTCAGCATACAATGTATGCATTCAATATGCAATGATTCTATGTATGCCTTGTTAAGACATGTGTAACAGAAGGGATCCCTTCTGGTTACAATTATAACACATCAATCAATAAGTCACCGTCTGATACATATATGACAACACTGTTGGCAGACCCACATGATTTCTGGATAGTAGCATCATCCAAACGATATACACTGAAGTGACAAAAGTCATGGGATACCTCTTAATATCGTGTCGGACCACCTTTCGCCCGGCGAAGTGCAGCAACTCGACGTGTCATGGACTCAACAAGTCGTTGGAAGTCTTCTGCAGGAATATTGAGCCATGCTGTCTCGATAGACGTCCATAATTGTGAAAGCGTTGATGGTGCAGGATTTTGCGCACGAACAGACCTCTCGATGATGTCCCATAAATGCTCGATGGGATTCATGTCGGGCGATCTAGGTGGCCATATCATTCGTTGGAATTGTCCAGAATGTTCTTCAAACCAATCGCGAACAGTTGTGGCCCGGTGACATGGCGCATTGTCATCCATAAAAATCCCATCGTTGTTTGCGTACATGAAGTCCATGAATGGCTGCAAGTGATCTCCAAGTAGCTGAACATAAGCATTTCCAGTCAATATTCGGTCCAGTCGCACCAGAGGACCAAGTCCATGCCATGAAAAAACAGCCCACACCATCACGGAGCCACCACCAGCTTGAACAGTGCCTTGCTGACAGTTTGGGTCCATGGCTTCGTGGGGTCTGCGCCACACTCGAACCCTACCATCAGCTCTTACCAACTGAAATCGTGACTCATCGAACCAGGCCACGGTTTTCCATTCATCTAGGGACCAACCGATATGCTCACGTGCCCACGAGAGTCGCTGCAAGCGATGTCGTTCTCTCAGTAAAGGCACTCGAGTCGGTCTTCTGCTGGAATAGCCCAAGAAAGCCAAATTTCTCCGCACAGTTCTAACAGACAAGTCCCTTGTACGTCCCACATTGATTTCTGCGGTTATTTGACGCAGTGTTGCTTGTCTGTTAGAATTTACGACTCTTTGCAGACGTCGCCGGTCTCGGTCGTTAAGTGCAGGCGGTCGACCACTGCGCTGTCCATGGTGGGATGTTATGCCTGAAATTTCATACTCTCGGCACACTCTTGACACAGTGGATCTGGGAATGTTGAATTCCCTAACGATTTCTGAAATGGCATGACCCATGCGTCTAGCTCCAACTAACATTCCGCGTTCAAAGTCTGTTAATTCCCGTCGTGCGGTCATCATCACGTCAAAACCTCTTCACATGAATAACTTGAACAGAAATGAAAGCTCTGCGAAAGCACTGCGCATTTATACCTGTTCTACGCGATGTTACTGCCATCTGAAAATTTGCATATTGCTATCCCATGACTTTTGTCACTTCAGTGTATATCAAAATTTGATGACATTCTGATTATTAGTTTATAGATTACTGTGGTTTTAGCGACTCCAATTTTATAATTTTCAAAACAATGGATAAAAAAGAATTTTGTGTGTTTATTAAATATTGTTTTATGATGACGAAAATACTGTTGAAGCCAAACAGGGGCTTTATACTAGGAAACTCTGCACTAGGAAATCGATTATTACTGAACTGGTATACTAAATTTAAACGCTGTCGTACAATAACCGACGATGCTGAACACTCTGGAAGATAAAATTCGGCAGTTGCTCCCGAAAACATAAAAAAATCCATAAAATTATTTTGAAAGACTATAAAGTAAATATAAATAGCTGACACTTAAAGATATCAGGAAGTATTGTGTTTATAATTTTACACGAAAGTTTGAGCATGCGTAAGTTAATTTCGAAGTGGGTGTTACGTTTGCCCACTCCGGACCAAAAGCAATTGCTTGTCGAATTGCTTACTCTGAATAGTCGACTATTCAGAGCTCTGTTTGGAGCTATTCATACGAGAGAAAAAGAATTTCTGCTTCGGCATGTGACAGTGAATGAAACATGGATCCACTACTACACACCTGGATCAAACATTTCGTCAGTTGAGTGGGCAGCAGTCGGTGAAATTCGTCCAAATTCAAAAGTAGGTCGGCATATTGCATTACATTATTGGATTAATTGAGTGTAGAAATAAAAAAAAAACACCCCACATTCAAGAGAAAAAGTGCTGTTTCACTGAGAAACTGTTTCATGGCACAAGTCGATGGAAACAATGGTTAAATTGAATGAATTAAGCCCCCATACTTTCCAGATATTTTAGTAGTACTGACGTTTACTGGCGTTACCCAGCGACTACTGGCGTTTTGCAGACATCAAAAAGATGCTACAGGAAAAGAAATTTGGCTAAAATGAAAAAGTGATTGGAACTGAAGTCTATTTTAAAAGCAAAGACAAATCATTCTACAAAAAGGCATTGAAAAGTTAGAGGAGCGTTGGAACGAATGGAATTTTCTTACCTAAACTGGAGATTTATTGCATGATGTGTTATATATAGTCACATATTCAGGCAATATTATATGACTATAACAATATATGGGCCTGAATAGCCGAGTGGCTAGCGCTCTGGAGCTCGGTACTACAGATTACAGGATACTACAGCACTACGGGTGCTATGAATGTTTGTAATTATTTGGAATTTACTTTAAAATGTAGGTCCCAGTCTAACATGACTGTAGGGTGGACAACCCTTTCTCGAAAAAAGAAGTCATCTCATGTTTCGAAATCTGCCAGTATGCAGACGGCCTTGGCCCACTATGAGGCTGTAGCGCCAGTGATTATGATAACAGCATATGCATGTTGTTACCATACTATTGTTATTATAATTATATACTGCTGTGGTCACAATCATATATAGGGTCACATGCTTAATAAATAGTAAGTGACCCTATCAGTACACTGGGCATACTGTTCTCTCACAATTATGACATACTGTTTAGTGGCCTCAATAATTTCCACTAAGTCCACTGTATCACAATTAGTTTTGCTTACAATTTTTCACTACGAAAGATAAAATCGTGGAGCAATACATAAACCATGCGATTTCAATCTGAATCCATGCTGTTTGGACCGCGCGACGATGATGTAAGAGTTGGCACTAAAATGTTGGCGAGAAATGTTCGAAATCACATTTTCGATATGCTTTAATCTGGAATATCAATAAAGTGAACCGATGCTTGAAAGTCACGCTTGGCGAAACGCGCTTCTCGATTGCGAAGGAATAAAAATGTGAGATTTCTTTTTTTTTGAAGGTGGAGGGGGGGAGATGTGTTCCAAAGGCCTAGATGACACAATTCGGAAATCATTTTATTCGAGTTTTGATTGACGGGTGCGTGAAAACACATTCCTGCTACTTCCGTGAAGTTTAAAGTGTGTGCTGATTCCTCACATATGAAACATTGAAATCAATATCATTGGTCTTATCATTGATATTGATTTCTGTTTAATTCTAGGTGTGTCTGGGTCATACCTATGAAGGTATAATTTTCTTTGCATAGTATCGAAACAGGACATTTTTTGTAGAAATATGATTTATACATAATTATTATTATTATTTATTTATTAAAAAAATTACTCTACTTTTATTTTATTGAATATTGTTTGTTTTCTTCTCTATACAATTATTCCTTGTTATTTTAATACAGCGTTTCATACATTTTTTATGCAAGTAATATAGTGTACCACATACAATTTTTATACTAAGCTATATTTTCCGATTACAACACTTTTGCCTAAATTCTTTTCTAATAAACTTTCAAATATATAGCAGATTCATCGGATTCATTTAGCTTTTTACAGGGTACAAAATCGGAGACTTTGCTAAGTAGCACCTTCTTTTCCAACCTAATGGAAGGTTGTTCTTGCCACAGGATTATTATTAATTCTCCAGCAAAGACAAGGAAATTTTCGGTTGTTCTTCGCTAATTCAGTAAGTCATCTCTGGCCCAGGCATTATAGCCATAGTAACAGCTTAGGAAATATTGTTGGCTATCCTCTGTAGTGTTACTTATTATGAAATTGTCAATAAGCTTAGCAATTTTACTCAGTTATGGCCGAAGCATTATAGTCTCACTAACACCTTAGGAAATGTTGTTGACTATCCAGGTGTGTTACTTATGAAATTGTAAATGAGCATAGCAATTTTACTAGCTGGCAGAAAGAAATAAAGATGACACAAGTGTGTAGGTTTGGTTTGGTTTGTCGCTCTATGGTCATCTTGTGCAAACGAGGGCTAAACAGATCGGGATCTACAGTTTAAAGTGGATTCCGAACAGCAAACAAACATTCATGACACCACCACGATTCTTAAAGATGTAGTGTCAGACACCTTTGTTTTCCTTAAAGAATCAAAACAACTTGAATTCGATAAATATACACTTAATAATAAATAATTAAAATATTCCGTGCTTGTTATCGACGATCGATAGCATCATCGATTAAAAAATGCGTCTCCAAGGGCCTATTTATAACCTTGAAGTAAAGAAAACAGATTGATAGAAAGTATACATATTAGGCAACATACGGAAATAAATTCCGTTTCATTCTGACACAGCAATGCATACATTAAAATAAATCCCATTTCCTGTGCACATAATGGCGCGGGGGAAGGAAAAGACAACTAATTATCGAAAAGCACTTAACCCAGGGAAAAATCAGATAGCTTTCAGCATCAGCAAATGCTGAAACATGAAATGGCTGTTCTTCTTCTCCCAGAGCTTTTCCCAATCAGATAAACGAATTATCTTTTACCTCTTCTTTTTTTTTGTTCCTTTTGCGTGGCAATTAGAGCGGTGCCTTCCATTAACATTATTAAGGTGGGTGAAATTTATAACTAAAATAAATACAGCGAATGCATGTTAGAATGGTATATCTAAATGTAGATCATATGTGAGGTAAAACAGTATATATTTCTCTTTCAGCGTAAATTTATTTTATTTATTATAATAGTATTTTTGCATGTGTAATAATTGTTTTGTTTTTCATAACACAGCTAAAGGATTCGACCTCTGTTTGTTTTGCTTATTATATTTTTGAAGCCTGCCTGTTTATTATCAGCATTTAAGATAAAAATGTCTATGTACACATTAATTTTCATTCGGCTCAGATTAACCCAGATTATACGCCACTAGGACTGCAAACAAGTAACAGATTCAGCGTTATGCAGATACGGCAAAACTGATATAAATTAAACCATCACTATTTTGAATGAACAATTTCAAAGAGGTCATTTTAGACATATTCATTCCAACGGAAAGATATTCCTTCTAATGCACATCAGGCTTTCACCCTACTACTATACATGTTGTTGCTACTAATCCCACTGGTGCAGGAAAGCCTACACCAGGTCCAAAAGAACCCGTCGCAGGCGACTGGTTTATGGCAAAGTGTAGTATGCAGCTTCACTTTAGCCATTAATCACGAAGGCTGAAGACTGACTAGACCTCAAGACAACTCTATGATCCTATTAGACCGGGACCTACAGTTTAAAGTGGATTCCGAACCACTCATAAACATCCATGCCACGGCCACGATTCTCAAATGTGTAGAGCTAGACAGCTTTATTTTCTTGAGGAATCAAAAGAACTTGAATTCGATAAATATACTCTTACTAATAAATAATTAAAATATTTCTTGCTTATTATCAAACATCCATGTCATCATCGATAAAAAAAAAATATGCATCGAAGTTCATCTCCAAGTCCCTATTTATAAACTTGAAGTAAAGAAAAGAGATTGATGGAAAGTATACATATTAGGCAGCAAACGGAAATAAATTCCGTTTCATTCTGACACAGAAACGCATATATTAAAATAAATCTCATTTCCTGAGCACAAAATGGCGCGGTGGAAGGAAAGACAACTAATTATCGAAAAGCACTTAACCCAGGGAAAAATCAGATAGCTTTCAGCATCAGAAAATGCTGAAACATGAAATGACTGTTCTTCTTCGCCCAGAGCTCTTCCCAATCAGATAAATGAATTATCTCTTTTCCTCCTTTTTTTTTTCTGTTCCTTCCCAGGCAATTAAATCGGCGCCTTCCATTAACATTATTAAAGTTCTTGAAATTTATAACTAAAATAAATACAGCAAATATATAGTTAGAATACAGCATATAAATGTAGATCATGAGGTGAGTTGAAAGAGTGTATTTTTCTCCTTCATTTTAAATTAGTTGTACTACTTTGTCGAAAAAGTAAGGCCGATTTTCAATTTAAATTTCCCGAGCTTAAGGTATTTCAATTTTATTTTATATTTTAGGTAGTTGACACTGTCCTCGACATCAGTGTGAAATTTGATGTCGAAATTTTCATTAGTGTTTCAGTTACGCTTGGTTTTGTGAGATGCTAAAACTGATTCCTGCGATTTTTGAAATGTCCGAATGAATTCAGCAAAGAATTTGCATGAAATTTTGCTTTGCGAAAATGTATAAAATGTTGTAGTAAGCATTCGGTGAGCATTCCTATATCGGAAAGAAAGGTTTACAAGTGGTATAAACAGTTCAAAGAAGACAGAGAATGCGTTGAAGACGAAGAGCCTCTGGTCGACCCTCAACCTCAAACGACGAGGCTCACGTCCAAAAAATTAAAGATTTGGTTCTTGCAAACCGTCGATTTACAATTAGAGAACGTGCCGATGATGTCGGAATTTCAAAAGGATCGGACCCATTACTCTTCATATTAGATACAAAATAAAAGGCGAAGAATCCCGTGTATTTCCGTAAATTGGCTAAAAAAAAATATTTAAATATCTGGTGAACGTACAAATCAAGTCTGTTCATGTTTCAAATCATGTTTTTAAAATATATAGTATTTTAAATAGAGTTTTGTTAAAAAAAATTATTCCAAATTAATGATATTAATTTTATATGTAATATAATTGCATGTAATATTCGATAAGATAATAATAATAATTATTAATAAAAAATATAGGTGGTGCAGTTTGATTCACAATATATTGTTTTTATAATACAGCTAGCAAAACAAAGACAATTATGTTTATGCTATAAGCAAAGGCTGCACCGCTGTTGCTCATTTAGCACTAAGCAAAATGCACATGTAGCTTGAAGATAGGCTACTGAAACGTGTAACACTAATACCAGGTATATTACGGATACAGTGGATTTCAAACCACTTAAAATATCCATGTCACCACCGAACCTGAAAACCTGTGTCACCGAGCTCCAGAACGCTATCCACTCGGCCATCAGTCCACCCCGGATCGTAAAACTGCGTTTATTGCCTTAAATTACTTCTTTATTCTATATGAAACAATATGTTTGTGTGTGTATGTGTTTAATATAAATTTAAAAACAAAATACATAGAGGTTATATTTTTTTTAAAATCCAAACAGAACTTCAATTTTTGATATCTAAAACTGCAGAATTAAAATTATTATTATTAATTCTTTTTTATAAATTATAAATCATAAAGTTTAACATATAATATTTTCTAAATGATACAATATCCTATCTTTCATCGTACGCTTACATGTAACTGATGATATCCAAAACAATGCTCTCCTATGTTATTCTAAGCCAAAACTATTAAAAGGATCCCACACACAGCAAATCTCCACCCGTGTCTATATTTATCACATCGCAATTTATCTTCGATCCAAGCTATCCTCCCTTCCCCAGACGTCGAACAGCGAGCAGCAAAGAATTGCTCACGGCCTGTGAATGTGATGATTCTTTAATATGACACGCATATGTAATCCAGGACGCCTTTGTGTATTCCAACGCATCACATGCAACGTCTCGCGCTCCAGTGGACCCATCTCTGGGGGCATGCGCAGTTCTGGTCTCGGGCACAGAAGGATCTCGCTATCTGTTGTTCGAATGAATGCATTCTTTTTTTTATTCTTCCTTAACCCCCTACCCCTTCTTCCGTCTGTCCTCTTGGTAGAATAGAGGGGCGACATTTTACATCTGCCATCCGCTCCAGATGTTGTCGAGTCTTTTGCCTGCTTTTTGCTTTGTTACTTTGTCTGCTTTTGGTTGCTCCTCTGATGTTTGATTATTACGAAATGGGATTTGTTCACAGAGAGAGAGAGAGCAATAATATTTTCTTTCATTCCTTCCCAGAGGAGAGTTATACATTTTGAAAGTGTAAGACTTTTCTAACTAATTTTCTCTCCAAAATGCTGGTGGTGCTGTGAAAAATGTTCGATGTACCTGAAAAGTGTGTTAACTATTTAAAACTAATCAGCACCACTTAGAAGTATTAGCTTTTTCTTCGGGATATTAACGTATTGCCATTTGTAGGGACATTAGGAATAAATACCGGCATTTGAGCATTGTTTTATATAAAACCCATTCCTGTCTATCAGAATGTCTAACTACCAATGCAATGTCCTCTTTTTTAATCACTACTTTATTTGTTTTTTATGGCAGAAAGCTGAAGCTCACCTGAAGAAATTGGATCATTGTGCTCGCGTCATCTTTAATATATTGTATACATTCGATCATTTTCCAGTATGATCTATTGCATTAATTGAATCGCCATCCATCATCTTTCATACGTTGCATTCGCTGGATCATTAATTTTTATCCATTGTTTTCACTAAATAATCATAATCATTAATGCACTTCATATCGTGGATTGCCCTAATCTCAGCATCTTTGATCCACTGCATTAACTGAATAAATAACATCATCATTCAAGCCCCGCTTATCCTGGATCTTCCTACTAGATGCTATAATTTTTTAAATAAAATAAAAATAATAACTTCAATGTTTGGATATCTGAAACTGTTGAGTTAAAATTATTACTATTATTTTATTTTTCTGAATTATAAATCCTAATTAAATATTAACACAAAATAGTTTTTAAAGGATACATAAGCAAACTTTCTTCGTACGCTTTCATGTAACTGAGGATGTCCAAAACATCGCTCTCCTACATGTTATTCTAAGCCAAAAGGATTAAAAGGATCCCACACACAGCAGATCTCCCCCTTGTCTATATTTAGCCCATCGCATTTTATCTTCGATCCAATATATCCTCTCTTCCCCCAGACGCGAACAGCGAACAGCAAATAATTGCTCACGGCCTGTGAATGTGATGATTCTTTAATATGACACGCATATGTAATCCAGGACGCCTTTGTGTATTCCGACGCATCACGTGCAACGTCTCGCGCTCCAGTGGACACATCTCTGGGAGCATGCGCAGTCCTGGTCTCGAGCACAGAAGGATCTCGCTATCTATTGTTCATTCTTTCTTTTTTTATTCTTCCTTATCCCCCCTACCCCTTCTTCCGTCTGTCATCTCGGTAGAGTAGAGGGGCGATATTTTACATCTGCCATCTTCTCCAGATGTCGTCGAGTCTTCTTCCCACTTTTTGCTTTGTTACTTTGTCTGCTTTTGGCTGCTCCTCTGTTGTTTGATTAGTTCGAAATAGGATTTGGTCAGAGAGAGTAAAAATATTTTCTTTCCTTCACCAGAGAAAGAGTTATATATTTTGAAAATGTAAGACTTTTCTAACTTTCTCTCCAAAAACGGCTGATGATTCCCTGAAAATATTTCGATGAACCTGCAAAGTGTGCTAACTACTTAGTCTGAAACCTGAAAAGTGTTAGTTTAAAGTAACACCACTTAGGAATATTAGCTTTGGCCTCAGGATATTAGCATATTACAGTTCGAAAAGACTTCTGGAATAAATAACCATGGGTTGATTAAATAGACAAATAGTTAATTGTCAAATAACCCTTTTAGCATGATTTTATGTAAAAACCCATTAATGTCCATCAGAAAGTGTGACTGCCAGTGCAATGCCCTCTGTATAATTCACCTCTTCATTTATTTATTTTTCAATGGCAGGAACTAAGCAGTTCATCAGAAGGAATTGGATCATCATCCTCTCAACATCTTTAATCCAATGTATTCACTAATCATTATCATCATCATTAATACATTGCTTATCCTGGATCTTCATTCCTTCATCAGCTTTGATCCATTGCATTCATGGAATCGTCGTCACACGAAACTCTAATCCGATAGTCTTGTTGCTGATGCAATAGCGTCAGTCTGCACTGTCATCGAGTTTGATTATTTTTCAATGCTTTCACCGTAGCTCTACAGAAGAAATTGAATCTGCATCCTCATGTATACGAAATCCTATTCATAAATATCCTTATTCCCTATTTATGAGTACTATTCCTATTCATACATGTCCCTTTTCCCTATTTATAAGTACTATTCCCTCTACGTGTATATATTCCCTATTCGTGTATATCCCTATTCACTATTTATGCATATCCCTATTTCCTATTTATGCATATTCCTATTTCCTATTTATGCATATCTATTCCCAATTCATGCATTTCCCTATTTCCTACTCATATCCCTATTCCATATTCATACATATCCCTTTTCCCTATTCCAACATATCCCTTTCCCATATTCATACATATACCTATTCCTATTCATGTATATCTTTATTCCCTATCCATTCAATAATTCTTAAGGAAGATGAAAATTTTTTAACTACATATAAATTAATATCATTGCATTGTTACTTTGTAAGAGATATTGATGTTTGAATACATTATTCTGTATAAGAATTGCAGCTGATGCAATTGATGGGTGTTCTTTCCGGGTTCTAATATTATATATAAAACTATAAATATTGATGTCATCACCTAATTATATAGAAATCATGCAAGTCTATTTAACATGCTAAGCCTGTCGCTCGGTACCACAGGTTTCGGGTTCGAGTCCCGGCTGTGCTATGGGTGTTTGTAGAGGTTCGGAATCCACTTCAAACTATAGGTAGTAGAGCGACCAAACAAACTTAACATGCTAAACAATAAATAAGTATCGCCAATTTTCACATGCATGCATTTTTTTAATCTGATTCGTTGTCCATTGATAACAGAACATAAGGTATTAATTGGCCGGTGGAGTCTTTTGTAGTAATTGTTTTCAGAAAATAGGTTTGGTCTTTCGCTCTACGGTCCTCTTGTGCACACGAAGAATAAACAGACCGGGATCTGCAGTTTAAAGTGGATTTCGAACCACTAAGAAATATCCATGCCACCGCTAAGATTTGAACCTGAAGCCTGTGATACCAAAGGTCAGAGCGCTAGCCAATTGGCCACCAGGACGCTTCAGAAAGGATGAGACTCAGAAGGAGGATTTAAGTTATCTGTGTAAACGTCTCGCATTGGCATTCAAATTTCATGATGGGAGTTTTTGGTTTTTCTTCCACACGACACGCAAAAACCCTGAAAAGAATCCTAAAAAGTGATAATTTATATCGTTAACTGACTTTTTCATCAGACGGGACAGAACATTAAAATTCAAAAGAAATATAAATAGAGAGTTTTTTTTCAATTTTTTCTATAAAAATTTCCAGCTATAAAAAGTTTTCTACTTAAATTTTTTTCCAATTTAACTTAAAAACATATTATGATATTTACCATGTTTTTCTTACTACGAAATATATCATAAAGATATGTTACTTAATGTAGTTATCAGTAATTATTTAGATATGATTAAAACCGTTTGATTACATTCATTCATTCAAACTTGTAAATATTTAAAATGTTAGCAAGAGAGCTAAAAAAAAATATTGTTTTATTTATTTACTTATAAACATTTGAATGTTTTTACGAATTTCGGCTCATTAGTAACTTAAAATTAAATTAAAAATAATATTTGCTTATGTAAATGAAAAAAACGAATAACATTAATATTTAACATACACATTATGCATTAAATATGTACCTGGCTTCTAAGTTGGAATATATAATAACATTAGAATATATTCAATAAATTTATAAAGAAATGAAGTTCATTAATACTAAATGAATCGAAATAGAAAAAAGAAATTATCTTTTTAGATTGAATTCGCTGTATTCATTTGTAGAAATGCATAATTAATAATCTTACTGAATAATCAACTAGAAGAAGTATATGAATATTAAAGCATGTGAAGTTAAAATTCCCTTAAAAATGTTTTTTTAGCTCTTTTGGGACATTGGTACAGGTTTTTTAATTAAAATTATTCCATGTCAAAAATAATTTTTTTTCATACCAATTCTTTTTTATCATTCGAGAAGAAAGAGATACCAACCTCAATTTTTGCTAGTATCTTGATTTAGTTAATGCAAGAAAGTAAGTAAAGTCACCAAAACATCTTTTTATGTAGATAAAAAAGTGAATAACATATAAATTTAACCAGCATATAATGAATTAAATCAGTAACTATATTCTAACTAGCATTGACTATTCATTCATATAATGAAGAATAGTTTGAGGAATTTTGATAAAAAGAAAATTTTGAAGACATTAACTTTGATATGCTTCTTATATAATATTTAATCTTTTATTATGCTCCTTAATATAATATTTAATATAGTTAATTAGAAATATGTAAATAATAAATTATGTGAAGCTAAATGGATCAGTCAACCGGGAACAGCTTCATTTATCTTCAACATGCATTCGCACCTGTGGTTTCAGTTTCGTGCATTTTATTTCACATTAGCCATTAACAGCATGACAGAAAAATTATCAATGAATGTTCACTATACATAGAACACCCAGAAGTCACAATGGAGATCATTAAGTGAATTGCATCTAATTACATATAAAAAAAAATCCAACTTTCTCGTGTGGTTTATTAATCAAAAATAGCTTAAAACCGTGAGGGAGTAGATTCGAATAGGGCCTGTCAAAATTGTTTTTCTCCTTCTTTAAAAAAAAATTACACAGTCTTGCTCTTTATCTCAAAAAAAGATCAACTAAGGAAACTTAATATCGTTCGATTATCAAGAAACTTTGAACTTCATCTCATGTACTTATCTTCTCAATCTGCTCTTTCTCTATGGTGTCTTCATTTCCAAACAAATATCAACTAAACTATCTTCATCTCATCATTACGTTTAAAATATAGATTTATGTTTCATATTCATCACTTCATAATGATATTTTATCACCATGAAATCCTACCGAGCTATCACTATCCTTTTTTCTTTAATGTAGCTGGCAATACAGAGACAGTTACTTTTATGCCGTAAGTAAAGGCTGCATCGTTGTTACTCATTTAATACAACCCTGGATGTCATGTGTAGCTTGAAGATAGGCTATTGAAGAGAGTAAAACTATCCCCACAATGCTCTACGGTCCTAATAGATCGGGACGTACGGTTTAAAGTGAATTCCAAACCATTACAAACATCCATGGCGCCACCGAGACTAGAACCCGAAACCTGTGGCACTGAGCGTCAGACCGCTATCCACTCTGCCATCAGATCGCAAAATTTTGTATATCACCTTAAATTGCTTCTTCATTTTATATAAAACAAAATTATTGCGTATTTGTTTGTTTTTCATATAAATTAAATAAGCTTACCTACATATTATAATTTTTTTAATCAAAAAATAGCTCCAACTTTTGATATCTAAAACTGCGGAGCTTTTTTTTCTTTTTTCTGAATTCTAAAGATTAACACAAAATAATTTTCTAAATGATACATTATCCTATGCTTCTTTCGTACGCTTTCATATAACTAAGGATGACGAAAATAGGGTGATTCTACATGTTATTCTAAGCCAAAAGGATTAAAAGAGATCCCACTCACAGCAGATCTCCCCCCGTGTCTATATTTACCCCATCGCATTTTATCTTCGATCCAATCTATCCTCCCTTCCCTCCAGACATCGAACAGCGAACAGCAAAGAATTGCTCACGGCCTGTGAATGTGATGATTCTTTAATATGACACGCATATGTAATCCAGGACGCCTTTGTGTATTCCGACGCATCACATGAAACGTCTCGCGCTCCAGTGGACACAACTCTGGGAGCATGCGCAGTTCCGTTCTGGAACACAGAAGAATCTCGCTATCATTTGTTCGTCGTATCGTATATATATATTTTTTTATTCTTCCTTATCCCCCTACCCCTTCTTCCGTCTGTCATCTTGGTAGAATAGAGGGGCGATATTTTACATCTGCCATCTTCTCCAGATGTCGTCGAGTCCTTCTTCCTACTTTTTGCTTCGTTACTTTGTGTGCTCCTCTGATGTTTGATTAGTTCGAAATGGGATTTGCTCTCAGAGAGAGAGAGAGCAAAAATATTTTCTTTCATTCCTTCCCTGAGAAGAGTTATATATTTTGAAAGTGTAAGACTTTTCTAACTTTCTCTTCCAAAAATGCTGATGATTCTCTGAGAAAATGTTCGATGAACCTGAAAAGTGTGTTAACTACTCAGTGTGAAAAGTGTGTGATACTTTGTTTAGAGTTACACCACTGAGGAGTATTATCGTATTGCCGTTGGAAGGGACTTTAGGAATAAATATCCATGATTTCTGTAAATATTCAAATAATTAATAGTCAAATATCCACTTGAGTATTGTTTTATATAAAACCCATTCATGTCCATCAGAAAGTATGACTGCCAATACAATGTCCTCTGTCTAAACCCCGTTACATTTATTTGTTTTTCAATGGCAGAAACTAAGCAGTTAATTAGAAGAAATTTAATCATCATCCTCTCATCATGAACATGTCTTAAATTGCTTCTTCATTCCATATGAAACAAAATGTTAGTTTTTCATATAACATAAAAAGGCTTACCTAGATGTTATAGTTTCTTAAATCAAAAATAATAATAATTTCAAACTTTGATAACTAAACCTGCTGATTTAAAATTATTATTTTCTTTTTTCTTAATTATATATCATAAATATTAGCACAAAATATTTTTTTTTTAAATGATACATTAACCTATCTTTCTTTCGTATTCATGTAACCGAGGTGGACAAAAAATACCGTACTCCTACATGTTATACCGCATTTAAACATGGTTTTACATAAAACCCATTAATGTCCATCAGAAAGTCTGACTGCCAGTGGAGTATCTTCAGTCTAAATAATCATTTTAGTTATTTGTGTTTCATTGGCAGAAACTAAGCATTTCATCAGAAGAAATTCATACACACATCATGTTTAATCCATTGCATGCATTTAATCATCATCATGTGTGATCTATTGCATTCACTAAATCCCCACCCTCTCATCATCTTTCATATGTTGTATTCACTGGATCATTATAATCATCATCAATGCACTGCTTATTCTGGATCGTCTTCCTTTCATCATCTTTGATCCATTACATACATTCGATCATCCTCTTATATAATATATTCCATTCATTATCATCATTAGGATCATTATCATCATCATTAATTGAACATCCACGGTCTGTGAATGGGAGGATTCTTTAATATGACATGCATATGTAGTCCAGGACGCCTTTGTGTATTCCGACGCATCACATGAAACGTTTCGCGCTCCAGTGGACACATCTCTGGGAGCATGCGCACTTCGGGTTTCGAGCACAGAAGGATCTCGCTATCTGTGTTCGAATGACTTCATTCTTTTTTTATTCTTTTTCTTCAACCCCCTACCCCCTTTCTTCCGTTTGTCATCTTGGTAGAGTAGAGGGGTGATATTTTACATCTGCCATCCCCTCCAGATGTCGAGTTCTTCTTCCTACTTTTTGCTTTGTTACTTTTGTCTGCTTTTGGCCGCTCCTCTGATGTTTGATTAGTTCGAAATGGGATTTGTTCAGTGACCGACTGAGAGAAGGCAAAAACATTTTATTTCCTTCACAGAGTAAGAGTTATATTTTTGAAAGTGTAAGACTTTTCTAACTTTCTCTCCAAAACTGCTGATGGTGCTCTGAAAAATGTTCTCTGTTGAACCCTGAAAAGTGTGCTAAATACTTTAAACTAAGTAGCATCATTTTGGAGTGTTAGCTTTTTCATCGGGATATTGACGTTTGAAGGGATTTTAGGAATAAATACCCGCATTTAAATATGCTTTTACATAAAACCCATTAATGTCCATTAGAAAGTCTGAATGCCAATGCGATATCTTCCGTCTAAATCTTCACTTTATTTATTTGTTTTTCAATGGCAGAAACAAAGCAGCTCGCCAGCGTAGCGTCTGATCATCATCTTTAGTCCATTGCATGCATTCGATCATCATTCTGTGTGATCTATTGCATTCATTGAATAACCTTCTAAGTATCTTTCATACATTGTATTGACTGAATCATTATCATCTTCATCAACGCACTGCCTATCATGAATTGCCATTCTTTCATCATCTTTGATCCATTGATACAGTCGATCATCATTCTGTGTGATCTATTGCATTCCTTAAATCACTATCCATCATCTCTCATACGTTGTATTCAACGTATTATTAATAGCCATCAATAATGGTCTGCCTATTATGGAACCTCATCGTTTGTATTCATTATTTTGTTATATTTCGCAAAAGTAATTCATAATTGCATGTAATATTCGATAAGATAGTAATAGTTAATTAAAAATATATTTGCAATTTGCATCACAATATTTTTTTCTAACGCAGCTGCCAATACACACATATATTAATATCATAAGAAAGGGCTACAACGCTGTTACTCATTTAGCACTACTCAGGAGGTACGTGTAGCTTGAAGTTACGCTACGGACGCTGAATAACACTATCTCCACAACGCTCTACGGTCATACTAGATAGGGATATACGGTTTAAAGATGATTCCGAACCACTACAAATATCCATGGCCTTCCGAACCACTACAAATATCCACCTCCAGGACTAGAAACCGTAGCCTGTGGTACCGCGCGCCAAAGTGCTAGCCACTCAGGCATCCGCCACCCTGGATTGACAATTTTTGTTTATTGTCCTAAATTGCTTATTCATTCTATGGGAAACAAAATGTTTGTTTTCATAAATTAAAAAGGCCTACATGTTACAATGTCTTTAATAAAATGTTTTGATATCTAAACATGTTGAGTTAAAATTATTATTATTATTTTTCCTGAATTATAAATCATAAAGATTGACACAAAATAATTTTTTTAATGATACATTAGCCTATCTTTCTTCGCACGCTTTCATGTAACTGAGGATGAGTGTACTGCTACATGTTATTCTAAGCCAAAGGATTAAAAAGATCCCACACACAGCAGATCTCCCCCGTGTCTATATTTAGTCCATCGCATTTTATCTTCGATCCAATCTATCCTCTCCTCCCCCAGACATCGAACAGCGAGCAGCAAAGAATTGCTCACGGTCTGTGAATGTGATGATTCTTTAATATGACGCGCATATGTAATCCAGGACGCCTTTGTGTATTCCGACGCATCACATGAAACGTCCCGCGCTCCAGTGGGTACATCTCTGGGAGCATGCGCAGTTCTGGTCTCGAGCACAGAAGGATCTCGCTATCTGTTGTTCGAATGACTGCATTCTTTTTTTTATTCTTCCTTAACCCCCTACCCCTTCTTTCGTCTGTCATCTTGGTAGAGTTGAGGGGCGATATTTTACATCTGCCATCTCCTCCAGATGTTGTCGGGTCTTCTTCCTACTTTTTTGCTTTGTTACGTTTGTCTGCCTTCGGCTGCTCCTCTGATGTTTAATTAGTGCGAAATGGGATTTGTTCAGAGAGAGAGAGAGAGAGAAGGCAAAAATATATTCTTTCCTTCCCAGAGAAAGAGTTTAATTTTAGAAAGTGTAAGACTTTTTTAGCTTTCTCTCCAAAAATGCTGATGGTTCTCCCGAAAAACGTTCTATGAACCTGAAAAGTGTGTTAACTACTCTAAACTAAGTAGCACCATTTATTAGTATTAGCTTTTTCCTGGAGATATTAGAGTATTGCCGCTTGAAGGGACTTTATGAATAAATACCCGCATTTCAGCATGGTGTTTTATAAAACCCATTAATTTCCATCAGAAAGTTAGAATGCCAATACAATGTCATGTGTCCCAATCACCGCTTCATTTGTTTTTCAACGGCACCAGAAGAAGAAGAAAAAGCTCACCAGAAGAAATTGGATCATCGTGCTCTCATCATCTTTAATCCATTCAATAAATTCGATCAGCAGCTGTTACAGTCATTATTCATCATCATATTACATTTATTAAATCACCAACTCTCATCTTTCATGCGTTTATTCATTGAATCATTAATGCCATGCCTATCCTGGATCGTCATCTTCTCATCATCGTTGATTCATCGCATACATTCGATCATCTTCCTGTGATCTAATGCATTTATTGAATCACCATCCTCTCAACATCTTTCATACATTGAACTCTACAGTTTAAAGTGGATTTCGAACCACTACAAAGTATCTATGGCATCTCTTGAACTCGAATCCGAAGCCTGTGGCACCGAGAGCCAGAGCGCTACCCACTCAGCCATCAGGCCACCACGGGTCACAAAATTTTATTTATTGCCATAAATTGCTTCTTTATTCTATTTGAAACAAAATATTTGGGTCTTTGTATACTTTTTCACATAAATTAAAAACTCTTATCTAGATGTTATAATTTTTTTAAATCAAAAAATAACTTCAATGTTTTAATATCTAAAACTGCAGATTTAAAAGGATTACTCTTTCTTGTTTACTAATTACAAATCATAAAGATTAACACAAAATAAATTTTTCTAAAAGATACATTAGACTATCTTTCTTCGTACGCTTCCATATAACTGAAGATGACGAAAAATACCGTACTCCTAAATGTTATTCTAAGCCAAAGGATTAAAAGGATCCCACACACAGCAGATCTCCCCCGTGTCTATATTTAGCCCATCGCGTTTTAACTTCGATCCAATCTATCCTCCCTTACCCCAGACATCGAACAGCGAGCAGCAAAGAATTGCTCACGGCCTGTGAATGTGATGATTCTTTAATATGACACACATATCTAATCCAGAACTCCTTTGTGTATTCCGACGCATCACATGAAACGTCTCGCGCTCCAGTGGACACATCTCTGGAAGCATGCGCAGTTCGGGTCTCGAGCACAGAAGGATCTCGCTATCTGTTGTTCGAATGACTTCATTCTTTTTTTTTTCTTGTTTCTTTAACCTTCTTCCCTTCTTCCGTCTGTCATCTTGGTGGAGTAGAGGGGCGATATTTGACATCTGCCATCAACCTCCAGATGTTGTCGAGTCTTCTTCCACTTTTTGCTTTGTTACTTTTGTCTGCTTTTGGCTGCTCCTCTGTTGTTTGATTAGTTCGAAATGGGATTTGTTCAGAGAGAGAGAATATTTTCTGTCCTTCACCAGAGAAAGAGTTATATTTTTGAAAGTGTAAGAATTTTCTGACTTTTCTTCCAAAAATGCTGATGTTTCTCCTGAAAAATGTTCGGTGAACATGAAAAGTGTGTTAACTACTTAGTGGGAAAAGTGTGTGATACTTAGTTTATAGTAGCACAACTTAGGAGTATTAGCTTTGACCTCAGGATATTAGCGTATTGCCTATCGAAGAGACTTTAGAAATAAATATCCATGGTTATGTTAAATAGTCAAATAGTTAACAATCAAATATCCATTTGAGCATGGTTTCATATAAAACCCAATAATGTCCATCAGAAAGTCTGACTACCAATGCAATGTCCTCTGTCTAAATCTCGAATTCATTTATTTATTTTTCAATGTCAGCAACTAAGCAGTTCTCCAGTAGAAATCGGATCGTCATCATCATGTCTTAAATTGCTTCTTCATTCTATATGAAACAAAATGTTTGTGTATTTGTTTGTTTTTCATATAAATAAAAAAGTTTACCTAGATGTTATTTCTTAAATCAAATAATAATAATAATAATAATAATAGTGATAATAATAATTTTGCTATATAAAACTGATAAGTTAAAATTATTAATATTATTTTCTTTTTCCTGAATTATAAATATTAAAGATTAACATAAAATAATTTTTACTAAATGATGCATCAGCCTATCTTTCTCCGTACGCTTTCATGTAACTGAGGATGTCCAAAACATCGCTCTCCTACATGTTATTCTAAGCCAAAAGGATTAAAAGGATCCCACACACAGCAGATCTCCCCCGATGTCTATATTTAGCCCATCGCATTTTATCTTCGATACAATATATCCTCTCTTCCCCCAGACGTCGAACAGCGAACAGCAAAGAATTGCTCACGGCCTGTGAATGTGATGATTCTTTAATATGACACGCATATGTAATCCAGGACGCCTTTGTGTATTCCAACGCATCACATGAAACGTCTCGCGCTCCGATGGACACATCTCCGGGAGCATGCGCGGTTCCGTTCTGGAACACAGAAGGATCTCGCTATCTGTTGTTCGAAGCACTTCATTCACTTCTTCTTCTTCTTTCAACCCCCTACGCCCTTCTTCCGTCTGTCATCTTGGTAGAGTAGAGGGGCGATATTTTACATCTGACATCTCCCCCAGATGTTGTCGAGTCCTCTTCCTACTTTTTGCTTTGTTAAGTTGTCTGCTTTTGGCTGCTGCTCTGATGTTTGATTAGTTCCGAAATGGGATTTGTTCAGAGAGAGAGAGAGAGAGAGTGAGAGAGTGAGCACAAATATATTTCTTTCCTTCCCAGAGAAAGAGTTATATTTTTGAAAGTGTAAGACTTTCTAACTTTATCTCCAAAAATGCTGATGGTTCTCTGAAATTTTTTTGATGAACTTGAGAAGTGTGGTAATTACTTAGTGTAAAACCAGAAAATGGTGTTAACCACTTATTACGAAACCTGAAAAGTGTGTGCTACTTAATTTAAAGTAGCACAACTTATGAGCATTAGCTTTGGATTCAGGATATTAGCGTATTGCAGTTCGAAGGGACTTTAGGAATAAAGTTCCATGGTTTAGTTAAATACTCCAATAGTTAAGGGTCAAATATCCATTTGAGCATGGTTTTATATAAAACCCAATACAGTCCATCAGAAAGTCTGACTGCCAATGCAATGTCCTCTGCCTAAATCCCATTATATTTATTTATTTTTCAATGGCAGAAACTAACCACCTTATCAGAAGAAATTGGAGCATCATCCTCTCATCCTCATCATGCCTTAAATTGATACTTCATTCTATATGAAACAAAATGTTTGTGTAGTTGTTTGTTTTTTATATAAAGTAAAAAAAGCTTACCTAGATGTTATTATTTTTTAACTCAAAAAAAATTACTTCAATTTTTTGTATCTAAAACTGTTGATTTAAAATTATTATTAGTATTTTCTTTTTTCTGAAATTATAAATCATAAAGATTAATACAAAATATTTTTTTCTAAATGCTACATTAGACTATGTTTCTTCGTACGCTTCCATATAACTGAAGATGACAAAAAATACCGTACTCCTACATGTTATTCTAAGTCAAAGGATTAAAAGGATCCCCCACACAGCAAATCTCTGCCCGTGTCTATATTTAGCCCATCGCATTTTATCTTCCATCCAATATATCCACCCTTACCCCAGACGCCGAACAGCGAACAGCAAAGAATTGCTCATGGCCTGTGAATGTGATGATTCTTTAATATGACACGCATATGTAATGCAGGACGCCTTTGTGTATTCCAGCGCATCACGTGAAACGTCTCGCGCTCCAGTGGACACATCTCTGGGAGCATGCGCAGTTCGGGTCTCGAACACAGAAGAATCTCGCTATCTGTTGTTCGACTGAATTCATTCTTTTTTTTTCTTCTTCTTTCTTAACCCCCTACATACTTCTTCCGTATGTCATCTTGGTGGAGTAGAGGGGCGATATTTTACATCTGCCTTCCCCTCCAGATGTTGTCGTGTCTTCTTTCACTTTTTGCTTTGTTTCTTTTGTCTGCTTTTGGCCGCTCCTCTGATGTTTGATTAGATCGAAATGGGATTTGTTCAGAGAGAGAGCAAAAATATTTTCTTTTCTTTCCCAAAGAAGTGTTATATATTTTGAAAGTGCAAGACCTTTCTAACTTTCTCTCCAAAATTGTTGTTGTTTCTCTGACACAATGTTCGATGAATCTTGAAAGTTATGTTAACTACTTTAAATTAAGCACGACCACTTAGGAGTATTAACTTTTTCCTCATGGTATTAGCGTACTGTCATTTGAAGGCATTTTATTAATAAATACTTCCCTTTAAACATGGTTTTATGTAAAATCCAACCATGTAATATCCTCTGTCTAAATCTCTTCTTTACTTATTTTATTTCAATGTCAGAAACAAGCAGCTCGGCAGGAGAAATTGAATCATCGTCCTCTCATCATCTTTAAACCATCGTCCTCTCATCATCTTTAAACCATCTTCCTCTCATCATATTTAATCCCTTATAATCTTGGTAGAGTAGAGGGACGATATTTTACATTTGCCATCTCCTCCAGATGTTGTCGAGTCTTCTTCCTACTTTTTCTTTGTTACTTTTGTCTGCTTTTCCTCTGATGTTTAATTAGATCGAAATGGAATTTGTTCAGAGAGAGAGAGAGAAGGCAAAAATATTTTCTTTCCTTCCCAGAGAATAGTTATATATTTTGGAAGTGTAAGACTTTTCAGTATTTCTCTCCAAAACATGCTGATGGTACTCTGACAAAACTTTCGATGAACCTTGAAAAGTATGTTAACTACTTTAAATTTAGCCCCACCATTTTGGAGTAGTAGCTTTTTCATCGGGATATTAGCGTATTGACGATTGAAATGATTTTAGGATGGTTTAAACATGGTTTTACATAAAACCCATAACTGTCCATCAGAAAATTAGTCTGCCAATACAATGTCCTCTGTCTAAATCACCACTTTATTTATTTGCTTTTTTTTAATGGCAGAAACTAAGCAGTTCATCAGAAGAAATTGCATCATCATCCTCTCATTATCTTTAATTTTTATTGTATACGTTCGATTATCACCCTGTTTGAACTATTGCAATCATTGAATCATCATCCATCATCTTTCAGACGTTGCATTCGCTAGATCATCGTCTTTGATCCATTGCATTCAGTAAATAATAATCATAATCATTAATGCACTTCATATCGTGAATCGCACTCCTCTCATAATCTTTGATCTACTGCATTGACTGAATAAATATCATTATCATTAAAGCACTGCTTATCCTGGATCTTCATACTAGATGATATAATTTTAAAATAAAATAATAATAATAACTTCAATGTTTTGATATCTAAAACTGTTGAGTTAAAATTATTATTTTTCCTTCTTTCTGAAATACAAATCATAAAGATTAACACATAACAATTTTTTCTAAATGACACAATAACTTATCTTTCTTCGTACACTTTCATGTAACTGAGGATGGCGAAAACAGTGTACTACTAAATGTTATTCTAAGCCAAATGAATAAAAGGATCCCACACACAGCCAATCTCACCCGGCGTCTATATTTAACCCATCACATTTTATCTTTGATCCAATCTATCCTCCCTTCCCCCAGACGCGAACAGCGAACAGCAAAGAATTGCTCACGGCCTGTGAATGCGATGATTCTTTAATATGACACGCATATATAATTCAGGACGACTTATTGTACTCCAACGCATACACATGGAACGTCTCGTGCTCCAGTGGACACATCTCTGGGAAGCATGCGCAGTTCTGGCCTCGAAGCACAGAAGGATCTCGCTATCTGTTGTTCGAATGACTTCGTTCTTTTTTTCTTCTTTCTTCTTTAACCCCTACCCCTTCTTCCGTCTGTCATCTTGGTTTAGTAGAGGGGCGATATTTTACATCTGCCATCTCCTTCAGATGCTGTAGACTTCTTCTTCCACTTTTTGCTTTCTTACTTTTGTCTGCTCCTCTGATGTTTGATTAGTTTGAAATGGGATTTGTTCAGAGAGAGAGAATATATTCTGTCATTCCCAGAGAATGAGTTATATATTTTGAAAGTGTAAGACATTTCTGTGTTTCTCTTCCAAAAAGGCTCATGATTCTTCCAAAAATGTTCGATGAATCTGAAATGTGTATTAATTACTTAGTGTGAAACCTGAAAAGTGTGTGCTACTTAATTTTAAGTAGCACCACTTAGGAGTAATAGCTTTAGCCTCATATTAATGTATTGTAAGAATAAATATCCATGGTTTAGTTAAATATTCAAATAGTTAATAGTCAAATATCCATTTAAGTATTGTTTTATATAAAACCCAATACTGTCCATCAGAAAGTCTGACTGCCAATGCAATATCTTCTGTCGTAATCTCGTTATATTTATTTGTTTATTATTGCCCGTTATATTATTGTCATCATCATCATGCCTTAAATTGCTTCTTCATTCTATATGAAACAAAATGTTTCTGTAGTTGTTTGTTTTTCATATAAATGAAAAAAGCTTACCTTGATGTTATAATTTCTTAAATCAAAATAATAATTACAATAACTTCAATTTTTGATATCTAAAACTGCTGAGTTAAAATTATTATTATCATTTTCCTTTTTCTGAATTAAAAATCATAAAGACTAACACAAAATAATTTCCTTAAATTATAAATTAGCCTATCTTTCTATCGTATGCTTCCATGTAATCGAGGAGGACGAAAATAATACAAAATAATTTTATTCGAAATGATACATTAGCCTATCTTTTTTCGTACGCTTTCATGTAACTCAGGATGATGGAAAATACCGTACTCCTACATGTTATTCTAAGCCAAAGGATTAAAAGGATACCACACACAGCAGATCTTTCCCTTTGTCTATATTTAGCCCATCGCATTTTATCTTCTATACAATCTAACCTCCTTCCCCCAGACATCGAACAGCGAACAGCAAAGAATTGCTCACTGCCTTTGAATGTGATGATTCTTTAATATGACACGCATATGTAATCCAGGACGCCTTTGTGTATTCCAACGCATCGCATGCAACGTCTCGCACTCCAGTGGACAAATCTCTGGAAGCATGCGCAGTTCGGGTCTCGAACACAGAAGGATCTCGGTATCTGTTGTTCGAATGGTTTCATTCTTTTATTTTTCTTCTTTCTTTAACCCCCTTCTTCAGCCTGTCATCTTGATAGAGTATAGGGTGATATTTTACATCCCCTCCAGATGTTGTCGAGTCGGCTTCCAACTTTTTGCTCTGTTACTTTTGTCTGCTTTTGACTGCTCCTCTGATGTTTGATTAGTTCGAAATGGGATTTGTTCAAGAGAGATGGAGAGAGAGCTAAAGTATTTTATTTCCTTTTCAGAGAAAGAGTTATATATTTCGAAAGTGTAAGACTTTTCTAACTTTCTGTCCAAAACTGCTGATGGTGCTCTGAAAAATGTTCTCTATTGAACCCTGAAAAGTGTGCTAAATACTTTAAACTAAGTAGCACCACATAGGAGTATTAGCTTTCACCTCGGGTTATTAGCTATTGCCGTTAGCAGGGACTTATAAATACCATTGCGTTATATAAAAACCATCAATGTCCATCAGAAAGTCTGACTGACAATGTAATATCCTCTGACGAAATCCCCACTTTATTTATTTGTTTTTCAATAGCAGAAATTGAGCTGCTCAAAGAAAATTTAATCATCATCCACTCATCATCTTTAATCCATTGCACACATTCGATCATCATCCTGTGTGATCTATTGCGTTCCTTAAATGACCATTCATCATCTTTCATACGCTGTATTCACTGGATCATTATCATCATCATTAATGTTCTGTCTATCCTGGATCGTCATTGTCTGCTTATATTTGATCCATTGCGCATACATTCGATCATCATCATGTGTGATCTATCATTCATAAAATCACCATTCGCTCATACTAGATCATCACTGGATCATCATCGTTGATCCATTGCATTCACTGAATCAATATCATCATTATTAATGCACTGCCTATACTATAACATCATGTGTTCATCATCTTTGTATTCTTGGAATCATCGTCACATGAAACTCTAATCCAATAGTCTTGTTGCTTATGCAATAGCGTCAGTCTGCATTGTCATCAAGTCATTCATTTTTGAATGCTTTCACCATAGCTTTACAGAAGAAATTGGATTTTCATCCTTTTGTATACGAAATCCTATACATACATATCACTATTCCCTATTCATGCATATTCCTATTCTCTATTCATACATATCCCTATTCCCAATTCATATATATCCCTATTCACGTATATCCCTATCCAATCCTCCTTAAGGGAGATGAGACTTTTTTTAACTACATACAAAGTGATCTCATTGTATTGTTACTTTGTAAGAGATATTGATGTTAGAATACAATATTCTATAGAAGAATTATAAATATATCAATTCATTATTAATAGAAGAAACAGATACAGTTGAGGGTCATTTCAGGATTCTATTATCTTTTCTAATATCAGGAATATTTTTTATAAGTCGATTTATCATGCTATTCAATAAATAAGTCACAGTTTTCATCCCATTTTACTTGCCTTACAACGAAACAAATAAAAGTGCGGCAATTTTCACATACACACATTTTTAATCTGATTCGTGATTCATTGACAACAGACATATGGTAACAATTGTCCCGTAGAGTCTTGCAGTTACTGTTTTCAGAAACGAGGAGAATCAATGTAAATTTAAATTATCTGTGTAAAGGTACCGCATTGACATTCAAATTGTATAACGGGAGTTTTCGATTTTCCCCCTATATGACACGTAAAAGCTCTGAAATGATTCCTAAACAGATGAAACACTTTGGAAAACAAGGAGGCTCAATGGAAAATTAAATTATCTATGTAAACGTCTCGCATTAACAATCAAATTGCATTATGGGAGTTTTTGGTTTTCCCCCATACAACACTCAAAAGAACTGAGGTGATGATTTATAACGTTAACGGATTTTTTCATCAAACATGATAGAACATTAAAATTCAGATAAAATATAAATAGAGAGTGTTTTTCAATTTTTTCTAAAAAAATTTATTCTTTCCAGTTTAACATTATGATATTTTCCATATATTTTTTCAACTACGAAAGGAATCATAAAGATATGCTATTTAAATTAGGCATCAGTTATTTTTTTTTATTTTTTTTTTTTTTCAAAATTCTATGATTAAAACAGTTTGATTATACTTATTCAATCCTGTAAATATTTAATATGTTAGTAAGAGCGCTAGTAAAAATTTTGTTTCATATATTTACTTATCAAGTATTGAATGTTTTTACGAGTTTTGGTTCATTAGTAACTTAAAAATAAATTAGGAACAATATTTGCTTATGTAAAGGAAAAAATGAATAATATTAATATTTAACATACACAATATGCATTAAATATGTAATTGGTTTCTAAGTTAGAATATTTAATAGCATTAAAATACTAGTATATTCATTAATTTTATAAAGAAATCAAGTTCATTAATATTAAAGGAATCGAAATAAAAAAAGAAATTATTTTTTTAGATTGAATTTGCTGCATTCATTTGTTGAAATGCATAATTAATAGTCTTACTGAATAATCAACTAGAAGAAATATATGAATATTAAAGCATGTGAAGTTAAAATCCCTTTAAAAATATTTTTTTAGCTCTTTTGGGACATTGGTACACATGAAGAAGTAAGTTCAGGTTTTTTAATTAAAATTATTCCAAGTCAAAAATTAATTTTTTGTCAAACAAATAATTTTTTTTTTACCATTCTAAAAGAAAGAGATACCATGCCCAATTTTTGCTGGTATCATGATTTAGTTAATGCAAGAAAGAAAGCAAATTCACAAAAACATCTTTTTTATGTAAATAAAAAAAGTGAATACTATATCAATTTAACCAGTATATAATGAATTAAATAAATAACTATTTTCTAACTGATAGAAACTATTCATTCGTATAACGAAGAATAGTTAGTGGAATTCAAATAAAAAGAAAATTTTGAAGACAATAACTTTGATATCATTCTTATAACAGTATGCAAAATTTATAATAGTTAAGAAGTATAGTTATATAATTAAATAGAAGTATATGAATAATAAATTATGTGAAATTAAATGTATCATTCAACTGGGAACAGCTTCAACATGCATTCGCACCTGTGGTTTATTCAACATTCATCATTAAAAAGAGCATAGAAAAAATATTAGTGATTGTTCACTATACATCGAACACCCAGAAGTCACAAAGGAAATTAAGAAAATTGTACCTATTTTCATATCCAAATATCCAACTTTCTCGCGACTTCTTAATCAAAGAAAGCTTGAAATAGTATGATAGAAGGTTAGAATTGGGGCTCTCAATAATTTTTTCATAATTCTTCTTTAAAAAAAAACACTACCTAGACTTCACTTTATCTGAATGTGAACAAAGAATCAGCTAAGAAAATTTCATATCGTTCGATTATTAAGAAACTTTCAAATTCATCTTATCAATCAGCTCTTTCTCTGCGCTGTCTTCATTTTCAACCATATACCACCTCATCTCATCTAATATCACCATTCTTCATTATTCATCCTCATCTCATCATTTCATCTAAAACATAGACTTAAGTTTCATTTTCATCGCCTCATAATGATTTTTTATCACCATGAAATCTTACCGAACTATCACTATCATTTTTCAACCTAATGCAGCTGGCAAAAAAGAGACAATAACGAGATCTTTATACCATAGGCAAGGGCTGCGCCGACGTTACTCATTAAGCACTACCCAGGGGCCATGTGTAGTTTCAAGATATGCCACTGAAGAGAGTAACATTATTCCACAATGCTCTACTTTTTAAAGTGGATTTCGAACTACTGCAAATATTCATTGCACTACCGGGACTCGAACCTGAAACCTGTGGTACAGAGTTCTAGCCCCTCGGCCTTGTTTTTTACTTCAAATTGCTTCTTCCTTCTATATGAAACAAAATATTTGGGGTATTTGCTTATTCTTCATATAAATTATAAAGACTCACTTATATGCTACAAATTTTTTTCAATAAAAAAACTAACTTCAATTTCTTATATCTAAAACTGCTCAGTTAAAATTAGTATTAATTATTCTTTCTTTCTGAATTACAAATCATAAAGATTAACACAAAATAATTCCCGTAAATGATACATTAGCCTACTTTTTCCATACGCTTTCATGTAACTGAGGATGACGAAAAAAACCGTACTCCTACATGTCATTCTATAAGGGCTGCACAGGGCCTGTTGGCCGAATGGCTAGCGCTCTGGCGTTCGGTACCACAGGTACCGGGTTCCCATGGATCCCGGATTTGCCCATGGGTGTTTGTAGTGGTTCGGAATCCACTTTAAGCCGTAGGTCCCGGGCCTAATAGGATCTTAGAGCGCTGTGGGGGCATTGTTACTCCGCGTCCGTGGCTTACCATCAAGTTACAAGCGCCCCCTGGGTAATGCAAAGTGAGTAACATAGGTGCAGCCCTTATGGCAAAGATCACGGTCTATTTGAAAGCTGCATTGGAAAGAAAAGAAAAAAAAACATGTCATTCTAAGCCAAAGTAATAAAAGGATTCCACAAACAGCAAATCTCCCCCCGTGTCTATATTTAGCCCATCGCATTTCAACTTCGATCCAATCTATCCTTCTTTCCCCAGACATCGAACAGCAAAGAATTGCTCACGGCCTGTGAATGTGATGATTCTTTAATATGACACGCATATGTAATCCAGGACGCCTTTGTGTATTCCGACGCATCACATGAAACGTCTCGCGCTCCAGTGGACACGTCACGGGGAGCATGCGCAGTTCTGGTCTCCAGCACAGAAGGATCTCGCTATCTGGTGTTCGAATGACTTCATTCTTTTCCTTTCTTCTTTCTTTAACCCACTACCCTTCTTCCGTCTGTCATCTTGGTAGAGTACAGGGTGAAATTTTACATCTGCCTTCCCCTCCAGATGTTGTCGAGTTCTTCCTACTTTTTGCTTTGTTACTTTGTCTGCTTTTGGCTGCTCCTCTGATGTTTGATTAGTTTCGAAATGTCATTTGTTCAGAGAGAGAGAGAGAAGGCAAAAATATTTTCTTTCCTTCCCAGAGAAGACTTAATACTTTTCTAACTTTCTCTTCCAAAAATGCTGATGATTCTCTGACAAATGTTCGATGAACCTGAAAAGTGTGCTAACTACTTAGTGTGAAAACTGAAAAGTGTGTGCTACTTAATTTAAAGTAGTAGCACCCCTTAGGAGTATTACCTTTGGCCCCAGGATATTAGCGTATTGTCGTTCGAAGAGACATTAGGGATAAATATACATGGCTAGTTAAATAGTCAAATAGCTAATAGTCAAATATCCATTTGATCAGGGTTTTATGTAAAACCCAATAATGTCCATCAGAAAGTCTGACTGCCAATGCAAAGTCATATGTCTAAATCCCGTTATATTTATTTATTTTTCAATGTCAGAAAATAAGCAGTTCATCAGAAGAAATTGGATCATCATCATCATGTCTTAAATTGCTTCTTCATTCCATATGAAACAAATTGTTTGTGTATTTGTTTGTTTTCCCTATAAATTAAAAAAGCTTACCTAGATGTTATAATTTCTTAAATAAAAAAAAAATAATAATAATAACTTTCAATTTTTGATATCTAAAACTGCTGAGTTAAAAATATTATTTTTTATTTCTGAATTATAAAGCATAAAAATTAACACGAAATAAATTTTCCAAACGATACACTAACCTATCTTTCTTTACGCTCTCATGTAACTGAGGATGACGAAAACAGTGTACTAATGCATGTTATTCTAAGCCAAATGATTAAAAGGATCCCACACACAGCAAATCTCCCCCCGCGTCTATATTTAGCCCCTCGCATTTTATCTTCTATCCAATCTATCCCCCCTTCCCCCAGACATCGAACAGCGAGCAGCAAAGAATTGCTCACGGCCTGTGAATGTGATGATTCTTTAATATGACACGCATATGTAATCCAGGACGCCTTTGTGTATTCCAACGCATCACATGAGAACGTCTCGCGCTCCAGTGGACACATCTCTGAAAGCATGCGCAGTTCCGTTCTGGAACACAGAAGGATCTCGCTATCTGTTGTTCGAATGGCTCCATTCTTTTTTTATTTTTCTATTCTTCTTTAACCCCTCCTACCCCTTCTTCCGTCTGTCATCTTGGTAGAGTAGAGGGACGATATTTTACATCTGCCATCTCCTCCAGATGTTGTCGAGTCTTCTTCCACTTTTTGCTTTTTGCTTTGTTGCTTTTGTCTGCTCCTCTGATGTTTGATTAGTTGGAAATGGGATTTGTTCAGAGAGAGAGAGAGAAGGCAAAAATATTTTCCTTTCCTTCCCAGAGAAAAAAGTTATATTTTTGAAAGTGAAAGACTTTTCAGACTTTCTCTCCAAAAATGCTGATGGTTCTGTGAAAAATATTCGATGAATCTGAAAAGTGTGCAAATTACTTAAAACTAAGTAGCACCACTTAGAAATGTTAGATTTGGCATCGGGGTATTAGCGTATTGCCGTCCGAAGGGACTTTAGGAATAAGTATCCATATTTCAGCAGATATTTATATAAATCGCATTCATGACCATCAGAAAGTTTGATTTGCCAATGCAATATCCTCTGTCTAAATCACGACTTCATTTGTTATTGAATGGTTGAAACTAAGCAGTTTACCAGAAGAAACTGAATCATTGACCTCTCATTATCTTTAATCCATTGCATACATTCTATTATCATCCTGTGTGATCTATTGCTTTCATTGAATCACCATCCTCTCATCATCTTTGATCCATTGCAATCATTGGATCATCATTTTGATTCATTGCATTCATTGGATCATCATCTGTGATCCATTGCATTCATTGGATCATCATCTGTGATCCATTGCATTCATTGGATTATCATCTGTGATCCACTGCATTTATTGGATCATCATATGTGATCCATTGCATTCATTTAATCATCATCTTTGATCTATTGCATTCATTGGATCATAATCTTTGATCAATTGCATTCATTGAATCATCATCTTTGATAAATTGCATTCATTGGATCATTATCTTTGATCAATTGCATTCATTGGATCATCATCTTTGATCCACTGCATTCATTGTATCATCATAATTGTTCCATCGATTTTACTGGATCGTCATCTTTGATCCATTGCATTCATTGGATCCTCATCATCATCGTTAATGTATTGCTTATCCTGGATCGTCATCCTCTCATCATCTTTGATCCATTGCATTCACTGAAGCATTATCCTTATCGTTAATTTACTGCCTATCCTGGATCGTCATCCTCTCGTCATCTTTGATCAATTGCACTCATTGGATCATCATCTTTGATCCATTGCCTTCCCTGAAGCATAATCATCATCTTTAATCCATTGCAATCATGGAATCGTAATCACATGAAACTCGAATCTGATAGTCCTGTACCTGATGCATTAGTTTCAGTCTGCAACGTCATCAAGTTTATTTATTTTTGAATGCTTTCACAATAGCTCCACCGAAGAAATTGGATCTGCATCCTCATGTATACGAAATCCTATACATACATATCAATATTTTCCTATTCATATACATCTATATTCCCTATTCATATCCCCATTCATGTATATCCATAATCCCTATTTATACATATCCCTTTTCCCTATTCATACATATCCCCATTCATGTATATCCATCTTCCCTATTTATACATATCCTTTTTCTCTATTTATACATATCCCTATTTCCTACTTATATATATTACCTATTCCGTATTCTTGAGATTTTTTTTAACTACATACAAAGTAATCTCGTTGCACTCTTACTTTGTAAGAGAAATTGATGTTTGAATACATTATTCTATATAGGGATTGTAGCTGATATAATTGATGGGGCCTTTTGTGTTCTTTCAGGGTTGTAATATTTTACATAAAACCATATACATTGATGTCATCAGCTAATGACTTAGAAATCATGTAAGTCGATTTACCATGCTAAATAATAAATAAGTAATGGTTTTAATCCTATTTTACTTGCCTTACAAAAACACAAACCAAAGAGCTCCAATTTTCACGTGCACACATTTTTTAATCTGATTTGTGGTCCAATGATAGCAGATATAAGGTACTAATAAACCGGTGGAGTCTGTTGCAGTAACTGGTTTCAGAAACGAGCAGACTCAATAGAAATTTAAATTATCTGTTTAAACGTCTCCCATTGACATTAAAAATTGCAGGAGTTTAATATTTGTTTTTTCACCCATACGACACGCACTGCAATGATTTTTAAAAAATGATGAGTTATATCGTTAACAGAATTTTTCTTCAGACATGATAAAACATTAAAATTCAGAAAAAATATAAATATAGTGTGTTTTTCAATTTTTTTCTATAATAATTTCGAGCCATAACATTTTTTTTCTTTAAATACTTTTCTATTTAAATGTTTTCCAATTTAACTTTAAAACTTGTTATGACATTTGCCATATTTTTCTAACTACAGGAAGAATCATAAAGATATGTAATTTAATTTAAACGTCAGTTAGTTTTTCTTCCTATAATTCTATGATTCGATTACATTTATTCCATCCTGAAAATATTTAAAATGTTAGTAAGAGCGCTAGTAAAAATTTTGTTTCATTTATTTACTTATAAAGTATTGAATGTTTTTACGAGTTTTGGTTCATTAGTAACTTAAAAATAAATTAAGAATAATATGTGCTTATGTAAATGAAAAAAACGAATAATATTAATATTTAACATACACAATATGCATTAAATATGTAACTGGTTTCTAAGTTAGAATATTTAATAATTTTATAAATAAATCAAGTTCATTAATATTAAATGAATCAAAATAAAAAAAAAGAAATTATCTTTTTAGATTAAATTTGCTGTATTCATTTGTAGAAATGCATATTTAATAATCTTACTGAATAATCAATTAGAAGAAATATATGAATATTAAAGCATGTGAAGTTAAAATCCCCTTAAAATTTTTTTTTAGCTCTTTTGGGACATTGGTACACATGAAGAAGTAAGTTCAGGTTTTTTAATTAAAATTATTCCAAGTCAAAAATAAATTTTTTTCAAACCAATTTTTTTCAAACCATTCAGGAGAAAGAGATATCCACCATCTTCAATTTTTACTAGTATCATGATTTAGTTAATGCAAGAAAGTAATAAAGTCACAAAAACATCTTTTTCATGTAAACAAAAAAGTGAATACTATATAAATTTAACCAGCATATAATGAATTAAAAAAGTAACTATTTCCTAACTGGTATAAACTATTCATTCATATAACGAAGAATAGTTAGAGGAATTCAGATAAAAAGAAACTTTTGAAGACATTAACATTGATATGTTTCTTATAACATTATGTAAAATTTATAAGTTATATGAAATATAGTTAATATAATAGTTAATGTACATATTTATATAGTTAATTAGAAATATGTAAATAATAAATTGTGCAAAGTTAAATGGATCAGCCAACTGGGAATAGCTTCATTTATCTTCAACAGGCATTCGCACCGGTGGTTTTAGTTTCATGCATTTTATTTCAGGTCCGACATTAACTACAGCACAGAAAAAATATCAATGACTGTTTACTAGATATCTAATACCCAGAATTCGCAATGGAGATTAAGGAAATTGTATTTTTTTTCACATCAAAATATCCAACTTTCACGTGGCTTCTTACTCAAAAAAAGCTTGAAACCGTAGGGTAGTAGGTTTGAATTGGGCGTCTCAAAATTTTTTCTTCCCTTTTAAAAAAAACAGCCTTACCCACTCTTGCTCTCTATTTCAAGATGAACAAAGATCAGATAAGAAATTTTTATGCCGTTCGATTATTAAGAAACTTTCAACTTCCTCTTATCAATCAGCTCTTTCTCTGCGGTGTCTTTATTTTCAACCATATATCAACCTCATCTCCTCTAATATCACCAATCTTACTTATTATTCATCTTAATCTCATCATTTCATCTAAAACATAGATTTAAGTTTTATCTTCATCACCTCATAATGATTTTTTATATACGCAGGATCACCCCATGAAATCCTACCGAACTATCACTGACATCACAAGCATTTCGCCATATAAAGTATAGTTCCTTTACCTGTAACTGGGAATAAAATATGTATGTCCCATGTTCTCCATTCCTCACCCCTCGAATCAACAACCCCAAATATAACCCCCTTAGGTAGGAAGTGCTATTTCAGGAGAAGAGATACAGTTTTGGACAAGCGTCACCCTACAAATGGTAGAACTTAAAGGAATAGTACACGATTGAATAAATACACCACCAGAAGTGTATTTATCCCTATTCATGTATCTATACTACACTCATGTCCATAAATTAAGGATAATAAAGTTCAGGCAAAGAAAGAGACAGAAGCAAAACAAATTTGACTTATTTGTAAAGTCTATTTATTAAACAAAAGGTAAAGAGCAAAAAAGATGCTATATGTTTGACATAATTAATAAAAATTGCGATTTTCACTCCCTGGAGCAAATTTCAAAAAAGAACCTATTTACAAAAAACAGTATAACATGGTTAGTATGACGGTTAATATGGAGTATGTCTCCCGGACGATGCAATATAGGCCTTACAACGCCTAGGCATGCTGAGTATCAAATTATCAATCTGATCTTTATTCATAAATTCTTGGGGAATATTCTTTATTCTTGGGGAATATTACACCACTCATCAAGCAATGCCTTTCGAAGTTCTGGTTGACAGGTGGGAGGGGGTTGACGGCCTGCAATTGGTCGGCCAAGCATATCCCACACATGCTCTATTGGATTCAAGTCCGGTGAGTATGCTGGCCAATCCATACGGGTGATATCCTCCAATTGAAGGCTTTCGTCTACAATGTTTGAACGGTGAGGACAAGCGTTGTCGTCCATAAACCGAAATTCAGCTCCCATGGCGCCCCGAAATAAACGTACATGTTGTTCCAGAATGACATCTCGATAGATGTGGCCTGTCATCGTTACACTCTGAACATGCAGGTCAGTTCTGGAACCAAGAATAATTCCTCCCCAAACGAGCCATCCTGCACCACCATAACGGTGTCGTTCAACGGTGTTCTCTTGGTGGTAATGGGTACCTGGCGCTCTCCATATGAAAGTCCGGCGAGAATCAGACTGCAAACTAAGCCTGGACTCGTCGGAAACATCACACCAGACCACTGTTGCGGTGTCCACAGTGTATGCTCTCTACTCCAGGTTAATCGCAGGCGACAGTGAGTTGTGGTAAGTGGAACACATCTGACAGGTCTATGAGCATATAGACCAATGTGCCTAAGCGTCTGTACACGGTCTGCCTTGAAACTGTCGTACCGGTAGCTGAAGAGAGCTGACGAGACAGGCCTGATGCTGCGCTCCGTATGTCTCTTTTGGCAGTAACTGCTAAATAGCGGTCCTCATTCGGCGTTGTAACTCGGGGGCGACCTGTGCTGTAACATCTACTCACATTACCATCATCTTGGAATCGTTGACAAAGCCTGGAGATGACACTCTGGGCGATTCCAAGTTCCTCGGATACTTCCAGCTGGGTACGTCCACATTCCAGTCGTCCGATAATTCTAGTACGTAAAAAATCATCCAAATGCTTCCTTTGTGCCCTAACTATGCGGTTATTGCACTGAAAGGCTTTTAAAGCGCGTGTGAACAATTTTACTTCTTTGCCACCATTCCTTATATACCCCTCTCCTACACTCTCGTCATTGTGACGTACTATCCGCGCCATCTGGTGGTTTCCTGTAATTTGCATATTCTTCTTCAAGATGTGTGTGATAATTCTACAGGTGAAATTTTTATTTTAGAGTTCAATTTCTGTGTGATTCTGAATTATCCTTAATTTATGGACATGAATGTGTTATACTATTCCTATTCGTGTATCCACCCACCACCAACAATAGCAGCTGTTCATTTTATTCCATAAAGTTTATTAGTTTCATGATTTTCTATCTGGTCCATGGGTTGCGAATTATATTCATGTGTCACTGAATGTAAAAAATGTCACTGAATGTGTAGGAATTTTAAGATGTCATGATTCATGTAAGAGATCAAGTAGTTGAACTGTGGAATGGTTCTTCAGTTTAACCACAGTAGCAGAAATCATCTTCCGAGAGATTGAATCTTTTGTGGTATGTTTATAATGATACTGTGCATTCCTTTTCTTTTTTCTTTTATGGCTGAAGAATCAACTTAAAATTTAATTTTCAGCTCTTCTGACACTCCGAATTGAATGTTCGATTGCAACCCTACATAGTCTTAGTATAGATAATGTTCGCTCTCTTACTTCGCACAAAAAATTTATGAACATCCTACATGTAGGGCACTTCTGTTAATTGCTGTTGTTTTTTATACCACTTGGTAGGCATCTAGACCAAGCCCACTAACCCGTATGGACTCATGGTTGAAAGGAGAGGGGGCATCCGTAGGTAGAAGTCTTTGGACTTGGATGGATGTCTATGGATGCCGTCTATATACTTGGCTCCGTGACGCTCTACAGTCATATGAGACAAGGACATACGACTTAAATTGGATTCCAAACCGCTACAAACATCCATGGCACAGCCGGAACTCACACCCGAAACCTGTGGCACCGAGCGCGAGACACTCGGCCATTCAGGTTCCTCTATTAATTGTTATCGTGAGAATTTCCTAAAGATATTTTTAATCTTAGTTACATAAATAAACCATTTGCACGCTTTTACGCAATTATCAATTGCATCATCTTTTATTAAATCTGCATCCAAGCTACGTGATCGTGATACGAAATTTAATGCCATTTGACGAAAGAAGTACAAATTCAATTATTGAACCACGTTATTTAATGAACTCCGTATACAAAGTGCAACATCTGAAGATCGTTAGAAGTATATATTTTTAGTAATATTATATGTTTAATTAAAACATATATTTTACAGTTTTTATCTGCTTTGGCAATACTTAACTGTAAAAAAAAAGTCTTATTCTCTTAATAAATGCATTTTCCTTTCAATTAATCTCTTATTTTATCCAAAAAATTTACGAAGTAATTTTGTATGCAAGTACCTGCTATTAATTGTTGAGACGGTATTTTTTTTTACAATTAAGAGCTAAGTTCAATTAAGTGTTTTTCAAAAAGAAATTCAGACATAAAGAACTTGTCTAGACAAATGCTTTGATGCAATTCTTTACAAAAATCACAGTTTTTATAGAATGTTATTACATAATAAATAAGTTTCTTAACTAATTACATGGAAGGTAATTTTTTAGTACTTTTACTTATTGGATTTGCATTAATTGTCACAGTTGTTAAGTATCTCATTTTCTCATTTATCAAACGCTTTTGATTTATTGTGATTTTTTGAGCTTGAGTAAAAACATTAATGATTTTACTTCTTCAATATGGTATTCATTAAAATGACCTCTGTATTTTAAACCATTTTAATTATTTACTATCAAGATAAATTGTGTGTTTAATATATAATTAGTAACATTATTATTTGTTATGTGGATAATTTATTTTTACTGAAAATTAGGAATAATTTATTGTTGATATTCATAGATCAGGCGTGTTATTGAAATCAATGTACGTATTATTGAATTCGATGTTTATTTGATTGAATTATTCCAGTCAGTATTGTGCGGGGGCTTGATGGCCGAGTGACTAGCGCTTTGGCACTCCGCACCACAGGTATCGGGTTCGAATCCCGGCATTTCCATGGACGTTTGTAGTTGTTCGGAATCCACTTTAAGCAGTAGATCCAGGTCTAGTATGACCGTAGAGCGTCACAGAGCCCAATCAGCCTTCTTCTCACTCACATCATTTCCAAACTGTAAAGGGGCAACTCAGCTTTAGGCACAGTGATATATTGTGGTGTAGTAGTGGTCAATATTGTGCGATTCTCTAAAACAGAATAACTTTATTGCTTATTCTCATGATATGGGCGTGTTCGGTGTTTTTTGGTTGATTAATATATTTAGTTGCTGTTTTTCAAAAAGAAATTTAGACATAAAGAACTTGTCTAGACAATTGCTTTGATGCATTTCATTACAAAAATCACAGTTTTTTATAGAATGTTATTACATAATAAATAAGTTTCTTAACTAATTACATGGAAGGCTAATTTTTTATTAATTTTACTTTTTGGAATTACATTAATTGTTATAGTTAAGTTTCTCACTCATCACACACGCTTGATTTATGGTGATTTTTTGAGCTTGAGTAAAAACATTAATGATTTTACTGGCTTAATATAATTTTCATTAAAATGATCACAGTATGTTAAATCATTTATATCGTTTCATATCAAGATAAATGGTGTGTTTAATATAATTAGCAATATTTTTCAATTCTTACTATTAGTTCACACTCTCTCTATGTGTATCTTGCTCAAATTTACAATCGTTAATGAAAAACTTTTTATTCGCCCACTCAAGTTCAAATGCATTTTTTTGAAACTTGTAGTGTATGACACTTGAGGTCAAAACATTTTTTTTTCAAATATTAATTCATTCATTAAATTTAATTCATTAATTTTAGTTCTTTTTAGATTTAAGTTGCATGTATCTACCAATAGATGGCACCAGATATAAGTGGAAAATTTCAACTTTCAAACGTTAATAAAATATTTTTTATTCCTCCACATATGTTCAAATAAATTTTTTTAATCTTGTAGTGGATGAACACTTGATGTTAATGTAGTTGTATCAAATATTAATTCATTAATTAAATTTAATTAATTAATTTTATTTTTATATCGGAGAAAAAAATTTATCTGACAAAAATAAAATTTTCATTGTTGACCTAAGTCGGAATTGACTTTAATTATTATTTTTTTATATTACTTGTTTATTCGATATGTGGATAATTTATTGTTACTGAAAATCAGGGATAATTTACTACTGTTGATATTCGTAGTATTGAAAAGTTCAATGTTTATTTGATTGAATTATTCCAGTCAATAGTGTACGATTCTCCAGCATAGATCAACCTTATTATTTATTCTCATGATATGGGTGTGTGCGACATTTTTCTGGGTGCTGAATATCCCATCTAATTCATTATTTTAAGAGATGTCCTTGAAGAAAAAATAATCAATTTTTACAAAAAAAAAAAAAATGCTTTTCAACTTTTCTTACGTTGATTGATGAAAATGCACCTTTGTAAGAAAGTATAGGTACCGAGTACATGTTTTATAAAAGGATAAAAAAAAAAAATCACTTCAGCATCATCAATCTATTTTAGATTTATTCCATAAAACTTTGATGTATTTTAAACTTCGCAGGGGATTAATCTTACGCGATCAATCTCAAACTGGAATATTTTTAAGAGGAAGATTAAAAGTTGTTTTTTAGTTTTCATGAAATTTCTATTCTTGTACTTTTTAACTTCAACAAGCCCCAAAGAGCGAATAGAGGCTTAAAAAGGATTTTAAAATCTAACATAACAGAATTTAACATGTTATGATTATATTAGTTATTTAGTTATAAATATGTCATTTTACGAACTGAATATTTTTTAAATATTCAGTACACTATTGGACAATTTTGGTCCATTATAAATAATTGACAGACCGTACACTATAAATAATAGGCATAACACTATTGGACAGATTATGAATAATTAATTTGATTTCATTACGTTTAAAAACATTTAGTTTATAAATACCTATAAAATATTAATGATTGCCACATAGATTCAATAAGGTAACTTAGATGTTAAAATAATTCATATTACTTTATTAAAAAATTTATATTTCCTAATCTGGGGCCTGATGGCCGAATGGCTAGCGCCTTGATGCTTGATACCACACGGTTCGAGTCCGGGAGGTGCCATAGATGTTGGTAGTGGTTCGGAATACACTTTAAGCCGTAGGTACTTGTCTAATAGGATTGTATAGCGTTGTGGGGGTTGTGTGACTCGCGTCGGTAACATGTTTTCAAGCTACACGTACCCCTTGGGTAATGCTAAATAAGCAACAGCGGTGCAGCCTTTGCTTATAGCATAAAATGTTAACTGTCTCTGTAATGCCAGCTGCATTAGAACAACAACAGCATTAAATGGATAATTTATTGGTACTGAAAGTTAGGGTTAATTTTATCTCGATATTCACATATCAGAAAAATTTATTATTGAAAAAGTTCAATGTTTATTTGATTGAAATACTCCAGTCAATAGTGTGCGATTCTGTAGCATAAAACAACCTTATTACTTATTCTCATGATATGGGTGTGCTCGGCATTTTTTGGTTGCTGAATATCCCATCTAATTCATTATTTTAAGAGATGTCCTTGAAGAAAAAGTAATCAATTTTTACAAAAAAAAAAATTGCTTTTCAACTTTTCTTACGTTGATTGATGAAAATGCACCTTTGTAAGAAAGTATAGGTACCGTGTACATGTTTTATAAAAGGGAAAAAAAATTGTTTTAGCATCATCAATCTATTTTAGATATATTCCATAAAACTTCGATGTATTTTAAACTTCGCAGGGAATTAATCTTACGAGATCAATCTCAAACTGGAATATTTTTAAGAGGAAGATTAAAAGTTGCGTTTTAGTTTTCATGAAATTTCTATTCTTTTGCTCTTTAACTACGACAAGCCCTAAAGAGCGAATAGAGAGGCCTAAAAGAATTTTAAAACATATTTTTTCGAAAGACAGAATCTAACATGTTATAACTATATTAGTTATTTAGTTATAAATATTTATTTTTATGAACTGAATATTTTTTAAATAATTTCGGAACACTATTGGATCGTTACAAATAGTTAAGTAGATCTTATTAAGTTTTAAAACATTTAGTTAATAAAAGGGGCCTGATGGCCGACTGGCTGGCGCACGGTGCCATAAGTTTTAGTTCAAGTCCCGGTGGTGCCATGGATGTTTGTAGTTTTTCGGAATCCACTGTAAACTGTAGGTCCCGGTCTAACAGGATCGTAGAGCTTTGCGGGAGTAGAGTTATTCCTCGTACGTAGCTTTTATTCAAGCTTCATGCAACTCCTGGGTGATGCTAAGTAAATAATGTCGGTGCAGCGCTTACCTTAAGGTATCAAAGACAACTGTCTATGTGTTTATCAGCTTCATTAGAAAAAAATAAAATCGGTTATAAACATTTTTATTTACGAACTCTTTTTAAAAAAATAATTTTGGAAAAATATTGGATAGTTATAAGTAATTAAGTTAATATTATTAAGTTTAAAAAAATTTAGTTTATAAAAGGTGCCCGATGGCCAACTAGCTGGCGCTTGGTGCCACAAGTTTCGTGTTCGCCTCCCGCCGGTGACATGGATGTTGGTAGTGGTTCAGAATCTACCTTAAACCGTAGGTCCCTGTCTAATAGGATCGCAGAGCGTTGGAGGGTAGCGCTACTCGCGTCCGTAGCCTATCTTCAAGCTACACGTGCCCCCTGGATAGTGCTAAATGAATAAAAGCGGTGAAGCCCTTGCTTATGACATAACGATTAACTGTCTCTGTATTGCTAGATGCATTAGAACAACAAAAACATTATGTGGATAATTTATTGTAACTGAAAATTAGAGATAATTTGTTGTTGATATTCACATATCAGATAAATTGCTAAAAAAAGTTCAATGTTTATTTGATTGAATTACTCCAGTCAATAGTGTACGATTCTCCAGCATAGAACAACCTTATTGCATATTCTCATGATATGGGTGTGTGCAGCATTTTTTGGTTGCTGAATATCCCATCTAATTCATTATTTTAAGAGATGTCCTTGAAGAAAAAGTAATCAATTTTTACAAAAAAAAAATTGCTTTTCAACTTTTCTTACGTTGATTGATGAAAATGCACCTTTGTAAGAAAGTATAGGTACGAGTACATGTTTTATAAAAGGATAAAAAAAATCACTTCAGCATCATCAATCTATTTTAGATTTATTCCATAAAACATTGATGTATTTTAAACTTCGCAGGGAATTAATCTTACGCGATCAATCTCAAACTGGAATATTTTTAAGAGGAAGATTAAAAGTTGCTTTTTTTAGTTTTTATAAAATTTCTGTTCTTGTACTCTTTAACTTCAGCAAGAGTGAATCGAGGCTTGAAAGGATTTTAAAACGTATTTTTTTCGAAAGGCATAATTTAACATGTTATAACTTCATTAGTTATTTAGTTATAAACATATGTATTTATGAACTGAACAATTTTTAAATAATTTTGGAGCATTATTGGACAATTATCATCAATTGATTTGAATTTATAACGTTTTAAAAATGCAGTTTATAAATACTTATAAAATAATGTATTCAATATTCAATAAGGTAACTCATATATTAAAATAATTCATATTAATTTATTATTTAAGGGCCTGAATGGCCGAGTGATTAGAGGTCTGGCGTTCATAACCACAGGTTTCCAGTCCCGACAGTGCCATGGATGTTTGTAGTGGTTCGGTGGTTCCCTTTAAACAGCAGGTTCCAGTCTAACAGAATCGTAGAGCGTTGCGGAGGTAGTATTACTCGCGTCCGTAGCATATCTTCAAGCTGCACGTGCCCCCTGGGTAGTGTTAAATGAATAACAGCAGTGCAGTCCTTGTTTATGGCATAAAGATTAACTGCCTCTGTATTTCCAGCTGCATTAAAACAACAACAACAGTTTATAAATTCTTATAAAATATTAATGACAGCCGCATAGTTTCAGTAAGAGACATACATTAAATTGATTCATTCATTTTAATAAAGAGTTTTATATTTCCAAATCTTTAAACATAAAAATTTTAATACAAATGGTAATAAAGCTTTATTCATGGAGGAATTTATATTTAAATAAAAGAAATTTAGTTCATAAAATATTAATGACTGCCGCATAGACTCAGCAGGGTAACATATATATTAAAATAATTCATATTACCTTAATAAAAAAAAATATATTTTCCAAATCTTTAAAATTAGAAATGCAATACAACTTTTTATTCAGGAAGGAATTTATGTTTCAATGAAAGAAATTTAGCGATTTTATTAGACACAAAAATTACTTCTCAAACTGCATAGAAAAAATATTAATGATATTGAAGTCTTATCGAAATTTTGATTTTTAAAGATTCGTAAAGTTGTATAAATAACATTAAATTCAAATATGTTTAGTCGATAATTTTAAGCATAGAGTTCAGTGATAGGCAAAAGAGATTTCTTTGCCAGATTAAAATAAACTAAAAATAAAAGTGGCCTCATGGCCGAGTGACTAGCGCTCTGGCCCTTGGTGCCAGAGGTTTCGGGTTCGAGTCCTGGCCGTGCCATGTATGTTTTTAGTGGTTTGGAATCCCCTTTAAACAGTAGTTCCCAGTCTAATAGGGTGTAGGACTTAGGGCTGACAACCCTACCTCGTAAAAAGACATATCATGTCTCGAAATCTGCCAGTAGACAGACTGCCTTGATTCAGAAACTTGAGTGGAAACATCCACAATGTGGAGTAATTATTATGGAAATGGAAACTAAAAACTATGGAACTAATAATAATGAACTGGAAGATTACAGATTAAAAACATACTGGCAAAGAAATATTTCTTGTTTACTATATTTTAAAAGAGTACTCTAAAGTTCTTTTTTCTTTTTTTTTGCTGTTTAAAAGTAGTGTTGTTAGATTTAAGTTTGAGTAGTGGGTCAATGATCCAATTATGATGCATGCTGATTCTGATATTGAAGCTCCAGGATGTAAGTCTATTAACAGTTAAGTGAATTTTTTTTTCTTTCGCGAAATATATTAATTTGTGGCAATGTAAATATTAATATCAAGAAATTCAGCTCGAAGATTATTTTAGTAGTGTATTTTTAAATAAACTCTATTGTGAAAATATGACATATTTTCTGATATTTTAGATGATTGAAAATAATAGATCATAAACATATCTGAAAGCATATTTGTGAATTAACTTTTTCTTAGTAGTGTAACTAAAGATAAGCTAACGTGGATGGATATTTAGTTTCTTTTGGAGTACATTGAATTTGAATGTCTTCTTTTTCTTTTTAATCTCTCTGATCTGATGATTTGAATTTTGGTGAAGCTCCGCGGCTGTGCAGCAGCCGTTAGCTTCTATCTTGGATTGTCCATTTCTCTGATCTGAATGAGTTCATTCGCCTTAAATACATCCAAGACATAAACTGGATTCTTCAGAAGGTCTTCACGCACCAAGTTAACGCAGGTAGTTGAATGTTGCGGGATGGATTCTTCATTACTGCCCTTGGTGCAAACTGGAAATTTCTTAACACCATGGAAAAAGTCTGAGGGTTTTTAAATGCCCAGTAGACAATTCAGCTAAAGCAATTTGATCTCTCCTGTCACATTTAAAATTAATTGAAATACGAGGTCACTCACTAAAAAAGTACTGGAAAAAACTTTCAGAAATATTCTTCAATAATACTGACAACCACCAACATCTGGCCATTCAAGAGATTGAACACTATGAACCACACTCTAATTTTAAAAGACCTAGGAATATTCTGCTCTGACCTACCTAAATTCAATTTTGAATATTTGGACTTTTTCAATTCTCACGATTTCTTTTAACCTCTGTGCATTTCCAATGTTTTCATTCTTTTATGTTTGACACCACAGTAGATGAGAAGGGGCCAGTGAGCTCCAATAATTTTCAAAATCATCATCAGGCACTCACTAAGATACCACGAATGTGTGGATGGTTGTTTCCAAGATGTGTATATAGAAGCATTACTTCTCAAATACAGCTCAAGTTACGTCAGAAGTTCCTCATTGACCTCAGGAATGGAAGTTCCTTCTTTCGCTAGGCCATCAACAATGTCACTTTGTTTTAAATTCACACGGGACGGAATCCATTGAAGATGAAGTACAGAAAAACCAGGTATGTTCCTGATTTTTTCAATAACTCTTACTCCCTTTTGATCTCTAATTCTGCAGATATTGAATTGCACTAAGTTTGAATGTAAAGATACTTGTTATTGTATATACAATCATTAGAAATGCAGAGTTAAGAGACTGTATTCAGTAATCGAAGTTTACATTTAGAATATTTTTATAATCATGGTAAAATGAATCTGAGGTATTTGGACAATTCTGGTAAATATATTATTAAAATAAAACATATATACAGAATAGATAAATAATGTTTACTTAATTTTTTATTTTAATTGATTTAAATTATTTATTATTGACTTAAATTTTTTTAAAACAAGCTTTTTTTTATTAAGAATTCCCATGTTATTTTGCCATGTTGTCTCTAGAAATGATTTTGTGAAGATTAACAAAATATCTCACTTGGTTGATCGATATATGTATTGGTATCACAGGTGATAAAGCGATAACATTTTAGAGTTTTGAGCAATATTGTATAAATTGATATATAAGGAAATTTAATGGAGTGGTTGGTGATTTTAAAAACTTTGTTAAAAAGAAGGAATTTTTTATTGACCACATTATGAGTTGTTTTTATAGACTTATATGTAGCAGAATTATTGAGTTCTCTATCAAGCAAACTGAGGTAATGTAATTTACAGATGAAGATATTGTTATTAGATGCTCTATCAATTGATGCCATGAAATCATTTCATACAAATTTTATAATACTTTATTAATGAAATGTGTTTTTAGAATGTGGTGGATCTGGTGGAATGTAATTCGTTTAGAATGTAATTATTTGTTATCAAGTGTGAACATGATATTGCCCTGGTTAGGTGTCCGTGACGTTATCCAAAAATGAGGGTCAAGCAAATAAAACTCCATCGGAAATTTTGGCGGAAAATAGTACTTTGGGCCCCATAACTCTTGAAATGATTCTTGAATAATTTAGTCCCAAGTAATTTTCTCGAGAATTTGGCTTTTGATTGTAGTATGGTTTTGAATGAATTTTCATGTTTTGGGCTGGGATTTTAAACATTTGTATTTCCAATGGCTATAACTACTCGTAGTGAGTACAATTCCTTCTTCTTGAAATTTCGTATTTATAGCTTTCTGTATTTCCCCTTGCCTATTGAGCAGTATAGTGTTTCTTATTGCATTTGGAATACTTCATTCTTCATTTATGCCTAGAATTTCCAAACTTTGATATATTTTTTTACTATTGTATGTGATAACGTTTCTTGGAGAATTTCGAATACTTCATTCTTCATTTATGACTACATTTATCTTATTTTTGTATGCTCTTTTTAGAGATCCTAGAACAATTCATTCTTCATGAAGTTCTTGATCTAATAAATTTGGCCATTCTTGTAGTATTCCAATCAATTGCTTCATATATCTCGTACATTATTAATCATTGGCATATTCTTAAGTTTATTCATCCGTTCCTGGATGGTCACACATGATAAGTTGAAATTTGCGAACAGATTTCAGCTTTTTTTTGTTTATGAATGTTTTACTTCTACTCGATGATAAAAAAAATCAATGGGAGTTGATGAGGGAACAGATGTCTTCTTAAAAAATGTATATGTCTAATACTTTCTGAAAGAATTTTAATTTTAAGTTTGAAAGTCGGTCTGAATATTATTTTTTTAGCAGGAATATCTTTAATATTCAAGTCCCAAACAATTCTAATGTCGCCAATGACAATAAGACTAGAAACTTTGTCAAAGAATGAAGAAAATTTTCATATCTGCAAAAGCACGTAACATATATTTCTGAAGGAGAATTGTCTTTACAATTTAAATAAAAGTTTTCAACTATAGTTTGAGTTTGGTGCAATATAGTGCAAACAGAATAAAACAATGTTCATCTTTGAATGTCTCTGTAAGTCAGCATTGTCAGTAAGATAGTTTCAGGTTAACATTAAAACATGTATGAATCTGTCATGTGTATTAAATTTTAGAAATTTATCAAAATAGCTTGCTGGAAGTCGAAAAGTGGCTCTGTAAATTTACTTATTCTTTGTTTTGTAAAATCTTATATAGGGATTTTGAAGTTAAAATTTTAGTATCATAAATTTTAACGAAGTTGCGGAAATTCTTGCATCGGTTTTTTTCTGAAAATATAAAGTTTTTAATTGGTTTCCAAGTAATAATGATATTAAATGAGCTCTTTTGTGTTTTTAAGGAAATAATTAGAAAGTTGGAGTTTTAGTATTAGTTTTATAACATCCTATAATACTTCTATTAGTTTTCTCTTGAGTGTTTCCCAATATTGATGAGTATTTAACGATTATTCGTCTATTATTGAAAAGATCATTAAATCCATGTTGTATGATTGCTAATATATATATAGATATATATATATCAATGATAATGATCTATTATGTATATGTATACCTTCAAGCTGATTTCTTTGATATCCCTATTAATATTCCTAACACTTCAGATATAAATATTTTTGACAAAAAAAAAGAATTCTACTTCACTATCAATAGATTTACAACTTGGGACTGCAATATTAGCAAAATGAATTGCAACTTCATCATTAATCAGCTATTTATATTTTTTTCCATCTCAAATCCGGATCTATTATTTCTCATCTATTATTTTCTACCTCGAATGGCGGCCATAAAAAATGGTACTTCAACTATATTTCTACGTCATTACTTTTTCAATCTGTAATTTCCCAGTAATTATCTATGTTGTATCTGCAATTATTGTCAAAAATATATCCCCAATTACCTCTTTAATGAACATATTACTACAAATAGTCACGAGGTTCTGCTACGGGACACGATTTTTGAGACATAAAATAACCTATAGAGCCATATTGTTTTACTTCAGTAATGAACCTAACCAACTCTAATTGGAAAGTTAACCAGTTCTCAGAATACATTTCTAGATGCGGTTTCGATTTATATTCAATTATCTAGCGAACAAAATAAAATTATTTATAATATCCTGTGGGTATCTTTTCTCTGATACGGCTATATTCAATATGTTATAGTTTAATTTCCTTTAGCCTTTCATATGTATTTCCTTTATGCTTTACAGATTTATCAACTTGTTTCATACCATTTTATTGTATAATTTGTATAAGCGGTTGGGTTCTTTTTTGTCTAGCAGTTTATCCTTTTGAAATTTGTGTTTGTCTAATGACTTTTATTTTCGTCGCTGCAACGTATGGGCACACCGAATCTTGAACATTTTTGTTTCTTTTATTAAAGGATTTGAGTACAAAGTTTTTGTATTGCGATTGATACGTTAAGATGGGTTTTTTTACAGCTTAACTTTGTTTTTAAGAAGCACATTATATTTTACGTGCACAGAATATTGTTGTGATTTTTGTCAAGCAAAATGGACTTCTATATTTATTGAATATTACTAAACTGAATATTTTTAGTTTAACTCATTATTATTTATTTTAGGTTTTCACTTATTGTTTCCTATTTGACAATATTTATTATTTATTGCTAAATTGTTCCTTCAAAAATACATTTTTTATTCTTTGTTGGAACAGACATGTTATGGCTTCAAACAAATAAGATTAAGACTGAATGTATTCCACACAATTTTGATCTAAGTTTCAACTTTTCCCATTTCGTAAGCTCTTTCATTCTGGTGTCAAAATAATCTGCTCCATTTAATACTCGTATTAATAATTTAAGCATCATTTCCATAAAGTCACACTGTCGCCTGTCTCCTTATTGGCAAACCCAATTAAGAAGATGGTTCTTGTTGAAACTTTTCATTGTTTTGTTGACATTTTTGGATTATTAGGAAATTTCCAGTGTTTTTTCTTTTTCCAGAAACGTAAATCAGATAATTTCATTTTTCTGATGATGATCTTATTTTCGGGGATAACATATTTCTGATCAGAGATAAAATCAAATCATTTAAGCTTGTTTGAAGTCTTTTGCATGTTTGGAAATTGAACCCGGCATTTTAAAAAAATAGTGTTCACTAATTAAGTTTTCCCGTACAATTACGTATTTCATTTTTAATTAAATGATTTTTAGAGTTTAAGTTTGCCTTTTACGTAAGAGTCTTTAAAAATTACTTAAAATTAACTTTTGGCATTGCTAAGTATCGAATGAAGTATTTTCTAAATGCTTTCTTAGTCAAAAGCTAAAATGATGAAATTTATTGAAAATTCAAATGTTTTGAAAAAAAAAATTTCCATATATATATAATTAATTTAATCAATAATATATAAAAACATATATATTTTTTAATGTATACAAATTCGGAAAGGAGTAAAATTTCTAATCAAAGGGGTGTTTTTTTTTAAATAAGATATTTTTTGATAATTGATAAAGTTTGTTTGGAAATAAGTTTAAGATAAGTTAAGTAAATTACAAATAAGTTTGGAAATTGTTATTTTTTGTTTTGATACATTTGTTTCTAATAAAAACATTGTTTACATTTCTTTTACAAGAAATTTAATTCAAAAAATAATTTTTCTAAACTGAATTAAAACAATCTGAATGATATAATTCATTCTCCATAAATGTATTAATGAATTAACTAATAATTGCTCAAGACGAATTAATAAATTGCTAACTGTACTGATTTGGGTCAGGAATATTTTCAATAGTTATTTCGTTAAAATTTATCAATGTGAAGAATAGTAAAAAATATCTATGGATCTAAATTATATAGAGTTTCAGAAATTTAAGTATACTTAAGCAATGTTATTAATTCAAAAATTGTAGAACATATTTTTATTTATTTATTTTTTATTCTATTTTTTACCTATATAAGCTTTTCTCTTTTCCTTCAAAACTCAACTGTCAACATATCTCGAAATATAATAAGAGAGCTTGAGATCTCTGAGAAGATATTTCTCGGAAGATTTGTCACGAAACAGAAATCCTTTTCGAAGAGATTTGTAGCCAGACAATTCTCTGTAGCTCAACACCTGATGGAATAACAAGAATTCTTTCTGCTATCTTCAGAATAAAGTTTTCTTTTTCAATTTAATTCAGATGGATTCTATTCTAGGAAAATATAAAACTCCAGTTGTTGAATTTTGCTTTTCTTCCAGATATGAAATAAATATTTATTTGCTTTTAACAACTCTTGTATAGAAAAATTAATGTTGTTGATAACTTTTTATTACATTATCTAAAAACTCCTCGATCACTTTGTTGAGTATTGACTGAAACGTTTCCTTTTTTTTTTTTTTTTTTTTTTTTGAAAGTCATATGCAAATTATGTTTGCAAATATAGGTTTCAACATTCTTACGCATTTTACTTCATTAAATAACAACACCCATATACAGGGCGATTATAATTAAAGTCCGCCTTTCAAAATGCTGTCAAAAAAGAACCACTCGTCAAAAAGAGTTCAAATATGAACTGAAGATACTTGAAGTGGGAAACGGTACGGCATCAAACAAGTTCCAAATAGTATTAATAGATGGTGCTATAAGTGACATAAAGAAAGGGAATTCAGCTGTCAGCGATATTTTGAATCGAAATGACAACGTATTTGGCATGACTTGCACATTAAACCAACTGTAGTGCTCAACGTGCTTGATTGTTTTCGTTTTTTGATGGAAAAATGTCTTCTAAGTCATTCAATCGGTGTGACACTATTAGTGGAAAGCCCATCCACCACGGCAAGGTGATACCAAATTGAATTTGAAAAATCGGTGAAACATTTTTTGATACCATACCGTTTCTCCCTTCTTCAAGTATCTTCAGTTCAAATTTGAACTCATTATGACGAGTGGGTTATTTTTTTACAGCATATTGAAGGTGGGACCTTAATTGTAATCACATTATAATATATATATATATTGTGCGATATGATTATTGTTAAAGATTAAACTGAATATTTTCAGTATAATTCATTATTATATATTTTAAGTTTTCAGGTACTGCTTTTTATTATACACTGTTTATTATTTATTGCTGAATCATTCATTTAAATATACATTTTCTATTCTTTATTGGAACAGACATGTTATGGTTTGAAAAATGGCACAACTGAAGCTAAGACTGAATGTATTCCACACAATTTTGATCTAAGTTTCAACTTTTCACATTTCGTAACCTCTTTCATTCTGGTGTCAGAATAATCTGCTCTCTTTAATACTCATATTAATAATTTAAGCATCATTTCCATAAAGTCACACTGTCGCCTGCCCCCTCATTGGTAAAGCCAATTAAGAAGATGGTTCTTGTTGAAACTTTTCATTGTTTTGTTGACGTTTTTGGATTAATTGGGAAATTTCCAGTGTCTTTTCTTTTTCCAGGACACAAATCACGAAATTTCCTTTTTTGCAGATCTTGATCTCATTTTCGTGGATAACATATTTCCGATAAAAGAGATAAAATTAAATCATTTAAGCTTGCTTTAAGTCCTCCTGCATTTTAAAAATTAGTGTCCACTAATTAAGTTTTCCCTCTCAAGTAAGCATTTAATTTTTAATTAAACAATTTTTAGAGTTTAAGTTTGCCTTTTACGTAAGACTCTTTAAAAATTACTTAAAATTAAATTTTGGTATTGTTAAATATAGAATGAAATACAAGGTGATAGTCCCCCTTTTAAAATGCTGTAAAAAATAAACTACTCGTCATAATGATTTCAAATTTGAACTGAAGATACTTGAAGAAGAGGGAAAATGGTACGGAATCAAAAAATATCCAAAGTGTATTAATAGACGGCACTGTAAGCTGCATAAAGAAAGTGAATTCGGCTGCTGGTGATATTTTGATTCGAAATGACAGCATATTTGTCATGAATTGCACATTAAGCCAACTCTAGTGTTCAATGTGCTTGATTGTTTTCGTTTTTCGATGGAAAAAATTACTTACTTCTACATAACTAAATATTAATAATTAATTAATATTTAATCAAAATAATGTTCAATTTTTATTAAATATTCATCTATAAATGAAAACCAAAACAAAACAAAAATCACTGCTGTACTATAATAGCTGAAACAAGTTGTGGCAAGCTACTCTATGGCAAACAAATGTTACCAATGAGTCTGCCATACTGTTTAAAAAAAATATTTCATTCGGTGATCGTCAAAAAATTGTTAGGAATTTTACACAAATTTATGAGTTTCACAATTTATATGTTCTGAGTTTATTTATGAGGTACAAATTTACAAACTCAAATTACAAATTACGTCTTGTTAAAAAAATCTTAATTGTTGTTTAAAAAAAACTTTTAAATCTTCGCAGTTTAAATATTCAATAAACTTGATCAAGAATGCAGCCACCGAGGAAAATGCATTGCAGGTCATTTTTAGTTTATTAAACAGTAGAATAGATAATTTTAGAACTTAGCAATAACTTAGAATTTTATAAGAAATTTATATACCACGATCCGGAATCAATTTAATAACAGAAATATACAAATTAAATTATTTATGAAATGTTTTTGTAAAAAAAAAAAAAATCAAATATTTTAAATGTTTTATTTTCCACTTATTTTAAACCTACGGAATAAGAATTTTCTCAAGTACAAGCTAGTTTCTTGCATGTTGTCTGTTATTTATATTCCTTCTTTCCCCCTTCTAAGAATCCAAACTCTGTTGTTTATCAACTATCAGCACAATTCCGTAGCAAGAGTGCATAACACATTCTTCAAGATTAATACCAAACCACTTTCAATAAAGTGCCTTTGATCGTTTCCAGATACTACAATAGGAAGTGCAAACCTATTTAGATCAGCATATGTTGTGCATAAATGTGCAAAATCATTTTCTAGCATGAATATTCAGACTTAATATTTGAACAGAATAGATTACAAATATACATATTTGAATAGAATGGATTAGAAATATACATATTTGAACAGAAGGGATAAAATATTAGAATGGAGAATAGATTAGAGAATAGAATAGGTCACAGAAGTAGAAACCATTACACTTATCATTAAAAAAAAATAAAATAACCTCAAACATTTTAGCAATTTAATTTTAAAAAATTTAGCAATAAATTTAGCAGTTTAATTAAAAAATTTTAGCAATAAATCTAGTAATTTAATTCAAATATGGCTAATTTTAATTTAATTGCCTCAAGTAAAATAAACAGCAAAAACGAATCTTAGTTCAATTGCAAATACAATTATCAATAAGAAGTATGCATTATTCAATACGAAACTACTGAAGTTATTGAAGAAATTGATATATTTTAATGGATTTATTACATATATTAATGATCATTATTATACGTAATAAATCCTTTACATACAGGGTGATTATAATTAAAGTTCCTCTTTCAAAATGCTGTCAAAAAAGCCACTCGTCAAAATGAGTTCACATTTGAACTGAAAATAATTCAAGAAGGCGGAAATGGTGCGGCATCAAAAAAAGTTCCAAAGTGTATTAATAGAGTGCACTGTAAGCCGCATAAAGAAAGTGAATTCGGCTGCCAGTGATATTTTGAATCAAAATGTTAGCATATTTGTCATGAGTTGCACATTAAACCAACTGTAGTGTTCAATGTTCTTGGTTGTTTCGGTGTTTTGACGGAAAAAATGACTTCCCAGTTATTCAACAGTTGTGACACTGTTAGTGGAAAACCCATCCGCCATGGCAAGGTCATACCACATCGGATGGGAAAAATTGGTGGAACTTTTTTTGATGCCATATCGTGTTCCCCTTCTTCAAATTTGAACTGAAGATACTTGAAGTCCTCGTGTCGAGTGGTTCTTTTTTTACAGTATTTTGAAAGTGCGACTTTAATTATATTTACCCTATACATATGTAATTTTTGTTTAACCATATATATTTCAACTATATTATTATTGTTAAAGATTGAACTGAATGTTTTCAGTTTAATTCATTATTATTTATTTTAGGTTTTGACGTACTGCTTCATATTATACATTGTTTATTATTTATTTCTGAATTGTTTATTCAAAAATGCATTTTCTATTCCTGATTGGAACAGATATGCTATGGTTTCAAAACTGACAAACGTCAAACAACGTTTTCTAACACTATCTAAGTAAGTCTAAGACTGAATTATTCCACATACTTTTGATCCAAGTTTCATTTTTTCATATTTCCTAAGCTCTTTCATTCTGTTGTCAAAATAATCTGCTCCATTTAATACTCATATTAATAATTTAAGCATCATTTCCATAAAGTCACGCTGTCGTCTGTTCCTCATTGATAAACCCAATTAAGAAGATGGTTCTTGTTGGATCTTTTCATTGTTTTGTTGATCTTTTTGGATTATTAGGAAATTTCCCGTATCTATTCTTTCTTCCAGGACACAAATCAGGTAATTTCTTTTTTCTGATCTTGATCTTATTTTCGTGGATAAAATATTTCTGATAAAAGAGATCAAATCAAATCATTTAAGCTTGTTTGAAGTATTTTGCAAGTTTGGAAATTGAACCCTGTGTTTTAAAAACTAGTGTTCACTAATTAAGTTTTGCCGTTCGAGTAAGCATTTCATTTTTAATTAAACGATTTTAGCGTTTAAGTTTGCCTTTTACGTAAGAGTCTTTAAAATTTTTTTAAAATTTAATTTTGGTATTGTTAAGTATAGAATGAAGTATTTTCTAAATTATTTCTTATAGGAAGATTTATTTTAATCTTATTATTAATCTTATTTAATTTATTTAAATTGAAATGTATTGAAATTTTTTTACAAATTTTCAAAGGAGTAAAAATTTTAAACAAAGGGGTGATGATTTATTGGGTTTGGAAATGGTTTATTTTGTTTTGATATATTTCATTTAATAAAAGTATTGTTTACATTTCTTTTACAAAAAAATTGATTCAAAATATGATTTGTCTAAAGTGAATAAAAAAAAATCTTGATGAAATAATTCATTCTTCTTAAATTTAAAAAGGTTTAAATATGTTCTAGAATATGTAAAACATGTAAATATTTTGAAGTATAGTTTCTTTGATTTAGAGTCAGTGTTCACTCATTTAGAAATTTTCCTACGAAAATATATCCTTATGAAAAGAATCTTAATAATTATATAATAAATTTAAAGTTCTTTAATGTGATTAGGAAAAGTTACATAAAGTTGTGCAATTAAAAAGCTATTTATTGTTTTTTTTACTTAAAATAAATAAGTGTTAAAAAATTAGAAAATTTATAAATTTGTACAAGTAATTAATTTATTTAAGTTATTATACTATTATGCTCTTAATACATTTTTTAATCAGTATATGTCTTGTGAATCAATCAGAATATACTGATAAGTATTTTATCCAATTCTTAAACACCATGCAGCTTTTCTCTCAAATAAATGTCTTCATGAATTTGTTTTAATTAGGATATATTTCTATCAACATTTCACAAAATATATTACAACAAGCATAAAAATGGTCCACTCATATCACCTAGCGAAATACTGCAAATAACCAATGAAACACAAACTAACTACTGAACTACACAAATAAATTGCTAACTGTACTGATTTGTATCTCAATAGTTATTTATTTCGTCAAAAATTATTACTGTTTGAATAATAATAAAGAATAGTAATGGATGTAAATTATATAGAGTTCAAAGAATTTAATTAATGAAAATTTAAAAAAGGGTATAATGAATTTAAACAAATTTAAGAAATGTTATTAGTTCAAAAATTGCAAAAAATATATTTTCTTATTTATTTATTATTTTTATTTGTACTCTATTTTTTTTTATCTATATAAGCTTCCCTCTTTTCCTTCAAAACTCAGCTGTCAACATATCTCGAAATATAATAAGAGGGCTTGAGATCTCTGAGACGATATTTCTCGGAAGATTTGTCACGAAACAGAAATCCTTTTCGAAGAGATTTGTAGCAAGACGATTCTCTGTAGCTCAACACCTGATGGAATAACAAGAATTCTTTCGTCTACCTCCAGATAAAGTTTTCTTTTTCAATTTAATTCAGCTGGAATCTATTCTAGAATAGTATAAAAAATTCCAGTTGTTGAAAGCTGCTTCTATCCAAACATGAAATAAATATTTATTTGTTTTTAACAGCTCTTGTATAGAAAAGTTAATGTTGTTGATAACTTTTATTACATTATATAAAAACTCACCTATCAGTTTGCTGAATAATAGATTGTTGAGTATTGACACCTTTTTTTTTTTTTTTTCAAACTCATACATAAACTTTTGTTTGCAAATATGAGATGTAAACATTCCTCCGCATTTAATTCATTAATTAACAACACCGATATATGGAGTAATTATAATTAAAGTCCCACTTTGAAAATGCTGTAAAAAAAAGAACCACCCGTCACAAAGAATGCCAATTTGAACTGAAGATACTTGAAGAAGGGGGAAACAGTATGTCACCAAAAAAAGGTTTTAAAAAAAATTCCACCTACTTTTCCCATCCAATTCGGTATGACTTTGCCGTGGTTTATGGGCTTTCCACTAGCAGAGCCCAATTGTTGAATGACTTGGAAGTCATTTTTTTGCGTCAAAAAACCGAAATAATTAAGCAAATTGAACACTGCAGTTGGTTTAATGCGCAATTCATGCCAAATACGTTGTCATTTCGATTCAAAATATTACTGGTAGCTTATCAATTAAAAGGCAGATTTATTTATGCCGCTTACAGTGCAATCTATTAATACACTTTAGAGCTATTTTTGATGCCGTAGAGTTTCTCCCTTCTTCAAGTATCTTCAGTTCAAATTTGAACTCATTGTGACGAGTGGTTCTTCTTTTACAGCATTTGGAAAATGGGACTTTAATTATAATCACCCTGTATACATATGTATATATGTGTGTGTTTACATATACATATTGTGTTCTTTATATATATATAAATAAGATGGCTAAGCAAAATTTTTTAAATGTATCATTATAGTTAAATATTAAACTAAATAATTTAAGTATAACTCATTATTATTTGTTTTCAGTTTTCACGTATTGCTTCCTATTATGTCCTGTTTGCGGTTTATTATTGTTCATTCAAAAGTACATTTTCTGTTATTTATTGGAAGATACATTTTATGGCTTCAAAGCTGGTACAACTGAAACTAAGACTGAAATTTAAGACTGAATTATTCCCCATACTTTTGATCTAAGTTTCAACATTTCACATTTCGTAAGCTCTTTCATTCTGGTGTCAAAATAATCTGCTCCATTTAATACTCATATTAATAATTTAAGCATCATTTCCATAAAGTCACAATGTCGCCCGTTCCTTAATTAGGTTTACCAATAAGAAGGCACTTCTTGTTGGTTATTTTCATTGTTTTGTTGACGTTTTTGGATTATTAAGAAATATCCTGTGTCTTTTATTTTTCCAGAAGGCAAATCAGGTAATTTCTTTTTTCTGATCTTGATCTTATTTTCGTGGATAACATACTTCTGATAAAAGAGATCAAATCAAATCATTTAAGCTTGTTTTAAGTCTTTTGCAAGTTTGGAAATTGAACTCTCCATTTTAAAAATTAGTGTTCACTAATTAAGTTTTCCCTCTCAAGTAAACATTTCATGTTTAATTAAATGATTTTAGAGTTTAGGTATGCCTTTTACGTAAGAGTCTTTAAAAATTACTTAAAAATAAATTTTGGTATTTTTAAGTATAGAATGATGCATTTACTTAATGCATTCTCTTAGTATTGGAATGCTAAAATAATAAATTCAAACGTATTGAAATTTTTTTTCCAATTTCTCAAAGGAATAAAATTTGTAATCAAAGGTTTTTTTTTTCAAAAAAATATTTTTTGATAATTTATTGAGTTTGGAAATTGTTATTTTTTTATTTTGATATATCTGTTTTTAATAAAACTATTGTTTACGTTTCTTTTTACAAGAAATTTTGGTTCCTTTGATTTACTTTTGATTCTTCTTAAATTAAAAAATGTTTCAACATGTTCTAATCAGGTAAATATTTTGAAGTATAGCTCTTTGATTTATAAATCAGAGTACACTAATTTAAATTCATGTTAAAAAGTATTCTAATGAAAAGAATCTTAATAATTACATAAGATTTAAAATACTTTAATGTGTTTAGAGAAAGTTACATGTATTTATGCAATTAAAAAACCGCTTATTGCTCTTTTTACTTAAAATAAATGTTAAAGAAATTAGAAAATTTATAAATTTATACAAGTAATTTATTTATGTTGAGCTGTACTCGTTTTTCAATTCCTTCTAATAGCTCACACTCTCCCTATATATATATCTTGTTCAAATTTTCAATCGTTCATAAAATATTTTTTATTCATCCACTCAAGTTCAAATACAGTTTTTTTAACTTTTAGTGGATGATACTTGATGTTAGTACAGTTTTTGAAATATTAATTCCTTCATTAAAATTTATTAATTAATTTTAGTTTTTTTTAGATTTAAGTCTGCAGATATCTACCAATAAATGGCTCCAGATAAACTTAAAAAATGAATGAAAATTATTTATAAAAGACTTTCTGTAATATAGTGAAAAAAAAAGTAGGAATTGACTTTAAAAAAAAAAAAGTATATATTACTTGTTTTTAATGAGTATATTTTTTCTGAATCAATAATATTTTAGAATATATTGATAAGAATTTTGTCCAATTCCTGAATTTCCCGGAGCTTTTGTCTCTAATAAATATGTCTGTTTTAATTATTATTTCTGTCAATATTTCTCAACATGTATTAAAACAAGCATAAACATTGTCCACTCATATTACCTAAAGAAATACTGCAAAACAAAGTAATAAATTGCTAACTGTACTCATTTGTGTCAATAATTTCAATAGTTATTTCGTCAAAAATTATCATTGTGTGAAGAATAATAAAAATAGTAATGGATCTAAATTACAGAGAACTTCAAATATTTAAGCAATTTTATTAATTCAAAAATTCTAAAAAATATATTTTTTACTTATATATATATAAAATAGAACAAAAATATAAAAAATAAGCTTCTCTTATCCTTCAAAACTCAGCTGTCAACATATCTCGAAATATAATAAGAGAGCTTGAGATCTCCGAGAAGATATTTCTTAAGAGATTTGTCACGAAACAGAAATCCTTTTCGAAGAGATTTGTAGCCAGACAATTCTCTGCAGCTCAACACCTGATGGAATAACAGGAATTCTTTCACCTACCTCCAGATAAAGTTTTCTTTTTCAATTTTATTCAGATGGAGTCTATTCTAGAAAAATACAAAAACTCCAGTTGTTGAATTCTGCTTCTGTACAGATGTTAAAAGTAAATAAATATTTATTTCATAACACTTGTTTAGAAAATTAATGTTATAAATAACTTTTATTATATTATCTAAAAATCACTTTGTTGAGTAGTAGAACGTTAAAAATTGACTAATTCTTCTTTTTTTTTCTGAAATTCATACGTAAAATTTTGTTTGCAAATATGGAATGTAAAAATTTTTATGCATTTCAATTCATTAACAACACCCATATATGGAGTGATGATAATTAAAGTCCCACTTTCAAAATGCTGTAAAAAAAGAACCCCTCGTCACAATGAATTCAAATTTGAACTGAAGATACTTGAAGAGGGAAACGGTATGGTATCAGAAAAAGTTTTAAAAAAAATTCCACCAATTTTCCTCATCCAATTTGGTATGACTTTGCTGTGGTGGATAGGCTTTCCACTAACAGTACCTCAATTGTTGAATGACTTGGAAGTCATTTTTTGCGTCAAAAAACCGAAACAATCCAGCACATTGAACACTACAGTTGGTTTAATGTGAAACTTATGCCAAATACCTTCTAATTTCGATTCAAAATATCATTGGCAGCCGAATTCACTTTCTGTATGCCGCTTACAGCAACATCTATTAATACATTTTTGAACTTTCTTGATGCCGTACTGTTTCCCTCTTCTTTAAGTATCTTCAATTCAAATTTAAATTCTTTGTGACGAATGGTTCTTTTCTTGACAGCATTTTGAAAGTGGGACTTGAATATACAACAGGGTGATTATAATTAATTTTTCTTATGTATAAATTACTACTTTTCCTTCAAATATCATCTGCCAACATGTCTCTAAATTTAAAAAGAGAACATGAAATCTCTCGAAAATCTTTCTTAGAAATTTTTCAAGAACCAAAAATCCTCCGAGTAGATTTATATTCAGAGAATTATGAATAGCTCAAAGGCATTTTCAAAAAACTTTCCATTATTTTCTTTTCTTAAACAAATGGAACACATTTCAGTAATAAATATCATAGAGATAAAAAAAAGTTAGTATATACGAGATCGTACAAACAGGCTAGCCTGTTATTGATATGTGATCTACTTTGCAAAATACTAGAAAATACTGAAAAGATTTCAAACACGTCTGCTTACTTAATACACTATTGTTCATCTTTTAATCTTCCTCCAAAATCAGAAATGTTTTCAAAAAAACTATTCGTTTTATAAAGTGAATTGAACGGCGATCTGTATATCTTTGGTTTAGTTTGTGATTGTTTCTGGAACAAGGAATACTACTATGTCCAAAAAGTAAGACCCATTTTCAATTTACAATTCCCGGGGCTTATGGAATTTCAATTTTTTTTTCTTTTTTTGGTTGCTGGCACTGTCCTTGGCATCTGTGGAAAATGTGACGTTAAAATATTCATTAGTGTTTGAGTTACACTTGGGCTTTGTGAGACGTTAAAATGGATTCCGGCAATTTTTGAAATGTCTGAATTAATTGAGCAAAGAATTTGCATTAAATTTTGTTTGCGGAAACGTATAGAATGTTGCAGAAGGCATTCGTTGAGTATTTCTGTATCGGAAAGAAATGTTTAGAAGGTGCATAAACAGTTCAAAGAAGGCAGAGAACGCGTTGAAGACGAAGAGACCTTGCTGACGATGTTGGAATTTCAAAAGGATCGGGCAATTCCATTTTGGGCCTCAAACGCGTCAAATCTCGATTACCGAAAACATTGAATGCGCCGGATCACACTGCATTGATTCTTCGTGACTGTTTCGCCAAAATAAAACCCATATCGTTCCACAACCACCGTATTCACACCCTAAACTCAAAAGACCACCCCGGGGACTCTGCGTTTAGGGTTGATTAAAGAGATTCAACGTGAATCGCTGTGCGCTTTGTTCGCATAAGTGCATAGCGTCTGGATGGGATTACTTTTTAGGTGATGAAATAAATTCGGAAAGATAAATAAAGAGTTTTTGGAAAGAAAAATAATTGGCCTTACTTTTTGGGCACAGTAATATTAATATCAACACCAATAGACAATTCTTCGTAATGTACAGTTCTTATTGTTAATTGATAACTATTGGATTTAGATGTTTACCACTGCTGAAAGAAGAATGCAAGTATAGATAGTTTTCAGTGATGTTGCTTATTTCTTTTTCAGAAAAATTTGGGAAGAATACGATTATTTTTCTACATACTTTAGCATTCTTTTTTAATTATATTTATCTCTCATTTTATTCGTTTGTTTGTTCCGATGAATTAATTGCCATCTCAGATAAGAAAGCAGATTGAACATTTTATTTTGTGAAACTATCATGTATGCTAACTAATTGTCAATGTGTTGCATATTATTAATATGATTATATTAGTAAATGAGATTATATTAGTATAAATAATACAAATAGACTCGTAGCTCAGCTTGAGGGCTCAGAATTTGTTAAGGACATCCATTTCAGTCACAGCTTTGCATATTGTGATAATGTGTCGTCATGATGTCGTAATGATAAGCGTCGACATTCTCAGGTAGGAATTTTCTTGATTAAGAATACAAATTTCTTGCCAAGTATCTATTAAATGTTTGTTGGAGATGATATGTCAAGAATGTATAAGAATATAGAAGATGTCCTGTCAAGAATGTAGAAGATGCCATGTCAAGAATGTAAAAGATTGTAGAGGAATGTAGATGTTATGTCAAGAATGTAGAAGATGCCATGTCAAGAATGTAAAAGATTGTAGAGGAATGTAGATGTCATGTCAAGAATAGAGAAGATGTCATGACAACAACTCATAAGAATATCGTAAAAGAATGTAGATGTCATGTCAAGAATAGAAGAGATGTCATGGCAACAGCTCATAAGAAGATCGTAGAAGAATGTAGATGTCATGTCAAGAATAGAGAAGATGTCATGGCAACAACACATAAGAAGATTGTAGAAGAATGTAGATGTCATGGCAACAACACGAAGATCGTAGAAGAATGTAGATGTCATGACAATGGAGAAGATGTCTGGGCAAGAACATATCTGAGGATTGTATATGTCATGTCAAGAATGAAGAATAACTTTTTTAAATACATATAATATTCCGTATTTAGGAGTGACTCCGTTGGAGCAATTTGTTAAAGTCACTGCTTTCAGAAACGACGGCACTCAGTGGCGATTGTTACAAAGTGCCTAAGGTATCTCGACTAGTTTCTGTCATATGACACGCAATGTGTTATATTTATCCCTCATTTATAATCAGATAATTATAACTAACTATCAATGTGAATGGTTATTATGAATTCGGAATGGTTACCTCTCATCCATCCCTCATTTTATCTCTCGCGTAGTGCTTTCGGAACTCTCTTCGATATCCGTCTGCGGGATGTTACATACATAAGTTAAACAGTATCTAGTAAAAAGGCTCTCCAGTATAAGACCATATGTCACCCACATTGAAATTAGTGGGCCTGAATGGCCGAATGTCTGGCTCTCTGGCGCTAGGTGCCACAGGTTTCGGGTTCGAATACTGGCGATGCCATGGATGTTTGTAGTGTTTCGGAATGTACTTAAAGCTCTAGGTCCCGGTCTCCTATGACTGTAAGAGCGTCTCGGAGCAGAAGTCAGACTTCTACTTACGGATGCACCATCAGAAAAATAGCTACCCCCTCTTCCCTCCTTCCATGACTAATTTGACGACAACAACAACAGCATTGAAATTAGTTCAAAAGCGTTCAAGGTAATGTCGTTCTGAAGCTTTTTTGTTCATATTCGCACAAAATCGGGCTTATGACACTATGAGCGCCGTATAGCAGGACAAAATTTTATACAAATCGACCCTCCTGGTCAACGTGCTTTGTGTTTAACAAATAATCGGCATATTTATTCAAAGGTAAAATAAATGAAACGAAATAAATCATGTACAAAAAGGGTATGCACATTGAGTTCTTTATGACATTATCTCTAGCATGAAAAAATATGAAAAGAGGATTTTTCTATTAATCAATTATCTGCAGTTCAAAGCCATTAAACTGTTGAACAATCTTAAATCCAACTTTTTAGGAACAAGGCAAACTGAAGAACAACAAAAGAAGTTCTTTTGAAAAGGCATCATTCTTTTCTATCGAACCCAAAACCGAAGAAACTTTGCCCTTGGCCACTGTTCTACTTCTTCACACCACAACACACAACACTTACTTTTCCTCCACCTGCCACCCGTAATGATGGATTTCCCGCCACAGAGACTCATTTTCCCGATTTGTTCCTGCTTTTGTTTTCTCTCCCCAGGAGTACTTTTCCCGTTTTCCTTCCTTTGCTGCAAATAATCGGGACACTGATCATAAGGTGAGTAGGGGTCACTTGTGATTGCGCGGGAAGAGGGTGGTATGTTTTTGTTTATCCTGGGAAGACAGCTTCTGCCGTGACGGACCATCTGTAGGACTTATCTCTGTGTGGCTCTACGGTCATATGAAACTGGAAACTACGACTTAGAGTAGTTTCTGAAAGTAATGACTACAACAATTTCGTCAGCGGATTCAAACTCAAGCCCTTTGCATGCTACCTGGGCTATGAGTCCTTCGAAAATATTCTTGGTAATATTTGTTCAAAACAGCGTTACGACACTATGAGGCAGTATAGTAGGTGCCTATATATCCCCCATCCTTATATATCTCCCAGGATGGCATATATGTATAACAGGCCCCTATCCCTATATATCCCTCCTGCTACTGTAGCAATATAAGAGGTCCCTATATGACTATATATCACATATACCTATATATCCCCCAGGATGGCATATATGTGCGGCAGGTCCCTATCCCTATATATCCCCCCTGCTACTATAGCAATAAAGCAAGTCCTGAGTGACACAATTTTATACAAATCTACCCTTTTGGTCAAAGTAACTGTCATTTGAAGACAACAGGTTTTGTATTTAACAAATAACCGATACATTTATTCAGAGGCAAAATAAATAAATGAAACGAAATAAAAGGGTTTGCATAAAAGGGTTCTTTATGAAATCAGCTCTAGCATGAAAAAGATGAGAGATTTTTCTATTAATCCATTAAATGCAGTTCAAATCCATTAGACGGTTGAATAATCTTAAACCCAACTTTTGAGGAACAAAGGCAACGAAAGAAGTTCTTTTGAAGCGGCATCATTATCTTCTATCGAACTCAAAACCAAAGAAACTTAGCCCGTGGCCACTGTTCTACTTCTTCACTCCCCAACACACAACACTTGCTTTTTCCTCCACCTGCCACCCGTAATGATGGATTTCCCGCCAAAGAGACTGATTTCCATAGACACTATGAGCGCAGTATAGCAGGACAAAATTTTATACAAATCGACCCTCCTGGTCAACGTGCTTTGTGTTTAACAAATAATCGGCATATTTATTCAAAGGTAAAATAAATGAAACGAAATAAATCATGTACTAAAATGGGTATGCACATTGAGTTATTTATGACATTATCTCTAGCATGAAAAATATGAAAAGAGGATTTTTCTATTAATCAATTATCTGCAGTTCAAAGCCATTAAACTGTTGAACAATCTTAAATCCAACTTTTTAGGAACAAGGCAAACTGAAGAACAACAAAAGAAGTTCTTTTGAAAAGGCATCATTCTTTTCTATCGAACCCAAAACCGAAGAAACTTTGCCCTTGGCCACTGTTCTACTCCTTCATACCACAACACACAACACTTACTTTTCCTCCACCTGCCACCCGTAATGATGGATTTCCCGCCACAGAGACTCATTTCCCGATTTGTTCCTGCTTTTGTTTTCTCTCCCCAGGAGTACTTTTCCCGTTTTCCACCCTCTGCTGCAAATAATCAGGACACTGATCATAAGGTGTGTGTGTGGAGGGGGTTACTTGGGGTTGCGTGGGATTGTTTTAGTTTATCCTTGAAAGACAGTTGTTTCCTTTTCCTTTTGTAATTTTTGCCTCTGTTGTTGTTTCTTAAGAAATAACTGCAACAAAGGTAAAAGAAATCATGAAAAAAAAGTAAAGAACTGTTTTATCTGGATAAACAAAAACAACCCACGCTGATATTTACTTCTCCTTTTAATAAACAGTTTTAAGAAAAAGTTGTTTTTTCCTTAAAGTTTTTTAGATGGGATTGAAGGTAATCTAGGGACAGTGATAAACTGTTAGCGCATGAGTTGGTGAAATTGCACAAAAATATTTTCTTCATTTTGATTTTCAATTCAGTGATATCTCTAACTTTATTTTCTTTAAAGAACAGTTATAGATTTAAGAAGAAATCGAACCAATTTATTTACCGACGGAAAATTCGAAATTTTGCAAAAGTCATAAAAACAACTGAAGGAACTTACTTCTTTCAATGTTTATTGGTAAGAATAAATTTTCCAAATTTTTTCAACTACTCTAATGATATGTGAAGGTGACTTAAAGATAAATGTAAAGTTACTATGTGTGAATGATCCGAGTTTTAAAAAATTATTTTGCTAATTTTAAACGATGCTGTTGAAATTTACATAACTTTTGGAAGCACGTGTAATGTAAATGCAGATGTACTTATAGTGTATCTTTGACCATGAATAGAAAGTAGTTCTGAGTAAGTTTACAACGGTGTTTAAAAAATAATAAAAGACCAACAGATAGCAAGTAAGTGTAGATGCCCACATAATATTTGATGCAATGTAAATAAAAGTGTTTGTGCAATGTAAATAAAAGTCTCCAAACAGCAGTGCATTGTGCAACTTTACATATTTGTCATATGATACTTTCTTTTTCCAAAGAACATATCGGTAAATTTCTGGAATATTATTTTCCAATGTCGGATACTTTGACCCGTTTTCGTTACTCATGTAATAGACCTCTAGACCAAGTCCATCAACCTGTATGGACACAGGGTTGAATGGTAAAGGGGCAGTTTCTGTTGTGATGGACCACCTGTATGACTTGGATCTGTGATGCCCTACAGTCATATGATACAGGAACCTAAGACTTAAAGTAAGTTCTTACGACTTAGAGTAGTTTCTGAAAGTTATGACTACAACAATTCCGTCAACGGATTCAAAACTCAATCCTCTTGCATGCTAGCTGGCCTACTAGTCATTCGGAAGACTTCTTGATAATATTCACTCAAAAGTGTGGACACTGATCATAAGGTGATGATGACAATGTGATGATGATGATGATGTGCTACAGTACACTATGAGTGTACTGTAGCAGGTACCTGCGTGACACAATTTTATACAGATATACCCTTGTCAAAGTGTTCGTCATTTGAATACAACATGCTTTGCGTTTAACAAATAGTTGATATATTTATTCAAAGGTAAAATAAATAAATGAAACCATGAACTAAAAGGGGTTTGCACATACAGTTCTTTATGAAATTATCTGTAGCGTGAAAAAACATGAAAAAGATTTTTCTATTAATCAATTACCTGCAGTTCAAAGTCATTAAACGGTTGAACAATCTTATATCCAACTTTTTAGGAACAAAGGCAATAAAATGAAGTTCTTTTGAAAAGGCATCATTCTTTTCTATCGAACCCAAAACCGAAGAAACTTAGCCCGTGGCCACCTCTTCTTCCACAACACAACACTTGCTGTTTCCTCCACCTGCCACCCGTAATGATGGATTTCCCGCCACAGAGACTCATTTTCCCGATTTGTTCCTGCTTTTGTTTTCTCTCCCCAGGAGTACTTTTCCCGTTTTCCTTCCTTTGCTGCAAATAATCGGGACACTGATCATAAGGTGAGTGGGGGTCACTTGTGGTTGCACGGGAAGAGGGTGGTATGTTTTTGTTTATCCTGGGAAGACAGTTTCTTCCTTTTTTTTTTACTCTTCACTTGCAGTTTTTGCCTTTGTTGTTGTTTCTTAAAAAATAACTTCAACAAAGGTAAAAGCTATCATAAAAAAAAGTAAGGAACTGTTTTGTAAGGATAAACAACCCACCTTGATATTTACTTCTCCTTTTAGTAAACAGCTTTAAGAAAAAGTTGTTTTTCCTTAAAGTTGTTTAGATAAACAGTGAGTGATTAGTGTACAGTGATCATTTCTGTTTGCGCCTGAGTTGGTTAAAATGCAGCAAAATTCCTTCATGTTGACTTTCAGCTTAGTCTTTTTTTTCTTTAAAGACGAGTTATAGATTTAGGAAGAAATCGAATCAATTTTACTTACCCATGGACAATTCGATATTTTCAAAAGTCATAAAAACAAGCGAAAGAACTTTCTTCTTTAAATGTTTATTGGAAAAAGAGAAATCCTTGAAAGTTTTTCAACTACTCTAATGAATGGGAAAGTGACTTAAAGATAACTGTAAAGTTCTTGTTTGGGTGTGATCCGAGTTGTGAAGAATTCTTTTGCTAGTTTTCAAACTATGCTGTCGAAATTTAAGTAATATTTTCCGACGCAATATATCTCTAACCTTGTACATAAAGTAGTTATGAGAGTAAGTTGCCAATGGTCTTTAAAAAATAATATAAGACTGAGAGGGAGTAAGTAAGTGCAGATGCACACAGAATGGCTGATGCATTTCAAATAAAAGTGTTTTGTTTTTAAATAAAGATGATGTTGCAATTCTAGACTCAGGGAGGTCTTTCCCATCTCCAAACAGCAGTACATTGTGCAACTTTACATATTTGTCATATTTTATTAATTTATTCTTTGAAAGAGAAAGTAAATTTCTAAAATGTTGTTTTCCAATGCCGGATACTTTGACCCGTTGAATTCTGCATTCAAATGACATGATTCATTCTCTGTAACTTCGAGCAACCTGATGGCGAATTGGCCAGCGCTCTGCTATTGGTATCACGGGTTCAGCTTTGAATCGTGGCTGTGGCATGAATGTTTACTAGAGGTTCGGAATCCACGTTAAACTGTAGGTTCCAAAAGAACTCCAAAGAAGCTAAATTTTCATCAGAAAGCAGGGTCACTTTGGACAATTGATTAATTGAATTAAAAATAAAATCTTTTATTTTAGTTGCAAACTCTTTTTTGCCAGAATAATAAATTTATGCACATTTATTATTCTTTACATGAGCGTAATATAGTCCTAAGGAAATTTCATATGTCTTTTAAACATATTTCTTTTTGATTCTCATAAGGAATTACAAGTAAATCTAAAATCGTAGTCAAACACTTAAATATTTATAAATAAATTAATACGATGCAATTACATTCCAGAAGAACAGGATGAATTTTTGTGAATAAAAACATTTATCTAAAGTTCTTTTCTCATGTACAACATTAAAATATCATTGACGTCTACTAAAAATGAATTTTAATTTAAAAAATAACATCTAGAGACAGAACCCTACTGTTTACGAAGATCTATGCGTGTTTATAAAACAACAGCCATAATATAATTTACAAAAGTAATCAGTCCCATTTTTTTCCAGCCCCATAGTTACTCTCCGTACCAAACGAGGCTTTACGCCAAATATCCTTTAGCATATGACCATTATCCGTTGCTTGGCGACGGAAGAAGTGCACCGTAATGTCTCTTCTTGGCGAATGTACTGCTGATGTCGCCAGCCCAAATGCTCCCTGCATACTCTGCGCAAAGGACAAATAAATGTCCTTAAGCACCATCAGAGTGGTACCTCGTGCCTTAAATCTTAGCCTTGAGGCCTGTTATCTGGAATGTCCTGGCATAAGATGGGGGGGGAAAGAATCCGCAAATTTATCCGCCTCATTTATTTCCACAATGCTCCCAGGGCATAAAAGGACAAAAAAATGTCCTCAAGGACGTTTTGAGTGAGTCTATCGCACGCAAAATTATACCCGAGGGTTTGAGTTGGCGCTGGATTTATGATTTCGACACCAACAGAGGAGTATTGTTGTCTGGAGAGGCGACAATCGATGTTGATCGCGGCTGGCTGTCAAAATCATGGTTTCGTCCCACCTTATTTCTTGGTATTTTCTACCCTTTTATTAACTTGGCAAAAGGAACGGCCATGAGCTCCTGTCATGGAAGAAGAAGAGTTGAATTAAATTTTTAGTTTTCTTACGTTTGATGTTGATGTGACAACGATAGGAGTTGATGTAGAGCTTTTTGGTTCGTGACCTCCTTTTAATTTTAAAGATGTTCAACAACCTCCACTTCCTTTGTATAAAAATATATGGAATGGATATTTTATTATATAAATTTAATAAACCATCTTTGAAAATTTATGCGCATATAATTACAAGAGCTAAGGCAAGAGCAAACTAGAGGGTCTAAGTTTGTAACCGATAAACGAAACGCCATGTATAAGTCGAGGAGAACCCTGATAAATACCTAAATTGGAATTCGTTCCATTGGTCTCACAAAGGAAGGGAGGTGGACTACCTTTGGATTGTTCGTTCTAAATTATAATATTAAAATATAAATAATAACGTAGACTAGTTTGTTAATGCTGTCACCATGAATAACGTCATATTTGCTACACTTTTACCCTTCTATGTCGAAGGATCATTACATTATTTGAAACTTTGTTACTTAAAGTTTCTGTTAAATAATCTAGTGTAATTTAATTTATGCCCAAACACATTAACATTAGGATTTTCATTAATCATGATACTCAATATAATCATGTTTTATACATACTTCTAATCATGTTATAAAAAGTAAGTCGACTTTTGCGGAAAAAAAACCATTTCAATGGTTGGGCATAACTATCACGTGACAGGTAGTGAAAGTGTTAAGAAATCTTATGTATCCGCAGTCTCCTCCTCGGTTTCAACGATAGAAATTTCCGAACTGTGCTTATCTCTGGTACATGTATAAGGGGTTGGGGTTTAAAATCGCTACTTGGATTCTCAAATGATCTTTCTTAGTATGTGGTGGTCACTAAAAATCTTTATAATGTGCTCAGGAAAAAATTGAATTTAAAAGTTCAAAAGCTAAATTTTCGTCGGGAATCAGACAAGACTTTGAACAATTGATTAAGTCAATTAAAAATAAAATTTGTCCTGATGGCCGAGTGGCTAGCGCTGGGTTCCATAGGTTTCAGATTCGAATCCTGGCGCTGCCATGGATTTTTCCAGTGGTTCGCAATCCACTTTAAACCATAAATCCCGGTCTAATAGGATCGTAGAGCGTCGTGAGGGTAGTGTTACTCGCGTCCGTGGCATATCTTCACACTACACGTGCCCCCTGGGTAGTGCTAAATGAGAAACAGCAATGCACCCCTTGCTTATCGCATAAAGATTAACTGTCTCTGTATAGCTAACTGCATTGAAACAACAACAACAGAAAATTTTTTATTACTTTTACATTATCACTTTTTTTCAAGAAAGCCAAATTTATGTACATTAATTTTTCTTAAGTTATCTTTACACGAGCGTGACATAGTCCAACGAATTAAAAACATAATCAAGGAATTCTGAGTTAAGATTTTTATAGACATTTTCCTTAGAGAATTCCATATTTCTTTTTGATTCGCAAGAAATATTACAAGTAAAACTAAAATCGTACTAAAACACTTACTTATTTATAAATAAATTGACACGCTGCAATTACATTCCAGAGTTTCAGAATGACATTTTGTGAATAAAAACATTTATCTGAAATTCTTTTCTCATGTTCAACATTGAAATATCACCGATGCCTACTAAAAATGAAGTTTAATATAAAAACATCCCTCTTCCTTTGAAGATTTGGGGGACAGAACCCGACTGCTTACGAAGATCTATGCGTGTTTATAAAACAACAGCCATAATATAATTTACAAAAGTAATCAGCCCATTTTTTTCCAGCCCCATAGTTACTCTCCGCACCAAACGAGGCTTTACGCCAAATATCCTTTAGTATATGACCATTATCCGTTGCTTGGCGATGGAAGAAGTGCACTGTAATGTCTCTTCTTGGCGAATGGATTGCCGATGTCGCCAGCCCGAATGCTCACTGCATACTCTGCGCAAAGGATAAATAAGTGTCCTTAAACACCATCAAAGTGGTACCTTGTGCCTTAAATCTTTGCCTTGAGGCCTGTTATCTGGAATGTCCTGGCATAAGATGGCGGGGGAAAAGAATCCGCAAATTTATCCGCCTCATTTATTTCCACAATGCTCCCAGAGCATAAAAGGACAAAAAAATGTCCTCAAGGACGTTTTGAGTGAGTCTATCGCACACGAAATTATACCCGAGGGCTTGAGTTGGCATCGGATTTATGATTTCGACACCAACAGAAGGAGTATTGTTGTCTGGAGAGAGGGCAATCGATGTTGATCATGGCTGACGAAATCATGGGTTCGTCCCACCTTAATTCTTGACTGCCATAGGCTCATATCATGGAAGAAGTAGAGTTGAATTAGACTTTTAGTTTCCTAATGTTTAACGTTGATTCGACTCTGGCAGGAGTTGATGTGGAGCTTTTTCATTCGTGACCTCATCTTAATTTTAAAAATGTTCAAAACATCCACTATCTATCTATAAAAATGCATGGAGTCTGTATTTTATTATATAAATGGAATAAACCATCTTTAACTATATATGTACATATAATCACAAGAGCTAGAGCGAGTTAGAGGATCTAAGTTTGTAACCCGATAAACAAAGCTTCATGTCTAATTTTAAAAGTCTAATTTCATTTTATTTGTAATGACTTGTCATGAATATTTTATTTATATTAAGATGAAAAAAACATACATAAAATTAGAAATAATTATTTTAATGCAAATTTTTTTTTCCGTAAATACCTTTTGATTCAATACGCAAAAACTTCAATGTTCGTTGTCAATGAATGAACTCCAGAGCAACTGAATGGCGTAATAAAAAGGAAAAACCTGGATAATAGCTACAGCTCAGAAGAATCTCATACTGGATATAATCTGGATATATACTGGAAATAAAAGAATTATAAGAGAGGAATCACAGGTAACACAGGTTTCGGATAAGAGTCCCGGCGGTGCCATGGATGTTTGGAGTGGTTCGGAATCAACTTTAAGCGGTAGGTCCCGATCTCATGTGACCATAGAGCGTCATAGATCCCAATCAGACTTCTCGCCCACGTCATTCCCGAACTGTATAGGGGCAACTCAGCTCTAGGCATAGTGATGTGGTGTAGTAATAGTAGTAGTAATAGTCTGTTTAGTTCCGGTGATTTTCGTGCTACAGGCACCGCTATTTTTGGATTTTCGCTAAATAGATTACATTCCAATATAAAAAGGTATAACCATTAGAAATTTTCAAAACCATGTCACTGTTAGAGTTTAACTGCTGTTTTTCATATGATTCTACCTTCAAATACCTTAAATCAAAATTTCATTCAGTTCCTATGAATGGTGAGATAGCTAGGACTCATATATCGGCAATTTTTTTTAGTCACTCGGTATATATTTATAATGTTAATTTTACAATAAGGGGCCTTCAATGGCCAAATGGCTAGCGTTCTGCCTCTCGATACCACAGGTTTCGGATTCGAGTCCCAGCGGTGCCATTTATGTTTGTACTGGTTCGGAATCCACTTTAAAACGTAGGTCCTGGACTAACATGATCGTAGAGCCTTGCAGGGGTACTGTTATTCCGTCTCCATAGCATATCTTCAAGCTACACGCACCTCCTGGGTAGTGCTAAGTGAGTAACGTGGGGCATCAAAGACAAATTTTACAATAATGTAAAATAATTACTACGTACGTATTTTTTTGAAACTATTACCAGTTCCTTAAAAAGGCAATCACTTTAATTTACATATCAGTCGAAAAACTAAAACTTTTATTTAAAAACTGTGATTAATAAATGAGAAAATTACATTTCTTTTTCACTTAATAATTACAATCTTCTTTCCTTCTATTAAAAACATTCTTCGTCTTTTAAAAAAAAGCAATTCCAATATACAAAATTAATATCTTTCCCCGTTCTTAAAAACAATTTTTTTCTCTTTTTTTTCCCCTTTTAATCCTATTAAAGCAAGAGAAAACTCGTGCAATAAGTAGCTAATGAGCAGTTTTTGAAATCAGTTATTTTGAATATTGGATTTAAAAGCACTTGAGAGAGTTATTTCGCAGTGGGTTTTAAAACTAACCTAGATTGTGAAGCACGTAATCTTGGAGAAATGATGCCATCTATTTATTTGCACAAGAACTTAATATCCATTAATTAGCGGATTTCATTCCTAATTTTATGGGATTAAAAAAAAACCTGAGCTTTTTAAAATCTATTTAGGGTCTTTTTAAATGATTTTACTTTGCTTTTTTAATATGAATCTTTTCTAAATTAATGTTACATTTAAAATTTTTTTTTAATCCCTGTCTAATATCTGTGTTGAATTTTAAAACGCATAATACTGTCAAAACTGTGTTTAATATATATTTTTTAAACTATATATTTACCTTCATACTTTAAAAATTTCTCAATTTAAATTTTCTTTCTTTAAAAGATATGGATAAACAATTTAATTGACAAATGCTACATTTATGTTTTAATAATAAATTACCGTTACGTAGGAATGGTAATTTCTGTTACCGTTCTGTTTTAGTAATAAATTATCGTTACGTAATGTTAATTATATTTTACTTTAAAGCGTTTGAATTAAAATTTTTTTTTGCAACACACGTATACACGAGTGATATATAGGGTGATTATAATTAGTCCCACTTTCAAAATGCTTTAATAAAAGAACCACTCGCCGCATAGAGTTTAAATTTGAACTGAAGACACTTGAAGAAGGTTGAAAACGATATGGCATCAAAAAGGTTCCAAAGTTTAGTAATAAATGGGGCTGTAAGCGGCCTAATGAAAGTGAATTCGGCTGCCAGTGATATTTTGAATCGAAATGACAACATATTTGGCATGAGTTGCACATTAAACCAACTGTAGTGTTCACATATAATTGCTTGATTGTTTCGGTTTTTTGACGGCAAGAATAATTTCATTCATTTAAGTCATTCATGCAGTTGTGGCACTGTGAGTGGAAGACCTATCCACCACGGCAAGATCATGGCAAATTGGATGGAAAAAATCGGTGGAACTCTTTTTGGAATTTGTTTGACGGCATACCGTTTCCGCCTTTATCAAGTATCTTCAGTTCAAACTTGAACTCAATGTGACAAGTGGTTCTTTTTTTACAGTATTTTGAAAGTGGGACTTTAATTATAATCTCCCTGTATGTTGAAAGTTATTCCAACTGGAATATTGTATGTTGAAAAAAAAATTTCTAAGATTAATGAACATACTTTCCTGTCATAACCGTCAACCGTTGTAAACACGCAACAAATCCTCATTATTTTTCAAATTTCTGCAGTAATTTTTATGGCCTCTTTTATTTCGAGGTGTAAAAGGAGTTTCTCAGGTGACGAGAAAAAATATTTAGTCTCACATGCCAATGTTTTATAACGTTTCGCCGTTCTTTTTATACTTTTCTTTATTGTTGCAAATTTTTTCTTTACATTGAGATATAATAAGTGCTTTGAATAGTTTTATATATGTTTTTATTCTGCTAAACAATAAAATTGAATATGTGCTTTATAAATTATTTGAATATTCCTTTATAAAGCATATCGTTAAAAAGTTTCGTGAATTGAAAAAGTAATCTTTTCGACTGATATTGGACTTTTGAAATTTTTTTTTCAAATTCGTGAAAAAAAAAAATATTTTTTTTTTTTTTCATTTTCACTTTTGTTCTTTTAAGTGCAAAAATTAAATTTATTCATTTTATTCAAGAAAAACAGGTTTGCAACTTAATAGGATGAAAATAACTTTTTATGTATTTATTTTGTTCAGAAAAAAAAAGTAATTTTGTAAATCATGCAGAAATAATGAATTTGAATCCAATGTAAAATAAAAAAAATCTGCCATGCTTCTATGCAAGCTCGGCTCTTGTCTCAGTGGCAATAAGCGCAGCTGGCATGCATGAAGGACGAATTTAGAATCCACTAGCTGCATCGTTGTAGTCCCCACTTTTATAAACGAGGAGACTCGATGGTGATTGTGACAACACTTGTAAAACGTTTCACATTGAGAGTTAATCTGCCTGATCGGAGTTTTTCAAGTTTTCTCTCAAATGACACGCAAATGTAGAGCAGTTACTCCTAAAAATTTCCTCAGATGTTGAGGCTGTGACCTATCCTCATCGTCCACCCACAGTGGCTGTTGCCACTGGGGGTTGTCTGCGGGATGCATAAGTGGTGCGAGCTCCAAATGACGTGATGTGATTAAAAATAACATTTAAAGCGACTTGAAGCGAATAACATTTAAAATGCCAACCTTGGGGACCTGATAGCCGAGTGACTAGTTCTCTAAATTTCGGGTTCAAGCCCGGGCGGTGCCATTGATATTTGTAGTGGTTCGGAATTCATTTTAAACCGTAAGTTCCGGTCTAATGTGTCCGTTGGGAGTAGGGCTTACAACCTTACTTCTTAAATATATAAAATATCCTATCTCGAAATCTTCTAGTAGCCAGACAGCCTTTGTCCACAGTGGGGATGTTGCGCCTCTGATGTGGAGGATATGACAATACCTTCATCAGCCTAACGATCACCTTTATTATTAGAAACAAAGGATTTAGGTTTTTTTTCTTTCTCTTGATAATAAATTCTCCGAAGTTGATTTTTTTTTAATAAAAAAACCAAAATTAATAAGTTAGCGATAAAACTTTCAAATTTTAGTATAGAATATAAAGCAATCTGTTTTTAAATCTTTGATAATGATTTTGAAGAAAACCGTTTCGTTAAAAATTAAAGACAGGCGTCTTTAATTTTGAACAAAATCGGTTTTCTCAGAAACGATAGAAATGAATACTTGTTTAAACTTTATTATAAAAAAAGGAATGAGAACTATTTATTTTACAGATATTAAAAAAAATTTATTCATTTTATTAAAAAGTTTCGCAAATTTATTATTTCTATTAAAATGAAATGCTTGAAATGCAGTAATTGGCGTATTTTCTTAGGAAATTTTTAATTGCTACATCAGTAAAAGTGAAGTCAAAAGCAATTGGTTTTAATTATTAATTAAATTTGTTGCGTTATCAGATTAATAAATAGCATTTGGCTTCAAAAAGTATATCAGCTTTCATTAAATTTATACACAGTGTTAAAATTATTGTAAAAGAAAAAATGATTGTTTGTGTAAAATTTTTTTTTGAAAGATGTAAATTAAATTTTCGACTGCTTTTTTCTCATCTATGTATATCCAGAAAGGTCTTAAGATTGTGTATATGTTCCAGCATAACTTCAAAGTCACAATTCTTGGAAGTTAATTATTTCCAAATTTATCATTTCGTTACAATAACTTGTAGTCAAAAATTACGAAAAATGTTTTTTAAATATATTCCAAGAACATTTTGGAAATTCTTCATTTTCAAAATTGCTTTTTTCCCCTTCAAAATGCTTAAAGTATTTTAAATGAATATTGTGAATAAATCTGGTGAATGTTTTTCTCATTTTAAGTAATATAATATTTTAAATAATATATAAGTAATATAAAAAAAAATGTTTTTGAAGTCAATTCCAATTTTTTTTTTCACTCTATTGCAGAAAGTCCTTTATAAATAAATTTCATTCATTTTCTTAAGTTTATCTGGCGCCATCTATTGGTAGATATATGCAACTTAAATCTAAAAAACCCTAAAATTAATGAATTAAATTTAATGAATGAATAATTATATGAAAAAAATGCATTAGCATCCAGTGTCATCCACTACAAGTTCAAAAAAATGTATTTGAACTTGAATGGATGAATAAAAAGTATTTTATTTACGACTGAAAATGTGAACAAGATATATATAGGGAGAGTGTGAGCTAATAGAAAAAGGATTAGAAAATACTATTATATATTTCTTGGCAGAACACCCTTTTAACCAATAACCAAATATAATGAAATTCAACTAGATTTTAGTCTAGATTGATACAAGCGAATTGTAACGAAAAAACTAAAATACTATAGTTATTGAATAAAATAAAGAAAGGACATTGACAAAGATGCAAGGGCATTTAAAAAATACATTTAAAGATGAAAGGCCATTCTGTTTTTAGCACATGGCCGTTTAGCCCAATTAATTTTTAACATCTTTAAAATAGACAGGGCAATATTTGTCAACGTCGTTTCCTAAAATAATTTAATGATAACTATACAATGATGCAAGTGATAACAACACAATAATATTACTCACTGAGTAATAAACATGTGAACTTTACCCAGTTTGAGTATTATACAGGTTAAATAACCAAAGATAAATAACAGCAAAAACTTTTAACGTTAAACTATTATTTCTAAACTATTTAAAGAGAGATTTATTCTAGTTAGAGATATTCCGGTGCCCCATCATCCACAATCCAGTAAGATGTAATTTTTGTTATTTAAAGAGAGTTATATAAAATCTCCCTTTTATTTTCACAGAATTTTTGTGTTAATGAAATTTACCAAAAATAAGAAAACGTTTAAAATGTTTTAATTAAATAAAACCTTTATTCAATTCCCATTATTAGGTCACACTCTCCCTATATATATCTTGTTCAAATTTTCAATCGTTCACAAAATACTTTTTTTTCATCCACTCAAGTTCAAATACATTTTTTTTCAACTTGCAGTGGATGACACTGGATGTTAATACAGTTTTTCAAATATTAATTCATTAATTAAATTAAATTAATTAATTTTAGTTTTATAGGAGAAAAAATTTATCTTGTATAAGATATTTAGAAGGATATAAATTTAGAAATAAATACCGCCAGTGACGAAGCGCTGGAAGAAAATTTATTTTTCAGATTCTTTTTTTCATTCTGGGTTCAAATCCGAGTCAAGGAAGGAACAAAATGGAAAATGATTTATTGAGATTTAAGTTGCATGTATCTAATAATAGATGACGCTAGATGTAAGAAGAAAATTTCAACTTTATTTGTAAAGCACTTTTCTGCAATATAGAGAAAACAAAGTAGGAATTGACTTAAATTTTTTTTTATATTACTTGTTTTTTTATTGAAATCAGATCCCCTTCCTCATTAGAGGACGCCATATTGATGGCGCCACTAATTGTGAAAGCTATCTTACGGAAATAAATAGAAAATTCACACTTTAAATTTATTTTTAAAATTAAAAGCACGATCCTATTCTTAAAAATAAATAACAAATTAGAGATGATAAATATATTGCGAATTCATGAATAAATTTTATTGCTTTACACAGACAAGTTACGTTATTTAAAGCGAGTTACATAAAATCTCAAAACTTTTATTCTCACAGATGTTTTGTCTTAATTTTTAATAATGATTAATAACGACATTTTTAAATAAGAAATAATTATTATCTTTAATAGACAATATTCTTTAATCAACAATTTCTTTAAATTTGCTTTCAACGTTAAGTCGAATAAAGATTGGATAATTATGTTAGATTCTTTATTATTTAATTCGTAATTTACTATTCTTAGAACTCTATGAAAGGAATTAATGAATAAATAAATAGAATTATTTATGAAATAAAATATATTTTTAAGCTCTTCTTTTGATAAAACATTGTTCAGAATGCTACATTTTTTTTATCTACATTTAATCTTTTTCTTCTATATCCATTAGAAAGTCAATAATAAATGCAACTGCAAATTGTGAAAATTAATCCTTAATAACATAAAATAAAGAATTTATTTTTTAGTATTAATTGCCGGGTAAAAAACTCTACTTTATATTAAGATTTTTATAAAAAAAACTCTTTCTTTCTTGAAATATTAAAATAAAACTGTTGGATACGAAACTATATTACAATTCAACTAATGCACATAAAAATAAATGCCATTTCCATTAGAACAAACTTCAGGTCAAGAATCTATAAATTATTCAAATAAAATGCATAATTCCTTTTTTTTTATGGAATTAATAATTTTTTAATTCTATGACAACAACAAATGCGCAAATTAAAATTAATTCTCATTTGCTAAGTGTACTTACTTACTCTAAGCCTCATGAACAAGTGGCAATAAAAAAAACTTTTCCAAATTTTTGTATCTGTACTTCTTCTTTAATGTCTGGTTAGCTGACAATATATTTTAGTTCTTAAGAATGGTTTTAAATCTCTTTAAAAGGGTACAACCTGTTCTTTTCTAAGAAAAAAGAACGCACTTGTCTCTTTTAAGAACTTTCCCCGAAGACATTCTTTTATGTTCGTTTGCTTACAAGGAAAAAAAAAAAAGAGTTTTGAATATTGGAATTTTTTTGTTCGATTTAAATGTGCAGAATAATAGAAATAAGTGCCAAGGAAGCTGAATTGGAAATAATTGCTTTTTTTTTAAAAAAAAAGAAAGAGCATTGAATACTTTTTAAAAGATTCAATTTAAATACTTGTAAATTATTTATTACGTAGTCACATGTCATAAGAAATGATTATATATTTATCGCATAACAATAATTTAGTGAAAAGATTTATGTTTTCAACAGCTTTAGAAATAGTACAGTAATAAAACAAAGTAAAAGTGGTTTCCTTTTATTATAGTTTTAAAAAAAACGACACATGAACGAACATAAAAATAAGAGTTAAATCGCAACTGCCAAATTCAGATAGGTCATAATTTTCTGTAACAGAGTATTTCTTGCTATTATTCTTTAATAGACAATTTTTATTAACATTTTTTAATAGACTATTCCTATAATATTCATTAGCAGATTATTTATTTATATTCTTTAATAGGCAATCTCATTAAATTTGCTGTCAAAGTTAAGTCGAATAAAGATTGGATAATTATGTTAGATTCCTTATTATTTGATTCGTAATTTACTATTCTTAGAGCTTTATGAAAGGAAGTAATGAATTAATGAATAAGTAGAATTGTTTATGAAATAAAATATATTTTTAAGCTCTTCTTTCGATTAAATAGTTTTGTTCAGAATGCCAAATATTTTTATGTACATCTTATCTTTTTTTTTTTTTTTTTTTTTTTTTTTTCCGATATCCATTAGAAAGTCAACAATAAATGTAACTGCAAATTTTGAAAATTAATCCTTAATAACATAATACTAAAGAATAAATTATTTTATTTTAACTCCAGGGGAAAAAACCCTACTTTATACTAAGATTTAAAAAAAACTGTTTATTTCTTCAAGTATTAAAATAAAAAAATTTGGGTACGAAACTATATTACAATTAAACTAATGCACATAAAAATAAATGCCATTTTCATTCGACAAAATTCAGGTCAAGGATCTATAAAATATTCAAATAAAATGGATAATTCCTTTTTTTCATGAAATTAATAATTTTTAATACTATAACGACAACAAATGCGAGAATTAAAATTAATTCTCATTTGCTAAGAGTACTTACTTACTCTAAGTCTCATGAACAAATGACAATAGAAAAAACTTTTCCAAATTTTTGTATCTGTTTCTACTTTAATGTCTGCTTAGCTGACAATATTTTTCTTTAGTTCTTAAGAATGCTTTTAAATATCTTTAAAAGGGTACAACTTATTCTTTTCTAAGAAAAAAGAACACACTTGTCTCTTTTCAGAACTCTCCCCGAAGACATTCTTTTATGTTCGTTTGTTTACAAGGAAAGAAAAAAAAAGTTTTGAGGATTGGAATTTTTTTTGTTTGATTTAAACGTAGAGAATAATAGAAATAAGTGCCAAGGAAGCTGAATTGGAAATAATTGCTTCTTTTTTTTTAAATAAAGAAAGAACTTTTTAAAAGATTCAATTGAAATTCTTGTAAATTATTTATTACGTAGTCAAAAGTAATAAGAAATACTTATATTTATCGCATAACAAAAATTTAGTGAAAAAATTTATATTTTCAACAGATTCAGAAATAATACAGTAATAATACGAAATAAAAGTGATTAAATAAGAAGACAGTGAAAGAATAAGTGAATAAATAAGTAGAATTATTCATGAAAAAAAAATATTTTTCTTTCGATAAAACAATTTTGTTCTGAATGCCACATTTTTTTATCACATCTGATAAGTTCTATATCCAGTAGAAAATCAACAATAGATATAAATGAGAGCTGTGAAAATTAACTTTTAATTACATAAAATAAATCATTTATTTATTTTTTTAGTATTAACTGCAGGGGAAAAAACCCTACTTTATATTAAGATTTTTTTTTTTTTTAAAATTGTTTCTTTCTTCAAATATTAAAATAAAAATATATTGGGTACGAAATTATATTACAATTCAACTAATGCACATACAAATAATATAAAAAAAATATTTAAGTCAATTCTTACTTTTTTTTTCACTCTATTGCCGTCCTTTATGAATAATTTCATTTATTTTTTAAGTTTATCTGGCGCCATCTATTGGTAGATAGATGCAACTTAAATCTAAAAAAAAAAACTAAAATTAATTAATTAAATTTAATGAATTAATTAATATTTGAAAAAATGTATTAACATCAGGTGTCATACACTAGAAGATTAAAAAAAAATCTATTTGAACTTGAGTGGATGAATAAAAAGTATTTTATTAACGACTGAAAATTTGAATTTTGTATTCAAATTCTAGTAAGAATTGAATAAATGCCATTTTCATTCGACAAATTTCATGTCAAGAATCTATAAATTATTCAAATAAAACGGAAAATTCCTTTTTTATGAAATTAATAATTTTTTAATTCTATGACAACAACAATTGAGCAAATTAAAATTAATTCTCATTTGCTAAGAGTACTTATTTACTGAAAGCCTCATGAAACAAGTGACAATAAAAAAAAAACTCTTCGAAATTTTTGTATCTCTGTTTCTTCTTTAATGTCCGCTTAGCTAACAAAATTTTCTTTAGTTCTGAAAGAATACTTTTAAATCTCTTTAAAAGGGTGTAACTTGTTCTTTTCTAGGACACACTTGTCTCTTTAAGAACTTTCCCCGAAAACGTTCTTTTATGTTCGTTTGCTTACAAGGAACAAGAAAAAAAAAAAGTTTTCAGGATTGTAATTTTTTTGTTCGATTTAATTGTGCAGAATAATAGAAATAAGTGCCAAGGAAGATGAATTGGAAATAATTGATTAAAAAAATAAGAAAGAAAGAAAGAACTTTTTAAAAGATTCAATCGAAATTCTTTTAAATAATTTATTACGTATTCAAAAGTAATAAGAAATAATTGTATTTATCGTATTAAAGGAATTTAGGGAAAAGATTTATATTTCCCACAGTTTTTGAAATACAGTTATAAGGTGAAGGAAAAAGGATTTGTTTTTATATAGTTTTTTAAAAAATGGACACATGTACGTAGTAACATGTAAGTTTTACGTACGTACATGTACGTAAGTAAAGCCCAGTTAAATCACAACTGCCCAATTAAGATATGCCATAATTTTGGTAACACATTTTTAAATAGAACTTTTTAAACATTTTTTAATATAACTATTTTTAAATAAACTTATATTTTTGATAACTGCATTTATAATGTTATATAGATATAATTTTTGAATCAGATAGTTCCATATATAATATTTGCCAAATTTAAGTTAAACAACATTGTCAAACAACGTGTATAATATAAAAATTAATAGTTAAAAACAATTGTTTTAGTATGAAAGTAAATTCAAATATTTTATATGTTGTTGTTTTTTAAATTTGGAAGAAGATCATAAAAGATTTATTCTTGATAAGTTGTTTCCCTGTTATATAATCCATTGAAAATTATAAATTAATTCACTGAAAAAATAAATTAATTCACTGAAAAAATAAATAAATTCACTAAAAAATAAATTAATTCACTGAAAATTTTAAACTAATTCATTGAGAATTATAAATTAATCCATTGACTATTATAAATTAAATTTTTGATAAATTGCTCCTCAGCTTTATAATTTATTGAAAATTATAAATTACCTGGCATTTAATGAGAGAAAATTATTCAAATGGTCATTTTATGTAAATCTTATACCAGTACATCTATGATGATATTATAGCAAAACAGTTAAGTTTTCTCTACGGAGTGGTTAACGTTATTTTAATGCGGGTTATTATTTCACTAGAAGACGCTTATAAATTCCAATTATATCTTTAAACTTTTCTAGCAGCACCCGTGCTTAAAACTGTGTTCAACTGATCATCTTTAAAAGAATTCCCGTCACCACATTCAATTACTTCACCCACATAAACTTGGAAGGGTTCTCATTCCCTGTTTCGGAACAGCTTCTCTTTCGAGATACCATCGCCCTATCCTTCACGCAGCTTCGAGAATCCCAGCCCTGACAACAAACAAACTCCCAACTGTTGCCATTTTTCGGTTTCCTTTTAGAGAAATTTTAAACGGAGCGTGGATTACAAATGGTCCGCATCCAAAGCCTTATCTGTTCTCTTCCATGCCCCACTCTGGAGGGAGTTGTCCTGCAGATATGCTGGTGGACTATAGTGAAGAAAGATGATGTCCCTGTTTGGAACGATAGTCGGAGTTGTTGCCAGGTTTTTTTGAGTGCAGAAGGGCGTGTCATAAATAAATATGCGCCCAGGGCTATCTGCGAGCCCCAAATGTTAGAGAAGAATGGTGTTTATGCCCCAAGATGTGGCAATAGCGTTTAATTTGAAAATACAGTTGTTTACTTTATGATGGGGATTTCTGTTTAGGATGGTTTTTTTCTGTCCTCGCATTTGTTTTTTATTTGAGGACTGCTGTTTCATTGTTTATTTTTATTTTTTATTTTTTAGAATCAAAACAAAAGCATTTCCTTTCTATTCAATATTGCATACAGTTAATTTAATTTAATTTTTCTAATTAGTTTGCCAGAAAAATCACTTATAAGAGAAGTTGATTCATATTATTTTGTAAAACATTTTATAGTTTTAATTACGATAGTTTATTATATAGTATAGTTTGATTGATATAGTTTTATATATGATAGTTTGTTTGATATTTTTAAAGATTTTTTTTTAAAAATGACACATAGTACGATCATAAAAAAACCAAGTTAAATCACAACTGCCAAATTAAGATATGCCATAATTTTGTTAAAGCATTTTTAAATATAACTTTTTGTTCTATTTTTAAATTAGTAGTGTATTTTTTAACTGTGTTTATAATGTTATACAGATACAATGTTTGAATTGGATAGTTCCATAAATAGTTTTTGGGGAAATTACATTAAACAGCATTTGCCAAGCAACGTGTATAATATAAAAATAATTGTTTTAATATAAAAGTAAATTAAAACATTTTACATACTTTTTTTAAGACATTTTGCAAGTACATCATAAAAGAGTTAGTCTTCATAAGTTGTTTCTCAGTTTTATAATTCATTAAAAATTACAAATTAATTCATTGAAAATTATAAATTAATGTCTGGATAAGTTGTTCCTCAGTTTTATAATTCATTGAAAATTGTAAATTAATGTCTGGATAAGTTCTTCCTCAGTTTTATAATTCAGTCAAAATTACAAATTACCAAGATTTAAAGAGAGAAAATTATTCAAATGGCCATTTTATGTTAATCTTATACCAGTAAATCTATGACAATATAATAGCAAAACAGGTAAGTTTTCTTTATGGAGTAGTTAACGCTATTTTAAATGCGGGTTGCTATTTCTCTAAACGACGCTTATAAATTTCAATTATATCTTTAAACTTCTCTAGCAGCACTCGTGCTTAAAACCGTGTTCAAGTCATGATTTTCAAAAGATTTCCCGTCACCACATTCAATTATTTCACCCACTTGAACTTGGAAGGTTTCTCATTCCCAGTTTCGGAACTGCTTTTCTTCTGCGATACCATCGCCCTATCCTTCACGCAGCTTGGAGAATCCCAGCCCTAACAACAAACAAACTCCCAACTGTTGCCATTTTTCGGTTTCCTTTTAGAGAAATTTTAAACGGAGCGTGGATTACAAATGGTCCGCATCCAAAGTCTTATCTGTTCTCTTCCACGCCCCACTTTGGAGGGAGTTGTCCTGTAGCTATCCTGGAGGACTCTCCCGAAGAAAGATGATATCCCTGTTTGGAACGATAGCCGGAGTTGCCAGGTTTTTTGAGTGCAGAAGGGCGTGTCGTAAATAAATATGCACCCAGGGCTGTCTACGAGCCCCAAATGCTGCAGAAGAATGGTGTTTATGCCCCAAGATGTGGCAATAGCGTTTACTTTGAAAAGACAGTTGTTTACTTTATGATGGGGATTTTATTTTAGGTTTATTTTTTCCTGTCCACACATGGTTTTTTATTTTAGGACTGCCGTTTTTGTTTATTATTTTTTATTTTTCAATTCCTACTATTAGCTCACACTCTCCCTATATATATCATGTTCAATTTTTCAATTGTTAATAAAATACTTTTTATTCATCCCCCCAAGTTCAAATACATGTTTTTTTAAACTTGTAGTGGAAGACACTGGATGTTAATACAGGTTTTTCAAATATTAATTCATTAATAAATTTAATTAATTAATTTCAGTTTTTTTTCAGATTTAAGTTGAATGTATATAATAATAGATGGCGCCAGATGTAAGAGGAAAATTTCAACTTTATTTGTAAAGGTCTTTCTGCAATATAGTGAAAAAAACGTTGGAATTGACTTAAAATGTTTTTTTATATTATATTTTTAGAATCAAATCAAAAACATTTCATTTCTGTTAAATATCGTATACAGTTAATTTAATTTGATTTTTCTAATTATCTTACCTGGAAAAATCACGTATAGGAGTAATTGATTCCTAATACTTTTCATATCTTTTTTAAAGTGTTTATGATAGTATTTTTTAATCAAAAATTCTATATACATTGGTTCTCAAAATTAGGAGAATTTTTATTTCAGACCATTATTTCAAGAACTACTAAACAGAACTGAATGAAGATTTATAGAATGCAACAATAAATCAATAAGCATTGGAAGTTATTATTCATTTCATAATTATTCATAAAACTCTTTAGCTCAAGTGTTATAATAGAGCTAATTCGTGTTTAAACAGAGCTTATAAGAAAATTGGCTTATAGAGGTGTAATTATCATTCAAGTTTTATAGTTTTCCAAAGTAAATTTATACAAGAAATCAGAAGTGTATGGGTTTCTGTCAAAAAACATAGCTATTTCTAGAGTAAAGCTGTTTTCAGGTGTGATTGATTCACGAATAACCGAGATGTAGTCTGTAGGTATGACTGGTCAATTTATCCATCCAATGTAATACGTGCGGATACGTGTTGTCGTCCATTAAATTAAAACCAAGGCCAGCGCAATTCCTGTAAAGGCAAATACAATCAATACTATATCCCCCTATATTTCACAGCAGTCACAAAGTTTTTGTCAGAATCTGTTCATTCATCTCATATGATGCCTGTCCATTTTTTAGTAGACATTTCTCAGCTTGTTGTCTATCAACAATCACGATGGAACAACTCATTGTGTAGTTCATATTCAATCTGTAGTTGTTTCGACCTGTGAACGGCACACAGATAATCGCTAATTTCTAATTATACATGATACTGAATAACTGCTATCAGATTTGAGTGAAAGTACAATTAGTACAAACACCAATTGCATGTGATATTACTACCCCCAATAAAGATAGTCTGTTTGTCAAATTTTAATGATGGGTTTATTACATATTTTTCAAATAACATACATTCCTCTCTCCTGGGAATGAAATGCCAAAACTCTTCTTGTGAGAAAAAAAAATGTTACAATACGATGTACACTTATATTCGTTACGGAAGTTAGAATTTCCACATAACAATATAACCTTTTCAGCATGCTTTTTAAGGATCATATATTTAAAATGACTGTTATTTAAAATTTTTGTTATAAATTACATTAAAAGCAGCTCTGTTAAAGATATTTTATAAACGTTTAATAAAATACGCCTCTTATTTCATGAAATGGTTTTTTTTTTTTTTTTTTAAATAACCATTTTGGAAACATGTATAATCTTAATTTTTAGTCATCGTTTTTCTATTTTATCGACATTCATGTGATATTTTTATTATTTTTCTTCAGTGGAAGTGGCTGAATAACTATTCTAAGAATAAAAAGGATTTTTCTTTGTAAAATATAAGATAAAAACGATTTCTGGTGCAGGGAAATAAAGTAATAAAATGGTTAAATTAAAAATTTGCTGCAGACATTATATCCTCACTTTGCTGTATTTAAAAACAGTGTTTTCTGTCTTTAACATAACAATTTTCTAAAAATTCCTTACTTTATTTATACGCAGTAGAAAGAATGCAAAATATAAAAAATGAAAATAATTTCTTAGATTTTTTTTTATCCTTATATTTTTAGATTTCTTTATCTATATCTCTTTAGCAGAATTTTGAAAGAATAGCGAATTGGGATCGAATTTTTTTTTTTTTTTTTTTTTTTTTTTGAGTTTATTGTTTTTCTATCTGACATGTATTTAAAAATTACTAAAACGTTGTGAGTAATTATATTTGAATTAAATGAAAATATTTTTTTTTTTTTTTGCTGAAATTTCATCGAAACGCGTGACATCATCTGGTGTCGAGTTAGTGCTTAGCTCTGAAAATTATGATTTTTGTTTTTTGGTTGATTTTAGGAATTTTCTGGTAATTAACATGGAAACTTTTTGGATCGTTCATTTTTTAATTTTTTTTTATTTTAATTTTTCAATTTTATAGATTTTAAACTTATTTCTTACATTTAAAATGCCTTTACATTTTTTTCAAAATATAATTTTTAATCCTTATTAATATCTGCACTTCCAATTGTGATTTTATTTTGTGATTTCTCTTTCTTTACATATTTCACTGATATTAGTTTTTAAATAAATTTGTCATGATTTGAAATTTTATTTTAACATACTAACTAATTTCCTATACACTGAAGTGACAAAAGTCATGGGATTCCCTCTTAATATCGTGTCGGCCCTCCTTTCGCCCGGCGAAGTGCAGCAACTCGACGTGGCATGGACTCAACAAGTCGTTGGAAGTCTTCTGCAGGAATATTGAGCCATGCTGTCTCGATAGACGTCCATAATTGTGTAAGCGTTTATAGTGCAGGATTTTGGGCACGAACAGACCTCTCGATGATGTCCCATAAATGCTCGATGGGATTCATGTCGGGCGATCTAGGTTGCCAGATCATTCGTTGGAATTGTCCAGAATGTTCTTCAAACCAATCGCGAACAGTTGTGGCCCGGTGACATGGCGCATTGTCATCCATAAAAATCCCATCGTTGTTTGGGTACATGAAGTCCATGAATGGCTGCAAGTGATCTCCAAGTAGCTGAACATAAGCATTTCCAGTCAATGTTCGGTCCAGTCGCACCAGAGGACCAAATCCATGCCATGAAAAAACAGCCCACACCATTACGGAGCCACCACCAGCTTGAACAGTGCCTTGCTGACAGTTTGGGTCCATGGCTTCGTGGGGTCTGCGCCACACTCGAACCCTACCATCAGCTCTTACCAACTGAAATCGTGACTCATCGGACCAGGCCACGGTTTTCCATTCATCTAGGGACCAACCGATATGCTCACGTGCCCACGAGAGTCGCTGCAAGCGATGTCGTTCTGTCAGTAAAGGCACTCGAGTCGGTCTTCTGCTGGAATAGCCCAAGAAAGCCAAATTTCTCCGCACAGTTCTAACAGACAAGTCCCTTGTACGTCCCACATTGATTTCTGCGGTTATTTGACGCAGTGTCGCTTGTCTGTTAGAATTTACGACTCTTTGCAGACGTCACCGGTCTCGGTCGTTAAGTGCAGGCGGTCGACCACTGCGCTGTCCATGGTGGGATGTTATGCCTGAAATTTCATACTCTCGGCACACTCTTGACACAGTGGATCTGGGAATGTTGAATTCCCTAACGATTTCCGAAATGGCATGACCCATGCGTCTAGCTCCAACTAACATTCAGCGTTCAAAGTCTGTTAATTCCCGTCGTGCGGTCATCATCCCGTCAAAACCTCTTCACATTTATAACTCTAACAGAAATGAAAGCTCTGCGAAAGCACTGCGCATTTATACCTGTTCTACGCGATGCTACTGCCATCTGAAAATTTGCATATTGCTATCCCATGACTTTTGTCGCTTCAGTGTATAAATCATAAACAACTTTAATAAATATTCATTAAAATTTTATTTTCATATTTTAAAAATAAAGGATTAAATGATACACCAACATCTAATTTATAAATTTAAAACTAATATATATTCAAGTTTTAAAATTACGGTTTTCTTAGTGAATTATAAAGATTATGATATTTTTAATGATATTGTCTTTAGAATTTCATAAATATATTGTTTCATAAGTTAAAAATCTTTTAATTTTAGCACGTCTGATTACATCACGCTATTACTCAGATAACAAGATTAATATTAAAAAATTTTCAATTTAATTATGTTTTATTTAATTATATTGTTTAAATAAAATAATGAAATTAAATTCTTCTAGTAGCTGAAATTTACAAATTAAATTGTTGTTAAGTCGTACGTGGAAAATGATTTAAGTTTAGTTCGTGTCGCTTTTGAATATTTAATTTTAATTCTACATGAATTTATGAAAATTCTATTACAAAGTTATTGGTGCAAAGTGTGTTCTCAAAAGTTTGAAAACTGAAGTACATATTTCGAAAGACAGGCATTGTACTCTTCGAAAGAGTTATAAAACCAATACGTGCCTCTTAACATGGTCTGATAATGTAATAATTTACACAGTTTATATTTTGCTTCTAAAATTTAAGTATTCCTTGGTCGCAATATACTTTAATTTTATGTTTCGTATAGAAATTAGTTCTGATTACTGCATTTTTTAATGAAAAAATTAAATTTTTCCATTAAAAATATTAACCTATAAATTATGGAAGTGTAAGAAAGTTAAAAGTTTAGTTAATATTAATAATTTAATTTGCAAAAATTAAATACTCGTATACTAATAATCAAATATCTATTTATACTACTCAATGTACTTTTGTTTGATATAAATATTTGTGTTTTAAATTCTTTAATTTTTTTTTTACCACTGATTGCTTGGAAAAGTAAACCCCCGTTTCAAAAACAGAAATGGATGAATTAATTACTTGTTAGGGGTTGTAGTCATATATAGAGAAGAAAAGTAGTTTTGAAAGAAAATGTTTTATAGTTAGTACGGAATGTTTTTATCTCGTTTTCTTTTGATATTCGTCATCATGATTGTCGCCACTACCCCATGGGAGGGGGCGGCCTTCCTACTGACAGATTTCGAGACGGAAGATGTTCTCTGTTTACGGGCAGGGTTGTCAGCACTACGACCAACGCTCTAGAGTCATAATAGATGGGGACCTATGGTTAAAAGTAAATTTCGAAATACTACAAACATCCATGGAACCGCCGGGACTCGAACCCGTAATCTGTGACACCAAGCACCACATGTCTCTTTTGATATTATGCTTTCTAAAATCCTAATTAATAAAGAAAAAATTATTGTAAGTAAAATGCCTCCGAAACTAACTTTCTCCCTTATGATGCCGCTCTTTCCGAATATTTCGGATATAGCTTACCAATTTTACAAAGAATCGCTGGTCACACTCTATCTACTTTTTTAAATGGCACTTTTGGCTAAGGCCACCAACACACATCCGTCACTATTGTAACGGCATGTGTGTTGGTGGATTAACTCATAATCAGGCTGTGTACATTTTAAACAGGATTTCATTGCAGTGTCTGGCAGAAAACTTAGAAACATTGATGCTTTGTTGGAATATAATTTTTTAGAATTTAAATAAAATAGAGTGCTTCTGCTTATTCTAAAGGAGCTGAAAGTGGCGGAAAAGATCTCCCATCCTTTTCGTACTAGAGTTAAGGGTTTATGGCTGCTTGGTTTTTTTTCCCTGGCGCGCATTTAGTTAGAAATCGTGACCATGCTCCGAGAAATATCTGAAATTCTTCCTCTCATTTCATTCATGGCGGAAGGAAGCAAAAGTTTGAATCGGTTGGTGGTATATGCTGTAATTTTTGTCTTCCAAACCGAGAAGACTCGGTATTTATTTTGACAGTTTGTAGAAATCTCGCATAAATGCAGGGGCTGCCGGTTTGAAGTTTTACTATCATAGATTTGAAATTCATGACAAATTTTATGGAAGGCAATTACTCCTTCAGCGCATTCTTGGTACAGGAGGCTCCCCATGTAAAAATAAATAATAACTACTATGAAAAATTTAAGAAAAAATATTTATGTACATAAAAGGTTTTAATTATATTCATATAGAGATGAGTTATTAGAATTTTTGTTAAGAACAGTACTTTTTTTCGTCTGTTTTTGTTCTCAACCTCTCTATATGTAGACATATATCTGTTCAGAAATATATATATATATATATATATACATACATATAGAGTCTGGAACATATGTGACATTTACGTATATTTGCCTATATGTAGACATATATCCAAATCAACGAGACGTTTTATGTATATTTTGAATTAGGAGTGTTTACGTCAAAAACACTACGTTTACGTTACGTAGTCAAAGAATACCCATTTTTGCCACATCTTAACAGTGAATATTCATTTTAATTTTGTATGGTTCTCAATGCTTCAATTTCAAAAATACTATTAACATTTTTGCCTCTGAACGTGGCAAGTTACCTTAAAATCTATTTATCAACATAACTCCCTAATAAGATGAATAAACGAAACATTTATTATGTGATAAATATACTCCTTTAAAACAAATGCAAACAAAAAACGCGGAAAGCATTCATCCTTACTCATTCGATAATGAAATGCATCGCCCAAATGACCAGCTGGAAAATTTATTATTGACCTCAAAGGTTCGGCCACGCGATACCGAAAACTTCCTCTGTTCCGGAAATCATTCACCGTCCACTTCCTCATTATTTGGAGTGAGAAGAATTTGTATGGGGAGCTGAGGGGCATTTTGTACCTCTTAGAATGGAGGGTTTGCCGAGCCATCCATCATCCTCCAGCGTCACGCGGAGGGGGAATGGTCCCAAATATCAAAGAAGAAAGAACCGAATGGAACACAATCGAAGGGGGGTGGGTGGGTTGATTTGAGGTTGATCGGCAAACGTAGCCTCCATCTTTCATCAACCCGAATAGTGGTTAGAATGGAATTAAGAGGGCCATGGAGCATCTTGAGCAGGGGATGCGAGATGCATTTATCCTGCAGGGCGATCACAAGAGTGTTAGGAGACCATTAGGAAGCAATAGAAATTTGGGAAGTGCCTGTTGTGGGTAGTTTGGATGCAGTTTGTGTGGACGATGTGGGAGTTCTCTCTCTCTCGAGTGCAATTTCTTAATGGAATGAAGAGTGCTTCTCAATGACCTTCAGCACCGGTCAGCGGAATTTGTCTACTACTGTGTCCAAAAAGTAAGATCAACTTTCAATTTAAAATATCCGGGGCTTACGGAATTTGAATTTTGTTTTTCTTTTTTAGGTTGCTGGTACTGTCCTTAACACCTATGTGAAATTTCACGTCAAAATATTCATTAGTGTTTGAGTTACGCTTGGCTTCCTTGAGACGCTAAAAGGGATTCCGGCGAATTTTGAAATGTCTGAATTCATTAAGTAAAGAACTTGCATTCAATTTTGTTTGCGGAAACGTATCGAATGTTGCAAAAGGCATTCGGTGAGCATTCCTGCATCGTAAAGAAATGTTTACAAGTAGTATAAACAGTTCAAAGAAGGCAGAGAACGCACTGATGACGAAGAACCATCTGGTCGGTCATTATCCGCAACCGACGAAGCTCACGCCCAAAAAATTAAAGATTTGGTGCTTGCAAACCGTCCATTTACAATTAGAGACATTGCTACTGATGTTGGAATTTCAAAAGATCGGTCTATTCCATTTTGAACCTCAAACACGCCAAATCGTGATTGGTTCCGAAATTTCTGAATGCGCCAATTCACACTACATTGATTCTTTTTATTGAATGAATTTGAAACTGGTGAATTTTTCGTCAAAAATGAAACCCACATCGTTCCACAACCACCGTATTCACCCCGACTTCTGGCTATTCCCTAAACTCTAAAGACCATTTCGGGTACACCGTTTTGAGTCGATTGAAGAGATTCAACTTGAATAGGTGCTCGCTTTGAAGGCCATGCCTGCCGATGACATTTTAGCATGCATCGAGGATTGGAGAAAAAGTTGGCATAAGTGCATTGTGTCCGGAGGGGATTACTTTGAAGGCGACGAAATACATTTGGGAAGAATGAATAAAGAGTTTTAGCAGAAAAAAATTATTGGTGTTGCACAGTAGTATTAATATCAAACAAGAAAATGTCCAAAAGCACTATTTAGAAACTTTTGCCTCTGAATGTGACAAGTTATTTTAAAATCTATTTTTAAACTTAACATCTAATAAGACGGATAACGAAACATGTATTATGCAATAAATAAACTGCTTTGAAACAAATACAAATGAAAAACGCGGAAAACTTACATCCTTATTCATTCAATAATGAAATACACCGGTCAATATTCATCGCCCAAATGACCAGCAAGGAAAATTTATGACGGTCATCAAAGATTCGGTCGCGCGATACCGAACACGAAGAAGAATCTGCATGGCGGTCGGAGGAGAGGAAGATTGGGGTCATTTGCACCTCTCAGACAGAAGGGTTGGCCGAGCCATCCATCATCCTCCAGCGTCACGAGGAGGGGATGGTTAACAATATCAAAGAAGAAAGAACCGAATCGAACACAATCGAAGGAAAGAGGGTTGGACGGGTTGATTTGAGGTTGGTCGACAAACGTAGCATCCATCTTTCATCAACCTGAAGAGTGGTTGGAATGGAATTAGAAGGGCCGCGGAGCATCTTGAGCAGATGCATTTATTCTGCAGGGTCATCATAAGACTGTGAGGAGACCATTAGGACGCGATAGAAATTTGGGAAGTGTTCTGTTGTGGGTAGTTTGGATGTAGTTTGTGTGGATGGAATGGGAGTTCTCTCTCGAGTGCAATTTCTTAATGGAAATGAAGGGTGCTTCTCGATGACCTTCAGCGCCGGTCAGCGGAATTTATCTACTATTGTGTCCAAAAAGTAATACCCATTTTCAAGTTAAAGTTGCCGGGTCTTATGGAATTTCATTTTTTTTTCTTTTTTAAGTTGCTGGTACTGTCCTTGACATCTGTGTGAAATTTCACGTCGAAATATTCATTAGCGTTTGAGTTACGCTTGGCTTTGTGAGACGCTAAAACTGATTACGGCGAATTTTACATCACTCTTGATCGATCTTGAATCGACTTTTGATCAAAGAATTTGCATTCAATTTTGTTTTGCGGAAACATATATAATGTTGCAGTAAGCATTCTGTGAGCAATCCCATATCGGGAAGAACTGTTTACTTTTCAAAGGACAGTGACAACAAATTAAAAAAGAATGACATATCATATGACCGGGAAATTTAAATTGAAAACTGGTCTTACTTTTTGGACACAGCAGCACCTTACGAATTTCTTTTGCTAATCCAGCAAATGAGTTCATATGACTTAACCATCAGCATGTTTATCGCTCAACAAAATAATTTTTTCCTTAAGTCAATCAACATTATAAAGTATCTAATAATATTTAAAGTTTCGAAACATTCATTTGATTTAATAATATTGAATTAGTTCTCCTGTTCCTAATGTATTTGCGAATTCACTCTGCCATGGTAAATGTATTTCCGTCGTTTATTTTAATAAATTTGCTTGCTGGCCACTGCGATATGTATAATTCGCAGCTAATTGATATTTACCATGTCTGGCGCTGTTGTGTACAGATGCAAATCTCTGCGTCAATAACAGCTGAACAGTATCGCCGTCAGCCTAATAGTGTGTTCACAAATTACTTCGACACACTAAATAATTGCATATCTAATTAAAGTATTGTTTTTAATAGGACTAAAATGCAACTTCGACTTTTAAATATCAGCAAATCTAAATTAATTTTGTAATCTGAATAAAATAATATTTCGTACGGATGTAAAAATAATGGCAAGGGAGATAGCGCTGTAAATTTCTAATCTAAGGTAGCAGGGTTTAAAATCGAAGTGAAATCAAACGAAGATCTTCCTCATCTAAATCAGGAAGACGGAATATCATTCCATTGGGTTTGAGGGTTTGATTTGGTTTGTCACTCGATGCAATACAAATCATCGCAACCACCGTAATCACACCGTGTGACTTCTGGCTATTCCCTAAACTCAAAAGACCATTCCGGGGACACCGTTTTGCGTCGATTGAAGAGATTCAATGTGAATCACCGCTCCCTTTGAAGGCCATCCCAGCCTATGACACTTTAACATGCATTGATGATCGGAAAAAAGTTGCCGTAAGTGCATGGTGTCCGGAGGGGATTACTTTGAAGGCGATAAAATAAATTTGGAAGAATAAGTAAAGAGTTTTTGAAACTAATAAATAATTGTTCGTTTGGGGTACAGTAATAGTACATAAAGATCGCATGGAATTATACATGTCGTATCTGCTTGGTGAGAGTTTCTCGGATTGCCAACTACACAACACGAAAAAGCAGAGCAATTTAAACTAAAAGTTTGCAGTTATATCCATTCAGGTGTCAATGGACTGTTCGCAGAATATATATCTTTTCTCACCTATGTAAAATGCAAAAATAACAATGGAAAGTCTATTAAATTCAGAACACTAGAAGAAGATCCTATATGACCTATACGGCGCCCCTTATAGTTCATTGCTTTAGAAACAGGACACTAGGTAGTGACTATGACAGAGTATATAACGTCTCATCGGCTACCAGGTAGCAGTGGACAAAGTTTTTATAATTTTCTTCCAAATGCAACGCAAAGGACAAACAATTACTCTTAGTCTTTGGTTTGTCGCTCTACGGTCATCTTATGCACACTTTGGGCTAAACAGACCCGATTCCGAACCAGTGGATTCCGAACTACTCACAAACATCCGTGCCACCGCCAGGATTCGAACCTGATGTCTGGGATACCAAAGGCCAGAGCGCCAGCCAATTGGACATCAAGCCGCAATTACTCTTAGTCAGAAGGAGTCATCCGAAACACAATGTCTTGTGTTCATCATTTGTTTGTAGACTGTTCATGGTTCACATGTTCATGGCATACATGGCGTACCCAATAATGAGCAACAACAAAACAGATCGTGTATGAAAATCATATTTTATATCGGTAATACAGGACAAATAAAAGAATATGGAATATAAGAATTACACACACACACACATATATATATAATATTAAATAATATAATTTAACATAAAATTAATAATGTTACAATTTCAACATAATTGTTTTATTTTGCATGCGATGTTAAATTATAATTTAAATGATTTATAGTTAAGAAACTGCACTTTGCAGGAAAAAATATTCTGTTTAAATTAACCACATAAATAATATGTAAATGCAGGAAATTAAATAATTTTAGTTTTGTTTTGGTATTATCTTTCTAACCAGAGAATAACAATTTATAATGTTAATCAATTTTCTGAGAAAAGGCGGAAATTTTTCTTCACATTTTGTTGTTTTTATTTTTTAAGACAAATTAAAAAGATTCTTTAATGCAACTCTAAAAGAAATTTGAGAACATTTCCTCGCTATAGAAATCCGAATTTTAGTTTGATATTTTTAATTAACTAATAAGTGCATCATAGCAGTTAATTTAAAGAACCTTTCTTTTTTATTAAAACTATTTATTATTTATAATTTATTTTCAATGTATTTATTGAATATTAAATTAAATATTAAACGGATTAAATTATTGAAAGATGATTTTTTTTTTTTTTTTTATTCTTCCAGACTTTAGCGATTTCGTTTTGGAGAATGAATTCTAAAATTTTAAATTTTTAGAAAAGTTATGTTGAAAGATTCATTGTTTATGATGTCATTAAGATGTTGCAATAAATAAACAGGATACTTTTTTTGGAAGCATAACAACTGACGCTTTAATTTAGCTTTAATTTTTGCTTTTGATATTGAAGCAAAACAAGTAATATAAAAAAAAAAAATTATGTCAATTCTTACTTTTTTTCACTCTATTGCAAAAAGTCCTTCATAAACAATTTTCATTCATTTTTTTAAGTTTATCTGGCGCCATCTATTGGTAGATACATGCAACTTAAATATTAAAAAAAAACTAAACTTAATTAATTAAATTTAATGAATGAATTAATATTTGAAAAAACTGTATTCACATCCAGTATCATCCACCACAAGTTAAACAAATGTATTTGAACTTGAGTGGATGAATAAGAAGTGTTTTATGAACGATTGAAAATGTGAACAAGATATATATAGGGAGAGTGTGAGCTAATAGAAGGAATTAAAAATCTTCGCAATCCTATATGTTTTGAATAAACAAAATATTGCAGCAAAGAATAAAACTTGTCAACATTTTATTTGTTTGCATATCCTTTCTGATTCTCATTTAAAACCTTTGCTACATAATAATAGTAGTAAGTTACCATATCAGCTCTATGGTTTTCGAGGCCAGAACGAGTTGTTGGTGGGTTCAAATGTATACAAAAGTCTACTGATTGTCAAGAATTGAATACTTTGTAAAACAATGAAGTTATTTTTAATGAAGAAAATAAATTTTTTATTCACTGTTCTGGATACATACAATGCAATCTTAAGGCATACAACTGTCTTTATATTATATCATGATCGCCATCATTGGCGCAACAGCCTCTTGGTGGGCCAAGGTCGTCTGCCTTCTGGCAGAATTCGAGGCAGGAAATGTTTTCATTTTACGAGGTAATGTTATCAGCCCTACGCCCAACAGTCATAATCGACCGGGACTTATGTTTTGAAGTTGATTTAGAACCATTACAAACACCCATGACACCACCAGGATTCGAACCAACAGCTGTGTCACCGAGCGCCAGAGCGCTAGTCACTCGACCATCAGGCCCTTTTATATTGTTTAAACAAATATAAAATCCTACAAACTCTTTTCATAAATTTTTCTCATAACATTCTATAAAAGGTTTGTAAAAAAAAAAAAAACAAGTATGCAAAGACACTTTTGTGCATCATCAGACATTCAAGTTTCACTTTTGACGTCCCAGGTTGTCAGAGATTGGTTCGGAGGGGAGAAGATTCTCTAAGTAACGTTTTTCTTTCCAACTTTGGGAGAAGATTCGGTCTGTTATTTTTAACTCTAGCTGAGGAGTTTCGGTCATTATTACGGGAAAAAGAGTAAATTTGCAGAACAATTCACTGCGAGAGAATACATCGTGCTACAACTTTGGAGCTTTAATGATCATCGTTGGGATATTATTTGCGGAGAGAAAAAATAACTTCGTCTTAAGACTTGTTCGGCCGGAATAAGTTTTCAGCGTTATCAGATAATACGAAGAGACGTATACACGGTAGTTAGGTAAAACAAGAGCGACAAAGAAGGTTTTTAGTGAATTCTATTAAATAACATAGATATATTTCTTTTTTTTTAAATAAATGTAACTTTCTCAAAGTAAAGTTGGAATGTTACTTCAGTTTGTTAATCAAAGATTGTGTGAAAGCGGAAAGGAAATGAATAATGAATTCTTTAACTTTTCATTCAAAAGGAAATTTAGTCTCTTTTCAAGTTGAATAAAGAATGGTCCAGCGTGATTTTATATCCACAGAGTAGCACTATAATAGAACGCGCATTGTGGTTGTCAATTTAGAACAAACATAACCCTCACGTGATCTTTTATTTCATGTATTTTTACTTTATAGTTTAACATATGGGATGATGACTTTATAGATTAACATACGGTTGGCGCTTTTTGGCAGCAATCTTTGCTGTTGCCTATTACTGCTTTGTTTTGTTGGAGCGTAGGGAGGAAAAGGTGTCTCTCCTACATCGAGTTTCGAAAAAAAAAGTTATTTTACCTGTAATGTAAATAAATGTACATTTAATTTTTCTACAAATTTTTCATTTGGCCAGATTTCTAGGCAGGAGATGTTTTCTTTTTACGGGGTAGTGCTGTCAACCCTACGCCCCACGCTCTACAGTCATATTGGACAGGGACCTACAGGTTTAAAGTGAATTCCGAACCACTACAGCCATATATGGCACTGCCGGGAATCCAACCCGAAAACTGTCGAACCGAGCACTATAGTGCTAGTCACTCGGCCATTCATCATCTGACATACAACTGACTTTATCTGATATACTTGTTTAAATCTTATAAACGCTTTTCATACATTTTTCTCATATCATTCTATAAGTGTTTTGTAAAAAAAAAAAGTATTCACGACATTTTTGTGCATCATCTGAAATTCAAGTTTCAATTTGATGTCTCAGGTTGTCAGAGATTGGCTCAGAGTTGAAGAAAATTCTTCAAGTGACGTTCTTCTTTCCAACTCAGAGGAAGATTCGGTCTGTTATTTTTAACTCAGCGGAGGAGTTGCGGGCATCATTAGGGGAAAAAAAATAAAAGCGTAGAACAATTCTCTGCGAGAGAACACATATCATGCTTCAACTTTCGAGCTCTAATGATCATCGTTGGGATATTATTTGCTGGAAGAAAAAGCAACTTTGTCTTACTGTTGGAATAAGTTCAGCGTTATCAGATAATGCGAACAGACAGTAGTTACGTGAAACAAGAGCGACAAAGAAGATTTTAATGAATTTTATTAAATAACTCAGATATATTTCTTTTATAAAAATAAGAAATTTAATTTAATTTTCTCAAAAGAAAATCGGAATGTTATTTTAGTTGTTAACCAAAGATTGTGTAAAATTGGAAGCGATATGAATAATGAATTCGTCCATTATTTCATTCAAAAGTGAATTTAGTTTCTATTCAAGTTGAATAAAGAATAGTCCAGCTTGATTTGATACCCATAGACTAGCAGTATAATAGAACGCGGTTTGCAGTTGCCAGTTTGGGGCAAACATAATCCTCACATGATCATTTACTTCTTGGCGATTTTTACTTTGATTATAACATATGAGACGATAGCTTGGCGCTTTTTCGCAGCAATCTTTGCTGTTGGCTATTATTGCTTTGTTTTGTTGGAGCGAGCGTAGAGTGAAAAACGTGTCTATCCTTCAAAGATTTAAAAAAGGTTTCTTTTACCAATAAATAGATATGCACTTAATTTTTCTACAAATTTGACATTTAGGCAGATTTCGAGACATGAGATGTTTTCTTTCTACGGGGTAGGGTCATCAGCCTTAATCCCAATGCTCTACAGTCCTATTAGACCGGATCAACAGGTTTAAAGTGAATTCCGAACCACTACAAACATTCATGGTAAAGCCGGGATTCGAACCGTAAACCTGTGATACCGATCTCCAGAGCGCTAGCTACTCGACCATCAGAACCCGATTCCGAAGCACTACAAATAACCATGGCGCCGCCGGGACTCTATCTCGAAACTTGTAACACCAACCGTCTGAGCGCTAGTCACTCGGCTCTTCAGTTGCCGTCCTACGACTAACTTCATCTGATATACCTGTTTAAATCCTATAAACGCTTTTTATACATTTTTCACCTATCATTCTATAAACGTTTTGTATTAAAAAGTAATATGTATTGAAGACAATTTTGTGCATCATCAGACATTTCAAGTTTCACTTTTCATGTCTCCGATTGTCAGAAATTGGGCGGAGTTGAAGAAGATTCTTCAAGTGACGTTTTTCTTTCCAACTCGGAGGAGGAAGATTCGGCCCCTTTATTTTTAACTCTAGCGGAGGAGTTGCGGGCATCATTATGGGGAAAAAAGTAAATTTGTAGAACAATTCTCTCTGCGAGAGAATACATCGTGCTTTAACTTTCGAGCTTTAATGATCATCGTTAGGATATTATTTGCGGGAAAGAAAAATTAAACCTTGTCTTACGGCTTGTTAGGTCGGAATAAGTTTTCAGCGTTATTAGATAATGCGAACAAACGAATACACGGTAGTTAGGTAAAACAAGAGCGACAAAGAAGGTTTTAATGAATTCTATTAAATAACACAGATTTATTTCTTTCTTTAAAAATAAAAAATAAATTTCATTTTCTCAAAGGAAAGTCGGAATGTAACTTCAGTTGTTAATCAAAGATTCTGCGAAAGTGGAACATATGTGAATAATGAATTCTTCATCGAAAAGGGAATTTGGTTTCTATGCAAGTTGGATGAAGAATAGTCCAGCGTGATTTGAAACTTACAGAGTAGTTTGCAAGTTTGGGGCAACCCTTACGTGATCAGTTATATCACGTGATTTTTACGCTATAGTTTAACATATAGGATGATAGCTTGGCGATTTTTGGCAGCAATCTTTACTGTTGTCTACTATTGCCGTGTTTTGTTGGAGAGTAATTAGTAAAAAGTGTCTCTCCTACATCGATTTTCGTTTAAAAAAAGTTATTTTACCTGTAAATAAATGTACATTAAATTTTCCTACAAATTTGATATTTCATCATCAACAGTGGCATCACTGCCACAAGGTGGGCCAAGGCCATCTGCCTGCTTGAAAAGTTTGAGACACGAGATGTTTAATTTTTACTGGTAGCGTTGTCAGTTTTATACCCAACATCATATTCAACTGGGATCTACATGTTTAAAGTGTATTTCGAACCACTACAAACATCCATAGCACCACCAGGACTCGGACCAGAAACCTGTGGCACAGAATGTCTGAGCGTTAGTCACTCAGTCATCGGGCCCCTTTATATTAAATACTTGTTTAAATCCTATAAACGCTTTTCATAAAATCTTAACATATATATATATTTTTTTTTAACAAAACATTTATAGAATGATAAGTATTGAAGACATTTTTGAGCGTCATCAGAAATTCAAGCAGACGTGATTCACTTTTGACGTCCCAGGTCGTCAGAGATTGATTCGGAGGGTAGAAGATTCTTCAAGTGAAGTTTTCCTTTCCAACTGGGGGGAAGATGTCGGCCTCTTATTTTTAACTCTAGCGGAGGAGTTGCGAGCATCATTACGGGAAAAAAAGGAAATGTGTAGAACAGTTCTCTGCGAGAGAATATATCGTGCTTCAACTTTCGAGCTTTAATGATCATCGTTGGGATGTTATTTGCGGGGAGAAAAAGTAACCTCGTCTTAAGACATGTTCCGTTGAAATAAGTTCAGCGTTATCAGATAATGCGAAGAGAGGGATACACGGTAGTTGCCTAAAACCAGAGCGACAAAGAAAGTTTTAATGAATTCTATTAAATAACATAATATATATATGTATTTTTTTAAAATAAAAAATAAATTTAACTTTGTCAAAAGAAAGTTGGAATGTTACTTAACTTGTTAACCAAAGATTCTGAGAAAATAGAAGGTATATGAATAATGAATTCTTTCTTTTTCAATTCCTTCTATTAGCTCACATTCTCCCTCTGTATATCTTGTTCCAATTTTCAGTCGTTCATAAAACACATTTTATTCCTCCACTCAAGCTCAAATACATTTTTTTGAACTTGTAGTGGACGACACTGGATATTAATGCAGTTTTTTTCAAATATTAATTCAGTAATTAAATTTATTTAATTCATTATTTTTATTTTTTTTTATATTTAAGTTACATGTATCTAATAATAGATGGCCTCAGATGTAAGAGAAAAATTTCAACTTTATTTGTAAAGAACTTTTCTGCCATATAGAGGGAAAAAAGTAGGAATTGACAATTTTTTTTTTATATTACTTGTTTCATTCAAAACGGAATTTAGTTTCTTTTCAAGTTGGCTGTGGCATGTGTCATTGGGATTTGAAACCTAAAGTTGTAGTAGTAGTAACAAGTAATACATAAAAAAAATTAAGTCAATTCCTATTTTTGTTCACTATATTGTCGAAAGTCCTTTATAAATAATTTTCATTCATTTTTTTAAGTTAGAAAAAAAAATTTCTCTCACATACACATTTTCCATCTCTCTCACTAATTTATTCACATGTTTCATTTTCTGTTTTGTTCCCTCCTCGACTCAGACTAGAACCCAGAATGAAAAAAGAAATTTTTTTCCAGCGATTTACATGCTTCGCCACTGACGGTATTGATTCTTAAATTTATATCCTGCTAAATATCTGATATAAGAGAAATGTTTTTCTCAAATATAAAACTAAAATGAATTAATTAAATTTAATGAATGAATTAATATTTGAAAAAAGCTGCATAAATACCAAGTGTAACATCCACTCTAAATTTAAAAAATGTGTTTGAATGTGGAGGAAAATGTGGACGAATAAAAAGTATTTTATTAAAAATGGAAAATTTGATCAAGATATATATGTGGAGAGTGTGAACTAATAGTAGGAATTGAAAAAAAAAATCGCAACAAATTGTTTAAATCTAATATTATTTTAATGAATGATAAAATTTTTAAAATAAAAGAAAATTGGAAAATGCTTACGAATTTCAATTTATTTCATGTGAATATACTGTCCTGGATGAATATGAAAATGATGCTTAAATTAATTTTTATAAACCGATCCTTAATTGAGAAAACTGAAATATTAATCTATTTTTATTTTGAAAGGCATACAATTTAAAATGAACTAGCCAGTGACTTGATATGGATCCATTGTTATAATTAGCTACTTTTATTTCATGTCAGTTTTAAAAGACACATAAATAAAATCACGTAAAAATCAGCGTTTATTTTAAAATAAAAGTGTTTTAAATGAAATGATAATCAGTATGTGTAATGAGAGGCCTGATGACTCAGTGGCTAGCGCTAGGTACCACAGGTTTCTTGTTCGTATCCCAGCGTTGATATGGATGTTTGTAGTGGTTCAGAATCCACTTTAAACCGTAGGTCCTGGTCTGATATGATCGTAGAGAATTGTAAGGGTAGTGTTTTTCTCGCGTCAAACTACACGTGCCCCCTGGGTAGTGCTAAATGAGTCCTTGCTTATGGCATAAATATAACTATATCTGTATTGCCAGCTGCATTAGAAAAAAAAAGTATGTGTAATGAAAGTTTCTCTTGTTGGGAGAGATGATTAATGTGTTTTAAATAAAAACTTATACTTTTACTTACTTTTTATTTTCTAACTTTCATTTTGATGGAGACACCAGAACCTACAATCAAAATAACATACAACAATTAAATAACCACGAATTGGGCAACACGAAAAGAAGTTTGCTGTTGCTGCTTCCTTAATTTTGGTCAGTCATTTTCCATTGAAAAGGCAGATATGCAGTAGATTCAACGTTACTCGGGATGTAACAAGGTGGGAATGGGCTGGTTAAGTACATACACATTGTGTTATCGTGATTTGAAAAGGAGAATCCCAATCGCAGATTAATGGGGCGTTCATTTGGCAGGAATCACCTACCTCCCTAAGCCCACAAGAACTACATCCGTGATAACAGAATTATCGTCTGACATAGAAGAGAAAAGTACCAGTGCGGCATCGAATCGAGCACCATTGTATCAGAAACCCAACAAGCAGTACAGCCTTCTGCTCTAGTCTTTATTTGGCCATCATTGACGCTTGGGATTATACACTGAGTGACAAAAGTCATGGGATAGCAATATGCAAATTTTCAGATGGCAGTAGCATCGCGTAGAACAGGTATAAATGCGCAGTGATTTCGCAGAGTTTTCATTTCTGTTCAAGTTATTCATGTGAAGAGGTTTTGACGTGATGATGACCGCACGACGGGAATTAACAGACTTTGAACGCGGAATGTTAGTTGGAGCTAGACGCATGGGTCATGCCATTTCGGAAATCATTAGGGAATTCAACATTCCCTGTTCCACTGTGTCAAGAGTGTGCCGAGAGTATGAAATTTCAGGCATAACATCCCACCATGGACAGCGCAGTGGTCGACCGCCTGCACTTAACGACCGAGACCGGCGACGTCTGCAAAGAGTCGTAAATTCTAACAGACAAGCAACAGTGCGTCAAATAACCGCAGAAATCAATGTGGGACGTACAAGGGACTTGTCTGTTAGAACTGTGCGGAGAAATTTGGCTTTCTTGGGCTATTCCAGCAGAAGACCGACTCGAGTGCCTTTACTGACAGAACGACATCGCTTGCAGCGACTCTCGTGGACACGTGAGCATATCGGTTGGTCCCTAGATGAATGGAAAACCGTGGCCTGGTCCGATGAGTCACGATTTCAGTTGGTAAGAGCTGATGGTAGGGTTCGAGTGTGGCGCAGACCCCACGAAGCCATGGACCCAAACTGTCAGCAAGGCACTGTTCAAGCTGGTGGTGGCACCGTGAAGGTGTGGGCTGTTTTTTCATGGCATGGACTTGGTCCTCTGGTGCGACTGGACCGAACATTGACTGGAAATGCTTATGTTCAGCTACTTGGAGATCACTTGCAGCCATTCATGGACTTCATGTACCCAAACAACGATGGGATTTTTATGGATGACAATGCGCCATGTCACCGGGCCACAACTGTTCGCGATTGGTTTGAAGAACATTCTGGACAATTCCAACGAATGATCTGGCCACCTAGATCGCCCGACATGAATCCCATCGAGCATTTATGGGACATCATCGAGAGGTCTGTTCGTGCCCAAAATCCTGCACCATCAACGCTTTCACAATTATGGACGTCTATCGAGACAGCATGGCTCAATATTCCTGCAGAAGACTTCCAACGACTTGTTGAGTCCATGCCACGTCGAGTTGCTGCACTTCGCCGGGCGAAAGGAGGGCCGACACGATATTAAGAGGTATCCCATGACTTTTGTCACTTCAGTGTATAGACAGTTAATCAGTATTTCTACTGATGGGTATTTTCATTGTTTTTTTCAATTCCTTCTATTTGCTCACACTCCTCCTATATATATCTTGTTCACATTTTCAATCGTTTATAAAACACTTCCTATTCCTCCACTCAAGCTCGAATAACATTTTTTTTTAACTTGTAGTGTATGACACTGGATGTTAATACAGGGTTTTTCAAATATTAATTCCTTCACTAAATTTAATTAACTAATTTAAGTTTTTTCTCAGATTTAAGTTGCATATATCTAACAATAGATGTCGCCAGTTAAATTTAAAAAAATGAATGAAAATTATTTATAAAGGACTTTCTGCAATAGAGTAAAAAAAGTAGTAATTGTTTTTTACACAATTAACTTTGTATGGACAGGAATTTTTTTTTTGTTCGTGTGGCACAATGACATGGAGCACCGAAAGGGAGAAGTCTGACTTGACCCTACCCGGCTATACCCCAGTCGCTTGGATACCTATTTTAGCAATCTTTTACGTAATGCATGGACTGCAGAGGGGCTATTCTCACCCGGATCTACACGGGGAGAATTGTAAGTAGTCGATTGTTGAATTGTCATCAACTAACTTTTTTGGTTGTTTTCTTTTAATAATTTTTTTAACGTTCTGTATCATTTTTTTTTTTTTTTTTTTTTTTTGCAATGAATAAAAATAATAGAACTCTTCTCAAAAGGTTTCAGGAAAATATTTGCTATTTAAATTAATTATTATTATATCATCATCAGCCCAAAGGCCCCATGATGGGCCAAGGTCGTCTACCTACTGTTAGATAGAAAAACACGAAATGTTTTTTTACGGGTTAGGGTTGTCAGCCCTATGCCCTACAGTCATATTAGAGAAGGACCTACGTTTTAAAGTGGATTCCGAACCCTTACAAACATCCATGGCACATCCAAGACTCGAACCCGAAACCTGGGGCACCTAGCGCTAGCCACTCGGCCATCAGACCAATTAATATACAAGTATACAAACTATTATCAATTAATATCGAAAATAACAAAGAGACAATTGATATACTATGAGAAATGATAAAATAATAATACACAGACGTAGACATAAAAAAAGGAATTGTTACAAAATTTTAAAGTCAACTTTTTATTTTCATCTTAGCTATCGCGAATCAGTTCCCTAAAGCAGTAAAAGTGCTATTTAATTTGTCATTAAATTTCCTTTCTGACATTAAATAACCACTTATATAGCATTAAATTTTAAAGCAAATTTTTGTAAACATCCCCACATTTTTTCTTCCATTTATTTTTTTTAAAAAACGTAATTATTTTCAAGCCAGAGGATGCTTGTTACCCAATCTTCCTGTACGAAAACGTAATTTTTTCTTCTATAAAAAAAAAAAATCTTGTCATCATTATTTTAGTTCATAAAAATGTAAAATTCTGCTGAATTACATTGCAAAACATATATTTTAAAACACTTTCTAAAATAAACGAGATTAATTTCTTTTTGATAAAATATTGTTACATTTAAAAAAAAAAATTAAACTAATACTTTTGGAGATAATTGGATGTCCTTCGTCATCGAATAAAGTATTTTGTAACTTAAGAGTATTTTATTTTGATATTTTAAAATAATCTCGGCTGTTAAGATGAATGAAATTTTTTTTTTTTTGCAAAATTTTATTTTTTATGTATTCTAATATTTTTATATTATTATTTTTTGATATTTGAAATTAAAATTGTCGTGATATTATAATGATATGTTTGTGTAAGTGTTGTATCTAATCCTCAAAGATCTGCAGAGCGGGACGGACATCTCGTGAGCAAACTTCTCAAAGGAGAAGGGACAGCTTCTGTTGTGATGGAGTTCCAGTAGGTAAAAGCCAGACTTGTAGCCATAAAAAGGAAAAATGTAGTTGAATGTGTATAGTAGTAGTAGTAAAAAAATGGGAGTGCCTTACGGAAGGACTTTTAGGCAGAACTACCTCACATTTGAGAATTACATGGGAGAAAACCGTGAAAACTCCCACCAGGTAGTGTAGTGCCTGTCATAAACCAAACATTCAACCATAGCTTAGTAATTTAAACATAAAATTTATTGTACAACAAACGACGTACACTATTTAAAAAAATTAAATCTGCTCGACAAATTTCAACTCATCATGTGTGAACATTGGAGAACGGATGAATAAACTCAGGAATATGCCAATGTTTCATAATGCACGAGTTTATGAAGCAATTGATTGGAATACTACAAGAATAGCCACATTCATATAGCCACGTGAATATAGCAATGTTGAATAGATCAAGAACTTCATGACGAATGAATTGTTCAAGAATCTCTAAAAGAATATAAAAATGTAAGTTAAATGTCGTCGCAAATTAAGAATGAAGTATTCCAAATTCTACAAGTAACGTTATCACATTCAATAGCCAAAAGAATGTATCAAAGTTCGAAAATATTAGTCGTAAACGAAGAATGAAGTATTCTCAATTCTACAAGAAGCACTATAACATTCAATAGTCAAAAGAATGTATCAAAGTTTGAATACTCTAGGCATAAATGAAGAATGAAGTATTCCAAATACAATAAGAAGCACTATGCAGCTCAATAGGCAAGGGAAAATGCCAAAAGTGATAAATATGAAACTTCAAGAAGAAGCAATTGATCAACGCAGTACGAGTACTTATAGCCATTGGATATACAAATGTTTAAAATCCCAAGCCAAAACGTGAAAAGTGCTTCAAAGCTATACTACAACACACTTCAAGAAAAAGCCAAATTCTCCAGAAAATTCCTGAGGATTAACGTTATTCATGAATCATTTCCATTGTTATTTATGAATCATTCACATCATGTTCGCACATGATAAAAAACCATTAGCAGCATTCTCTAAACGGAGCCATGGCACGACCGCTCCACAGCGCTAGCCGCTCGGATGATATGGATGTTTTCAGTGGTTCGGAATCTACTTTAAATCGTAAGCACGTGTACCTACGTCTTCAAGCTACACGTGCCCCCCTGGGTTGTGCTAAATGAGTAACAGAGATGCACCCCTTGCTTATGGCATAAAGATTAAGCGTTTCTATTGCCAGCTGCATTTGAATAACAACATTATTTCAAACACAAAGTGGATAAAAATTTAAAATTAAAAAAAAAATTGTAAGTGATGGTAAAATTTATGCTGGGAAAATTGCAACATAAATATATAAATATATTTATTTTCTAACTCTATTAAATTCTGCTGTGAAATTTACAGTTTGTCCATTGCAAATCACTTTTTTTAATTTTTATTAAAATTTTTGTGACATTAAACATAAGATTACATTAGGTGCTGTATTGTCTTCATTAACATTCTGTTCCTAGCATGTGTTTTTTAAATATTTGATATTGCACTGGTTAGACCAATACCACTGGGGAATTGAAAGTGTTTTGAAAGAGCTAAAACCTTTCATAAATATAAACATTAATTCGTGCCTCAGGACCATAAATTGTACTTAAGGTGCTCGTGTCACTTACCTTTCAGAATGCCAGGCAGTTATCACAATCCATCAACTTTATCTGGCAACGTTCTCATTCAACGGGGCCGCGTGCTGTGCTTGCCAAAGTCACGCGCGCACGGGCTAATTTATGCAATTTCAGCCAATCACGAAGCTGTTTGCTATGATCTGAATTCCGAGCAGGTGTTTTCCTCTACTGGACACATCTGCTAATCTTGGCGAGAAAAAAGTGATGACACTAATGCTAGATTTCATCCAAAAGTCTGCTTGGAAGCTATACTGTAGGTTATTATGTTTTCGCACTGTTGCACAACGATTGCTGAATTTGTTAAGCACATGGTTTATACAAAGGTTTATTTCGACAGTTGGGATGTTGGGATACCGGGGGGGGGAGTTGTTGTACTGTTGGAGTACCAGGAAGAAAGATAACTTCGTTACTGATGTCCAATAAGTTTAAAAATATCTTATGAAACCCAGATCATGAATTAAATGTTAGAAAGTGTAAAGCTGAATTGACAGGTGTTATAAGTATCTTCCCTTACTAGAAAGGACAAATTTAGATTTACTGAGGGTATAATTTCTTTGGCGCTAGGTGCTACAGGTTTCGGGTTCCAGTTTCAGTGATACAATGAATGTTTGTAGTGGTTCGGAATCCACTTTAAACTGTAGGTCTCGATGATTGAAGAGCGTTAGGAGTAGGAATGACAACTCTACTCTGTGAAAAGAAAACTTTTCATGTTCCAGAATTTGGCAGTAGGCAAATGGTCTTGGCGCACCATGTTGCGCCATTGAAGAACAAGAAGACGGTATAATAAGTGACTCCCAAAGGTATCTTCCAGTAATTGAAAATGCTAAGCGATTGGTGGTGCAATAAATGAATATCCCCACTATCATCCGATACAGAAAAATGCAAAGCTAGAATGACTAGTGAGTCTCCTCGGTATCTTTCATTAAGTAAAAATTCAAAGATTGGCCGACATGTTGTGAAATAAATGAGTATTCTTAGGATCTTCCATTACTTGATATATCCCACTAAATAATATCCCTTTAATTGCGGTTAAAGAGTGCCCATGGCCGGGGGACTTGATTTTGAATGAATGGTTGAGCTATCATTGTTTCAACGAGATTTTGTTATGTATTGCGTGATAATTCACATCGATATGTCTAATTTGTAAGCTGTAGTAAGCATTTCAAGTTAGGTCTACAACTAAGCTATTAGAAATTTGTATAATAATGGAGGTTTAACAGTAGTCTCTCTGGGATTATATATACGCTACGAAATTGAGCTTCGTTATTGATTCAATGCTCTCTATCAGAAGGACAACATTCTAAGAAATTGTTCCTGTAAAATCGGTGATTCAGTGGTATAATCCTCAAGTGACCAGTCTTTATTGAATTCCTGGCTGTTATAATGTTTGTTGACGATATTATTGTTGGCTGCTTAGTATCTTGGTTTTCTCTAAAAGATGTCATGATTTGGAACAGTTTTAAGACTGATTTATAAAGTATATATTTTTTACTAAAAATGAATTTAACTGAGAGAGAATTTTTATTTAGCCAAATATGATACATCCTTAACATAGATTATTTGTTTGTAAATATAATTGTATTTTAATCTGTTTTAAAAACAGGCTTTCATCAATACAAAAAAAGGTAAAATCTCCAAGCTGCGCCCTTGGTAACTTACATCCAAAAGAACTGCTAAGAATTCCGCAATCTCCGTCTTATATCAACCTGGTAGCTACTAGAGTTCGAGTCCATAACATGGCGTACATAATCATTTCATCATGATCCTACAGTGGAGATCAATGAAATGACGAGTTGTTTAACAGTCCTGATAGCTTTTTTACATTAGTCGCATGATTGCTATCCAGAAACACCAATGGAATGTAACAGCATTTGCGAGAGAAGAGTACTTTTTTTACTTCGGGGTAAGCAATAAAAGGTTTGGCCTCCACCCAAATATATTATGCTTACTTAGAAGATTTAAGGAAATGGTTCGCAAGAAAAAACAACTTACAGGTCTTTTAAGGGTATGGGGCATCCTACAGTATTCAAAAGCATTACATATTTGAATTTAGTTGACCTTCAAAACACATTGCTTTTGCATTGTACTCGTGAAAAAATTTGTATAAGTTATCTAAAATGAGAACTTTGATTTCTGTGAAAGAAAGGTTTTTTTTTGTTAGCTCTGAAAGGCCAATTGGCTAGCGCTCTGATCTTTGGTGCCACAGATTTCAAGTTCGAATCCTGGAGGTGGGATGGAAGTGTGTGAGTGGTTCAAAATCCACATTAAACTGTAGGTCCCGGCCTAATTAGTCCAAAATATGCACAAAATGAACGTAGAGCGACAAACCAAACCACATTAAATTCCCCGAAAAGTATAATATATAGAGTAGCGATTTTATTTATAGTTCAAGAAATTAATAATTTTACAGGAATTCCTATATACGAGTATATATATTTCAGATGTCGGGAAATGAATGAATTTGTTCATTATGCTTTTTGAGCGAGCACTCCCATCTGGTGGTTTAAACCATCCAGCCACACGACTGAAGACCCAATAAATACTTCCCAGCTTATGGATTTATCGCGCCTCCTTCTCCCTAACTAAACTAACTAAATTCTAAAGATGCTAACTAAATTCTTTTCTTTTGCTTACATTCTTTTGTTGAAAACTTTCATTTATCTAGGCTTAATGCTTGAAAGTTGATTTAAATTCGTACATGCTAATAAATGCGTATATTTAATTTGCGGGTTTTAACTACGATGCGAAACTAAATTCTGGTCTTAATACATTCTTAATAACTCAGTTATGTTATACTCATTGCTGTGCACGTTGTATTAAGCACTCAAAAATAATGAAACGCATTCTGGCAAATTAATTTCTCCGCCCAGAACTCTAATTACATTTGGAGACATAAACAATTTTCAAAATGTTGGGGTGTCTGACTCGAATCCTCAGCATTCGTTTTCCTTTGGTGAGGATTTAATAGAAGCGACCCGTGAAATTGCGGCTCCAGGGTGCGCGGTTCGCAATTAAAGTACTCAAAAAATTCAAAACGAGAGACGTATCTGGTTTGTCTGTAATTCCTTCCCCCCCAATCTCCCCCACCAGGTGTGAGAAAAATCCTAATAAAGCTCTCTGACTTTAATTATTTTAAAAATGCATGGCGCTGGAACAACAGAAAACTTTACTGACGCCCGAGTGCGGTTTTGAAATTTGTGACCCAGATTCCAGCTTAAAAGCCACCACAAAGGATGGGAAAATATAAGCAATCTAATAAATATTCATGAAGATATAAATACAGCGCTGCACAAAGGTTTTGAAGAAAATGGTGTTCCTATTTTTGACTTATTTATTCATGTTCTGTTATATGTAATAGAATAGCTAATGCTAAAGGAGTTTTTTTGCTTTTTCAAATTTAATTTCTTGAGTAATCACTCGAATTGTGTGAAAAAAAAATTGTGAAATCTTCTTTTCTTTGTGTTGTTGTTAAATAGAAATTTCCCGTTAGGATAGGTTTCAATCTCACAGAAACTATAATATGTTTATTGAAATTTAATTACATGAAATTCCCAAATATATATATATCGTTTAGAAATTCAATTTATTCTGGAAAAACATGTTTCAACAAATGTGGTAATACCATATTTTTCAACAACCGTATACCATGCTTTGGCAAGAATAAAATAAATGTCTCACTATGTATTAGGACAATTTTATTTCTTAGATATTAAGTTAATATCAGTGATAACATAGAAAAAGCTTAATAATCACATCAAGATTGAGTTACCATCTAAAAAAATTATGGGCTTGAATAGCCGAGTGTCTAGCGCTCTGACGCTCAGTTTCGTGTTCATGGCCCGGCAGTACCAGGGATGTTTGTTGTGGTTAGGAATCCATTTACACCGTAGGTATTGGTCTAATAAGACAGTAGGGATAGTGTAACTCGCGTCTGTAGCATATCTTTAAGCTACACGTTTCCCTGGGTAGTGGTAAATGAGTAACAGCGGTACAGCCCTTGCTTATGACGTAAAGGTTAACTGTCTATATATTTAGTCATTTCATTACAATGATCTTAAAGTAGTCACAGTTTTCAGATGTCAAATGAATGAATTTTTCCATTACGTTTTTTGAGCGAGCTCCACCATCTGGTAGTTCAAACCACCCAGCCACCCGACTCAAGACAAATAAAGACTTCCCACCTTCTGGATTTATCATACCTCCTTCTCCCGAAAAAGATACTGATGGGATTAATGCTAACTAAATGCTTTTCCTTTGTTTACATTAGAGGAAAACTTTCACTTATCTGGGCTTAATGCATAAAAGTGGATTTAAATTCGTACATGCAAATAAAAGCATAATTTTATTTGCGAGTTTTAACTACGATGCGAAACTAAATTCTGCTCTTAATGCATTCTTAATAACCCAGTTATGCTACTGCCTTACTGTGCGCGTTGTATTAGGCCCTCCAAATAATAAAACGCATTCTAGCAAATTAATTTCACCGCCCAAAACTCTAATTACATTTGGACACATAAACAATTTTCTAAAAGTTGGGGTGTCTGACTCGAATCATCAGCATTCATTTTCCTCTGGTGAGGATTTAATAGAAACGACCTGTGAAATTGTGACTACAGGGTGCGCGGATAGCAGTTAAAGTACGCATAAAATTCAAAACGAGAGACGTATCTCGTTTGTTTGTATTTCCTTTTCACCCCCAGAAATGTTTTAGCACCCCCATCTCCCCGGGCAACAGAAAAATCCCAATAAAGCTCCCTAACTGAAATTATTTCAAAAATGCATGGCGTTGGAACAACAGAAAACCCTGTTACTGACGCCCGAGCGCGGTTTTGAAATTTGTGACCCAGATTCCAAATTAAAAGCGACCGCTAAGGATGGGAAAATATAAGCAATCTAATAAATATTCATGAAGATATAAATACAGGAGATGCACAAAGGATTTGAAGAAAATGGCGTTCTTATTGTTGACTTATTTATTCATGTTCTGTTATATGTAATAGAATAGCTAATGCTGAAGGGTTTTTGCTTTTTGCCAAATTTAATTTCTTGAGTAATCATTCGAATCGTTTGAAAAAAATTAATTAAATCTCCTTTTACTTTTTTGTTGAATAGAATTTTTCCGGTAGAATAGATTTCAATCTCACAGAAAATATAACATGTTGATTGAAATTTATAAATATGAAACACGAAAAACTATTTATTGTTCAGAAATTCATTTTGTTCTGAATGATTGGGTTGTTTGTCGCTCTACGGTCATCTTGTGAACACTTTGGGCTAAATAGACCGGAACTTACGGTTCAACGGGGATTCCGAAAAACAAACAAACATCCATACTACCACCAGGATTCAAACCTGAAGTCTGTGGTACCAAAGGCCAGAGCGCTAGCCAATTGGCCAACAGGCCGCTTGTTGTTCTTGTTCTGAATGAAGATGTTTAAAAAAATTTCGATTTTTAGACAATGTGGTAATACCACATTTTTCAACAAACCTATACCATGCTTTGGCAAGAATAAATTCAATGTGTCACTATGTATTAAGGCAATTTTATTTCTTAGATATTATGTTAATATCAGTGGCAACATAGAAAAATCTTATTAATCACATCCAGATTGAGTTACCATCTATAACAATTATGGGCTTGAATAGCCGAGTGTGTAGCGGTCGGGCGCTCTGTTTCGAGTTCATGGCCTGCAGTGCCATTGATGTTTGTAGTGGTTTGTAGTGGTTTGTAGTGGTTTGTAGTAGGTCTCATATGACTGTAGAGCGCCACGGAGCCAAGCAAGACTTTTAGCTACGGGTGCTCCATTGCAAAAGAAGCTGCCCCCTTTCCCTTCAACCACGAGTTCATATGAGTTCGAGGGCTTGGTCTACCAAGAAGGGATAAGAAACAACAAAACAATTATTAAAATAAGATTTCCAAGTTCTCAATAATAGCATCTACATTTATTTAACTACTTCTTCTTTTCTTTGTTGTTATTAAATGGAAATTTTCCAGTAGGATAGGTTTCAATCTCATAGAAACTCTAACATGCTGATTGAAATTTAATAACATAAAATTCAAAAAAATATTTATTGTTCAGAAATTCAATTTGTTCTGAATGAACATGCACTATATTACTATATTTTTCAACAAACTTATGCTATGTCTTGAATTAATTCAGAAATTATTCTATTCATGAAATTAATTTTCATAAGCATCAATAAAACGTCCCATGCTTTGGGGAGATTTAATTAAATGTTTTTGTTCCACTACGTATTGTGACAATGTTATTTCTTTGATATTATGTTAATATCAGTGACCACATAGAAAATTGTATTAATCACATCAAAATTGATTTACCATCTAAAACAATTATTATAATAAAATCTCCAAGTTCTCAATAATAGCGTCTACATTTCTTTGACTACTTCAAAAATTAATTTATGTAATTTTATTTTTACTCGGTTCCGTCAATTAATTCCGTCAATTATTTTTACAAATTATCCTAAACTTAAATTGCATTAAGTGTCATAATTTCTTGTCTTTACTGACGCGGATTTTAAGTTAAAAACTTAAAACATTTATTTGTGAATTATAGATTGCTGCATATAATCTGATATGTTTTTTGAACTTTTTTAAATGTTAGTTCCCTAAAATTGTTACCGGAAAAAAAAAATTTTGATAAAAATAAATTATGTAATTTTATGTAAAAAAACCCTGAAGAAATCTAAATAAAAAGGAAGAATCAAATAAGTTATGGACAATGATAGAAAATGGGATAATGAACAAATAAAGAAGCAATTTTTACAAATGTTGAGCTTTAGTGTATGAAGAAGGACTGTGAAGTAATTGAAAAACAATACTCGGCTCAAATGCCTCATTTGCAATGTGAATGATGTTCACCAGTAAATGTATACATCGAGCTCATGATTTTTTCGGCTAATTAGGGGTGTTTTTGTGCTTCCGTATCAAAATCACTGTCTTCAAAACACTTAAACATTATATTATAAAAGTTGTTTCAGTTGCTTTCCATCATTTTTTAAGCTGCAAAAATTCCATGCCTTTTAGCTGCATTTTTCTACCGATTAAAAAAAAAATCCCACATATATAACTCTTTCGGTACAATATTCGACATGTTCGGAGTTAAAAAACAGAAGTTTGAGCTAAAAGCAGAAGTTGTTGAAAAGAGGATACTAATCATCAGTTGTTAACTTGGTGGTTGAAATGATACTACTAATCAGTTGTTGACAGGAGCCTGAAAGGATGGCATGCAACATCAGTTATTGGCATTGGAGTCGAAATGACAAGGCTAATGTTCAATTGTCGATATGGAAGATTAAATGACGACCCTAAATATCAAATGTTGACATGGGAGTTTAAATGACAATACTAATCAACGGTTGTTGACATGGAACTTGTCATGACAATACTAATCAACGATTGTTGACATGGAACTTGAAATGACAATATTAAATTTCAGTTTTTCATTGGAATGGCGATAGTAACCATGGAACTTTAATGGAATCCCATGGAAGTTTAAATTACAATACTGAACATCAATTGTTTACCTGGAAGTTTAAATGACGATACGAAACATCAGTCGTTGATATGTCAGTTGTTTGCCATAAAGTACTTGTTAGTATGATTCCTATAGTAATAATACTAGTGACGTCAAAAGTTAGAAAACAGCAGGAATTAAGGTTAATTTCTTATAATTGGGGCATCCAAACCGCCTTTTGAAAACGAAACAGTTTTGTTAGTTTTATGCCTCACTTATAAAAACTGAACGTGATTGGTATAGAGTACGTCAAAGAAGAAGAGCCCTCGGATTATGCGAGATATTTTACTTGGACGAAAGTTCCTAGAGCTGGTTTTACGACGCTGTAGAATATAGACAGGAAATTACTACGGTGTTTTTTTTTTTTTTTTTTTTTTTTCATATTTTTCTGCGATATTTGCACTGGAGATATTAAATCCATAGAAAAACTGCATAGCGTTACCATCATAATAGTTAATTGAACCTTAAGGCCTTTAACTAACAATAATTATATTATCTTTTTTTTTAAAAAAAATCAAAATTGTAATAGTGAATTAAACACACAAATTATGATTCCAAAAGTTTTACTTCTTTTTTCCAAAAATTGTTACAGCAAATGTTTTTTTTTTTTTTTTTTTTTGCCAAAAATTCCAAGTTCCAGTCTCATAAGTTGTAATTAAGGAGAACTGCATATGAGATACAAATTCTCGACAAATGAGTGTTTTTAAAAATTGAAAACCATTCATTACTCAAATATATGCCAATTGTGGTCATTGTCAAAACCAGCAAATACGGATAAAAATTCTCCCCCGCAGTTTGTTTTGGAAAATTTATACATTATTAACAAGCGAAATCAAAACCAATTTCAGACGCTTCATTAACAAATCTAATTATCTTTTCTATCGGACGTATTGATTACAAAGCGGGTGTGTTTCGTTTTCGGGATTTTCTTCAACAAGAACGCTCGCTGCGAAATCGAAGTGGGGTATAATTACCAGAAAGGGCGGTCTTTCAGCAAAACTTACTACACTCAGAACGCTTCAAAGAAATCAATGATTTCCCACAAATCAACGTGTCTTTACAATCTTTTGTCTGCTTCAACAAGGTTTTGAAATAACGTTTTATTATTTGTAGTTTTTTTAAAGAATACCGTAAAAGATTTTTCTGAGACAAAGTAGAATTTCATTTATCTTCGGAATAAGTATACCACTTTGGACAGTTAAAGAATGAGGAACATTAATTCTTGATGTTTCCAAGTTCCCATGCCGCCAACATTCGCTTTCTTTTCTCCGCCCATGTTTTATTATATTTATCGAAAAGCGGCGGTTCTTTTTTTAAAGGGGGAGGGTGGGGGAGAGAAGATGCCCTCCACGATTCTCAAGTAAGCTGAGTCTTCTTTTCGCAATGTGCATTGCAGTACTTTGAGGAAGTACCTAAATCCTTGTGCGATGATCACATACACAAAATAACTAAGTTTTTTTTATAATACCAAAACTAAACATTCTTATTCATGAAAGGATAATATTTTTGATTTATTTACGTAAAATTTATCGATTGGAATTTCTCGAAAAAAGTTTAAAGCAAGATTTTTCTGGGAGCGCATGTTTATGTTATGCTACAGAAGCAATTATGCATTAAGAGTTATTGTGACAATGTCGTTAGTCTGGACTGATCTACCTGGATTCAAGTCGTCTATTGACGCCTGTTTTACGACAACTGGAGATGCGTTGTTTGGCAAACTACATCATGTTGTATATGTATGCCATAAGTCATTTTGAAAATACTTCATATTATAAATGCAGTTAAGGATTTGTATGCTATACTTGCCTTAGTTGTCTTATAGATGCAGTTATCATTGACTTGCATGCAAGTGGATCGAATTTGACTTTTTGACATCCGTTATTGTTTGATTACGGCGATTTATATTGGGTACATACTAATTGTATCTGCAATTACAAGTTGTTATGTATGTTGTTTGTGCGTAAAAAAACATCAATTTTTCCGTGTTAGTAAACAATTGTCACATGGACAAAAATAGTGTCTGAAAATTGTGTTGTGTAGTCATCCGCCGATTTCACGTTTGCATTGGTGTCAGAATTTTTAGCATTACGAGGGGAGGTCGCTTCAAAGTGCATTTACGTGCGCGGAATGCATATCGTATCAAAATCATAAATATGAACATTAGCGCCCATAAACAAAGCACGTGCTCCAGTTAGGCGAGCAGAGGGAGATAACGTTGATGGATTGTGATTAGCGTACAACGTTCGACGAACTGAATTCTGCTCTGTGAGAAGGATATAATAAACTTAAAGATAATTTATGACGCAGAGACACGAATTAATGTTTAAATTCATGGAATGCGTGAAATGTTAATCTAATTCAATGCCAAAAGTGATAATGGATCTTAAGGCACACAACCAAGATTATATTAGTAGAATAATGCGAATTTTCGTACTGCTTGCATCAGTATATATCATTCTTATTTTAAACCCATCATGCAATATGTCATATTTATAGGAAGCAAGTATTACACAAAAATTTTTGAAGTAAATTCTTACTTTTTCTTTCACTATATTGCATAAAGTCCTTTTTAAATAATTTTCATTCATTTTTTTAAGTTTATCTGGCGCCATCTACTGGTAGATACATGAAACTTAAATCTTAAAAAAACCAAAATTAATAAATTTAATTTAATAACTGAATTAATATTTGAAACACCTGTATTAACACTAAGTGTTATCCACTACAAGATAAAAAAATGTATTTGAACTTGAGTGGATGAATAAAAGCATTTTATGAACGATTGAAAATTTGAACAAGATATAGGGAGAGAGTGAGCTAATAGAATGAATTGAAAAAAAATCCGCATTTTGACAAAATGTAATAACATGGAACATGATTCCGTTCTTGTTTAATTAAAAGTAACCATTGCAACATTTGTAAAACAAAAACAAACTTAGAAATTTAAAAATATTGATTTGATTTCGAGTTATCATGTATTGTAACAGTGTCAATTTTTGGTTATTTTTAGCCATTCAAAATGAAAAAATAATAATAATAATAATAAAATTTTTATGAAATCAGAAATTTTTAGATGTATTCGATCCAAAAATATGTACAAGTATTAAGTACTTCAATAATTAAAAAAAAATTACTCAGAATGTGTTCGTATACCTTAAGATTAAAAACAAAGCCTAGGTTATGTAAGCAGAAGGTTGCCCATTTTCATATTGCCTGCATCAATATATATCCCTTATATAATACAATAGATAATTTTTTTCAGAAAAAAAAATATTCAGATTTTGACAAAAGCTATTAACATGAAACAGTTACAGTTCTTGTTTAATTAAAAGTTAATCATTAAAACATTTGAAAAATAAAAAATATTTATTTAAGGCTTTGTTACAATTGGACGAGGAGAAGTATTGCAAGACATCATGGCACATTTTAAGAGATCGCTAAAAAATGTTAACTTAAAAAATTAATTATAAGTTATAATAAAATTAATTTAATAATTAAATAATTAAGTAATATTAAATATAATTAAATAATTATATTAATTAATTAATATATTAATGAATAATTTATTTTAATTTTTAAATTTAAAATTGTGCTCTTTAGAATAGCTTCCTTATTAACCAGATAATACATTAAGATAAGCAAATCTATTTTGAATTGGCATATTAACAAATCATTTTTAAGCTTCATTATTGAAATGAAACCAAATATTTTAACAGTGATCTATTTTGAATGGTTTCAGAACGAACACTTTTCTTTTACACGCACAAACACAACCATATATACAATTAATTAATATTTAACACGCAGAATTTAAAGTAAAAAAAAAAGAGTATAATCCGAGTTTTGTGGACAGACTCCACTGTTGAGCCGAATCTCGGCAGAGGTGCAAGGTTGCGCTAAATACAAGACCTCTTGAGTAAGAGTCTGTGGTCTAACTGAACATTTCTCGTGTATATGTCTCCTGTTTTCAGAGGATCTATTGTCAGCATGTCAGTGGAAGAATAATTACAATACTTATGAGACCAATGTAATTTTACACATCATATCTTTATTTGATTTTTTATTAAGACTTATATTATTTTTTTTTGTTGAATATCGGTAGGTCATTTTAGCCACTTAGACTGAAGTTATTTTCTTTGCGGCTGTACTGTCCATAGACATATCAAAGTATCTGTATATATATTTCTAAAAGATTGCTCGTGTGTGTCCACCTATGGACCAAATCACATCCAAAATTCAACAACATTAGCGAGAATACTTCTACTACAAGACTTACATGAATTGAACATTTTAAAAAATTATTAGATCAATATTTATTATAAAACTACCATTCCCGAAATTGCTATTCCCTAAACTCAAAAGGCCACTCGTTTGAGTCGATTGAAAAGATTCAACGTGAATCGCCGCACGCTTTGAAGGCCGTCCCTGCCAACAGCTTTTTTAGCATGCATTGATGATTGGGTAAAAATTGGCATAAGTGCATTGCGTCCGGAGGGGATTACTTTGAAGGCGATGAAATAAATTTGGAAGAATAAATAAAGAGTTTTGGAAAAAAAAAATTGGTCTTACTTTTTGGGAACAGTAGCATGGTCACAAACGGAAGATATAACAGGAGAGGATTAAAAAGAAAATATAAAGATATACAAAAATTGAATTGCAAACCGAAAATCCAGAAAAAAAATCATGTTACGAAACAATTAAAATACCGTTATGCTTACCACATCCAACAAAAAATATTTTCCTTTGATTTTGCTCCAGATATATGGATTTAACAATCTGAAAAATCACTCAGACGCTTATCTGCTTTTGAATTCAGGTTTTATTACTCTATGCTAAAAAGTCATCGACAGGGATGGCCTTCAAAGCACTCGCCGATTCACGTTGAATCTCTTCTATCGACTCAAAGCGGTGTCCCCGGAGTAGTCTTTTGAGATTCCATCATCCCAACATTCCAATTCCAACATCAGCAGCAAGGCCTCCAACATCAGCAACTCTTTGCAAGCACCAAATCTTTAATTTTTTGGACGCGAGTTTCGTCGGTTGAGGTTGATGGTCGACCAGAGGGCTCTTCGTCTTCAACGCGTTCTCTGACTTCTTTGAACTGTTTATACCACTTGTAAACATTTCTTTCCGATATGCCTTCTGCAACATTCTAAACGTTTCCGCAAACAAAATTTAATGCAAGTTCTTTGCTCAATTAATGCAGATATTTCAAAAATCATCAGAATCAGTTTCAGCGTCTCACAAAGCCAAGCGTAACTCAAACACTAATGAATATTTTGACGTGAAACTTCACACAGATGTCAAGGAGAGTGACAACAACCTAAAAAGGAAAGAAAATGAAATTCCATAAACCCCGGGATTTTTAAATTGGTCTTACTTTTTGGACACAGTAATATAATACCACTATGCTAACTAAATCCAAAACAAAATCTTTTCCATTGATTTTGTTCCAGGTTTATGGATTTAGAAATCTGAAAAATCGCTCAGACGCTTAACTGCTTTTGAATTGATGTTTTATAACTCAATATATAACGTTTAAAAGTCCCTCAGAAAATAAAAACACTATCGAGTTACCTTATGTTTGTGGAATAAAATGCTACAATGCACGAGACAAAAATGTTTATAAAATTTCGCATTTAAAAGATGTAACCTTCTCTCTGAACAATTGAAATTTAAATATTTATATGCATTTGCTGACAAATCAAAGAACGACTGCTCTGAATATTCTAAGTAAAAAAATTCATAGTAAAAGGGAAGTTTTAAAATCGAACTACCATGAAATAAAGTCAAAAAAGCCATTCAATTGAAAACCTGGAAACAAAAATACAATAACGCGATTACAGAAATTGGAATCGATATTGTTCCAATGTGCACTTGTCGAAACACCAGCGCTCATAAGAAGAAGAAAAAAGGTACTTGCTTTCCAATTCCAAACTATATATTTCATGCAGCATTTGCCAATTTTCGTTTTCAAATATTCATAGAATTTTTTTCTTTTGATTCTAACATACGAAAGTACTAGTAATCGGAATGACTGTTTTAATCTGAGCAGAAATGCGGGAAATCAATACAGACTGCTATAAGATGTCTGTATTTGGATGTCAAAACATTGCAACAAGAATAAAAAAATAATGGAAGCAATGATGAATAATGAATTGATGGAATAATATTTTTTAATCTCAAATTAAAGAAGAATAAGTAAATTCAAATGAAAATTCATTATAAATTTTACTTAATTTTTTTTTTTTTTGTTTTTTACTGAATATCTCGGCGCCCTGTATTTCATTTTTGGGTGATGAGTGAAAGCGTCGCCGCCCAGGAGGACTTTAAGGGGCAACTGTCTCGCATTTGCTCTGTAAGGGTGTTCTTCCACCAAACAGTCAGACTGTCTTGTCGGAGATGCTTTCAATACATTGTCATAATCACTATCGGGGGCCTGATGGCCGAGTGACTGGAGTCACAGGTTTCTGGTTCGAGTCCGTGTGGTGCCATGGATGTTTGTATTGGTTCGGAATCCACTTTAAACCGTAGGTCCCACCCTCGTTTTATGTAGAGCGTTATGGGGATAGTGTTACTCGCGTCAGTAGCCACCTAGGTATTGCTACACTTGCCCCCTGGATAGTGCTAAATGAGTAACAGTGTTCGTCGGTGTAATCCACGGGGCTGCTCGGAGGGAAATGGTAATTAATAACAACCTCGAGGTAATTAATAACAACAAACCCTATCGAGTCTCATACATTCTGAAAGTAGTGACAACAATCGATACCACCAACGGAATAGAAGATGCTCACCCGCGAATTGGATTACGATTGTTATTAAAGTAATTTTTTAAAAGAAATATTGGAATTCTGAGGTATATTTTTAAGTTTGACAAATATCGACATATAAAAAAAGATATGTTAAAAAATTGTTTGTGTCTTTTATTTTTTTAATAAAAGGCATAAAACATTATGGACCAGAAATATTGACTCTCACTGTTTATATTTTTATTAAAATATGTGCACACTTATTGAAGACTCTTTAAATTACATCCAATAATTAAAAGAAATGTAAATTATATACAATATTCAAATGCTACTTGAAAACTTTAATATCTAGACTGAAACTGAACGCTATCTAACTCTATTTTAAACTGAAATATATACTTATCAATGTAACTTAATAATGTAATGAATGAATAATGCTATAATGTGCTGGATACTATTGACTAATACTATAATGTACTGGATTACTATAATGTAATGGATAATAATCAGAGATTTTAGTTATTAAAGGAAAAAAAAATTGCCGTGTTTGTCCATATATATTTGATTTAAATTTAAAACATCGTAAAATATGTCAAGCTAAAAGAACGTTTCTACACATTTCTTTTGCAAACAGAAGCAAAAAGTTTTGTCAGGAGACAAAATTAATCACGAAAGATGGAAGCACACTCTAAAAAGCTGACGTCGTCACCAAAAGCCAGCACCAACAATGCAAAAGACGACACAGGGCCAAACGATTTTTCTCGTGCCCATGTCTTCCACCCTCCCGGAAACCACTTCATCATGCGAGGTGAGAACAGAAACGCATTCTAAACATTCTTCAACCCCTCAGAAAGCCCAAACCGGCCAGACGACATCTCTCCGGTTAATTAATATCGTCCGGGATAAAGCGAAGTGAAGTGACTCACACACACAAACGGTTTTCTGTTCAACCCAGGAGTAATTAAGGCTCCTGCCCAACAAAAGTACCAGAGGGTAGTTCCCCAAGCAACTGGATTTCTGAAAGTGTGTTTTCAATGACTCCCATTCTCCAAGAGTTTGCATTTCGAAGAAAAGAGATATCTGGCGAGCTTTCCAGTTGCCAGTGCATTATTTGGTTTCATGAATATTTATTAGATTGCTTTATGGCTTTTCACAAACTCGTGTTCATTTGAACCCTGGTTCATATATTCATAAATTCAAATTCGAAACAAGTCCTATTACGGATCACGTTTCAATAATGGGGTCTATCACCTAACTTGCATTTTAAAATTCAAAGCGATATTTGTACAACACAACAACGAGTTCAACGCAAACTTAATATATTCTTGTGCTTGATTCTGTCGTGAGTTTTAATTGAAATTCAGTTTAATTCAAATTCAGTAAGTAACGGCATATTTAGATGAGTTCAAATTTTGCATTGCTTTTCAATTATGTCATTCATCATGCAAAAAGTCTTTGAAATCCTTTAATTAATCTGTTTTCTAAATTCTGAGGTTTGAGAGTCAATTGTTATAGAAAAAATTTACAAAAAATGATTTTAATTAATTAAATAACAATCACCGGATAATTAATGAAAATAACCTGCTCAAAATATCAGTAATCCTAGAACTGAATAGCTTGCCATGTACTTGACCGAAGGAATATATAATAAATTGAAATAAAGCACTAATAAAATTTAAATTAATAATCGTTCAGACCGTTAAAAGCGACAAACCAAACCAATTCATAGCAAAGTATAATGTATAGAGTAGCGATTAAATTTATAGTTCAGGAAGTTAATAGGTTTATTGGAATACCTACATACATATATCTATCAATCTATATATATATATATATATTAAAAAATTGGTTTATTATAAAAATAACTTTTCATTGCATTAGAATGAAATTAATCAATTAATAATTTCAGATTTCGGGAAAGGAATCAATAAAATAAGTTTATTGAGCGAACATCTCCACCCCCGACTGAAGACCTAATGGAGACTTTACAGCTTATGGATTTATCCCGACTCCTTCTCCCGGAATAGATAAGGGCGAGATTAATGTTAACTAAATGCTTTTCTTTTGTTTACATCGGGGAAAAACTTTTACTTATCTGGGCTTGATATTTAAAAGTGGGCGAGCGAGTTTTTTGCGCGAGCAGACCCATCTGGTGGTTCAAACCACCTGAACACTCGACTCAAGACCTAATAAAGACTTCCCAGCTTATAGATTTATTGCACCTCCTTCTCCCGGAGATGAGATTAAAGTTAACTAAATGCTTTTTTTGTGTGAACATTGGGGAAGAACTTTCACTTATCCAGGTTAAATGTTTAAAAGTGTATTTAAACTCGTACATGATAATAAATGCGTCATTTTATTTGCCAGTTTTAACTACGATGCGAAACTAAATTCTGCTCTTAATGCATTCTTAATAATTTAGTTATGCTACTGCACTACTGTGCGCGTTGTATTAGGCACTCCAAATAATAAAATCCATTCTGGCAAATTAATTTCACCGCCCAGAACTCTAATTACATTTGGAGACATAAACAATTTTCAAAAGGTTTGGGTGTCTGACTCGAATCATCATTTTCCTCTGGTGAGGATTTAATAGAAACGACACTTGAAATTGCGGCTCCAGGGTGCGCGGTTCGCAGTTAAAGTACTCTTAAAATTCAAAACGAGAGACGTATCTCGATTATTTTGTATTTCCTTTCCAACCCCCCTCCCGAAATGTTCTAGCACCCCCGAACCCACCAGGTGACAGAAAAATCCCAATAAAGCTCTATGACTGAAATTATTTTAAAAATGCATGGCGTTGGAACAACAGAAAACCCTGCTACTGACGCACCAGTGCGGTTTTGAAATTTGTGTCCCAGATTCCAAATTAAAAGTGACCGCAAAGGATGGGGAATATATAAGCAATCTAATAATTATTCATGAAGATATAAATGCAGCACTGCGCAAAGGTTTTAGAGAAAATGGCTTCTTTATTATTTGACTTAGTTATTCATGTTCTGTTATATGTAATAGAATAGCTAATGCTAAAGGTGTTTTTGCTTTTTCAAATTCAATTTCTTGAGTAATCATTCAAATTGTGTAAAAAAGATTATTTAAATCTTGTTTTTCCTTTGTTGTCGTTGTTAAATAGACATTTTCCGGTAGGATAGGTTTCAACCTCACATGTTGATTGAAATTTAATAACATGAAACACAACAACGATTTATTGTTTAGAAATTCAATTTGTTCTGAATGAACATGCTCTATAATACCATATTTTTCAATAAACCGAGACTATGTCTTTAATTAATTCAAAAATTATTCTATTCATTTTCATAAACACCCATAAAATCTCTACCATGCTCTGGTGAGATTAAATTAAATATTTTTGTCCCACTACGTATTATGACAATGTTATTTCTTTGATATTATGTTAATATCGGTGACTACATAGAAAAATTGTATTAATCACATCAAAATTGATTTACTATCTAAAACAATTATTATGATAAAATTTCCAAATCCTCAATAATAGCGTCTACATTTCTTTGACTACTTCAAAAATTAATTTTTGTGATTTTAATTTTACTCGATTCCGAAAAATTAATTTTTGTGATTTTAATTTTACTCGATTCCGAAAAATTAATTTTTTATGTATTTTTTTACAAATTATCCTAAATTAAAATTGCATTAAGTGCCTTAATTTCCTTCCTTTAATGACACAGACTTTATGATAAAAACATATAGATTATAAACGGTTACATAAAAACTGAAGACATGACTTTTCGAAGTTACACAAATGTTAGTTCAGTAAAGTTGTTACCCAAAAATTATTTTTGTATAAAAAGAAATTACCTAATTTTCTGTAAAAAAACCCGAAGAAAACTACTAAATAAAAAGGAAGAAAATAATAATTCATGGACATTGACAGAAAATGGGATTTTGAACAATGACAGAAGAAAGTTTTACAAAAGCTGTACTTTTATGGAGGAAAAATGTCTAAAAAGTATTTAAAAAAAAATATATACAAAAAAAAAAAAAAAGAAATATGTTAATCATGAATAATGGAAGAAAATGTAATTTTTTTGCAAAAATCGTGTTTTATCGTGTAAAAATCGTTCTCATGACTTTTTGGCTGATTAGGGGTGTTTTTAATCTTCCGTATCAAAATCACCATCTTCGAAACATTTAAACCTTATCTTTTAAAAATTGTTTCAACTGCGAAATAAAAACAGAAAAATAAAAATTCCCACAAATATAACTCTTTTGGTACTATATTCTGCATGTTCACATCTAAAAAAAAGTTTTCTTTATCACACGTCAACGAAATGACTCTAGTAAACATCAATTGTTGACATGAAATAAAAATGATGAGTTGTTGAAAAAAAGATACTAATCATCAGTTGTTAATTTGGCAGTTGAAATTATACTACTAATCAGTTGTTGGCATGAGCTTTAAAGAATGATATGAAGCATCAGTTATTGGCATTGAAGTTGAAATGCGAGATCAGATGTTGATATGGAAGTTTAAATGACGACCCTAAATATCAAATGTTGACATGGGAGTTTAACTGACAATACTAATCATCAGTTATTGACATGGAAGTTGAAATGATAATATTGATGTTTAATATTATCATTTCAACTTGATGTTGGACTGACGAGAGTAATCATAGAAATTTTATGGAATCACATGGAAATTTAAATGACAATACTAAAAATCAATTATTGACATGGAAGTTGAAATGACGATACTAAACATCAGTCGCTGATATGACAGTTGTTTGACATAAAATATTTATTAGTCTGATTCTTGTAGTAATAATACTAGTGACTTCATAAGTTAGAAAACAGCATGCATTAAGTTTAATTTTTATATAATTGTGGCATCCAAACCGCCTTTCGTAAAGCAAACAATTTTTTTAGAATGTGATTGGTGTAGGGTACGTCAAGGAAGAGCAGCCCTAGGATTATGCGAGATATTTTACTTTACCGGGATGAAAATTACTAGTGCGGGTTTTACGGGGTTGTAGAATATAGACAGGAAATTATGGTATTTATTTTTTGTTTTCTATATTTTTCTGCGGTATTTACACTTGATATAATATTAAATCCATAGCAAAACGACATAGCCTTACCATCATAATAGTTAATTAAACCTTATGGCCTTTAACTAATCATAATTATACTACCTTTTTTTCAAACAATGATAAATTAAAAAAACAATATTGTAATAACGAATTAAATAGACAAGTTATGATTCCAAATGTTTTATTTCTTTTTTCCAAAAACCCTGCTGCTGCAAATATTTTTTGTCTAGAAGTGCAAGTTCCAGTTTCATAAGTTGAAATTAAGGAGAATTGCATATGAGATACAAATTCTCGAAAAATGAGTGTGTTTAAAAATTGAAAACCATTCATTACTCAAGTGTATGGCAATTGTGGTCATTGTCAAAACCAGCAAAGACGGATAAAAATTTCTCCCCGCAGTTTGTTTTGGAAAATTTATACTTTATTAACAAGCGAAATCAAAACCAATTTCAGACGCTTCATTAACAAATCTAATTATCTTTTCTATCGGACGTATTGATTGCAAAGAGGGTGTCTTTCGTTTTCGGGTTTTTCTTCAACAAGAACGCTCGCTGCGAAATCGAAGTAGGATTATAATTACCAGAAAGGGTGGTCTTTCAGCAAAACTTACTACACTCAGAACGCTTCAAAGAAATCAATGATTTCCACAAATCAACGTGTCTCGACAAACTTTTGTCTGTTTCAACAAGAGTTTGAAATAACGTTTTATGTTGTAGTTTTTTTTTTCTTTCTTTTTTAAAGAATACCGTAAAAGATTTTTCTTAGACGAAGTAGAATTTCATTTATCTTCGGAATAAGTATACCACTTTGGACAGTTCAAGAATGAGGAACATTAATTCTTGATGTTTCCGAGTTCCCATGCCGCCAACATTCGCTTTCTTTTCTCCGCCCATGTTTTATTATATTTATCGACATGCGGCCGTTCTTTTTTTTAAAGGGGGAAAGGGGGGTTGAAAAGGCCCTTCACGAATCTCAAGTACGACAAAACGTTCTCGACAGTCTTCTTTTCGCGTTGTGCATTGCAGTACTTTCAGGAAGTACCGAAAACCTTGTGCGATGATCACACACACAAAATGGCTAATTTTTTTATAATGCCAAAACTAAAAATTCTTATTCATGAAGGGAAAACATTTTCTGATTGAATTACGTAAAATTTATCGATTGGAAATTTTTCGAAAAAAGTTTAAAGTAAGTAAGATCACGTGTTTAAGTCATGCTACAGAAGCAATTACGCGTTTAAGAGTTATTGTGACAATGACGTTAGTTTGGTCTGATCGACCTGGATTCAAGTCGTCTATTGATGTCTGTTTTACGACACTTGGATATTGCGTTGTTTAGCAAAATACATCATGTTGTATATGTATGCCATAAGTCATTTTGAAAATATGTCATTTTATAGATGCAGTTAAGGACTTGTACGCTATACTTGCCTTACTTGTCTTATAGAGGAAAGATTTTATCAATGACTTGCATGCAAGTTGATCGAATTTTACATTTTGCCATCTGTTGCTGTTTTGACGCTGCTATGACGTCAATTTATATTAGATACATACTAATTGTATATAATGCATATTTCCTACTGGCGATGTATTGTTTGGCAAAATACATAATTATTCTGAAAATGTTACACAAGAGGAGAACCTTATTGGGGTTTCCCTCAAAATTATTGTACAACAGTGTGATTGTGAATGTATTATAGCAGGCCTTTCGTGGCGCATCTTGAACAGTGATGAACCTACACCTCTACTGTTTCTGTTGTGATTGGCGGAGGTCAAAGTGTTCCGGAATTATAATGCTACAACAAATTCAGAAGGTACATTGGCCCACAAGAAAAAAAAAATCACAAGCTTTTTCCGTGTTTGTAAACAATTGTCCTATGAACAAAAATAAAGAGTCTGCAAATTATGTTGCGTAATCATCCGCCATTTCATGCATGCACTGCTGTCAGAAGTTTTAGCACTGTGAGGAGTGATTTCTTCAAAGTGCCTTTACGTGCGCGGAATGCATATCGTATCAAAATGCATAAATGCATGGACGCTTAAATGTGTACATTAGCGTCTATGAACAAAGCACGCGCTCCAGTTAGGCGAGCAGAGGGAGATAATGTTGATGGATTGTGATTAGCGTTTAACGTCCGACGAGCTGAATTCTGCTCTGCGACAAGGATATAATAAACTTAAATATAATTTATGACCCAGAGACACGAATTAATGTTTAAATTCATGGAATGCTGGAATGTTAACCTCCAATTCAATGCCAAATTTGATAATGGATCTTGAGGCACACTTAAGATTCAAAGGTTATATTAACAAGAGTATGCATATTTTCGTATTGCTAGCGTCAATATCTATTGTTCTTAATTTCAGGTAGACAAAAATAAAAATTCATATTTCATAAAAATATTCAGATTTTGATAAAAAATAACAACGTGAACATGATGCCGTTCTTGTTTAAATTAAAATAGTTATTACAGCATTGGAATAAAAACCGTAATTAATTTTGAATTATAATGTTTTGTAAAAGTATCAATTTTTGGTTATTTTTACCCTTATTTTAGTCAATAAAAACAATAATAATTATGAAAGTTTTATGAAATCATAAGTTTTTAGATGTATTCAATCCAAAAATATACCCTTCTGCGCCCAAACAGTATGATCAATTTTTTTTTCAAAATATCTTTATTTATCCATCCAAATTTATTTCATCGCCTTCAAAATAATCTCCTCCGGACACAATACACTTAAGCCAACATTTTTTTCCAATCGACAATGCATGATAAAAAATTATCGGCAGGGATGGCCTTCAAAGCGGTCTACGAATCACGTTGAATCTCTTAAATCGGTCCGGAGTGGTTTTTTGAGTTTAGGGAATAGTCAGAAGTCACCATGGTGTGAATATGGTGGTTGTGGAACGATATGGGTTTCATTTTTTGCGGAAAAGACACAAAGAAGCAATGCAGTGTGAGCTGGCGCATTCAGTGTTTTCGGTACCCATCGAGATAAGACGCGTTTGTGGCCCAAAATGGAATTGACCGATCCTTTTGAATTTCCAACATCATCAGCAAGGTCTCTAATTGTAAATCGATGGTTTGTCAGCACCAAATCTTTAATTTTTTGGACGTTTGTTTCGTCGGTTGAGGTAGAGGGTCGACCAGAGGGCTATTCGTCTTCAACGCGTTCTCTATCTTCTTTGAAATGTTTATACCACTTGTAAACATTTCTTTAGATACAGGAATGCTCACCGAATGCCTTCTGAAACACTCTATACGTTTACGCAAACAAAATTTAATGCAAGTTTTTTGCTCAATTAATACAGACATTTCAAAAATCGCCGAAATCAGTTTTAGCGTTTCACAAAGCCAAGCGTAACTCAATCACTAACGAATATTTTGACGTGAAATTTCTCACAGATGTCAAAGACAGTGCCAACTACCTAAAAAAGAAAAAAACAATGAAATTACGTAAGATCCAGGAATTTTAAATTGAAAATTGGTTTTACCTTTTTGACAAAGTAGTATAATACAGCTATGCTAACTAAATCCA